>CM055119.1:38173012-38830512 GCA_029206835.1 Rana muscosa
GTCCCTGTCTTGTATGCACCGCCTGTATACGGCTGTTCAGAGTATATAGGGCCTTTTTTATTTTATGTGCGGGGTTCCCCTTAATATCCATACAAGACCCAAAGGGGCTGGTAATGGGCTGGGGTAGGGGGGGGGGGGGTCATGGGGTAGCTATGCCATTTTTCTTAAAGATTTTCATCCATATTACCGGGACCAGACATTACATTAAAGCCGCAAGCAGTTTTAAATGGCTTTTTTTCCCTTTAGAAGTGTCATTTTGTGCAGGGACAGTTCTAAACACGGGAAACACGTGGCACTTCACAGGCATACTTTAGACACCCCCCAGGTACGATATTTAAAGGAATATTTGACTTTTTTTTTTTCACTTTATGCATCATTAAAATGACTGCTCCCGAAAAACGACCGTTTTTAAAACTTCTTTTTGCATTGATACATGTCCCCTGGTGCACAACCCGGGTTCCCAAACCCTTTTTAGGACAATAACATGCATAATAGTTGTTATAATTAGCACTTTAGAATTCGAACGTTCGCATCCATTGTATTTAATAGGGTTCTAATGTTCGTACGAACTTTCGGTCCGTTCGCGGGTTCTGGTGCGAACCGAACCCGGGGGTGTTCGGCTCATCACTAGTCACAACCAATGAACGTGCATAATACTCAATACACAAAGGGGAGGGAGAAGGGGAAGGAAATACCTTAATATTCAATATAAATACAAACTTATATAAAATCAATATTTGACAAAGTGTAATGTAGCGGGGTATTCCCCTATATTGGGAAGAAACTACAT
The DNA here is from genome assembly GCA_029206835.1 of Rana muscosa. Taxonomy (NCBI): domain Eukaryota; kingdom Metazoa; phylum Chordata; class Amphibia; order Anura; family Ranidae; genus Rana; species Rana muscosa. The sequence goes on from CM055119.1 coordinate 38,173,803, forward strand.
TACCCATAACCCCATTCTTCACATGTTCCACCGCAGAGACTCATGGGAGGGGTTATAAAAGGAGGAGGCGAGGCCGGGCTCGGCCTCTTTGGGACACAAGACTTCACAGACGGGTCCTCATGTGTGGATGTGTCGGAGTGCAAGGCCTGAAGCCTGAGGCCTTGCTCTGCACCAAAGAGCCTTCCACCCCTCTCTGCGAGCCTGGGTGGCATCTGACTTTGTGCGCTACAGCCTTGTCGGATCGGGGGCCCGATCGTGTGGAGAGATCGAGTGTGTGTGACGCGGCCGGTGGAGGTTTCCCGGACTGAATCCGTAGTCCGGCGGGTGAGAGGGCATAAGCCCAGCTAAGATACTGTTACTGTATATAGGCCTATAGACTGCCGTGGCCTACAAGTTATTTTGATACCCCTATTGAAGAGCCTTGTCAGAACTGAGCCTGCGGCTTTATTTAACCAAGTTCTATACCCCTTGGATTACAAAGTTATACTCTGTTTAAAGTGCACCACCATTACAGACCTGCCGGTGAAGAAAGAAGGACTAAGTTAAATATTAGAACCAGGCCTGGTGGGGATTCTAGCGTGTTTAATTACTGCGCCATAGGGCACTTAGTTAACGGTCGCCCGGATGGCGCACCTGTAGCGTGTGTTACTACCTAGTGTGTTAGAGTGGCAGGACGCTGCCCTTAGGAGTGATTATCTTGAACTGTGATTACTGTTACCCCCTTTATCCATATTGAGAGAATGAGTAAAACACTTTATCTATTACAATTCATTACTGTGTCCTGGCTTAGTTATTATATTGCATTGGATATACCATTGATTATTAGTACTAGCTGTGCCAGAAGGGGGTAGAGCCTATTGCCGGGGGTTGGCGGAGCTGCACTCAGGGCCCAAATCAAATTCTGCGGCCTCCTTAGTTGGAGGTATCGCTACACGTGGGGGTTCTCGTCCGGGATCCTGATGCAGCAAGTGAACGCCAGAAGTGCCGGCATGGACCCCATGGATCCAAGAGCGGTAGAAGAGTGGTGCAAAGCCGCTAATACAGAGCCAAAACAGTCGATAGCCATTAGCCTCCCTGGGGAGAAATGGTCAAGTGAGACGGTAGAGGAACTAATGAGTTCAGTGTCCCCAGATCACACACCGTGGGTGATAGACATGAAGACAGACCCAGACATCTCATATCAATACGCATTAGTGGAATATTGGGACGGGATGCCAGAGGCTTGTAAGCACAAGTGTCTGCGGACGCCAGACAACAGAACATTTAGGCTGGCGCACGCAATAACTGTAGAAAGGGAACCATCCCCTACAGGATCGCCACAGGCTGCGACCCGAACTCCACCTGAAAGAGAAGACAGGGCGACACCCCCGGTGGCACCTGCACCGGCCACTGCTATATCACCAGAACTGATAAATGCAATAGGGGATTTGCTAGCCAAATGTCAGAAGACAAGTACGGTGCATGTGGAAACTAGCTACCGGAGACTAAAAATATTCTCAGGGAAGCTCCCTGTCCCAGCAGGGGAAGAAGATTTTGATACCTGGGTGGAGCAGGCATTACAGGCGGTGGAGGCATGGGAGGTGCCGGAAGCACAGAAGAGGCAGCGAGTGTTAGAAAGCCTTAAAGGTGCAGCAGCAGAAGCAGTGAAAAGTTTCCGGTTTTGGAATGCAGGGTGCATGGCGCAGGACTGTCTAGCTATGCTGCAGGAAGAGTTTGGTCAATTAGACAAGGTGACAGAGATGGTCTACCAGTTTGAACACACTTTCCAAAAACCGGAGGAGAAACTTTCCGAGTATGTCAGAAGGCTAAACAGGCTGCTGTGCAAGATTGTGTTAAAGAAAGGGATGAAGCCCCAAGATGCCGATGGGGCAAGAATGAAGCAAGTCTTAAAGGGAGCGCTACGCTCCGATCCAGTCTGGCTGCACCTGAAAACCTTAAAAGGAGGAATGTTGCTGACTTATGCTGATTTAATAAAAATCATCAGAGATGAGGAGGCGCTGCAACAGGACCAGCAGAAGGATAAGACAAGTGTTGCACCCGCACAGGTGCTGGTCAATCCAGTAATGACCCCTGAAAGAGAGGCGGAGATAGACACCCTAAAAACTCAGATGTCCAAGGTGTTAGAGATATTGACCTCTCTGATAGCAAAAGACACAGAGTGTCCCAAGAAGAAGGAAAGTCCAAGGAAGGAATTGTTCCCGATTGCCTCAGCACCCGAACCTTTACAAGAATGGGGAGATATAGTCTGCTTCAACTGTGGGGGAGTTGGCCACATTGCAGCCACATGTTCTAGTCCGAAGAAGAAGAGACCAGACAACCGCAAGCCGGCGGGAAACTCCAGAGGGCCCCGGTGAAGGAGTCAACCGGGTGCCCATCATCTTCAGTAAACTCCAAGCTGAATGCGAAGAAAAACAAAAAGAGAGATAGAACACCAAAGGGGAAACGCAATACCCCTCAACAAAGCTATACTCCAGGAGAAAGGGGGGAGACCCCTCAGGAGAGGCACAGCACTCCCCAAAGGGGGTGCCCACCCAAGAAAAATAATAGTACCCCTCAGCGGGTTCCTACACCCATTAAAAGGAGGGAAGTCAGTGCATACCAGGCTCAAGAAAGGTTCAAGTCCAAAGGGAATAGGACAAGAGAGAGTCCAAAGGGAAAAGGTCTGAAGAAGGCGGCTCCTGCCGGACCATATCCAGAGAAGCTGGTAGGCCCATCCCCTATAGTGCCCATTCAAGTGGAGGGAGTCTACACCAGGGGCCTCCTGGATACCGGGGCACAAGTGACCCTACTATACCGGGACTTCTACGACAGGCACCTGAGTCATCTGCCTATCCAGAAGATAGAAGAGCTGGAAATATGGGGAATTGGAACCCAGAGTTTCCCTTACGACGGCTACCTTCCCATCAAAATGACCTTTGACCCATCCGTGGCTGGGAAGGCCGAAGTGTTTGACACCCTGGCAGTTGTGTGCCCTAGGCCGCCTGGAGCCAACAAGAATTCCCTTATAATAGGGACAAACACGGACCTGGTCCGAAGACTCCTGACCCCTCTCGTGACAGAAGAAAGACAAGCAGCTACCAAGATCCATCCCATGCTGAAGACAGCCTACCAACGGCTGGTCCAAGAGCGGGAGACCCCTGGAGAGGAGATAGGGAAGGTGTGGAGACTTGGAAGAGAAGGGGTAGTGTTGCAGCCCGGCGAAGTAACCTGTCTCAGGGCCACTGTGAAGCTTACTTGGGAGCAGCCTGGTCCCTTTGTCATGCTGGAGTCAGACCCAAGGGGTGAGTCCTCAGGCCTGGAGGTGATACCGGAAGTGATTCCGCTGAAGGTCCTGAAGAAGGCCCATTATAGAGTTCCAGTGAGTGTTAGGAATACCACCAAAGACCCCATGGAAATCCCAGCCAGAATGTTGCTAGGCCAGGTGAGCCCGGCGGCCCCTGTTACCCTGTCAGAAGTGAAGAGGACAGGTGGAGGAGGGGATGTTTGGGAGAAACTGTCCATGGAAAACCCGAATCTGTCCAGGGCTTGGAAAGAGAGAGCCAAGGCCCAGTTGAATAGATGGGAGAAGATCTTCTCTAAGGATGAGTTTGATGTGGGGTGTGCAAGGAGTGCCACCCATCGGATCCGCCTCCAGGAAGATAAGCCCTTCCGAGAGAGGGTCAGGCGGGTCCCGCTAGCAGATCTGGAGGATCTGAGGGAACAACTTGCAGAACTCAAGAGGACTGGTGTGATACGGGAGTCCAGAAGCCCCTATGCCTCTCCCATAGTGGTGGTCCGAAAGAAGAATGGATCATTGAGGCTCTGTATCGACTACAGGACTCTCAACAGGAGAACCATACCTGACCAATACACCACTCCGAGGATAGAGGATGCCCTACAGAGCTTGTCTGGAGCCAAATGGTTCAGCGTTATGGATCTCAAGAGTGGGTACTATCAGATTCCGATGCACCCAGCAGACAAGGAGAAGACAGCTTTCATAACCCCAGTGGGGTTCTTTGAATTCGACCGGATGCCCCAAGGTCTGTCTGGAGCCCCAGCTACTTTCCAACGCCTCATGGAGAAGACAGTAGGGGACATGAACTTGATCGAAGTCCTTGTATACCTGGACGATGTCATTGTCTTTGGGAGAATCTTGGAGGAACATGAGGAGAGGCTGGAAAAAGTGTTGAGAAGACTCAGTGAGGAAGGACTTAAGCTTTCGCCTGAGAAGTGTCGGTTCTACCAGTCTTCTGTGAACTATCTGGGGCACATAGTGTCTGAAGAAGGGGTGGCCACAGACCCTGAGAAATTGGAGGCAGTTACCTCCTGGCCACGGCCCACCACAGTAACAGAACTCAGATCCTTCTTGGGCTTCTGCTCCTACTACAGGAGGTTTGTGGAGGGATTTGCCCGAATTGCTAGACCATTGAATGAGTTGCTCAAGACTGAAGGAGAAGAGGATGGCTCGGGGCCCAGGAGGCCAGGAGAGTCCATCAGAGATCAGTGGAATCAGAAGTGTGAAGAGGCTTTCCAGGAATTGAAGAGGAGCCTGACCACTGCACCGGTCTTGGCCTACGCAGACCCAACCAAACCCTATGAACTGCACGTGGATGCTAGTCATGACGGTCTGGGAGGAGTACTTTACCAAGAACATGAGGGGCAATTGCGGCCTGTTGCCTATGTGAGTAGGAGCCTGACCCCCTCTGAGAAGAACTACCCCACTCACAAGCTGGAGTTCCTGGCCCTCAAGTGGGCGGTAGTAGACAAGCTCAAAGACTACCTGTATGGAGCGGAGTTCACTGTGAAGACCGACAACAACCCCCTTACCTACCTGTTCACCACGGCCAAGCTGGACGCCACTGGACACAGGTGGCTGGCCGCACTGTCTGGATTCAACTTCAGCCTTAAGTATAGACCAGGAGTGGGGAATTGAGACGCAGACGCTCTGTCCAGGAGATCTCATTCCCCCACCATTGAAATAGAAGATTGGACCCAAGTGGCACCGGACGGGGTGCGGGCCCTTTGTCAAGGAGCTGAATTCCAAGCCCGAGGAGGCTCCAGAGCAGAGGAAATAGGAGTTACCACGGTGGGAGTCCCCAAACACTACTGTGGAGTAGCTCAATTGGAAGAGGACAACCTACCAAGACTGTCCAAGAAGGAATTGAGGTGTGACCAATTGGAAGACCCCATGGGGAGATTGGTCCTGGAGGCCTTGAAAAATCAGGATCCAAACAGACTCATGCGTCAACCTTCAAAAGAAGCTCGCCTGCTGAGGAAGGAGTGGGATAGGTTGCAGTTACATCAGGGAGTGGTCTACCGAAGGGGCCCCTCTGATGACTCAGAAGATAAGTGGCAGCTGTTCCTCCCAGAGAAACATCGGGAGACTGTTCTGATTGCCCTGCATGACAATCATGGCCACCTAGGGGCTAAAAGGACCTTTCAACTTGTCAGAAGTCGGTTCTATTGGCCCTGCATGAGGGCAGAGGTAGAGGAGTACTGCCACTCATGTGCGCGATGCATCCAGAGGAAGACTTTGCCCCATCAAGCTGCCCCAATGGGCCATCTACAGAGCCAAGGGCCCATGGACCTGGTATGCATTGACTTTCTCTGCCTCGAACCCGACCTGAGTGGACTAGGAAATGTTCTGGTGATAACCGACCATTTCACCCGGTATGCCCAGGCCTTCCCCACCAAAGACCAGAAGGCCTCCACCGTGGCCAAAGTACTTATGGAGAAGTACTTTGTCCATTATGGGCTGCCACAGAGACTCCATTCAGACCAAGGGAGGGACTTCGAGAGTAAGCTGATCCGGAAGCTCTTGGATTCTTTGGGAATTAAGAAGACTCGAACTACACCTTACCATCCTCAGGGAGATGCTCAGCCGGAAAGGTTCAACCGAACCTTGCTCAACATGTTGGGGACTCTGGAAAGCGAGAAAAAGCAACATTGGAGCAAACACATAGCAGCCATAGTACATGCTTACAACTGCACCATCAGTGATGCTACAGGCTACTCCCCATATCGACTCATGTTTGGGAGAGAAGCGAGACTACCGGTGGACCTGGCTTTTGGCACCTCACTGGACCATTCCTCAGCCACATCCCACAAAGGATATGTGGACAGGCTCAGACACAGCCTGAAAGTAGCCTATGAACAAGCTCAAGCGGCCTCAGATCAAAGGGGAGCTCGGAATAAAAGAAATTTCGACTTGAAGGTCCGAGTACAAGACCTACAGCCCGGGGATCGAGTACTGTTGCGCAATCTGGGAGTCCCCGGAAAGCACAAACTTGCAGACAGATGGAGATCTGAACCCTATGTCATCTGCAGGAAGTTGCCGGGCCTACCTGTCTACAAGGTGAAGCCAGAGGGAAAGGTTGGCCCACTGAAGACATGGCATCGAAACCACCTGCTCCCACTTGCGGAGGCAGTTAGAATACCTCCCGTGGGAGACTCCCCTGAACCGGCCTCTATCTTGGATACTCCTAGGCCGAACACTCGGTCACAGACCTCCCGAGCTGAAAATGGAGAAGCCTCCCAACTTAGTGGAGATGAAGAGGGAGAACTTGATTGGCTGTGGTCTTGTCACGTACCTGACGGTGACGAGCCCGGTTAGCAGAGGGAGGCCTCCCTTACGGCTCCCACCGGCGGCCCCTGGTGATATAACAGGAAGCACGGAGGTGGAAGGGGTACGAGTGCCTGGCAGGATCAAGAACTACCGCAGGTGATCAGGAACCAGCAGGTGAGGAGGCAGGAACCAGGAACTACAGCAGGTGAGTGGACAGGAACCAGGAACTACAGCAGGTGAGTAGACAGGAACCAGGAACTCAGAAGATGACCCGGACCGGGAGGCACAGCAGGTAGACTGGAACCACTGGGCAGCAGCAGATGAACAGGAACCAGCAGATGAGCAGACAGGAACCAGCAGATGAGCAGACAGGAACCAGGAACTCAGCAGATGAACCAGACCGGGAGGCACAGCAGGTAGACTGGAACCACTGGGCAGCAGCAGGTGAACAGGAACCAGCAGATGAGCAGACAGGAACCAGCAGATGAGCAGACAGGAACCAGCAGATGAGCAGACAGGAACCAGGAACTCAGCAGATGACCCGGACCGGGAGGCACAGCAGGTAAACTGGAACCACTAGGCAGCAGCAGGTGAACAGGAACCAGCAGATGAGCAGACAGGAACCAGCAGATGAGCAGACAGGAACCAGCAGATGAGCAGACAGGAACCAGGAACTCAGCAGATGACCCGGACCGGGAGGCACAGCAGGTAAACTGGAACCACTAGGCAGCAGCAGGTGAACAAGAGCCAAGGTCAGGCAGGATCGTCAGACAAGCCGGGGTCGGGTAAACTGGCAGGCAGCGAGGCACAAAAGGATCAGGCAATACCGAAGTCAGAAAACAGGCCGATGGTCAGGTACAGGCAGATAGCAGGAGGGTCACAGGAAGCCGGGTCAGATACAGGTAAACAAGGCAGATCAGGTCACTTGGGATAAACGCTGTAGAGCAGACAGCAGGGACTGTCTGCAAGTGAGGAGTTTAAATAGCCCTTCGGGCGTCACCTGCGGGGGCGGGAACCAGGAAGTCCAGGGCGTCTGTTCCTGACAGGGTTTCCATGACATTGCCCCCCCCCAAGGGGCAGCCTCCGGATGCCCCTAGGAGCAAACTTCTCGGGGTGAGACCTCCTGAAGGCTTGTATCAGGTCTTTGGCGTGAATGTTCTCTTCGGGTTCCCAGGAGTTCTCCTCTGGTCCGTAACCCTTCCATTTTATTAAAAATTGACTCTGGCTATTTCTTCTTCGTGCATCTAAAATAGCTTCTACCTCGAATTCCTGTTCCCCGTCTATGATGACGGGATCAGGGCGAGTCGGGGTCCGACCTGGGAATGGGTTGGAGACTGACGGTTTCAATAGAGAAACATGAAAAACAGGGTGGACCCTCAGGGAGTCGGGGAGCTCCAGCTCGTAGGCCACCTCGTTGATTTTCCTTTTGATAGGAAAAGGCCCTAGAAACTTGGGGCCCAATTTCTTGGATGGGCAAGCCAATCTTAGATTGATGGTGGAAAGCCATACTTGGTCGCCCGGTGCCAGCGCTAATTCACCCCGTCTCCTCCTGTCGTAGACCGTTTTGTTATACTCCTGAGTTCTTGCCATGGCTTCGCGTAGAAGCTGGTTGTTAGAGGAGAAGAAATTCACTTTTTCCAGAACTGCGGGCACTGAGCACTCAGGGAGAGAGTTGGGCAGAAATGTGGGGTGAAACCCGAAGTTCGCAAAAAATGGGGTCTGGTTAGTTGCGGAGTGGATGGAGTTATTGTAGGAGAACTCCGCTAGCGGAAGCAGGGAGAGCCAGTCATTCTGAGCAAAGGAGGAGAAACAACGCAAATATTGCTCGAGGGTCTGATTTGTTCTCTCAGTCTGTCCGTTGGTTTGAGGGTGGTAAGCCGAAGAGAATGATAGCTCTATTCCCAGAGTCTTGCAGAGGGACCTCCAGAACCGGGAGGTAAATTGTACCCCCCGATCGGAGACTATATTAGCAGGTACCCCGTGGAGCCTGACGACTTCTTTAATGAACATTTGTGCAGTTTCCGGGGCCGAGGGGGTCCCTCTCATAGGAACAAAATGTGCCATCTTGGACAGACGGTCCACAATCACAAAGATGGTGGTGTGATTCTCAGCCGGGGGGAGTTCAACTATGAAGTCGATAGAAAGCATTTTCCACGGTCTCTCTGGAACGGGTAAGGGCTTCAGTAGTCCCCAGGCTTTGGATCTGGACCCTTTATTCCGGGTACATGTAGTACAGGACTCCACGAACCTCCTGCAATCCTCGCGTAGTCGAGGCCACCAGAAGGTACGTTGTACCAACTCAGTGGTCTTAGCCACGCCAAAGTGCCCAGCAAGGGCATGATCGTGGCAGAGCTCTAGCACGGTTATCTTTAGTTCTTCTGGTATGAATATCCTGTCTTGGTGCCAGAGTAATCCATCCTTGGTTTGCAGATCCAGTTCAGGAGAGGGTTCCTGTCTAGTGGTGGCTTGTCTGATCCGGGAGAGTAGGTCCTCCTGAAGTAGGAGAAAATTCCCAGGAGCGAGGATTGTATCGGGTGAGGAGAGTTCTTTGGATCCATGAAACATTCAGGACAAGGCGTCAGGTTTAGTGTTCTTGGCACCGGGGCGGTATGTCACATGGAAGGAGAACCGGGAAAAAAACAGGGCCCATCTGGCTTGTCGTGGTTTTAGTCTTTTTGCAGTTTTCAGGTACTCTAAGTTCTTATGGTCGGTGAATACTAAGATCGGGTGAGCAGCACCTTCAAGTAAGTACCTCCATTCTTCCAGGGCGGACTTAATCGCCAAGAGTTCCCGGTCTCCCACGTCATAGTTCTTTTCTGCCGCAGATAATTTGCGAGAAAAGAAAGCCACCGGATGAAGCAAAGCCTTGGTTCCTTGCCTCTGTGACAATATTGCCCCTACTGCAACCTCAGAAGCATCTACCTCAAGTACAAATGGTAGGGAGGAATCTGGGTGTTTTAAGATGGATGCAGAGGTGAAGAGCCCTTTGAGATCCTCAAAGGCCTTTTGGGCCTCAGGGGACCAGTGGAAGCGGGTACCTTGCTTGGTTAGCTGAGTAATGGGTGCAATGATGGCGGAGAACCCCCCGGATGAATTTACGATAAAAGTTGGCGAATCCAACGAACCGTTGGATTCCCTTCTTATCCACTGGCGCTGGCCAGTCCAAGATTGCGGTGATCTTCTGTGGGTCCATCCTGATGCCTTCGCCAGAGATGATTAATCCCAGAAATGCTATGCTCTCCCGCTCAAACTCGCATTTCTCAGCCTTCGCATATAGTTTATGCTGCCGAAGCCGGTCTAACACACTTCTGACATGCCTGCGATGAGAGTCAAGGGAGGAAGAGAAGATTAGTATGTCATCTAAATAAGCAATCACAAAGAGATCTAAAAAGTCCCGAAGAACATCATTAATTAAATACTGGAAGGTGGCAGGGGCATTGCACAGCCCGAAGGGCATCACTAAATATTCGAAATGTCCGAACCGGGAGCGGAAGGCGGTTTTCCACTCATCGCCCTCCTTGATTCGGACCAGGTTATAGGCTCCCCGGAGGTCAAGCTTAGTGAAAATAACGGCAGCTCCCAATCTTTGGAACAACTCTGGTACCAGAGGAAGAGGATAACGATTTTTAATGGTGACCTTATTTAGTTCACGGTAGTCCACACATGGCCTGAGGGTATGGTCCTTCTTTTCTACAAAGAAAATGCCTGCGCCTGCTGGCGACGTAGAGGGGCGAATGAACCCCTTTAAAAGGTTCTCATCGATGTAGTCCTTCAGGGCCCCCTGTTCCACCTCCGTTAAAGGGAAAATCCTACCGAAAGGAATAGCTGCTCCGGGAAGTAGATCAATGGGGCAGTCGTAGGCTCGGTGGGGTGGTAGTGTCTCTGCCCCCTGTTTACTAAACACATCGAGAAAGTCCAGGTAAGCGTCAGGGATGGCCTGACGTATTCCGGCCTCAGTGTCGGTACACATTAAGGTGGCAGGCCCAGGGGGTTTGTGTGAGCCACAGGACCGTTGGCAGTAGGAGGAAGGAAACGTGATCACCCCCGTGACCCAGTTAATGGTAGGATTATGGGCTTGTAGCCAGGGCATACCGAGAATTATGGGGAACAGTGGAGAGGAGATAATATCCAGCCGTAGATATTCTCGGTGCACCCCGGTAGAGGAGAAGACAGTGACAGGTAGGGGAGCCGTCTCTTCGACCACGGGCCCCGACTTGATAAGGGAGCCATCAGCCAGGTGAACCCGTAGTCCATGGGTCTTGGGAAGTAGAGGAATAAGTTGAGTACGGGCAAAAGTTGAGTCCATGAAGCAACTACAAGCCCCAGAGTCAATAATTGCAACGACTTGCAGGGTCCTTCCTGGGAGCTGCAGGGAGATAGAAAGAGCGAAGTGAGAGGAGGATTTAGTCTGAGGGTTGATCACAGCAGGGAATACTGACAAGCCCTTACGGAACTTCAGGGGACAGTTCCTAACGAAGTGACCGGGCTCCCCGCAGTACAGGCACAGGTTGTGCGCGCGTCGGCGTTGGCGTTCCTCCGGAGTAAGGGAAGGGCGGAGGACCCCAAGCTGCATGGGTTCAGGAGCATCGTACGAGGGGGTCAAGGGTGCTGCAGAAGCTGGGTGCGGATGACTGGGGACCCAGGGAAGCATCCAGGTCGGCCGGGTGAAGCCCGTGGCCCTCTCAACCCTCCGTTCCCTCAGGCGTCGGTCGATCTGAATTGTCAGATCGATCAGTAGGTTCAAATTTTCTGGTATTCCTACCCTAGCCAGTTCGTCCTTCAATGGGTCAGAAAGGCCTATGCGAAACTGGTGACGGAGGGCAGCGTCATTCCAGCTGGTGTCTGCGCTCCAGCGCCTGAATTCAGCTACATAATCTTCCGCTGCTCTGCGTCCCTGCTGAAGGGTCCGCAGGGCGTTCTCTGCAGTGACCGAGAGCTGAGGGTCCTCGTACAATTGGGCAATGGCGTCAAAAAAAAGTGTAAGGCTGTCCAAGGACGCATCTTTGCGTTCTAGCAGGCGGTGGGCCCAGTTCTGTGGGTCTCCGGAAAGCAGCGAAATTACAAAGCCCACCTTGGTAGCTTCTAAGGAAAAGGTGCGGGGCTGTAAGGCAAAGTACAACTCACAAGAGTTCCGGAAAGCCCTGAACTTGCTCCGGTCCCCGGAGAATCTTTCGGGTGTAGGGACCCTGGGTTCAGGGGGAAGCATGACCACCGTGGGCGCAGCTCCTGCCCCGGCGGAAGAAGTGGAGGCACGTGGACCCCCTTGAGCTCCATCGGGGTTGGTGAGGGCCCGCACTTGTCCTTCCAGGTGAGTGTAGCCTTGCTGGAGGCTTTTAACGGCCTCGGTCAGTCCCTCCAGGTGTCGGCATAGTTCCTCCATAGGTGAGGCTCCCTGCTCGGGCTCAGACATGGCTGTCTGCTACTGTCACGTACCTGACGGTGACGAGCCCGGTTAGCAGAGGGAGGCCTCCCTTACGGCTCCCACCGGCGGCCCCTGGTGATATAACAGGAAGCACGGAGGTGGAAGGGGTACGAGTGCCTGGCAGGATCAAGAACTACCGCAGGTGATCAGGAACCAGCAGGTGAGGAGGCAGGAACCAGGAACTACAGCAGGTGAGTGGACAGGAACCAGGAACTACAGCAGGTGAGTAGACAGGAACCAGGAACTCAGAAGATGACCCGGACCGGGAGGCACAGCAGGTAGACTGGAACCACTGGGCAGCAGCAGATGAACAGGAACCAGCAGATGAGCAGACAGGAACCAGCAGATGAGCAGACAGGAACCAGGAACTCAGCAGATGACCCGGACCGGGAGGCACAGCAGGTAGACTGGAACCACTGGGCAGCAGCAGGTGAACAGGAACCAGCAGATGAGCAGACAGGAACCAGCAGATGAGCAGACAGGAACCAGCAGATGAGCAGACAGGAACCAGGAACTCAGCAGATGACCCGGACCGGGAGGCACAGCAGGTAAACTGGAACCACTAGGCAGCAGCAGGTGAACAGGAACCAGCAGATGAGCAGACAGGAACCAGCAGATGAGCAGACAGGAACCAGCAGATGAGCAGACAGGAACCAGGAACTCAGCAGATGACCCGGACCGGGAGGCACAGCAGGTAAACTGGAACCACTAGGCAGCAGCAGGTGAACAAGAGCCAAGGTCAGGCAGGATCGTCAGACAAGCCGGGGTCGGGTAAACTGGCAGGCAGCGAGGCACAAAAGGATCAGGCAATACCGAAGTCAGAAAACAGGCCGATGGTCAGGTACAGGCAGATAGCAGGAGGGTCACAGGAAGCCGGGTCAGATACAGGTAAACAAGGCAGATCAGGTCACTTGGGATAAACGCTGTAGAGCAGACAGCAGGGACTGTCTGCAAGTGAGGAGTTTAAATAGCCCTTCGGGCGTCACCTGCGGGGGCGGGAACCAGGAAGTCCAGGGCGTCTGTTCCTGACAGGGTTTCCATGACAGGTCTTCCCCAACTCCAGGAACTTCTATCATAGATCTTCCAGTCACCCAAGATACCACAGATGAAACACTGAACCCAGAGGCTACAGAGTTCATCCCCTTTAGTCCTTCAGCAGATTACTGGGAAGATGCCTATGATAGTTGCTCCGAGGAAGAGGAGCCTGTGGCGCCAGAGCCAGAGATTCCAGGAGAGCAAAGGGCTCGAAGAGTCATTCGACCTCCTAAGAAGCTGACCTACCCTCAGATGGGGAACAGTTCGGAAGACTCTGTAGTCACTGCTAGGAGAAATGCTGAGATTCCGGATCCCTCCACTGTCCATTTGGTGGAGGGCAACCCCAGCTCACTCTCTGGCACAGTTAGGCAGGCCACCCATGATAATGTGACCTGTGGGCAAGGGAATTCTACCCCTCAGTTATGGTGGGAATCCCCTATCCCAACATCGTTTTCAGAATTGTCCAGTGTTATATATAGTTGTTGTTAAAATTTATCTTTGGGGACCAAAGAGTTTAAGTGGGGGGAGTGTGTAGCGGGGTATTCCCCTATATTGGGAAGAAACTACATTACCCATAACCCCATTCTTCACATGTTCCACCGCAGAGACTCATGGGAGGGGTTATAAAAGGAGGAGGCGAGGCTGGGCTCGGCCTCTTTGGGACACGAGACTTCACAGACGGGTCCTCCTGTGTGGATGTGTCGGAGTGCAAGGCCTGAAGCCTGAGGCCTTGCTCTGCACCAAAGAGCCTTCCACCCCTCTCTGCGAGCCTGGGTGGCATCTGACTTTGTGCGCTACAGCCTTGTCGGATCGGGGGCCTGATCGTGTGAAGAGATCGAGTGTGTGTGACGCGGCCGGTGGAGGTTTCCCGGACTGAATCCGTAGTCCGGCGGGTGAGAGGGCATAAGCCCAGCTAAGATACTGTTACTGTATATAGGCCTATAGACTGCCGTGGCCTACAAGTTATTTTGATACCCCTATTGAAGAGCCTTGTCAGAACTGAGCCTGCGGCTTTATTTAACCAAGTTCTATACCCCTTGGATTACAAAGTTATACTCTGTTTAAAGTGCACCACCATTACAGACCTGCCGGTGAAGAAAGAAGGACTAAGTTAAATATTAGAACCAGGCCTGGTGGGGATTCTAGCGTGTTTAATTACTGCGCCATAGGGCACTTAGTTAACGGTCGCCCGGATGGCGCACCTGTAGCGTGTGTTACTACATAGTGTGTTAGAGTGGCAGGACGCTGCCCTTAGGAGTGATTATCTTGAACTGTGATTACTGTTACCCCCTTTATCCATATTGAGAGAATGAGTAAAACACTTTATCTATTACAATTCATTACTGTGTCCTGGCTTAGTTATTATATTGCATAGGATATACCATTGATTATTAGTACTAGCTGTGCCAGAAGGGGGTAGAGCCTATTGCCGGGGGTTGGCGGAGCTGCACTCAGGGCCCAAATCTAATTCTGCGGCCTCCTTAGTTGGAGGTATCGCTACAGTAACATAAAAAAATATAAACTCCAAAAAATCGTAGACACATATAAGGACTACTAACAATATATCTCAATAATATCCATGAATTGAATCCAAAGTGAACGTGATGGTGTAGAAAAGTTGTGATATAGTCCTTTGTATGTATTAATGTATTAAGTCCCGTCACCATCAATTGCTAAAGTGTTACACATACGACTCTTCAGTGCAAAGCCAACACTGTGCTCGCAAGCAGCTTACCTCCCAGCTAGAATAAACCAGCATGTAGTGTACTCCTGGGGCAGTGGACAATCCTCTCTGGGGAGGCCTATTCTTACTTCCACAGGATGTATATAAGGATACAAACGGAGAGAAGAAAAGACACATTATATATATATATATATATATATATATATATATATATATATATATATAGTATAACTCTGTGGGTATTCCAACTGAAGTGACTGAAATTAGATGTTCTCACACTCACTTTGTATTAAGCGAGCATGGACACCAATCCACGAGCACGGAACTCGTTTATGCACTGTTGGTTACAGTAACGGGATTACAGTAACGGGAATCCTCTAATTGGGGATAGCTGTAAAGTGCCTCTCAGCCGCAATGCATGGAAAAAAACGACAAGAAAACAGAAGAATATATAGCGTAACTCTGTGGATAAATGGAAATGGAATCGCTATAGTGGATGTTCACGCACTAACTTGGAATAGGTGAGCATGGGCATCAATCCACGAGCACCGCACTCGTATGTTTGCTCTGCAGCCTTTAATATGCAAATCCCTCCGGTAAATGGTAACCACACAGTACCAGTGAAAAAAGTATATGGAAAACCACATAGGGTGAGTAAGTAAAAACTGGCGTCTTTATTCAATGGCTCATGCCGGGTAAACTCACATTTGTGGGGTAGGTGGGGGTTCAGTCTCCTACGAGCGCCAAGCTCGTCTCCTTACGTCCAGCTGTAAGTGTATCTGTGCTTGAATCCTGACACGTGTCGTCACATCACGTGACTTCATCAGATGAAGATTTTTTGTTTTGATACTAGTAATAGTCATATGACTTTTTACAACGTAAACAGTGATATGACCGATAGTTTTTATCGGGATAGTTGAGCAAAATCTGATTTTAGATTTGAGTTGGTGTACTATTCAAACATGTTTAGACTCTATGAAAACAAAACTGAAATAAACCAACAAAACGTTTTAAAGTATATATGTAATTAAAGTAATAGTTTATAAACTTAATATAAACTTTATGAGGTTTCTTTTTAACTCACACCCCCTGACTACAGGATGCATGTTTTTTCTTTCAATCTTTGCGACAGCAGAGAGAGATCAGGAAAAAAAAATGCAAGTTAGACTTACCGGTAACTTGTTTTCCAATAGGCTTTCAGGACAGCACCCGAGAGATCATGGCTCCTCCTCCTACAGGAAACACCTCATCAATTAATTCTTTAATTGGAGGCCTCCACGTTGCTTCCCTCAGTTGTTTGTAGAGAACCTCCAGCCCCAGCTGCAACACATAAGCGACAGTTATTACATAGTATTACAGCCACAGCATAAAAAAAAAGGGCGGGATCCTGCTGTCCTGAAAGCCTATTGGAAAACAAGTTACCGGTAAGTCTAACTTGCATTTTTCCAAAACGTCTTTCAGGACAGCACCCGAGAGGATAATCGAGACTTACCCCATTTAGGGTGGGACAACAGCCTGTAAGACTTTCCTTCCGAAAGCCTGGTCCCCAGCCGTCATGAGATCTAATCTATAATGACGGGCAAAGGTCGTCAGACTTGTCCATGTAGCTGCCTTACAGATTTGTTCGGGGGTGGCACCAGCTTTTTCTGCCCAACTCACCGCCGAAGCTCTAGTAGAATGAGCCCTGATACTTACTGGTGTCAGGGTCACCTGTGGCCAGGTGACAGATGCACACCGTAGGGGGACAGGAGTGCACCGCGAGGTAGTGAACCCTATGGCTGGCTTCTGTGGATAGGAAACTGGGTGGTTGTGGAAAGCGGGACCAGAGGAGCACAACCGGGATCCCAACGGAAGCGAGAGCCAAGATTCCCCAGGGCGCGGAGTCTAAGACCCAGCTGGTCTTCTCCAGGGCCTCTAGTGGTGAGGATGTTACGCTGCAGGCTGGGACCAGGTCGCGGCCCCTGGAGTTTCCTAGCTCACGCCCCGTAGGATAAGGGGAAGCAGCAGCACACGATAGAGAGAACCGAATAACAAGCCGAAGGTCAGGGGCCACAAGCAGACAAGGATAACGAAGAACGAGCCGAAGGTCAAGGGTCACGAGCAGACAGGGATGGTCGGGGACAAGCCAATAACGTAACAGAGAGACAGACGTAGCACACGGCAGGCAGGAACCCAAACACACAATGCCTAACAAACACGTTGATCAGCAAAGCAGGCTTGCAGTGCACAGGTTAATATAGTGTTCAGTGATAGGGCCTGGGGTGGAGTCAGGCTGGGAGGAGATTATAAAGGAAGCCAGGTGAAAGGGCTCAGGCCTCTAAGATGAACACATGGGAAGGAAGGTAAGCTGACAGACAAACACTACTGCATATCCATGACAGTACCCTCCCTCTTATGGGCCCTCCCCCGCCTGGACCCAGGCTTAAAGGGAAATCTCTGATAAAACCTTCTCAACAGATGAGGTGCAGCGACATCAGATGCAGCGATCCAAGACGCCTCCTCAGGACCAAAACCTCTCCAATGCACAAGGTACTGAAGAATGCCTCTGCAGAGCCGAGAATCCAGAACTTGTCTAACCTCGTACTTAAGATTATCCTCAGAGACCGAAAACGAGGTAGGGAGATGACAAGAAGATCTATTGAGGACCAAAGGCTCTCTAGGAATAAGCAAGGGCATGAGAGGATCAACAGGAATCTGAGGAGGGTCCCCTAGACCCTTAAAGGGGAACTGGTCATCTTGCACAGGACCATCAGACTGGGCAGATGTCAGTGGAACCCTGAAGTCAGGTTGGTTAGAAGGTGACATGTCGCCGGAGTCAAGCTGAATAGCTGAAGGACAAGCAGAATGTCCCAAACAAGAAAAAGTAGGAGGCTCACTGGGCATGGGCTGGACTGGCATAACTAGTACAGAGGCAGAGTGAATAGCTGAGTCAGGTGTAGCGACTACCTGAATCGCATCGCAAGACGTAGCGACTGCAGGACTTGTAGACAAGCTAGCCTGGCTGTGCGTCCAAGGGTGGTTAGGGACAGAGAAATGTAAATGGTTATGCAACCTGGAATGAATGACCGGCTCAGATTCACAGGGGGCAACCTTGGGTAGGCAGGACGAGGAACAGGAGGGACCCCAAGCCAGGATCTGTCCAGTAGTCCAGTCCACATGAGGAGAATGGAGCTGTAACCATGGGAGACCCAAAATGATAGGCGTTGAGGCCTTGGGTAAGATAAGGAAGGATATCCACTCCTGGTGGAGTGTCCCTACCGACATCTTAACAGGGAGGGTCTGGAAGCGGATAGGTCCCCCTGGGAGAACAGTACCATCAATCGCCAAGACCACCAATGGCGTGGTGAGGGGCAAAAGAGTAAGTCTCATGGACGATGCGATTTCCCAGTCCATGAAATTACCAGCGGCTCCGGAATCCAGATATGCTGAGACCGAATGAGAAGAAGCACCAACATGAAGGAACACAGAAAGCATAAGACGAGAAGGGGAAGGTGATATTTCTGGGTCCAATACTCCACTTTCCAGATGAAGTGGACCCGAACGTTTTTCTGGACAAAGAGAGCAAGTGTCACGAAAATGACCTTTGCCCCCACAGTAAAGACACAGACCAAGAGTTCTGCGCCTAGCACGTTCCTCGGGGGATAACCTGGTCCGACCCAGCTGCATGGGTTCCTCAGCTGGTAGGAGATGCTCTATGGGTCGAAGAGAGGGGAGCTCAGGCTGACTAAGAACCAAGGAGTGCTGGCGTTGCTTTTCTAAGGTCCTCTCCTGAAAGCGAATATCGATCTGGTTACACAAGGAGATAACGCCGGCCAGATCAGTGGGGATGGTTCTTCCTGCTAATTCATCCTTCACTCTATCAGACAGGCCATGCAAAAAGGTTGCGACTAAGGCCTCATTGTTCCAGCTCAACTCAGCCGACAGTATGCGGAAATGAAGGGCATACTGTCCCACAGAAGCAGACTCTTGGCGGAGACGTAAAAGGGCACTGGCCGCTGAAGAGACACGAGCCGGTTCTTCGAAGATATTCCGAAAAAGTTTCAAGAAGCCAGACAGGCTAGAAACCACTGGATCATTCAGTTCCCACAGAGGGGCTGCCCAGGCTAAAGCTTCACCAGAGAGGAGGGAAATGATATAGGCTACCTTAGCCCGATCAGACAGGAAGTTTTGGGGCTGGAGCTCAAAATGAATCGTGCATTGGCTAAGGAACCCCCTGCAAGCCTTGGAGTCCCCAGAGAAACGGGACGGAGCTGGCAGTTGTAGTGAGTGTGTGGCTGCGACTGGTGCAATAGGTGCAGCCGCTGATTGTATTTGAGGTTGTGGATTCAGGGTTCCCAAGGAGGCCTGAAGCTGCTCGAAGCGAGAAGCCAGATCCTGGAGGAATCGCATCGCCTGGGTCTGATTTGATTCCTGGGTCTCAAGTCTGCGAACTATGCCCTGCAATGGATCATCCGCGGGAAGCGGGATGTCAGCCGGGTTCATGGCTGATCAAACTGTCAGGGTCACCTGTGGCCAGGTGACAGATGCACACCGTAGGGGGACAGGAGTGCACCGCGAGGTAGTGAACCCTATGGCTGGCTTCTGTGGATAGGAAACTGGGTGGTTGTGGAAAGCGGGACCAGAGGAGCACAACCGGGATCCCAACGGAAGCGAGAGCCAAGATTCCCCAGGGCGCGGAGTCTAAGACCCAGCTGGTCTTCTCCAGGGCTTCTAGTGGTGAGGATGTTACGCTGCAGGCTGGGACCAGGTCGCGGCCCCTGGAGTTTCCTAGCTCACGCCCCGTAGGATAAGGGGAAGCAGCAGCACACGATAGAGAGAACCGAATAACAAGCCGAAGGTCAGGGGCCACAAGCAGACAAGGATAACGAAGAACGAGCCGAAGGTCAAGGGTCACGAGCAGACAGGGATGGTCGGGGACAAGCCAATAACGTAACAGAGAGACAGACGTAGCACACGGCAGGCAGGAACCCAAACACACAATGCCTAACAAACACGTTGATCAGCAAAGCAGGCTTGCAGTGCACAGGTTAATATAGTGTTCAGTGATAGGGCCTGGGGTGGAGTCAGGCTGGGAGGAGATTATAAAGGAAGCCAGGTGAAAGGGCTCAGGCCTCTAAGATGAACACATGGGAAGGAAGGTAAGCTGACAGACAAACACTACTGCATATCCATGACAACTGGACTCTCCTGGCCTGTAAGGGAATAGGCGTCTGAGATAGCCATTCTCAACCATCTGGCAATGGTTCCTCTAGAAGCTTGTCTTCCTTTTTTATTTCCGGAAAATAAAATGAATAGTGCGTCTGAACGCCTAAAGTCTTTAGTAGCTTCCAGGTAACTTAAGACTGCTCTTTTAACATCCAGGGTATGGAATTCTTCTTCCTTCTTACCCGACGGATTAAAACAAAACGTAGGAAGTATTATCTCCTGGGTTCTATTTTGAACTGAGGCAACCTTTGGTAAAAAGTTAGGATCCGTCTTCAGCACAATTCTGTCTGAAAAAATAGAAAAAAATGGTTCCCTGATAGATAAAGCTTGCAGCTCACTGATCCTTCGAGCTGTTGTAATAGCTACTAGAAAAATTGTTTTTAAAGTAATTAGCTTTAGGGAGGTTAAATTGAGAGGTTCGAAAGGTTCCCTGGTCAGGGCCTGTAGAACGACTGATAAGTCCCATGACGGACAGTTTTTGATCACTATCGGTCTAGCCCGAGTGAGGGCTTTAAAGAATCTGTTTACTAGGGGTTCTGATGAAATAGATTTCTCAAAATATACCCCCAGTGCGGCAACCTGAACTTTTAGGGTACTGATCGCTAGGCCCTTGTCTGCTCCTTCTTGCAGAAATTCCAAGATAGAAGAAATCTGCTTTAATGGTCTGCCGGATGTAGTGCACCAAGAGTTAAAGACTTTCCAGACTTTGTGATATATTGCTCTGGTAACATTCTTTCTGCTAGATAGGAGGGTAGCCACCAACCTATCCGAGAATCCTTTTCTCCTTAAGAGCTGCTCCTCAGAAGCCAGGCTGTGAGTTTTAGCTTTTCTACTTCTTGGTGAAACAGCGGACCTTGTAACAGAAGGTCTTGTCTCACGGGAAGATGCCAGTATGGTTTGATCTGCATCTGTAGAAGAGCCGAAAACCAGGGCCTCTTGGGCCAGAAGGGAGTGATGAGGATTACTGTCGTATCCTCTTTCCGGATTTTTGTTATGACCTGCGGAATCAGCTGAAAAGGAGGGAAGGCGTAGCTGAGGTGAAAATTCCAACTGTGCGCCAGAGCATCTACCCCCAGAGATGACTCGTTCCTGTTCAGGGAAAAAAAGAGAGATATTTGTGTATTTTCCTGAGTCGCAAAGAGATCCACTCTTGGCTGTCCCCATTTCTTCACTATTAGATTGAAGACATCTGGATTCAATTGCCACTCCGCTTCGTACACCTGGTTCCTGCTGAGGAAATCCGCTATCCTGTTTAGGGTCCCTTTTAGATGGACCGCGGACAAGGATTGAGTATGGAGCTCTGCCCAATTTAGAATGCTCTCTGCTAGGCCTTGAAGTATTCTGCTTCTGGTGCCCCCTTGTCGGTTTATGTAAGCCACCGCCGTGGCGTTGTCCGACAGAATTTGTGTATGTCGCCCTTGGACTTCTTCTGCAAAGAACAATAAGGCCATTTCTATCGCCTTTAGTTCCCTCCAGTTTTAAGATCTCATTGCTTCCCTTGTGGACCAAGATCCCTGAGCCCAACGATCGCTCATGTGAGCCCCCCAACCCCAGGAGCTGGCATCGGTTGTTAGCCTTACCTGGGTTGGAAAGGACCATAACAGGCCTGCTGAGAGTCTTGCCTGGTTCTTCCACCACCAGAGACTCCTCTTTACTTTGGTGGGGATCTTCACCAGTGAATCTAGTGAATTCTGCTGGCGATCCCAGATTTTTAACAGAAACTTTTGCAGTGGCCTGAAATGGAGCTTTGCCCATTGTACTGCCGGTATGGAAGAGGTCAGGGTTCCTAATGCTGACATGACCCTCCTGATGGACAGAAGCTGACTGGTTTGTAAGAGTGACACAACCTTTAACAGCTTTTCCCGTTTTTCTTCTGGGAGAAAAATCTTTTGCTCCACAGAGTTGATACGGAAACCCAGGAATAACACCTCCTGAGAGGGAATCAGATTGGACTTTTGGAGGTTTAGTATCCATCCGATGGATTCTAGGTGAGCACGTGCTCTGTCCAAGTTTCTCTGAAGTCCATCTCTTGTTTGGGCAAACAGTAGCAGGTCGTCTAGATAAGGAATCACTGAAATTCCCTCTAGACGCAAGGGTGCTAGAGCTTCGGCCATTACCTTCGTGAACACCCTTGGAGAAGATGACAGGCCGAATGGAAGAGCTCTGAATTGCAGGTGTACCACCTTCTTCCCTTCTCTCAGTGCTAACCTCAGATATCTCTGAGATCTGGCGGCAATAGGAATGTGGAGGTATGCGTCCTGCAAATCTATTGACGCCATGAAGCATCCTTGACTCAGGAGGCTTCTTACTGAGAAAATGGAATCCATCCGAAATCTTTTGTATTCTACTGACAAATTCAGCATTTTTAGATTTAGGATGAGGCGGTACTTTCCTGAAGGTTTCTGTACAAGGAAAACGTGAGAATAGAACCCCTGGAAGAAGTCCCTTGTTGGAACCGGAACAATGACTCTCTGGGATATCAGTTCCTGAATTAGGGACTTCATGGCGAGTGCCTTGACCGGATCCCTCGGGACGTTTGTCACTAGGAATCTCTTTGGGGGTTCTTCCGTGAATTCCACCACATATCCTTGGGAGAGCATGTTTACAATATACTGATTTGTAGTGATGTCTCTCCACTGGGGAATGAACTCCTGGAGTCTTCCCCCTACTTGGGGTGGATTGTCACTGCGGCTTTCCGGGGGTCGCAGGAGGATGGAAGAGCACTCCACTCCTACCTTTTGGTTTCTGGGAAGACCACTGCTTCCTTTTGGTTTGCGTTTTTCCTTCCTGTTGTCCTTTTTGGGGACGAAAAAAACGCTTACGGGTCTGTACCTGTTGTTTTTTGACCGGAAACGCCTTCTTTTTGTCAGCCGTACGGTCAAGAATGGACTCCAGCTCCGAACCAAATAGCAAATCCCCTGCAAAGGGAATGCTACACAGTCTATTTTTAGATGCAGCATCTCCTGGCCAAGTTTTAAGCCACAATGCTCTCCTAGCAGAATTGGTCAAAGCCGCTGACCTGGCTGACATACGAATGGATTCTGCTGAAGCATCCGCAATATATGATACTGCTGCAGAAAGCGTTGTAAATGAGTCCAGAATCTCCTGTTTTGGAGAATCCGCCGTAACATGGGCCTTCATCTGGTTAATCCAGTGTTCTAAATTCCTAGCGACACAGGTTGTTGCCATTGCTGGTTTTAGATTGTTCATCACAGACTGCCAAGCCCTTTTAAGAAGCAAATCCATTCTTTTGTCCATGGGCTCCTTTAACATGCCCATGTCCTCAAAGGCAAGGTCAGTTGATTTTGAGACCTGTGAAAAAGCAGAGTCCAGTTTTGGAACCTTGTTCCAGATGGAATCCGGGTTGTCCTCAAATGGAAATCTTCTCTTATGAGACCGGGAAAAAAAATGGCTTTTTCTCAGGTTCCAACCACTCTTTTTTAATCATGTCCGAGATTATTGAATGGACTGGAAAAACACGGCTTTTTGGATCACCCAAACCTGCATACATGCGGTCATGTAGGGAGAGCTTCTTCTTTTCCTCTTCAATCCCCAAAGTCGCATGGATTACTTTTAAAAGTCCTGCGACTTCTTCAAGCGACATTTTGTACTTAGAAGCGCTCTCTGCTTCATTTTCTTCCTCCTCAGAGTCTGTTCCATCTGGAGCAAGGGAAGCAGATTCTTGGGAAGCGTCTATCGGACCTCCCAATAATATTTGAGAGCCGTCTTGGGGTTCTGAAGAAGGCTGCGGAGCCCTAGGTTCCCTTGAAGGGCCTGGTTCTTCTCTTAGGTTTGACCTAAAAGCTTGAAAG
Organism: Rana muscosa; assembly: GCA_029206835.1. Taxonomy (NCBI): domain Eukaryota; kingdom Metazoa; phylum Chordata; class Amphibia; order Anura; family Ranidae; genus Rana; species Rana muscosa. The sequence continues at coordinate 38,197,505 of CM055119.1, forward strand.
GTGGCACGGAGTTCATCCTTAATTGTAGATACTAGATCGCCACAAAAGGATGGAGACTCTTCCCTGACTACATTTGCAGTGCAATCTGCACAAAGCGACTTGGTCCAAGCCTCGCTTAACTTTTCCTTGCAGACAGGGCACCTTCTCTTCACTGGTTGAGCAGAACTTTTGGCCTGCACAAACAGAAAAGAAAAAAAAAACCAGGGACCACGCTAAGAAAAAACTGTTACACAGTACAAATCAATACACCCAGGTGCACATAGGAAAAAACACTTTCACTTCCTTGTGCCCCGCAAGCCATGCACCACCACCATCAACTTTTACAAAAAGACCCCTAGATATTATGCAGACATGCTAAATCACCAGCCACTGCACCACCAGGGAGATGGGGGGTGGGGGAGATGGAGGGGGGAGAAGGGTGAATACCCCCCCCTCTACAGGAGAAAGCGGCCCAGTGTAAAATAGGACACAGTCCCTTACCTTAGCCTTGCTGGTGCCTTGGCTTGCCCCCTTATCCGCTGCATCGCTATCCATAGCTGTCTGCGGATGCGTGGTGAAGAGAAAACGCCGGTTCCAGATTCAAAAACGCCGCCGCGCTGACCTGGAACCGGAACTTTAAGGCACCAGGTGACCCTGCCCTCTCCCTCTGCGCTTTGCGGCCGTAAATGACGCGCGCGCCGACCCGGAAGTGCTGCCTCTTCCCATACAGGACGTGGCCGAGGCTCTCCTCGGCCACCAGAACAATGGCGGCCGCCGCAGAACTCCACGCCGCTTTCGCCAGCGGTCGGTGAGAGTACAGCAACCACCGCTCTGAAGAAAAAGGAGGCAGCCCTCCCGGGCTGTACAGGCTCTCCCCGAGCACGGAAGGGGGAGAGGGAGCCCACGGGACCGTCCATGCTAGGAGGTAAGTGGGAGGATCAATCTCCTAAAAAAAAAAAAAACTGATTTGAGAACCTTGTCTCCCAGGAAAGCCCTGAGAGATCGTGGCTCTCCCAGAGGTGTTCCTCCAGCTGGAGGAAACACAAAAAACTGAGGGAAGCAACGTGGAGGCCTCCAATTAAAGAATTAATTGATGAGGTGTTTCCTGTAGGAGGAGGAGCCATGATCTCTCGGGTGCTGTCCTGAAAGACGTTTTGGAAAATCCTTCTGACCTGCTGTGCCTTGAGGGAGCCGCCGTCCAACTTCCTGATTGGTTGGGAAGCCAGTTCCATGCTCCCACACAGCACTGCATGTCAGAGGGAGGATTTAAGATCTTACTGTTTTCGGTGAGATCGGAAAAAAATCTCCCTTTGACCAGCATAGTACCGGTTTTGGAGGGAGTACTTGCAACTTGCCCATGCCCAAGTGCTCACTAATCGGCACTGATACTAGCATTGGTACAGGTGCATATATATATATATATATTGTGACAGCAGGAAGGTAAAGTCACCTGGTTGCATCCAGGGGGGTAGATATATTTCGCCCAGATTCAGGCTTTACGCCGACTTATACAACTAGGTGGAGAGTTGTATAAGGCTAGTGGGCTCATGGATGACTCATACCTCTAGGGAGAGGGCTGGGCGTCGTGCAGACAGGGAGTTGATGAGACCAGCTGAAGCTTGTCAGCTCATTTAGGCCTCTATAAGAACTCCCAGCTTCATTAGATGTTAGCTCATGCCTGGAACCAGACCTGTGTGGACTGTCTAGGGAGAGTGAACCCCTGTGCGGTGAGACAAAGCCTGTGTGGCTATTTGCTTGGACATTTAAAACCAGGGACTTAGGGACTAGGACAGCACTAGGCTGATCCCAGTTGTTAGTTAGGAAACCTGTATGTTTAGTCAGAGGTCAACTTGACCAGGATTTATTTTGGTTATGTTTCTTTTGCTTTGCTGTGTTTTGTCACTGTAAATAGAAAATAAACCGCACCTTTTTGATTTTGAAAACCACAACCTCCGTTTGCTGGGCCTGTTTTGTGTGGGGAGCCCATCCCGGGGGTCACACACACCCGCTGCCGAGCTAACCCCCTCACAGTTGGTGGAGAATGCGGGCAGTTTTTTTTTAAGCCAGCATGGAGGAGATACTGAAGCAGCTGGCTCTAGCAAATGCCAATCAACAGCAGACAAATGCAGGTTTGCAAAAGAGCCTTGCAGCTCATCAACAGAGCCTTGCAGCTCAACAACAGAACTTCGCAGCCCAGCAGCAAGCTCATCAACAGAGCCTTGCAGCCCAGCAGCAGACAAATGCAACTTTGCAACAGAGTCTGGAGGCTCAGCAACGAGCCCAGCAGCAATCTGAGGCCCGCTTCATAGACCTGTTGCAGAAGCAAGAGCAGAGACTACAACAACAGATGGAAGCAGTAATGCAGCAACGTCCGCAGACCAGTGAGGAAAGCCGTCCCACTAATACCGCGTCCTTTGGGGTGAGTCGTTTATTGACAAAAATGACTGGAGAGGATGATCCAGAGGTATTTTTGACCACATTTGAAAGGACCGCTGAAAGAGAAAAGTGGCCTGAGGAGCAGTGGGCTGGACTGGTGGCTCCTCTGTTAACTGGTGAATCGCAGAAAGCTTACTATGACCTAGAGCCTAACCAAGCAAAAGACTATGTGATGCTAAAAGCTGAAATATTGGCAAGGCTGGGTGTCACCCAGGCTGTCCGGGCTCAGCGTGTGCATAACTGGACTTTCCAGCTTGGAAAACCCCCCAGGTCTCAAATGTATGATCTCATTCACCTGAGCAGAAAGTGGCTACAGCCAGAGACTTTGTCCGCACCAAAGATTGTGGAACGTGTTGTAATGGATCGGTTTTTGAGAGCTCTTCCTACTGCCATCCAAAAGTGGGTAAGCCATGGAGACCCAGAGACGGCCGATGGTCTTGTGGATCGTGTGGAGAAATACTTGGCTACAGAGAACCTGACGGCCTCTTCCAGAGACACTCGGACTTTCCACCCTAAGACCAGACCATCCCCAGGGGCGGATAAGAGGATTCCAAGGGGTGAGGGTGGAGAGAGTGAGAGGGTGGGAGCTCTACCCCAAGTTTGGCGAGAACAGCCTGGGAAATCAGCGGCTCAAGAGGCGGCAAGAAGGATCGTTTGCTACCGCTGCCGGCAAGCGGGACATATTGCAGCCAATTGCCCGGTTGTGGAGGAACCCATGCAGTGTGACTTTCTGACGGGCAGACGTCAGTCGCTGTGTGCGACAGTCGCATGCACTGCCATTCGAGGAACTGAGAAACATTTATGCAAAATGTGTGTTAATGGTAGAAATGTTGTGATATTGCTGGATTCAGGTAGCCTTGTGACCCTGATAAAGGCTGAGTTAGTTAAAACAGAGGTCTCTGGGAATAGCAAGGTAGCTGTTATTTGTGTGCATGGGGACACCCGAGAGTATCCAGTGACTACAGTGTGTTTCGAGACCCCTAAAGGTACCCTCTCTCATCCAGTGGGCTTAGTATCTCAGTTACCGCATGACGCCATTGTGGGAAGGGATTTTCCGAAGTTCTGGGAACTGTGGGATGATCCTGAGCCCCTCACTGGTGCCCCTATGTACCAGGAATGTGATAGCCAGAACTCCCCTGAGAGTGGTGAGGACTCTCCGGAATTTCCCTTATCAGTATTGGCAGGGGAGACTCAAGAAACTGGAGAGGAGCCCACCTCCTCAGACGAAAACCTACCGTCTGTGGAGTTTTCTGATCTTGAGGTTCACAGGGAAAACTTTGCCACAGAACAGTTGAAAGACCCCGCCCTAATAAAGGCACGGGAAAACGTAGTGAAAATAGATGGCGAGTTAGTGAACCCAGATAATACCTGCACTTACCCATACTTCAGCGTAGAGAAGGACCTACTGTATCGGGTGGCAAAAAGGGCAGAAGAAACCGTTGAGCAGCTTGTGGTGCCCAAACCTTACAGGAAGTTGGTGTTGAAGTTGGCCCATGGGCACATTCTTGGAGGTCATCTGGGGACAGAGAAAACCCGAGAGAGGGTATTACAGAGATTCTATTGGCCGGGGGTGATGAAGGACGTAGAAAATTATTGTTCCTCCTGCCCTGTGTGTCAGAGGTTGGCCCCGATGCCACACTTCCGTAGCCCGCTGGTCCCTCTACCCATCATTGAGGTCCCGTTTGAGAGGATCGCCATGGATTTGGTAGGTCCTATAATCAAGTCCGCTAGGGGGCACCAGTACATATTAGTTATAATGGACTATGCCACCCGTTATCCAGAAGCGATCCCTCTCCGAAATACCTCGGCCAAAACCATAGCCAAAGAGCTATCTCTTGTTTTTAGCCGGGTGGGTATTTGTAAAGAACTGCTTACGGACCAAGGTACACCCTTTATGTCCCGGGTTATGAAAGAGCTGTGTAAATTGTTCAAAGTGACGCAATTGCGTACGTCTGTGTATCACCCCCAAACCGATGGGCTGGTTGAAAGATTCAACAAAACCCTAAAACAAATGTTGAAGAAAGTGGTGGATAGAGATGGAAAGGATTGGGACTGTTTACTTCCTTATTTGATGTTTGCTATTAGGGAGGTGCCCCAATCCTCTACGGGATTCTCCCCCTTTGAGTTACTGTATGGGAGACACCCAAGAGGGCTGTTGGATATTGCCAAGGAAACTTGGGAAAGTGAGAGTTCTCCCCACAGGAGTGTGATTGAGCATGTCGCCCTGATGCAAGATCGAATTGCACAGGTAATGCCCATCGTGAAGGAACATTTGGCCCAAGCGCAGTTGGCACAGCAGAGAGTGTACAACCGTGGAGCCAAGACCCGTACCTTTTCCCCGGGGGATAGGATATTGGTACTTGTCCCTACGGTTGAAAGTAAATTCCTTGCCAAATGGCAAGGCCCCTACGAGATAATGGAAAAAGTGAGCGAAGTGAATTACAAGGTCAGACAACCAGGAAGGCGAAAGCCCGAACAGATCTATCACGTTAATCTGTTGAAAGCCTGGAGGGATAGAGAGTCCCTAGTCGCAGACACTTGGTCACCAGCTCAAACTGGTTGCGTGATTCCTGAGGTTGGAATAGCAGCCACCTTGTCACAACCCCAACAACAGGAGGTTAAGGAGTTTGTGCTTCGCAACAAGGAGGTATTCTCTGAGCTGCCGGGACAAACATCTGGGGTAGAGCATGACATCATTACCCCGCCCGGTGAAAGGGTGAAGTTAAAACCCTATCGGATCCCAGAGGCTCGACGGGAGGCAATACGGGAGGAAGTACAGAAAATGCTGAACTTAGGGGTGATAGAGGAGTCCCAAAGTGATTGGTCTAGTCCCATCGTGTTGGTGCCTAAACCGGATGGGAGCTGGCGATTTTGTAACGATTTTCGTCAGTTGAACAAAGTTACAAAATTTGACACCTACCCCATGCCACGTATAGATGAGTTGATCGACCGGCTGGGAACAGCCCGATACATGACGACTCTTGACCTCACAAAAGGGTATTGGCAAATCCCCCTGGCCAAGTCGGCCAAAGAGAAAACCGCATTTGTAACCCCAGACGGGGCGTTCCAATATAAAAGAATGCCGTTCGGGTTACAGAATGCGCCGGCCACATTCCAGCGGAAAATGGACCAGATGCTGAGGCCCCATCGGAAGTATGCTGCGGCTTACCTGGATGATGTAATTGTCCATAGCACAGATTGGGCCTCACATCTGCCAAAAGTGCAAGCAGTCCTGGACTCTGTTCGGGAAGCGGGGTTTACGGCTAACCCCAAGAAGTGTACCATTGGGCAGGAGGAGGCCAAATATCTTGGGTACACCATTGGGAGGGGAGTAATAAAACCCCAACTCAACAAAGTCGAGGCCATCCAGAGTTGGCCACGTCCCAACAGCAAGAAGCAGGTACGAGCCTTTCTGGGAATCGCTGGGTATTATCGGCGATTCATTCCCCACTTTGCTTCTAAGGCTGTGCCCCTAACCAACCTGACGAAGGGGAAAGGGTCGGTCATGATTAAATGGACCCCCGAGGCTGAGGCAGCATTCCAATTCTTGAAACAAGCCTTATGTAGCCAGCCAGTGTTGTACTCACCCGACTTCTCTAAAGACTTTGTCGTACAAAGTGATGCGTCAGATGTGGGGTTAGGAGCAGTATTGTCCCAGGTCTGGAACGGGGAAGAGCACCCAGTCATTTACCTCAGCAGGAAGTTGAAGTCCCATGAGGTAAATTACGCCACCGTTGAAAAGGAGTGTTTAGCGGTGAAGTGGGCTCTAGATTCCCTTCAGTACTACCTGCTAGGTAGGCACTTTGACATGGTTACGGATCACGCTCCGTTAAAGTGGATGGCTCAAAACAAGGAAACAAATAGAAGAGTGAATAGGTGGTTCCTGGCCCTCCAGGAATTCAACTTCACAGTAAAGCATCGCCCTGGCGTTCAAATGGGGAATGTGGATGCTTTGTCTCGAGTACATGAATGCCTGATTGCTGGTGTTCCAACCCCGAGGTTAAAACAAGAGGGGGGGGTATGTGACAGCAGGAAGGTAAAGTCACCTGGTTGCATCCAGGGGGGTAGATATATTTCGCCCAGATTCAGGCTTTACGCCGACTTATACAACTAGGTGGAGAGTTGTATAAGGCTAGTGGGCTCATGGATGACTCATACCTCTAGGGAGAGGGCTGGGCGTCGTGCAGACAGGGAGTTGATGAGACCAGCTGAAGCTTGTCAGCTCATTTAGGCCTCTATAAGAACTCCCAGCTTCATTAGATGTTAGCTCATGCCTGGAACCAGACCTGTGTGGACTGTCTAGGGAGAGTGAACCCCTGTGGGTGAGACAAAGCCTGTGTGGCTATTTGCTTGGACATTTAAAACCAGGGACTTAGGGACTAGGACAGCACTAGGCTGATCCCAGTTGTTAGTTAGGAAACCTGTATGTTTAGTCAGAGGTCAACTTGACCAGGATTTATTTTGGTTATGTTTCTTTTGCTTTGCTGTGTTTTGTCACTGTAAATAGAAAATAAACCGCACCTTTTTGATTTTGAAAACCACAACCTCCGTTTGCTGGGCCTGTTTTGTGTGGGGAGCCCATCCCGGGGGTCACACACACCCGCTGCCGAGCTAACCCCCTCACAATATATATATATATATATATATATATGTATACATCGATACTAACAGTGGTGTGCACTGGTAGGACTTACCTGTGAACTGAAGTACTTGATGACTCATATATAATCAAATCTGTCCCGCTCCTCATCCACATCAAAGAATAGATGTATTTTCACTAAACTGTGAAAGAAAGAGACATAGGTAGATAAACTGAAATAATTCATGGAATGAAGTAAGGGGAATAAGGATAAAAATTGATGAGCCACTCACTTGTTTGTGGGTGCAGTAGGGTAAATCTTTTCCATGCTTTAATTCCATAGTATGGGGAGAGGTCTGTGCCTTCCCCAGCCCCAAATCCTAATGATTTTCTCGTAGATGGTAGCAGGTGCAGTCTTCATTTACAACACCGTAGACAGTAAGAGGAGAAAATACAAAGGAATGGAATACCACTTTTTGTGGGAGTATTGGTATCCATTTTGGTTGTGGGAGTATTGGGACTTGGAGACACAGAGTAAGTGCAGGATTTATTTTATTTTGTTTATCTTAATTTAATACTAATATAAGAAGGAGCATCGAGTATTGTGTGTGTATGCACTATGCATGCAATAGCAACTCCAAAAACTTGAACCGAAATTTTTTTTTTTTAAATGATAACAATGATCCAAAAAAATGCAACTTGGGTTGAATCATAACAATCTCTCAACTGGTGGATAATTTAGAAAAATTATTCACAGGAATGGATGGATCTACTTCAATTCAACCTGATCTAAGATTAGAATAGGTGTTAAATAAAAAATACCCTAAAAAATTATATAGTGCAGGTCATGATATCTATCCAAAATGAAAGGATTATGTTTAATATGAAAGTTATCACTCAATCAAAAGTAGAGACTGAGAGAGCCTGGGAAGCCGGGATCAGTCTCATGGTTTTAGTTCATGGACTCTTTTTGGGTTTACAATGTTAATTTTTTGTGTGGCAGACGGATACATCTGAAGTGGTCCGAAATCAACTGCCAGACGATTTTACTTGGGATGTTTTCCCAATCCCAATCCACATCAAAGAAAGGGGATGATGTAAAGGCCAAAAATAGACCATTGAATAATACCTTGAGGCTGATCCCAGCTTCCCAAGCTCTCTCAGCTCTCTGTCTCTCTCTAGTACTTTCTCACTGAGTGACAACTTTCATAATGTTAATAAACAAACATATTCCTTTAATTTTGGATAGATATCATGACCTGTCCTGCACCTATATTTGGTTTTGGTTATGTTGAATTTTATATTTGGCATCTAATCTTGGAAGAGATTGAATTAAAGACAGACTTATGGCCCATAGAATAGAGGTAGAAGTTCAAGACAAAGTAGCACAGTTAACTATCAAAGTTTATGGCAGGGTATCCCAGTTTTGGTAGGTTTACTTTTAGAAATGCCATCTGCTCCATCAGCTGTGGAGCCAGTTGTGATCGCTGCGGGGAGAGAATATTCCCAGTAATCGAAAATACCTGCTTACTTTGGACTGAGGTTGGGGGGCAGGATATAAGCTCTTGGGCTACAATGGAGAGAGAAGGCCAAATACCCCTCTTTTCATGCCAATATTGTAAAGGCTCAGTAGTAGCAGGCAAATTTGGCTCACAAAGATAAGCCTTTACTGTATCTGAGACACCACTTTGTTTCCTGAGGGGCAGTCTTGTGGGTCCAATCAAACGATCTAATGTCTGTGCCCAAATCGCATCTGCTCTGGTTGTCTTGGCAGCAGTGGTACTGATAGGTGTTGACACAGTATCATCGGCAGGCTCCTCCAGTTCTTCTTCCTCCACCTCTAGCGGCATGAATAATTGTCTTTGCCTGTCACACACCCTTGCAATTAATTTATCCCTCCAGGTGGTTAGTACATTGCTGTGCAGGGGCATTTTGCCCTTTATTCGAGGATCACACATTGAGGCAAACATTAGCTCAGGGCAAGCTTCTATGAGGTTGTTAATTCTTTGAGTTAGTTGACCCTTAAGCCTCCTTAGAAGTGCAGCAATGTCTGCAACTTATGCGCCACAGGTAACACCTCTCTATTGCTGAGAAAGTCATCCAGCGTAATGTTAAGATTTGTGAATAGGGGGATAACTTGAGACAAGCTTTCTGTGGCAGCGCAGAAGGGACTAAGCACTGCCACCAACTGAACAATGATTGCCCACTCCTCCCTGCTTAATGCTCAAGGTATGCCTATATAATGCTCATGGGACATGGCATGAATTGCCTTTTGCTGCTCAAGCATTCTCTCAAGCATTTCTAATATGGAATTCCACCGAGTGCTTATGTCCTGCTTCAAGCGGTGCTGATTAAGGCAAGCCTTAATTTGCTCAATTCGTAATATGTGGCTATCTTTGACACTTCTGTGAAAATGGCCTGCTATCTTACGACAGGATTCCAGAACTGCTGACAACTTTTCATTACTGTCGTCGTCCAGAGCAGCCTTAACCACAAGATGTAGGACATGTGCCGAGCAGCGAACTCCTACAAATCGCCCATCACGCAGTGCCTTAATCATATTTGCTGCTCCATCTGTTACCACAAACCCTAACTTTGACTGCATGCCTGCTTGGTCTCCGAGCCACTCTGCCACCATTACTTGGAGTGCGTGCAAAATATTATGAGCACTGTTTTTGCTCATCTAGAACCTCTGCATGCAAGAGGAACGAACGGTGCCCCTGCTTAAGAATTACTGCCTCAGCTCCTGTGCTTCTTGACCCTGGTTTTGGTTTCATAGGTTCTGAGACAGTGGGCTGCCACCAGTGCGCGGTCATTGACAAAAAGGCATGCTGGCCACTGGGAGCACTCCACAAGTCGGAGGTAAAATTCACAGAATGGCCAGCAGCTCTGCCCAATTCCTCTTTCAATCCCTGCACACACAAATTGTATAAAGAGGGTACTACGTTATGGCTGAATGTAGTACGGGAGCAGGGCCGTTTGAAGGAATTTGGGGGCCCCAAGCAAAATGGACATGGAGGCCCCCCCAGCCCCCCCCCCGCACTAACGCAAAGCCTACAGGAACCACAGCATAGCAATACAGTTTAAGCTCACCCACACTAAAAAAGGTTTACAGTGCAAATACTGCTGTTGCATATAATACAACATACTTAAAACACATACACACTCACATTAACATTAAGATGCTGCTTAGGACTGTTTATGGACAGTGGGATGGACAGGGGGACCGTGGGATGGTCAGGGGGACCGTGGGATGGACAGGGGGACAGTGGGATGGACAGGGGGCCGTGGGATGGACAGGGGGACCGTGGGATGGACAGGGGGACCGTGGGATGGACAGGGGGACCGTGGGGTGGTCAGGGGGACAGTGGGATGGTCAGGGGACCGTGGGATAGACAGGGAGACCGTGGGATAGACAGGGGGACCGTGGGATGGACAGGGGCCCTGTCCATCCCACGGTTCCCCTGTCCATCCCACTGTCCCCCCGTCCATCCCACTGTCCCACTGACCATCCCACGGTCAGTGGGATGGTGGGGGGGGGGCTGCTGCAGGTGTAGTGAGAGGCAAACAAGTAGTGGGAGAGAAGAGACAGTGAACAGCTGGACAGAAGGGCTGGGTCGGGTGTGAGGAGTCATCAACATGTGTGCAGTGCCAGTGATGCAGGAAACATCTTCAGCTCTGAGGGGTTCATGCTGGGACCTGTAGTTCTTCACTTTTGGGGAGGTGGGTCACATGATTTCAAGTCCCAGCTACATGCTGGGACTTGAAATCATGTGACCCCCCCAAAAGTGAAGAACTACAGGTCCCAGCATGAGCCCGTCAGAGCTGAATGAACCCTCCCTGCCCTGCTGTGTGTGTGTGTCCTCTCCTGCTCCAGTCCTTCCCAGGCACCACCCTTATGATGTTGGTGACAATGGTGAGTCAAGTGAGCAATGCATGTTACTTGCCTGTCTATTCTGTTACACACTAACACAGCTGAGCTGGCTGCAGCCTGCAATCTGTCTCTCTGTCACGGAAGTGCCTGGCTCTGGCTGAACAGTGAACTCGAGGAGGAGCGGGAGCCGGGAGGAGGTGGGTGGAGCTAGCAAGATGATCTTGAGTCCTCCGCTGTGATAGGCACAACTCTCCTGCTCTGCTCATGACGTCACTGGTTGCTACACGCCAAGCGGGCGTCACGTAGCAACCAGCACAGCAGAGACAGTGCCAGCTAGGCTAGGGGGTCCACGGCACGGTCAGATCGAATCGATCATGCATTAGATCCACCCAGGGCGCCGCGAAAATCCAGGACAGTGATAGGCAGCAGGCAGGCACCCTAGGCTGGGGGCCCCAGGCCATCTCGGGGCCCCAAGCAATTGCTTGTTTTGCCTGTCCTGTTGCGACGGCCCTGTATGGTAGGGTACAATATACTGAGGTGCGACTGCCTGCATTAGCTGCTTAAATGGCTGCCCTTCCACCAAATTATAAGGTGCTCCACCGACAGCAATTAATTGCCCAATAAGGCGGGTAATTTTGCGTGACTGCTGCCTAGACATCCCCCTAGAATGAAAGCCGCTAAATTGCTACAGGTTAGGCTGATGACTGGGATGCCTAACAGTTGCACAAGAGGTTGGATCCCCTTTCCCCTTGTCACGCCTATCGGTGGTAGCACTAGTACTGGTGGTTCCACTCTTTTTAGTAGGTGGAGTTGCCACCCCACTTTCCTCTCTCAACAGCAGAGGGTTATGCTGAGAGCGCAAATGATGACCCATCCCAGAATTTGAGAGATGCCCTACATTTCTCCCACGGCTCACTTCTCTGCCACATAGTTTGCATTTGGCTATGCGGCCATCCCCAACAAAAACAAAATGATCCCATACTTTTGACCCTTACAACTGCCACTGGGTGGGGAAGAATCTTCTACAATTTGTTCATGTTCATGGCCTGTGGGCTGTAATCGGCTTCCAAATAGTTAACTAGGGGACGCACGGGGGGTGCGTTCCTTGGATAACACTGACAGGCGTCTCAGCCAATCAGGTTCACTGGGTCTGGTTACCGGTAACCTGATTGGCTGAAGCGACATCGAGGGCGGGAGAAGACATTGAGGATGGTAGAAGGACGACGCTGACCCGAGGAAGGTAAGTGGAGGGCTGGGGGGAAACTGACTGTATTTGGGGACAAACTGGCTGTATTTGGGGACAAACTGGCTGAATTTGGGGACAAACTGGCTGCATTTGGGGGGAAACTGGCTGTATTTGGGGACAAACTGGCTGCATTTGGTGACAAACTGGCTGCATTTGGGGGCAAACTGGCTGCATTTGGGGGAAACTGGCTGCATTTGGGGACAAACTGGCTGTTTATGGAACAAACTGGCTGCATTTGGGGGCAAACTGGCTGCATTTGGGGACAAACTGGCTGCATTTGGGGGGAAACTGGCTGTATTTTGGGGGAAACTGGCTGCATTGGGGGGGAAACTGGCTGCATTTGGGGGGAAACTGGCTGTATTTGGGGACAAACTGGCTGCATTTGGGGGGAAACTGGCTGTATTTGGGGGGAAACTGACTGTATTTGGGGGGAAACTGACTGCATTTTGGGGGAAACTGGCTGCATTTGGGGGGAAACTGGCTGCATTTGGGGTCAAACTGGCTGTATTTGGGGGGAAACTGGTTTCATTTGAGGGGGCAAACTGGTGGCGTTTGGGCACAGTGGCTGCGTTTAATGGGCACAGTGGCGGCAATTTTCAGTTTGTTTGCGCCCCCCAAAAATTTGGAGCACCAGCTCCCACTGGTAACAATAGGCCTGTTGTTAGTACCATCTTTTTTGAAAGTTGTTGCTGACGCTTTATCAGGCACATTTTCCTCTCTTGCTTGAGCTTCCCTCGGGGAGAGGAGGAGAAGTATCCATTTTATTACAGTTATTTGCTTGAAATAAAAAAAAAAAAACCTTAAAAAATGCAACTGCAAAAAAACAAAAAAACAAAACAAAATCTCAGACAGACAGTTATGAAAAAAAAGAGTGCACACACTGTCCCACAAAAGCATAAACAAAATCAGAATTGCAGGAATTGTAAATGTAGCGGGTATATACATTCAGGCTGGGTTCACACTAGTGCGACACGACAGCCGTCCTACTTTGGATCCGACTTTGCCCCGCGACATTAAGCCGACATATGTCCGACTTTCAATGAACGGGGATCCGACTTGGATCCCCGCCAATAGCAGGCACTGTGTTTGGTATGAATCTTGAGGGGGAACTCCAGGCCAAATTTTAAATAAAAAACGTCATGGGTTCCCCTCCAGGAGCATACCAGGCCCTTGGGTCTGGTCTGGATTTGAAGGGGAACCCCCTACGCTGAAAAAACGGCATGGGGGTCCCCCCAAAGTCCAAACCAGACCCTTATCCGAGCACGCAACCTGGCAGGCCGCAGGGGAAGAGGGGGGGACGAGAGAGCGCCCCCCTCCCTCCTGAACCATACCAGGCCGCATGCCCTCAACATGGGGGGTGGGTGCTTCGGGGCAGGGGGGCGACCTGCGGCCCCCCCACCCCAAAGCATGTGACTGTGACGTCATGGGAGCATGTGACTGTGACGTCATGAGAAGCCTATATCAATCGGCGCGCACCGCAACAGCCAGCATTAGAGCGTGAGGAAGCGACGCGTCAACATCGAGGAGGAGAAGAGAGAAGAAGACGGCGACGGCCACGGGAAGACCGGCCCCTCCACTAGCAAAAGAGCTGGAAGAAGATAGTGGAGAGGCCGGCAGAAGGACAACGGAGAGCCGGACGAGACGACGGGGAAGACCGGGCCTCCGCTAGCAAAAGAGCTGTGAGAAGACAGCGGAGGCCAGGCAGAAGAAAGAACCGGAGAGTGCGGAGACCCCCGGAGCTGTGCAATAAATTAATTTAAAAAGCTGTGTTGTGTTTTTATTGCTATTTTTTCCACCAGGTGAATGGGTAGGGGTACGATGTACCCCATACTCATTCACATAGGGTGGGGGGCCGGGATCTGGGGGCCCCCTTATTAAAGGGGGCTCCCGGATTCCGATAAGCACCCCGCCCGCAGACCCCAACAACCAACGGCCAGGGTTGTCGGGAAGAGGCCCTGTCCTCATCAACATGGGGACAGGGTGCTTTGGGGTGGGGGGGCCGCAGGTTGCCCCCCTGCCCCAAAGCACCCACCCCCCATGTTGAGGGCATGCGGCCTGGTACGGTTCAGGAGGGAGGGGGGGCCGCTCTCTCGGCCCCCCTCTTCCCCTGCGGCCTGCCAGGTTGCGTGCTCGGATAAGGGTCTGGTTTGGACTTTGGGGGGGACCCCCATGCCGTTTTTTCGGCGTAGGGGGTTCCCCTTCAAATCCAGACCAGACCCAAGGGCCTGGTATGCTCCTGGAGAAGGAACCCATGCCGGTTTTTTATTTAAAATTTGGGCTGGAGTTCCCCCTCAAGAGCAGCACAGCACAAGTCGCATGCCAAAGTCAGATCATGCAAGACTGCGGTCCGACTTTGATCCGGCTTCAATGATAGTCAATGGGCTGAAGTCGGATCAAAGTCGGACCAAAGTAGTACAGGGAGCATTCTCAAAGTCGGACCGACATGTGTCGGACCAGTTAAGACGGCTCCCATAGGGAAACATTGATTTTCACACGTCATGCGACATGAGCTCCCAATGTCGGAGTGTTTGCCGCCCCAGTGTGAACCCGGCCTCAGGGGCAGCATCTGGGTGGTAGCATGACCCAGATGCAATGATTGTTAGAGTAATGCTATTTATTTGTGTGAAGATATCAGTGGTGTCAGTTCCCTGCGGCCCAGTAGGTGGCACTGTCGCCTTGGGCCGGGGTTGAACCACCACTGCAGTGCCGTCTCCTTTGTGACCTTTCGCAGCAGTTGTACAGCGGGGCGGGGAACCCGCTGTGCTTGCTGGGAGAGGGTATAAAGGGGGCGGACATCTTGCGCATGAGGTCGGGGTCCCAGGCACCTTCAGCCTGTGGGCTGCTGTCCGCGGTCGGTGTCCAGGCGTCCTTGGCCTGGACACGTGGAGTTCGAGTTCCATCCCAGACACCTTATGTCTGGGGTGAGGTACTTTACAGAAGGCCAGGGACCCAGTACCTTCCACTGGGTCCTGCGAGGGATGGAACATGCCTAAGGTGCCCCAGGTACGGGTGCCTGAATCCAGGGCGTAAGAGACCAGAGATGTGACCCTCCCGAATACCCGGTGCAGCATATTGCCAGTGACGGGTGGGCCTCTGGAGACCGTCCGGATGGATGTCTTCCCTGACAGGGGCCATTCTCTCAAGGAAGGTAGTTCACGTGCTTACGGTCGGTGGCAGCGACCCAACTGAACCCAGGTCGGTGGCAGAGACCTACGCTCAGGTCTGTGACAGAGGCCTCAGCGTTCACCAAGGTTTGTGGCAGGAACCAAATTCACAATCGGTGGCAGCGATTGTGCACCAAGCCTATTTGCACTGTATGGAATAGGAGAGAGCTTGTGCCTGGACCTACTCGTACCCACACCCTGTCTGTTTGTGTCAAGTTCAACTGGTACTGTTCATTGATACAAGATAAATAAATAAGTGTTGGACTGTTCATGGTGTGGAACTCTATTACTGGCAGCAAAGTGCTCCGTCTCTAGCATTGGCAAATCAACCTCCACAGGAGAAGCAGAGGCTCCGTACGGAACGCAGACCCGAAGGTAAACTTGAACTTAGCTCAAACCTCACACACACATGAGGTGAGAGCTGGTAATAGTGTTCCTCACCCTCCTCCCTCAAACCCCTAGACAAGCCAGCCGTATTATATCAAGGGAGTAGGGGGTGAGGCCGCTATACGTGGGGGCTCATCCGGGATTTGTGTTTGTACAATGGAGCCGAAGTTAACGGAGTTTGAACGTGTCTGCCCAAAAGAGTTCCGAGTAGGTCGGCCATATTGGCCACTGCGCCATGAGGCACACCATCCCTGCACAGTTCGTGGGCATAATAAGGAGAAAGCCCGCGAACTGATGCACAAAAGGGGAGGAGTCCGGCCCATGTGAAGAGGTACACGTGGGGACTTTGGCACCAGTTATGCAGTGCGCGATGGAGCAGCAAACAGTCGCTATGTTCGGAAATGCCTCATGGATTCCTCTTTCTTCTACTACGAGGATGACTACCACTGCTGCTCCACTTATAGATACGGGGATCCGGCTAAAGCCCCGGGGACGATTCGCCCTGTACACATACATGGACGTTGAGGCCCTGGGTATGATTTGTCCCGGCTGTTCGGGACTGGTGTGTCAGCTAAAGCCATTCGTGCGCTGCAAGGCCTGTGGAGAATTCATGTTCGAGGTGGAGCCATCCATCGAAAAGCCCAGAACCATCCACCTCAGCCGCACAACAGGCGCCACCACTCTTCAAGGAGGAATCGATGCTTTCACAGCCATCCCTGCGCGCACTGTGGAGACCTCAGGGGAGGTCGTGATCAGAGAATTGGAGAAGAAATCCGAGGATGCTGCCTTGGGCACCACAGCTTCCCTGCTTCCACTACCTAAGAGAAAGATCAGCCTGGTCATAGCGTCCAGCGGTCGTGGTGGAACAACATGCCTGCCTTTGCCTGGCCCGGATGGATCCGGTAGGAAGAGTCCTGGACATCCCTTCACAAGTTTGAGCCGAGGTAAGCCGGGCAACGGGACTTGGTGCTGGGACGGAGGTGTCGGGGTGTCACGGCCCCTTGAGCCCATGGGTGGGAGTGATTCAGTGTCCACTACCAACTACCCACCCCCGGAGGAGTGTGACACCTCCGACCTGGAGTCGCTCTCCGACCTGGGAGACGACGTCGTCATTGATGAACTTTTTGCAGAGAAGGGCTGGGACAAGATGCCTCTCTCCTCGTCCCGTAGAACCAGGGATCCACCGATGTCTACAGGGGATAGTACACCCCGGGTGGAGGCACAAGCGCCTGAGGAGGGATCCCATCCCCAGCCTGCCCTTCAGTTCCCGGTACCACCTGCATCTACTGCCGGGGACAAGAGACTGTCGCTGCGGGCATCTGTGCTCAACTTTGAGGTGGTCAAGGCACCTCGCCATCCGGACTCTATCGTTCTGCCGGGTGAGGGAGACCGCAATACTATGTCTCCCTTGTCAAGATTACAGCGTTTATTCTGTCAAAAGGTCGCCAACGAGTATGGGTGGGAGTACCCATACTTATCTAAGGAGCTGCTTTACGAAGTAGAAGTCTGCAGGGAACGTTGGTATAATGACTTTGTGTGGACACACATCAAAGTCCCACACACACGCAGGTACCTCGCTTGTTCCCCAAAAGCATCTCAAAGATTTAAGGACTGTAAGTCAGAATGGATGTTGGGTCGGCACATCCATGCTGATAAGGTGTTGATTCGAAGGAAAGAAGGGGAGGATGTCAAATATCACCTAGAGACTGTTGATCAACATTTAAAACCCCTTGTTCTGCCACGCCCAAGATTCTACCTATAGGAGAAAAGACTCTTTTCTTTTTGTTTTGCAAGTCTGCTGAACTTTCTGGGGTTTTGTTTTTTTATTTTTTCCCGGAAACCCAGTAACTGTACCCGAGCTTAATGGGTGTTGTGCTCTTTGGAGGAATGGGGAACTGTTGCAGTTGTTGTTCTTCTTTCTTCCCTCCCGCAAAGTAATCATAGACTTTGGGGTAGTTAGGGCCAAAGCACAGAGGAAAGTTTTGTTCCAGGATTCGACAAGTGCTTTTACCGTGGCATTGTCACCAGGTGGCAGTGTTGTGCACCGTTACTCACTTTTGCACCGCACACCCCTTGGAAGGAAAGGATTTCTCTTAGGGGAGATTTTTTCATTCCAACACCAACATATGTGTCAGGAGTTTGTGTGTTTAACTTTCTTTTTTCCCCTCTGCAGGAGAACATCCCTAAAGACCGCTGAGAATGGGGTGGGTCTTAGTTAGTGATGTGGGCGGGGGGAAAATGTCAATGATGTTATCGTGTAATGTCAACGCTGTTATGTGTTTGTTTTCCCTTCCTTTCCCTTCCATGTCAGGTTCAGGCACAACGTCAAGTTTTTCCCTTTCAGATTTTTTTTTCATTTTTGAAATCTCCTTTAGCTAGTCTCTGGATCAGGTCTATGTTAGCTCCCTTTGGGGCATGGCTTGTTCCAGACACTGGGGACCAGTGTCAAATTGCTGGGGGGAGAGTGTAGCGGGTATATACATTTAGGGGCAGCATCTGGGTGGTAGCATGACCCAGATGCACTGATTGTTAGAGTAATGCTATTTATTTGTGTGAAGATATCAGTGGTGACCTCTTGCAGCAGTTGTACGGCGGGGTGGGGAACAAGCTGTGCTTGCTGGGAGAGGGTATAAAAGGGGCGGACATCTTGCGCACGAGGTCGGAGTCCCAGGCACCTTCAGCCTGTGGGCTGCTGTCCGCGGTCAGTGTCCAGGCGCCCTTGGCCTGGACACGTAGAGTTCGAGTTCCATCCCAGACACCTTAAGTCTGGGGTGAGGTACTTTACAGAAGGCCTGGGGCCCAGTACCTTCCACTGGGTCCTGCGAAGGATGGAACATGCCTAAGGTGCCCCAGGTATGGGTGCCTGAATCCAGGGCATAAGAGACCGGAGATGTGACCCTCCCGAAGACCCGGTGCAGCATATTGCCGGTGACGGGTGGGCCTCTGGAGACCGTCCGGATGGATGTCTTCCCTGACAGGGGCCATTCTCTCAAGGAAGGTAGTTCACGTGCTTACGGTCGGTGGCAGCGACCCAACTGAACCCAGGTCGGTGGCAGAGACCTACGCTCAGGTCTGCGGCAGAGGCCTCAGCGTTCACCAAGGTTTGTGGCAGGAACCAAATTCACAATCGGTGGCAGCGATTGTGCGCCAAGCCTATTTGCACTGTATGGAATAGGAGAGAGCTTCCGCCAGGACCTACTCGTACCCACACCCTGTCTGTTTGTGTCAAGTTCAACCGGTACTGTTCATTGATACAAGATAAATAAATAAGTCTTGGACTGTTCATGGTGTGGAACTTTATTACTGGCAGCAAAGTGCTCTGTCTCTAGCGGTGGCAAATCAACCTCCACAGGAGAAGCAGAGGCTCCGTACGGAACGCAGACCCGAAGGTAAACTTGAACTTAGCTCAAACCTCACACACACATGAGGTGAGAGCTGGTAATAGTGTTCCTCACCCTCCACCCTCAAACCCCTAGACAAGCCAGCCGTATTATATCAAGGGAGTAGGGGGTGAGGCCGCTATATAAATAAAGAATTATAATCCTTGCTTAATATAATTTCTTTCTAGTAATAAATCCTGTACTTACTCCCCACAGACACAGTCAGTACACTCCCTCAGTCACGAGACCTGTCTCAGTCTCCTCCTCAACTGAATCTAAGTAGATTCAGGAATGCATTGCATGGTCATTGTGACTCAGCAAAAAGAGATAATAAGCTGATTGGCTAAGATATTATTAAGTAAGTTGACTCACTCAGTAACTACACTGCCCATTCGAAAGAACGATTTGAGAACCTGAATGTACGAACAGACAAAGAAATTTTTTTACAAACATACGAATGAAAAAACGAACATACGAATGAAAATACGGACATACAACATTCAAATTACGAACATACATATTAAGATAGACTTTCTTTTCTTACACAGTGCATTCAAAAGAACGATTCGAGAACACGAACAAACGGAATTACGAACAAAGAAGCAAAATTACGAACACACAAATTAAATATAAACAGACGAAATTACGATCAGACAAAGGATTTAAAATCCGGAATGCAAATCTTTCATTATAGTTGTAATTTTCGTTCTTTTGCTTTTTCGGTGTTTCGTATTTTAGTCCAATCATATTTTCATTCAGCCTATATTGGTTTTATATTTAACCACTTAACGACCGCCCCATGTACATATACGTCGGCAAAATGGCGCGGACAGGCACAATCACGTACCTATACGTGACTGCCTTCGTATGGGTGGGGGGTCCGATCAGACCCCCCTCCGGTACATGGAGCGGTGGTTTTCCGTTCGGGAGCGATCAGTGATGACTGGGCGGCCATTGGTTTCTGGCCACCCCCTCGCGATCGCTCCCGGCGAATTACATTCTTCCTCTGCCTGTGTAATGTAAACACAGGCAGAGGAAGTGATGTCATCTCTCCATGTGGCGGTCTTTTCGGTCTGGCGCGAGGAGAGAAGACATCTCACAGTAAGTGCACCAACACTACACTAACACGTAGGTACACATAGGCACACTTTCACCCCCCCAGTCAACCCTAGATCACCCCCCAGATCACCCCCAGTACACAGTGTCACCGTTTGCAGTGGTCATTTTTTTACTGATCACTGCAATCAGTGTCATTTGTGACAGTAAAAAGTTGCAGGGCAGTTAGGTTTAGTCCCCTTTAGGTCCAGGGTAGCCCTCTAACCCCCCCTAATAAAGGTTTAACCCCTTGATTGCCCCCCAGGTAACCCTTTCACCCCCTATTGCCAGCGTCACTAAGCGATCGTTTTTCTGATCGCTGTATTAGTGTGGGTGGTGCCCCTAGGTTGCCAGTTACTTTTTTAGGTTAGCCGCAGGTTTTTATAGCATCAGGTACCCCCATATATTGCCCCTAGAGTTAACCCTTTCACCAGTGACACGTATAAGTGTCACTGGTGACACTGGTTAGCCAGTTAGTTATTTTGTTATTTAGGTTACCCGTCAGGTTTTTATATATCGTCAGGTCCCCCCATATATTACCTAATAAAGGTTTTAACCTCCTGATTGCCCCTAGTTAACCCTTTCACCAGTGATCACCGTATAAGTGTTATGGGTGATGCTGGTTGGTTAGTTTGCTTTTTATAGCATCAGGGCACCTGCCGTATATAACCCAATGAAGGTTTAACCCCCTGATCGCCCGGCCGGTGATATCAATTAGGTTTTAGCGTCAGAGAGGGTTTGCGTCGCCCCAGGCAGCGTCAGGTTAGTGCCAGTAACGCTAACACCCACGCACAAAGCATACACCTCCCTTAGTGGTATAGTATCTGATCAGATCTATACTAGCGTCCCCAGCGGTTTAGGGTTCCCAAAAACGCAGTGTTAGCAGGATCAGCCCAGATACCCGCTAGCACCTGCATTTAGCCCCTCCGCCCAGCCCAGCCCACCCAAGTGCAGTATCGATCGATCACTGTCACTTACCAAACACAACACACATAACTGCAGCGTTAGCGATCGCAGGGATCAGGCCCGTCTCTGCGAACAGTTCTTTTTGTAGCATTTGATACATTTGCTGACAGTCAGGTGCTTTTTTACCTGTGAATCTTACTAGTGTTCCACTAAATTTAGAGCCCAAAATGGCAAATCGAAGGTACACTAGTAAAGAGGCCTACGAGATTCTGAGCATGACAGATAGTGAAGAGGAGGTCACGTATCTGTCAGATTCAGGCTCAGAATACATTCCCGTAGAAGACAGCGGCTCCATGTCAGATAGCACTGACGATGAAGATGATGAGGTCCCTGCTAAGGTCAGGCGTACCTGACCCCGATCTTCTGATGTTGTTGAGGAGCAAGAACCGCAGGGCTCTCGTATTATGGAGCAGAGTAGTACTAGCGCCGCTATTCCTTCTGGTGAACTGGCAAGCACCAGCGGCCTAGTACAGCCTGGACGTACATCCAGCACTGCAGTATCACGTGGTGACGTGGCGAGTCCCATAAGTGCAGTTCAAGCTGGCGAGGTGGCAAGCAAAGTAGTGTCCCGCTGCCACCAAGAAGAAGACAAAGGCAGGCCCCGTCGTGCCCATAGTGCCCTTCCTGCAGAATTTGCCTATCCTGATTGGGTGCCCAACACTTCTGCAAAACCCGTACTTCCCCCATTCACTGCCCAACCCAGTATTCAGTTGGAAACAGCTGATTTTACGCCACTTTATTTTTATTCGCTGCTTTTCACGGAAGATCTCTATAGATCTATTGTGGACCAGAGAAATTTATATGCTGGTCAATTCATCGCCGCTAATCCCCAGTTGCCTTCCATTGCCAGAGATTGGAAACCAATTATGGTTTCCGAATTTATAACCTTCCTGGGCCTTTCCCTTAACATGGGCACACATAAATTCTCGTCAATGCGCGCCTATTGGTCCACGCGCCCAATTGACCATATAGCCCGTGTTCTCTGCCTCCATGTCCAGGAAACGATACGAGCAGATCTTGGGGTTCATGCACTTCAACTACAATGAACTTTGTCGTTCATGTGGAGACCCTGAATACGATCGGCTCTACAAAATTCGGCCCCTCATAAACCACTTCAACGAACGTTTTGCAGCCTTGTTTATTCCCGATCAAGTTGTCTGCGTTGATGAGTCCCTGATTAAATTTTCTGTCCGCTTGTCTTTCAAACAGTACCTTCCCAGCAAGCGTGCCAGATACGGGGTCAAGCTCTATAAGTTCTGTGACAGGGCAACAGGCTATGTATGGAGCTTTACGGTTTATGAGGGAAAAGATAGTCAGGTAGAGCCGGAGAACTGCCCAGGTTACATAGGGAGCACTGGCAAGATAGTGTGGAACTTGGTGTCACCCTTATTCGGAAAGGGGTACCACTTGTATGTGGACAGTTATTACACGAGCGTGCCACTGTTTAGTCACTTGTTTGTTCATCAGATTGGAGCATGTGGCACCGTGCGACCTAATCGCCGGGGGTTTCCCCAGGGGCTTGTAGATTCCTGTCTTAGGCTGGCGGAGAGAGCCTGCTTGAAGTGTAATAATTTGCTCGCTGTGAAGTGGAGGGATAATAAGAATGTTTTCCTTCTTACCTCCCTTCACACAGACACGACAGTCCAAATTCGTATGGCGACTGGTGTTGTCCATGAATATAACTAAAATATGGGAGGGGTGGACCTCAACGACCAGTTGTTGGTGCCGTATCACATTGCCCACAAGGCGAGACGCTGGTACAAAAAAGTGTCTCTATCCTTATTTCATTTGGCTTTGCTGAACGCTCATGTGCTATACAGAGCTTCAGGCAGGACTTTATCCTTCCTAAAATTACAGTATGAGATAGTCACAGACCTCCTGTATCCAGGCGGTCCTGCACCTCACCATCCCCAACCAAATGCAGTAAGCCGGCTGCATGAGAGGCATTTTCCGTATGTCCTCGAGAGTACCCCTACCCAATGAGCCCCCCAAAAGAGATGTCGTGTCTGTAGCAAGTGCGGATTTAGGCGTGACACCCGTTATTTTTGTCCACTCTGTCCTGACAATCCTGGTCTTTGCATTGGTAAATGTTTTGAACGCTACCACACAAAAGTGAAGTTTTAGCGTAGGGTACAGCATTTCACAGAATAGGACACACTTACACAGGGTCTCCCAAGATGTCATTGCATTTTGAGAGACTTGAACCATTACAGTTGTTAAAGTTAAAAAAAAAGTGTAAAAAAGAAAAAAAAAATGTAAAAAAAAATTTGTTCTGCTCTTTTTTACTGCATTCTATTCTGCAATGTTTTACCATGCTTGCTTTTCAGTTATGTAATTTTTTGTTTTCAGGTGCGCCATTCAGCTGCAACGCGGATTTATTTATCTTGACAGCAACAGCGTTTGCTCCCACGATACATAAAGCCGTGACTCCAGTGCTGTAGGAGATGATTTCACCACCACAGTTAAAAAAAAGAGCATATATGCCGAAGCATGGGGGCAGCAGGGGCGGAGGAGCGATTTTGCTTCTAATGCCACGTACATACAGTCGAAATTCCGACGGAGGCTTGCCCGTGGAAAAGTCTGACCATGTGTATGCGGCATAATCTTTTATGCCGCGTACATACGGTCGAAATTCCGACGGAGGCTTGCCCGTGGAAAAGTCCGACCGTGTGTACGCGGCATAACTTTTTTGCGGGTGGATGCCCCCATGCTTCGGCATATATATATTTTAGGCACAGGTTGCGTTAAAAAAATGTTTTATTTTTTACTAGTTTTTTTTTTGGTATGGTATGGTAAGGTCTTACTGTTATACTGTAATGTTACTTTGTTTTAATGTTAACCATCATTTGCTTAGCAGGTACGCCATTCAGTTGCAGCACGGATTTATTTATCTTGACAGCAACAGCGTTTGCTCCCACGATACATAAAGCCGTGACTCCAACGCTGTAGGAGGTGATTTCACCACCACAGTTAAAAAAAAAAAAGAGCATATATGCCGAGGCATGGGGGACAGCAGAGTCGGAGGTGCGATTTTGCTCCTAATGCCGTGTACATCCGGTCGAAATGCCGACGGAGGCTTGACCGTGGAAAAGTCTGACCGTGTGTACGCGGCATAACCTTTTATGCCGCATACATACAGTCGAAATTTCCGACGGAGGCTTGCCCGTGGAAAAGTCAGACGATGTGTACGCGGCATAACTTTTTTGCGGGAGGATGCTCCCATGCTTCGGCATATATAAATGGTGCATGTATGCCCATCATTAGAAGTGGGTGGATGAAGGGAGGTATTCTAATGGTGGGCATACCCACCGATCAATCTCTTTTTCGTTCACCCAATAGGCTGCATGAAAAAAAAAGATTACAATACATGTCCAACAAGGACCAGCAACGTACTGGTGAGTTGCTGGACTTTGAATGGTTATACCAGAATGATGCCTACAGGTTTAGGTATCATCTTGGTATCATTCTTTTCAGCCAGCGGTTGGCTTTCATGTAAATGCAATCCTAGCAGATAATTAGCCTCTAGACTGCTTTTACAAGCAGTGGGAGGGAATTTCCCCCCCCCCTCGGATATAAACAGCGCCATTGGGAAATTGGGAAAGCATTTTATCACACCGATCTTAGTGTGGTCAGATTCTTTGAGGGCAGAGGAAAGATCTAGGGTCTAACCCCCCAATTTTTTTCAAAAAAAGAGTACCTGTCACTACCTATTGCTATCATTCCCTGAGATAACAATAAAAATGGTAAAAAAAATAATAAATGGAAGGAACAGTTTAAAAATAAAATAAAAAAGCAAAATAAATAATAAAAAAAAAAAAAAAAAAAAGCACCCCTGTCCCCCCCTGCTCTTGCGCAAAGGCGAACGCAAGCGTCGGTCTAGCGTCATATGTAAACAGCAATTGCACCATGCATGTGAAGTATCACCGCAAAGGTCAGATTGAGGGCAGTCATTTTAGCAGTAGACCTCCTCTGTAAATCTAATGTCGTAACCTGTAAAGGCTTTTAAAGGCTTTTAAAAATGTATGTAGTTTGTCGCCGCTGCACGTTTGTGCGCAATTTTAAAGCATGTCATGTTTGGTATTCATGTACTCGGCCTAAGATTATCTTTTTTATTTCATTAAACATTTGGGCAAATTTAGTGTGTTTTATTGCATCAAAAATAAAAAAAGTGTGTTATTTCCCCAAAAAATCAACGTAATTTTCTTGCAATTTTTTTTTTTTTCATGTAAACAAAAAGTGTCAGAAAGGGCTTTGTCTAAGTGGTTAGAAGAGTGGATGATGTGTGACATAAGCTTCCTAATGTTGTGCATAAAATGCCAGGACAGTTCAAACCCCCCCCAAATGACCCCATTTTGGAAAGTAGACACGCCAAGCTATTTGCTGAGAGGCATGTTGAGCCCATTGAATATTTTTTTGTCCCAAGTGATTGAATAATGACAAAAAGAAAAGAAAAAAAAAATGTACAAAAAGTTGTCACTAAATGATATATGGCTCAAACATGCCATGGTTATATGTAGAATTGCACCCCAAAATACATTCTGTTGCTTCTCCTGAGTATGGGGATACCACATGTGTGAGACATTTTGGGAGTCTAGCCGCGTACAGGACCCCGAAAACCAAGCACCGCCTTCAGGCTTTCTAAGGGTGTCAATTTTTGATTTCACTCCTCACTGCCTATCACAGTTTCGGAAGCCATGGAATGCCCAGATGGCACAACCCCCCCCCCCCCAAATGACCCCATTTTGGAAAGTAGACACCCAAGCTATTTGCTGAGAGGTATGGTGAGTATTTTGCAGATCTCGCTTTTTGTCACAAAGTTTTGAAAATTAAAAAAATAAAAAAAAATAGAAAATGTATTTCTTTCTTTATTTTCAAAAACAAATGAGAGCTGTAAAATACTCACCATGCCTCTCAGCAAATAGCTTGGGGTGTCTACTTTCCAAAATGGGGTCATTTGGGGGGGTTTGTGCTATCTTGGCATTTTATGGACTTCAAAACTGTGATGGGTAGTGAGGAGTGAAATCAAAAATTTACGCCCTTAGAAATCCTGAAGGCGGTGCTTGGTTTTTGGGGCCTCGTACGCGGCTAGGCTCTCAAAAAGTCCCACACATGTGCTATCCCCGTACTCAGGAGAAGCAGCAAAATGTATTTTGGGGTGCAATTCCACATATAATCATGGCATGTTTGAGCAATATATAATTTAGTGACAACTTTTTGTACATTTTTTTTGTCATTATTCAATCACTTGGGACAAAAAAAAATATTCAATGGGCTCAACATGCCTCTCAGCAAATAGCTTGGGGTGTCTACTTTCCAAAATTGGGTCATTTGGGGGGGTTTGTGCCATCTTGGCATTTTATGGCCTTCAAAACTGTGATAGGTAGTGATAGGTAGTGAGGAGTGAAATCAAAAATGTATGCCCTTAGAAATCTTGAAGGCGGTGCTTGGTTTTTGGGGTCTCGTATGCGGCTAGGCTCCCAAAAAGTCCCACACATGTGGTATCCCCGTACTCAGGAGAAGCAGCAGAATGTATTTTGGGGTGTACTTTCACATATGCCCATGGCATGAGTGAGCAATATATAATTTAGAGACAACTTTGTGCAAAAAAAAAAAAAGTTTGTCATGTTCCCGCAACTTGTGGCAAAATATTAAATATTCCATGGACTCAACATGCCTCTCAGCAAATAGCTTGGGGTGTCTACTTTCCAAAAAGGGGTCATTTGGGGGGGGGGTTTGTGCTATTTTGGCATTTTATGGCCTTCGAAACTGTGATGGGTAGTGAGGAGTGAAATCAAAAATTTGCGCCCTTAGAAATCCTGAAGGCGGTGATTGGTTTTCGGGGTCCCGTATGTGGCTGGGCTCCCAAAAAGTCCCCCACATGTGCATCCCTGTGCTCGGGAGAAGAAGCAAAATGTATTTTGGGGTGCAATTCCACATATAACCATGGCATGTGTGAGCAATATATCATTTAGTGACAACTTTTTGTAAATTTTTATTTATTTTTTTGTCATTATTCAATCACTTGAGACAAAAAAAAAAAATATTCAATGAGCTCAACATGCCTCTCAGCGATTTCCTTGGGGTGTCTACTTTCCAAAATGGGGTCATTTGGGGGAGGGGGGGGGTTTGTACTGCCCTGCCATTTTAGCACCTCAAGAAATTAGATATGCAGTCATAAATTAAAAGCTGTGTAAATTCCAGAAAATGTACCCTAGTTTGTAAACGCTATAACTTTTGCGCAAACCAATAAATATACGCTTATTGACATTTTTTTTACTAAAGACATGTGGCTGAAAACATTTTGGCCTAAATGTATGACTAAAATTGAGTTTATTAGATTATTCTTATAACAAAAAGTAGAAAATATATATATATTTTTTTTTTCAAAATGTTTGGTCTTTTTCCGTTTATATCGCAAAAAATAAAAATCGCAGAGGCAATCAAATACCATTAAAATAAATCTCTATTTGTGGGAAGAAAAGGACGCAAATTTTGTTTGAGTACAACATTGCATGTCCGCGCAATTTCCAGTTAAAGCAGCACAGTGCCAAATTGTAAAATCACCTCTGGTCTTTATGCTGCGTATTGGTCCGGGGCTTAAGTGGTTAATTGCAGCAAACTATTTGTAGGTGTAGCGGGGTCTCTTCTAAGGCCCCAGGACTACGTTACCCAGAACCCCATTCGGCCCCAGGGCGGAGGTTCCACCGCAGAGGTTACTTAAGTGAGAGGCGAGGCGGAGCTCGCTCTCTTGGGACACGGCGCGTCAAGTGACAAGTCATCCTGTGCGGATCGGCTGTGAAGCAGGGCCTGAAGCCTGAGGCCTTGCTTGAAGTCCGAAGAGCCTTCCACCATACTGCCGAGCCTGGGTGGATCCTGACCCGTCGTGATAGGACGTGAGTTGGATCGAGGACTCGATCGGAGCAGACACTGTGTGCGACACACAGGAGGTGGAAGTCCCAGGCTGGGATCGCGCCTGGAGTGGTAAGCGGTCACCTGCCCATATAAATAGACTGAGTTGTGTTCAGGCCTGTAGACTGCCAAGGCCCGCTGTTCGCTCACCAGTGTTTCTTGGGGGATCCGGTAGCGGGACAGAGTTGAAGTACTTACCGCCCCCGTTTTACCCTGTTTTACCCTGTTACCCTGTTATTTCAAGTTAACACCCAATGTGGATTACAAATGGTTATTTCTTTAAGTGCACCAACGAAAGCTGGCCGGTGAAGAAACCTTACTTCCTTAGGGAAAAGAGACTCAGTTTCATCCCATGTCAGGCCTGACTTAGGTGGGGAGTTTAGAAAGTTTGTGTTACTACGCCATAGGCGAGCACACGCCATAATAGCTCCGCGTGGTGGACACTGCGCGGCGCCAGATTATTGTGCTGCACCTAGTACATTGATTGATGCAGGGCTCTGCAGGCCCATGTATATGTTGCATGTTGCATGTTATACCTTGAATCCTTCACTACCAGTAAAGCATATATATATATATTATATTCTTGCCTCAGTGTGTTGTCTGACTGTTTAGAAATTATTAAGTATAATACACCTGAGAGTGATAAGAGTTTAACCCTAGACTGACTGTGCCAGAGTGGGTCAAGTAAGATTGCCGGGGGTTGGCGGTACTGCGTGCAGGGCCCGAAATTAAATCAGCGGCTCTCTTAACTGGGGGTAGCGCTACACGTGGGGGCTCGTGAGTCCGGGATCCTGTTGCAGCAAATAGCAGCCAAAAAGTACCAGCATGGACCCACTAGAAGTAGTGAAGTGGTGCGCAGCAGCCAACACAGATCCAAATGGGGCAGTGATCATAGAACTCCCAGGGATCTGACAAGAAGATGCAGTGAAACAGTTAGTGATGTCACTGTCCCCACAACAGAAAGCATGGATAGTGAATGTCAGATCAGAACCTCCTTTGACATATGTACTGATAAAATGGAAAGATGGAGTCCCAGAAGACTTCAAGAAGCCAAGCATAGAAACGGTGGATAAACAAACTTATAAGTTAATATGCGTCCCACCCAACCTAAAAGATGTAAAGAAAGAAGAGAGTCCCGGGTCGCCGCAGGGCACCCTCAGTACAGAATTAGGCGCGGTTCTAGGGGAAATTATAGCGCAATGCAAGAAAGACCCGGCAGATTATCAAATATCAGGATACCGGAAACTCAGAATGTTTTCAGGAAGGAAACCTGTACCTTCAGGTGAAGAAGGATTTGAGGAGTGGTTGGACGGTGCAACTCAGGCTCTGGAGGAGTGGGAAGTCCCAGACCACAGGAAGAAGCAGAGAATTGCTGAAAGTTTGAAGGGGCCTGCTTTAGAGGCCGTACGCAACCTCAAGATGAGCAAGACAGACTGTACTGCGCAGGACTATCTAGACATTCTGCAGAATGTGTTCGGTGGAACAGAGAAGATCACGAACTTACCTACCAACTGGAGCATTGCTATCAAAAGGCAGGGGAAAAGCTATCAGAGTTCATGACGCGCCTAGATAAAATACTGCACAAGATGATCTTAAAGAAGGGGATTGACCCAAAGAAGGTGGATGAGGCCCGGGTCCAACAGGTGATGAGAGGATCTCAACCCCTGGATCCCATTGCACTGGCGTTACGTACAAGACAGGACGGGAAGAGCCTGGAGTACCCTGACTTGATCCGAGTAGTTAGGGAGGAAGAAGCTATGCTGGAGGAGAAAAAGAGGAGCCAACCAGTCGAGACGGTGAACCCTCCTCCGGTGATGGTCAGGACGGCCATGACCTTGGAAAGAGATGCAGAGGTGGATACCTTGAAGTCGCAGATGTCCCAAGTGCTGGGAATGTTGACCTCCTTGATGGAAAAGGAGTCGAGGGTACCAGAGAGGGAAAGTCCGAGGAAGGAATTGTTCCTGAATACCTCAGCACCCGCATCCCTGGAAAATTGGGGAAATGTGATCTGTTTCAATTGTGGGGGAGCTGGCCATCTTGCCAAAGTATGTGCCAGTCCCAAGAAGAAGAGATTGAATAACCGCAAGCTGCCGGAAAACTTCAACGGGCCCCGGTGAAGGAGTCAACCGGGTGCCCATCATCATCAAGGAACTCCATACTGAATAAGAAGCACATGAGAGAAGGGGTCAGGACCCCACAGAAGAAACCAAGGGTTCCTCAGAAGGAACGTACTCAAAAGAAACACGATAAAGTCCCTCAGCGGGTAGTTACACCCATACAGAGGAGAGAGATCAATGCATACCAGGCTCAGGAGAGACTTAGGTCCAAAGACAAAAAGAGAAAGGAAAGTCAAGAAGAGAAATGCAAAGATCTAAGGAGAGAGACCCCTTCAAAGCAGTACCCAGAGAAACTGGTGGGTCCCTCTCCAATTGTATCCATTCAAGTAGAGGGGATCTACACAAGAGCCCTGTTGGATACTGGAGCGCAGGTGACCCTGTTGTATCGAGACTTCTACGACAGG
Source organism: Rana muscosa (assembly GCA_029206835.1). NCBI lineage: Eukaryota > Metazoa > Chordata > Amphibia > Anura > Ranidae > Rana > Rana muscosa. The sequence goes on from CM055119.1 coordinate 38,228,041, forward strand.
CACCTAAGTCACCTACCCATCCAGAAGATTGAAGACTTAGAGATATGGGGAATTGGAACAGAGAAGTTTCCTTATGATGGATATCTACCCATAAGACTGACGTTTGACCCATCCATAGCTGGGAAGGGGGAGGTGTTCGACACCTTGGCTGTGGTGTGTCCCTGACCGCCTGGAGCTAACAGGAGTTCCTTAATAATAGGAACCAACACGGATCTGGTCCGGAGACTTTTGTTCCCACTAACAAGAAGGAAGAACCTCCCAGTCACGGAGACTCGCCCAATGTTGAAGACCCCCTTCCAACAGCTGATCTTAGAGCAAAAGGCCCCGGAAGAGGGGGTAGGGAAGGTCTGGAGACTCGGAAAAAAAGGGATAGTGCTGCAACCCGGTGAAGTAACCTGTTTGAAGGCCACAGTGAAACTCACTTGGGAACAGCTGGGCCCTTTTGTGATGTTGGAACCCGACCCAAGAGAAGAACCTTCGGGCTTGGAGGTAGTCCCGGAAGTGGTCCCGGTGAGGGTCCTGAAGAAGGCCCACTGCAAGGTGCCTGTGAGTGTCAGAAACATTACGGATGGTCCCATGGAAGTCCCAGCCAGGCTGTTATTGGGCCGGGTGAGCCCAGCCACACCAGTTGCCTCATCAGATGTGGGGAAGACAGATGGAGAGAGTACAGTGTGGGAGAAGCTTTCCATGGAGAATCCAAACCTGCCCAGAGCTTGGAGAGAGAGAGCCCGGAACCAGTTGACTCGGTGGGAGAGGATCTTCTCACATGATGAGTTTGATGTGGGGTGTGCTAGGAGTGCCACCCATCGAATCCGCCTCCAGGAAGACAAGCCCTTCAGAGAAAGGGTTAGGCGGGTTCCATTGGCAGACCTCGAAGATTTGAGGGAACAGCTTGCTGAGCTCAAGCGAACAGGTGTGATCCAAGAATCTAGAAGTATGTATGCTTCCCCCATAGTAGTGGTCCGGAAGAAGAACGGGTCACTAAGGTTGTGTATTGACTATAGGACCCTCAACAGGAGAACCACTCCGGATCAGTATACCACTCCAAGGATAGAAGATGCCTTGCAGAGCTTGTCTGGAGCCAAGTGGTTCAGTGTTATGGACTTAAAGAGTGGGTATTATCAGATACCAATGCACCCAGAAGACAAAGAAAAGACGGCTTTCATAACCCCAGTGGGGTTCTTTGAATTCAATCGGATGCCTCAGGGTCTGTCTGGAGCTCCAGCCACATTCCAAAGACTCATGGAGAAGACTGTGGGAGACATGAACCTCATCGAGGTCCTTGTATACTTGGATGACATCATAGTCTTTGGCAGAACTTTGGAGGAACATGAAGAAAGGCTGGAGAAGGTCTTGAAGAGACTGAGTGAAGAAGGACTCAAGCTCTCACCTGAAAAATGCCAATTTTACCAGTCTTCAGCCAACTATCTGGGACACATAGTGTCCGAAAATGGGGTGTCCACAGACCCTGAAAAACTGGAGGCTGTCACCTCCTGGCCAAGACCTACCACCGTAACAGAACTCAGGTCTTTCCTAGGATTCTGTTCCTATTACAGGAGGTTCGTGGAGGGGTTTGCTCGAATAGCGAGACCCTTGAATGAGTTGCTGAAGACGGAGGGGGAAGAGGATGACTCAGGCCCCAGGAAGCCGGGGGAGTCAGTCAAGGACCAGTGGAATGAGAAGTGTGAAGGCGCCTTCCAGATGCTGAAAAAGAGTTTGACCACCGCCCCTGTTCTGGCCTATGCAGACCCAAAGAAGCCTTACGAACTCCATGTGGATGCCAGCCATGATGGTCTGGGAGGAGTACTCTACCAGGAGCATGAAAAGAACTATCCCACCCATAAGTTGGAGTTCCTGGCCCTCAAGTGGGCCGTAGTAGACAAACTTCGAGATTACCTATATGGGGCGGATTTCACTGTCTAAACGGATAACAACCCCCTTACCTACCTGTTTACCACAGCGAAGCTGGACGCCACAGGACATAGATGGCTGGCGGCGTTGTCTGCCTTCAGTTTCAGCTTGAAATATAGACCTGGGGCGGGAAACCGAGATGCGGACGCCCTGTCCAGAAGGTCTCATGTTCCCACCCACAGTAGTGAAGACTGGACCCAAGTGGCACCTGACGGGGTGCGGGCCCTTTGCCAAGGGGCTGAACTCCAAGCCAAGGGAGGCTCAAGAGCAGAAGAGATAGGGGTCACTATCGTAGGAGTCCCCAAGCAGTACTGTGGAGCAACCTTACTGGGGGAAGACAACTTACCCAGACTGACCAAAAAGGAGTTGAGATCCGACCAATGGGAAGACCCTATGGGGAGATTGGTCCTAGAAGCATTAGAGAATCAGAACCCAAACATACTCCTGCGTCACCCCTCGAAGGAAGCTCGCCTGTTGAAGAAAGAGTGGGACAGGCTCCAGGTACATCAGGGAGTGGTCTACCGAAGGGGCCCCTCTGATGACCAAGAAGACAAGTGGCAGTTGTTCCTGCCAGAGAAACACAGGGAGACGGTCATGATTGCCTTACATGACAACCACGGTCACCTGGGAGCGGAAAGGACTTTCCAACTGGTTAGAGACCGTTTTTATTGGCCCTGCATGAGGGCTGAAGTTGAGGAATACTGCCATTCATGTGCACGGTGCATACAGAGAAAGACTCTGCCCCATCAAGCTGCCCCAATGGGCCATTTACAAAGTGAAGGCCCGCTTGACCTGGTGTGCATTGATTTCCTCTGCCTCGAACCCGACCTGAAGGGACTAGGAAATGTTCTGGTAGTAACCGACCATTTCACTCGGTATGCACAGGCTTTTCCAGCCAAAGACCAGAAGGCCTCTACTGTGGCCAAAATACTTGTAGAGAAGTACTTTATACATTATGGACTGCCACAAAGGCTCCATTCAGATCAGGGGAGATATTTTGAGAGCAAACTGATACGAAAACTCCTAGATGCCTTAGGGATCAAGAAGACCAGGACTACTCCTTATCATCCTCAAGGTGATGCTCAGCCGGAGAGGTTCAACCGAACCCTGCTCAACATGCTGGGAACTTTAAGTGGCGAAAAGAAGCAACATTGGAGTAGTCACATAGCGGCCCTTGTGCACGCTTACAACAGCACTGTCAGCGATGCTACAGGATATTCACCTTACAGACTTATGTTCGGGAGAGAGGCAAGATTGCCAGTGGATCTGGCCTATGGCACTTCCATAGACCACTGTTCTGCTGCTTCCCACAAGGGATATGTAGATAGACTTAGGCACAACTTGAAGACGGCCTATGAGCAAGCTCAGGCGGCCTCAGAACAGAGAGGGGGCTCGCAACAAGAGGAATTTCGACCTAAAGGTTAGGATCCAAGACCTACAACCAGGAGACAGAGTGTTATTGCGGAACCTGGGGGTCCCTGGAAAACATAAACTCGCAGATAGATGGAGACCAGAACCTTATGTCATTTGTAAATAATTGTCGGGCCTACCCGTTTACAGACTTAAACCCGAGGGGAAGTTAGGGCCCTTGAAGACTTGGCATCGGAACCACCTACTTCCGCTCGCTGAAGCAGTTCGGTTGCCTCCCAGGATGGAGTCTCCTGAACCCATGTCCATTTCAAACACCCCTAGACCCAACACTCGGTCTCAGACCCCTCGGATGGAGGATACAGAAGATTCAGAAATAAGTGAAGACGAGGGAGAGGAAATTGGCTGGCTTTGGCCTTCCCAGGGTCCAACGACTTCTGCTATTGATCTTCCACCTGACGAAGATACCGAGGATCACACACTGAATGCAGAAGCTACGGAGTTCATTCCATCTAGTCACTGGTCAGATGCTTGGGAGAGTGTCGGAGAACTACCCCTGAAGAGGACCCAAGGGAAGCCATGTATCTTCCTGCTCCGGAGCCAGATGCTCCTGAATTAGAAGGAACCCCCGAGTTGGTTACAGAAGAAGAATCTGTTCCCACAGAAAGTCCCAGAGGACAGAGGAAGCGGAGGGCCATAAAACCTCCCAGGAGATTAACCTACCCACAAATGGGGAAGAGTGCGGAAGACACAGTATTCACTGCCAGAAGGAGTATGGAAGACCCTGACCCTCCCACTGTTCATTTGGTGGGGGGCAACCCCAGCTCACTCTCTGGCACAGTTAGACAGGATGCTGTTGTTAATGTGTCCTGTGGACAGAGGAGTTCACCGCCTCGTTTCTGGTGGGAATTTCCTCTGCCGACATCATATGGAGAATTGATGGATGTTGTTAAATGTGTAGCTTGAAGTTATGTTATTTTGGGGACCAAAGAGTTCAAGTGGGGGGAGTGTGTAGCGGGGTCTCTTCTAAGGCCCCAGGACTACGTTACCCAGAACCCCATTCGGCCCCAGGGCGGAGGTTCCACTGCAGAGACTCATGGGAGGGGTTACTTAAGTGAGAGGCGAGGCGGAGCTCGCTCTCTTGGGACACGGCGCGTCAAGTGACAAGTCATCCTGTGCGGATCGGCTGTGAAGCAGGGCCTGAAGCCTGAGGCCTTGCTTGAAGTCCGAAGAGCCTTCCACCATACTGCGGAGCCTGGGTGGATCCTGACCCGTCGTGATAGGATGTGAGTTGGATCGAGGACTCGATCGGAGCAGACGCTGTGTGCGACACACAGGAGGTGGAAGTCCCAGGCTGGGATCGCGCCTGGAGTGGTGAGCGGGCACCTGCCCATATAAATAGACTGAGTTGTGTTCAGGCCTGTAGACTGCCTAGGCCCGCTGCTCGCTCACCAGTGTTTCTTGGGGGGTCCGGTAGCGGGACAGAGTTGAAGTACTTACCGCCCCCGTTTTATCCTGTTATTTCAAGTTAACACCCAATGTGGATTACAAATGGTTATTTCTTTAAGTGCACCAACGAAAGCTGGCCGGTGAAGAAACCTTACTTCCTTAGGGAAAAGAGACTCAGTTTCATCCCATGTCAGGCCTGACTTAGGTGGGGAGTTTAGAAAGTTTGTGTTACTACGCCATAGGCGAGCACACGCCATAATAGCTCCGCGTGGTGGACACTGCGCGGTGCCATATTATTGTGCTGCACCTAGTACATTGATTGATGCAGGGCTCTGCAGGCCCATGTATATGTTGCATGTTATACCTTGAATCCTTCACTACCAGTAAAGCATATATATATATTTTATATTCTTGCCTCAGTGTGTTGTCTGACTGTTTAGAAATTATTAAGTAGAATACACCTGAGAGTGATAAGAGTTTAACCCTAGACTGACTGTGCCAGAGTGGGTCGAGTAAGATTGCCGAGGGTTGGTGGTACTGCGTTCACGGCCCGAAATTAAATCAGTGGCTCTCTTAACTGGGGGTAGCACTACATTGGAAATAAGCATCTTGGCGCCGGTAACACATTTATTCTTTTTTTTTTTTTTCACAATTAAAGATTTTATTGAAGATTATTCAGATCATACAGTTGACATTGTATTACAGGGATACCAGTAAAATGATATAAAAACAATGTCGTCTTCCATTAAATAGTCTTACTAACACAGATAAGTGAATACAATCATTTTGGTAAGTGTGTGAGCTGTATCTGAAATGGTAAATTGAGTAGTTGAAAAGGTTGGGGGTAGGAAGGGTGGGGGGGAGGGGAAAAGGGTTGTGTAAAGAAGAAAGATAAGAACAGTGGGGAAAGAAATGGGTGGGAAGATGGGAGAAGAGGGGGAAAGGGGAAGGGAATTATAGAAATGGGGGGAGGGGGCAGGAGGTGAGGGGAAGAGGGGTAGTGGGGAGGAGAGGGGGGGAGGGGAAGAGAGCTTTAGGTGAGGAAGTTCAGCCAGGTGTATATCTATAGTACCGTTACAATTTCTGCTAATCTTATTTATGTTAATAATAAAACAACAATCCAGTTTGTTGACCGTTACAGAATACAGTATGTTTATGTTGTCTGATAAGAGAAGAGAGGAAAGGAGACTGTCAGTCTATAGCTTAGTTAGTTGCAGGTAGTGTGAAACTATAAGTAGTTTAGTTCAACAGGCTTTTGTATTCCTCAGAGTACATGAATACCACCCAGGGTTGCCAAAGAGCGTGAAAGCTTTCAGTTGTCTCTCTTTTCATTGCAACAATCTCATCCATCTTGTATATATACATTACACTGTCTAGCCAATCCCTGATCGTCGGTTTAGTAGTGGTTCTCCAGTGTCGGGGGATAAGTGTTTTGGCAGCTGTCAGTAGATGCCTTGTCAGAGCTTTTTTGTATTTGCTAATCTTGAAGTGGTTTATATGTAGAAGGCATGCGGCTGCATTTAGGTCGATTGTAGTGTCTGTGATGTGTTTTATCCAAGAGTTCACCTGAGACCAATAGTCACGGATAGGGGGGCAGCTCCACCAGATGTGCAAGAAAGCACCCTGTGCCTCGTTGCATCTCCAGCAGGTGTCAGAGGAGAGGTTTGACCACCGTCTGGCTTTCACAGGGGTCCTATACCATTGGGTAAGAAGCTTGTAAGAGACTTCCTGGTATCTTGTGCTCAGAGAACATTTGTGAGCAAAAATGCATGCCTTTTCCCATTGTGTGTCACTAAAGGTAAGATCTAGGTCATTTTCCCATTTGTTTTTATGCATGTTGCCCATGTTTGCTTGTGTATAGCCTAACCAAGAGTAAGCTAGGGATGTGGTCTTGGTGATCTGAGATCTTGATAGGCAGATTTGCTCCAATTGGGTTAAATTTTTGCAGTATGCCTTTTTATGTTTGCTGTTGATCAGGAAATCTTTTAGCTGGAGGTAGAACCAAGATGGCAATGACGTCACGCCGTAGTCATTTCTGAGGTCTTCCAGACCTCTGACCCTGTTGTCAGCCAGACAGTGGGTAACCAGGAGCTTGCCAGTGGCCGAGGGAATCGGGAGTCTCGGTTGATGGCCTCCCGGGGCGAAGTCTGGATTGTCTGCGATTGGTGTCAGTGGTCCCGGAACATTAGCTAATTTGTAGGGGATGGCTATTTTATGCCAGATATCAAGTGTGGCTGCTACAAGGGGGTTGGTCATTTTCTTAGTGTATTTGGAAGAGGCTGACCAGGGGAAATACAAGATGGGCTTTGAGTTGTTATCACACTCCAGCTGTACCCAGTCTTTGTGGGCAGCGTGGCAATGCCAGTCTATCAGTCTGGATATGTGAGAAGCCATGTGATATTTCCTGAAGTCAGGTAAACCAATGCCCCCCCTGTTCTTTGGAAGGGTAAGGTGTTTCAAACTGATTCTTGGTGTTTTCCCTGCCCACAAGAAGCGTCTCTGGATGGTCTGTAGTTTTAGAAAGAAGGAGGAGGGTATTTTGATTGGTAATGCACTAAAAAAGTAGAGTAACCTTGGGAGGATGGTCATTTTTAGAATGGACGCTCTTCCAAACCAGGAGAAGAGTTTAGGGGTCCATTTTTGTAGGTCATTAGTGATGGATTGTAGGAGGGGTGTGAAGTTGGCTGAGAAGAGGCTATCAATGGATGGGGTCAGTTTAATACCTAAATATTTAAGGGTGTTCGATTCCCATTTAAAATTGTGGTTACTCTTGAGTAAGTCATAACTCTTGGGGTCTAAATTCAGATTAAGGGCTTCTGATTTTGTTTGGTTGATTTTGAAGTTGGAAATGAAGCCAAAAGATTGGAATATTCCAGTAAGGTTAGGGATAGATATGTGTGGTTGCGTAATAAAGAAGAGAAGGTCATCCGCATATGCAGCAATTTTGTATTCCTTCTTTAGTACTGTAAAGCCCTTGATGTCGTGCGAATTGTTTATAGATCTGATAAGGGGCTCTATTGACAAGATAAAGAGTAGGGGAGAGAGAGGGCATCCCTGACGTGTGCCATTATGTATTTTGACAGTGTCAGATAGGACATTGTTAATTTTGATTCTTGCTGTTGGGTTTACATAAAGGGCCTGTATCCAGTTTAGCATGTTATTACCAAGGCCCACATGAGAGCAAGTAGCCATCATATAGTCCCAGGAGACCCTGTCGAAGGCCTTCTCCGCATCAGTAGACAGGAGAAGGCCCTCGATCTTCCCGCACTTCGCCTGATGGATGAGGTTAAGGGACTTGGTAATATTGTCTCTGGCTTCTCTACCCGGCATAAAGCCCACTTGTTCCGGACCAATGACCTGGGAAAGTAAAGGTTTCAACCTATTAGCTAGGATTTTCGCCAGGAGTTTGACGTCGACGTTCAATAAGGAAATTGGCCTAAAATTAGAGCACTCAGAGTGGTCCTTATCGGGTTTGGGGACAACAGCTATGTGCGCGCCAAGTAAGGTGTTAGATTCATGTTTATTTTTGGACAGATAATTGAACATCCTATGTAAGGGGTTTGTAATCATTTGTGTGAAAGTTTTGTAATACTGGGAGGTAAATCCATCTGGACCTGGGCTTTTCCCTGTCTTCAATTCTTTAATTGCGCTTTGTATCTCAGTTGTTGTAATGGGGTCTTCCAAAGAGGAGACGTCCTCCCTTTGAAGAGAGGGTAATCCACTGTCAGCCAGAAATTCCTTGATCGTCTCCCCTCTGGAAGTTGTTATGTGGGGTGGTTTGTGTTGGGGAGGAAGGTTATAAAGTTTTCCATAAAAGGTACTGAATATTTTGGCAATTTTCTCTGGTTCGTGTTCCATTATGCCCTGCTTCGTGCGAATGGCGTGAACATGGTTTGTCATCTTATTATCCTTCAGGGCTCTGGCCAGGTATTTTCCGCTTTTGTCACCGTGTTCATAAAAAATGTTTTTTCTGAACAGTAAGGCTTTCTGGCTTTGTAGGTCTATTATGCGTTTCAGGGATTGTCTATTGTAGTTGAGTTCCGTTTCAACTTTGGCAGACAGTGATTGTTTGTGCTGCAGTTCCAGTCTGGCTATTTTGTTGGATAATTGGGCAATCTCTCTCTCCCTGTCTCTCTTTTTCCTGGATCCCCATTTTATGAGTTCTCCTCTTATCACAGATTTATGTGCTTCCCAGTTATTTAGGGGATTGGTATCTGAGTCCGCATTAGTCTGGAAAAAAGTCCTGATGGAGTCATGAATGTTGTCATGTATGGTCTGGTCCGTCAACAGGGCTGCATTGAGCCTCCAGTTGAAAGTCAAACTTTTGGGAGGGTTGAATTGCAGAGATACTGCAGTGGGGGCGTGATCGGATATGGATATGATGCCTATCTCCGCTCTGGTCAGGTTGGGAAGGTCTCTTTGTGTGATAAATATTAAATCTATCCTCGAATATCTCTTGTGTGGTACTGAAAAGAATGAATAGTCTCTATCTGTAGGGTGTGTCGATCTCCATGAGTCCACCAGTGTTAAAGATTGCAGTAGAGCCTTGATGCGTTTTAGTATTCTGTAGGAGACACTTGAGTGTCCCGTAGAAGTATCTTGGAGTGGAGAAAGGGGGACATTGAAGTCCCCACCTAGTATTATACAACCCTCTGCAAAGCACTTTAGTTCATTTATTATTTTATTACAGAATGTAATATGAGATTTGTTTGGGAAGTACACATTAGCTATCGTGACTGGGGACCCTTCCCATGTGCCTTTCAAAATGATGTATCTGCCTTCGGGATCTATCAGTTGGTGTTTAATGTCGAATGGGGCATTTTTATTAATCAGTATGGAAACACCTTTTGTCTTGGCTAGGGGATTTGTCGCGTGGTATGCTACAGTGTAGAGATTATCTGTAATTTTAGGTATATTCTGACCCTTGAAGTGTGTTTCTTGTATAAATACCACCAGGGGTTTGACTTTTCTGAGTTCCTTAAGGAGTTTGGATCGCTTTTCGGGGATGTTGAGGCCATTAGCATTATGTGAGATTATTGTGGGCGAGTTGCCTAGAAAAGAGTATGCCATGTTGGGTGTACTATAATTTTATTGAAAAGCTCTCTAGTGGGGACACCTAGCGATTTAAAGGTGAGGGTAAAGGGGGGGATGGAGAGAATGTGAAGGGGAGAGGGGATTATATTCCTGTTAGCTTTACAGCTGTCAGGCAATAGAGGTAGGTTTCGAGAAAACAAAGATTAGAATGAGTCTGAGCCTCAGTTATTCCCAAAGGGGGGGAATAGGGCCACAGGTTACCTGTATTCCAATTAGAGTTACCAAGCAATAAGTAAGAAGAAATGTAATAAACCAAGAGGAATACACAGTTGTCGTGGTAACCACAAATGACTCTCGGGGGGGTAGTGGAAGGAGTCTTTGTGGATAATGGGGGATATCTGAAAAATCGGTTTGTACTAGTACAAGGAGGTCTACGAGGGGAGGACGGGATATTTTTATCTTTTATAAACATGTTAGTCTGAGCCATATGGATATGAAACGTTTCATACCACAAAAAGGTAAATATAAAGAACCTCATAACAATTCAATGTAAACAGTAAAGTGTTACAGCTGTAAGTAAATGATCATCCTTGCTATAGGGACCGTGAGCTGCGCCCCGGCGAGTCACAGAAGGGGTCCAGCCGAGCAACCCGGAGAGCAGCCATCCCCCAAAAGGGGGCCACCACCCCCATCGCCCCACCGGACCCCCCCATAACCCCCAGCCGGACACATCCAGATCTCTTCACCATCCTGTAAAACAAAACAGCACCATGTAGGATAAGTGGTCTATAATATCATTTAGAATAGACAAGACACTCAGATGGATCCTCATTGGGATATGGCAGTCTAATGATGCAGGGGTTTCTGCAAATACGGAACCGTGACTAAGCATGAGGGGTAGTAGATACTCACAGTTCCCAGACACAAAAGTAGAAGGCCTACACCTCATGTTACCGTGAAGTCTGATAAGTCTTATTCATGTGTTCCATGGTGAGGCAGCTTTTGAGGCGTCTGAAAAAAAAAAAAAAAAAAAAAAAAAAAAGGGGGGGGGGTGGGGGGGGGATTCAGGTTATTGTAGTGAGGGGAGAAGATCGCCGTGCTAAAAAAGTTAAGCGCAAAAATAAGAAATAAAAAAGGGGGGGTCCTCGGCTCCGTGTATATTGTAAAGTGTCACGGGTCTTCGGATTCCTATAAAGTTTAGGCCGAAGTGTGGTACGTATAGGAACTGAAAGAATGAGTTCCTTCCGACAACCTATCAGCAGATAACATGGGTTCAGTATACAAAAAGGGTATACAGTGGGCATTTCTTTTCTGGAACATGATGGGATTAGTAACAGAATCATCTGTATATGAATGCTGCCCTCCGGTGGTGAATGTTTAAGGACAACAGCTCAAGTATTCAGGTGGGGTAAGGAGATCCAACTTGAACTGCGGCTGATAATATCATGTCAAGTCTGCCGTACACTGTGCTGGGTTAACATAAGCTGCTCCATGACTGAGTGAATGTCTACTCTGGCTTCAGTCTTCTAAAAAGCAGTGTGGGCCAGAGAAAGAACCAATGGAAGAGGAAAAAAGGAGAGAAAAAAAAAAAAAAAAAAAACGGTTAAACTTGGTTAAACTTTGAGAGGTTCTGTGACCAAACTGTGTAAACTCAATCCCCAGTGAGAGAGGGGGTCCCTCTCTATCTGGCATTCCTCATCCTGGCTCCTCTAGAGGAGGGTGAGCTGAAGCCGCTCTTCAGGGAGCCCTTCTTGTACTGGCCGGGGCGAAAGGAAGATTTGTCTAGAGGAGAGTCATGCGACGTCGGTTGATTGTTGATTGCAGGAGGAAGTTTAAATTCAGCATACCAGTCAGGTAAGTCGATGGGGGCTATTTGCAAATTTTCACAAAATTTGTGGATGTCTTCTGGGACCCTCAATATGAATTGTTTGCTATCGTATGTAGCCTGCAAAGCAAAGGGGAATTTCCATCTATATCTTATTTCTTTCTCCTTCAAAACTTCCAGCAGTGGTTTTAGCGCCCATCTGTTCTTCAAAGTGATTGGGGATAGGTCCTGAAAAAGATGAACTTCCGTCTCATTGTAAATGATCTGATCGGTAGCTCTAGCTTTCTGCAATATTTCTTCCTTCAGGGTAAAGCTAGGGAGACAGCAAATCACATCTCTTGGGGGGTTGTTGTCTGGTGCTCTGGGCCTAAGGGCTCTGTGCGCCCTGTCAAATTCAATGGGAGAGGCTTCAGGCCTATCCAGCAGACCGTTGAAGATGGAGGTTAGTGCTGGCTTAATTTGATCAGGGAGGGTGGTCTCTGGGATACCCCGTATTCTGATATTGTTCCTTCTGCCTCTATTGTCGAGGTCTTCTAAATGCCTGTTGGTATCGATTAGATGCTGTGAATGGGATACCACAATGTCATCCAGTCTTGTTAGGGCCCTATCCCTCCTCTTTCCCGATCGCTCTGCAACCGCCATTTGCTCAGAGAGCCTGAGCAGTTCATTCTTTATGTCTGAGACGGCGATCGAGAAAGAGTTTTTAATGTCAGCGGCAATCACTGTCATCGAGGCATAAGTCAAGGGGCAGTCACCCTGTATGTTACCTCCGATAGAGTCCTCTGACGCTGGCAGAGACACTGCATCATCCTCCATGTCTTCTTCTCCGTCCTTTCTCGCTATCGGCGCCATCTTTGATTTTCGCCCGCTGCCTGTATAGCGGTATTTGTGCAGGATTGCCGAGGATATCTTGTTTTTAGGTGTGCCCATCGAGCGGAGGAGTCTGTTAGGTGTCCCCCTCGTGCAGTATGTGCTCATAATCAGGGTTTTAAAAGGCCGTTTTAGCTCCCGTCCTGACCTGTCGACCGGAGCTCTATCAGTCAGCGTCCATCCACGCTGCGCTCCAAGCCACGCCCCCCATTTATTCTATATATATTTTTTTTACTTTTGTAAACACTCTTTACGGGCAGCAGAGAATGGGTTTTTTTTTTTTGTGTCTGGCCAATTATAGGCTGGATTTGGGCAAACTCAACAGTGAACTTAGAACAATGGCTCTAAAACCTTAAGAATGCCATGGATAAACAGAAAGTGTAGATAATGCTTGGGTTAAGCATTTGTACATGCGTTTTTAAACATGATTTTGCTAGAAATTATTGATTGTAAGAGCGACCCAGCTGTACGTAGGGGTGACCCGGTACAAAATTTTGGGAAAGTTGATAGTGCAAATAGATTGTGTAGATAATGCTTTGGTTAAGCGTCTGTACATGCATTTTAAAAATGATTTTGGGAAGCTCAGCTCAGAGATTTGTCAAAAAAGGAAATATCATGGATGGGTAGAATCTCTGCTTACAAAATGTTGATACTGCCACAAATATTATATGTGTTTTGCACCCTGTCAATTCATATTCCTCACCATTATCTCAAGAGCCTATCAGATCTAGGTTGGAAATATATCTGGAATGGAAAGAAAGCTAGATGTTCACGAAACAATTTGTTATTCCACAAACGAGTAGGCGGGGCGGGCTTAGTGGACATTTATGACTACCTATGGGCAGTACGACTAGATCAAATCAAATAATGGCTACAGGAAACTGACGCGCCACTATAGGTAGAAGTAGAAAAAGCTGTATCACCGACAAAAGACTTAACACTACTACTTCTGGGAGACAGATGGGCCCAATGGGACACGACTATCCTATCGCCCCCAATGCAGACTTCCATTAAGACATGGAGGCTCTTCCTAGAACAAAATCACCAAGATATCCAGGACGTTAACTTCAAATTACCCCTGAAGCTGTTAGAAGCCAAAATCAAACTGTTGAATGTAGCAGACCTGACTGACCAGGGTATAACATGCCTATCAGACCTATATGAGGGTACACGACACAAATCTGTGAACCAAATTATGACACAATACCACCTCACGAACGACAAGCTGTTCAAATGTATGCAAATTACACACCTCCTACACTCCATGAAACCACCAACTGTAGCACTTCCGAGTAAAGTATGGCAATTCTTCTCCACAGCCAAACAAGATACGAAAGGCATATCATTCTTCTACAACACACTACATAATAAACTAACCTTTTCTAAAACTGTAGCTATGACAAAGTGGGAAGTAGATCTAGGTAATTCCTTTTCAGGAGATCAATGGAAACACACATTCAAAGAAATACACAAAGCTTCCCACTGTGTAAAACACTGGGAATTGGCGATTAAAATGGCAAACAGGTGGCACTATACTCTGTTCAGACTAGCAAAGTATTTCCCAGGAGCGTCACCTAGTTGTTGGAGAGATTGTGGACAAACAGGGAATCTACTACATATGTTCTGGAACTGCCCAAATATTAAAAGCCTCTGGAACAAAGTTTTCCAACTAATCTCATCTCTGACGGGCACAATCACGATCCCAGACCCCGCTTTAGCACTTTTACACCTAAACATAGACAACTTCCACTATAGCTTCAGACCAGTAATAACACACATTCTTTTAGAAACACGTGCACTGATCCTACGTAACTGGAAATCTAGCAAAGCCATAAATTTATCTGACGTGAAAACAGCGGTGCATAGGAACTACACATTTGAAAGACTGATTGCTATCAATTCTTTGAACTGCTTAAAATTTGACAATTGTTGGTCTATCTGGCCCAAAAACCTTTGACGTATCGCATAGATACTTCACTGTAATGAATATTTTTGAAATGTAAACATGTATATCGGATACTGTGTATATTATCTTATACTTCGTGTGTTGTTAACATTGAAATTCTTCAATAAACATTATTGAATTAAAAAAAAAATGATTTTGCTAGAAATGATTGATTGCAAGAGCGACCCAGCTGTACGTAGGGGTGACCCGGTACAAAATTTGGGGAAAGTTGATAGTGCAAATAGATTGTGTAGATAATGCTTTGGTTAAGTGTCTGTACATGCGTTTTTAAACATGATTTTAAAAGATGATTCTGCTAGAAATGATTGATTGCAAGAGCGACCCAGCTGTACATAGGGGTGACCCGGTACTAAATTTGGGGAAAGTTGATAGTGCAAACACACCCAAAATATTTAAATCCCGAGAGGGATTACTTGTGGAAAGTCCCAAAAACGGGGGTTGATATTGCCAGTAGGTTCACACCTTTGGCAACAGACACTCACCAATAGTTAAAATGGCGGTCAACCTACTTCCAGTAGAACGGAGGGGGTGCTTCTGACCGGATGTTATAATCAATGGGGCAGCGCCAGTAGCTAAGATGGCGGATTCACCGCTTCCTGTCATACGGAGCAGCTGTTCCTCATGTAAAAAATGGGGATAGGATAATATAAAGCACAAGGGGGTATAAATGAGGGGACGAGCAGTGATGAGGCAGCTTCCTGATGACGCATTTGATGCAAAATGCATTGAGACTGCGGGATCATTATCTGCTCGTCACTTACGGAACCATAATGATGCTTGGGATGCAAGCCAGCATGTGAAGGAACCATAGGGGCACACGTGTGGAACCAGGCATATATATCTTCCATGTATAGCTGGATCAGCTCAGTGCCGGCTTCAAGGCACTTTTACATGTGAGTGGATGGAATTTTTTAAATCTCAATAAACTTTTTATGATATACTACACCATGATAGTCCTTTATATGTTCCATGAGCGATCATAGAGCAAGATTCTCTACCAGTACATTGGGAGGAACTGCTGACAAGTCTGAGAGACGGAGTAGTTATCCTTATGAACCAAAGGCATATAATCTAGCCTATCTGGTGAGTGGCCATTCTACTTGGTGGTGGTGTAGGCACAAACACAGTGAAGGTGGAAGCACAGCAAGTCACCAGTGAAAACAGCAATTATTCACATAGGACTCTTTGTGCATCTTTTATTGCAGCTATTTGGTCATTGGAGTTATATTTCACTGCACATCTCCTTTTATTTATATAACATATCTGATGGACTAAATGAATTATAATATGAGTTTTTTGGCACTTCATAAATCTTTTTTTGGACATTGCACTTTATATATTTTATGTTTAAAATCGCAGCAGGATTTTGATTGGTATTATACAAGCAATTGTGGATACCACACCCTTAAGCCTCGTACACACGACCGATTTTCTCGGCAAGAACCAGCAAGAAACTTGCTGGCAGAGCTTTCTTGCCGAGTAAATCGGTCGTGTGTACGCGGCTTTCAGGTTTCTCGTCAAGAAAACAGGCAAGAATCTCGACGAGAAAAATAGAGAACCTGCTCTCTATTTTCTCATTGGGATTTTCGATTTTCTCGTCGGGTTTCTCGTCGGCCTGTTTCTCGACGAGAAACCCGAGTGTGTGTACACTTACCAGTCGCTGTGGAAACCCGCGCATGCTCGAAATGACTTTGACGCATGCGCGGTAGCTTCCTAGGCATAGGTAGGGTGTAGCAAGATGGCGGCGACGGCATCGAATGTGACAAGCGCACGCTCGTCGTAGTCGATGAATCAACACTATTATGTATGAATTTCTCATGTTGGAAAATACAGATATGAACTTACTATGTGTTATATATTAGTGATACCCTTTTTCTACTGTCTTTACTCATGATTCAATGTGTACATGTTATTAAAAAAAATATTTTATTTTTCAATTTTACCTGACTGTAGCCCTGCTTCATTTAAAGTCCCAACCTTCCTTCTCCTTTATATTCATATTAGGGATGGAGGCATAGTTACATAGTTACATAGTTAGTCAGGTTGAAAAAAGTCCATCCAGTTCAACCATAAAAAAATAAAAATAATAATATCATACAATCCCATATACCTAATTCTATACCCACAGTTGATCCAGAGGAAGGCGAAAATCCCCAGCAGAGCACGATCCAATTTGCTACAGCAGAGGAAAAAATTCCTTCCTGATCCCCCGATAGGCAATCGGATATTCCCCGGATCAACTTTACCTATAAATGTTAGTACCCAGTTATATTATGTACATTTAAGAAAGAATCCAGGCCTTTCTTAAAGCAATCTACTGAGCTGGCCAGAACCACCTCTGCGGGGAGTCTATTCCACATTTTCAAAGCTCTTAAGCCTCGTACACACGGCCGGTTTTCTCGGCAAAAAAACTGCTGGCAGAGCTTTTTGCCGAGAAAACCGGTCGTGTGTATGTTTTCTCTTCGGGATTCTCGACGAGAAAACTGTGTGTGTGTATGCGGCTACCAGCTTACCTGTCCTCTGGTAAGCCCACGCATGCTCGATTAAACTTTGACGCATGCGCGATAGCTTACAAGGGTAGTGTAGGGTGAAGCAAGATGGCGGCGACGGCATCAAATGTGACGAGCGCATGCTCGTCGTAGTCAATGACGTCACCGCGTTCTTGCCATTCAAAAGAATGGCGGTTCTTTTGAATGGCCATCTCTATGCACCGCTTGGCAAAAAAAGCTTGCCAGGAATCTCGTCAGGAAAAACAAGTTTTTTTTCCTGACGGGATTCTTGGCCGTGTGTACAGGGCTTAACTGTGAAGAGACCTTTCCATATTTGGAGGTGAAATCTCTTTTCCTCTAGACGTAAAGAGTGCCCCCTTGTCCTTTGTGTCGACTGTAAAGTGAATAACTCAACACCAAGCTCACTATATGGACCCCTTATATATTTGTACATGTTGATCATATCCCCCCTTAATCTCCTCTTCTCAAGAGTGAATAAATTCAGTTCCTCTAGTCTTTCCTCATAGCTGAGCTCCTCCATGCCTCCTTTTTGAGAACCGGGGCCCAAAACTGAACTGCATATTCCAGATGAGGTCTTACTAATGATTTGAACAGGGGCAAAATGATATCTCTCTCTCTGGAGTCCATACCTCTCTTAATACAAGAAAGGACTTTGCTCGCTTTGGAAACCGCAGCCTGGCATTGCATGCTATTATTGAGCTTATGATCTACCAAAGCCCCCAGACTCTTCTCCACTATGGATCCCCCCAGTTGTACTCCCCCTAGTATGTATGATGCATTCATATTCTTATACCGCGTATACACGACCATTTTTCATGACGAGAAAAATTTTATTTTTTTATTTGGTCATTAAAAATGATCGTGTGTAGGCTCCAGAGCATTTTTCGTGACGTGAAAAATGGGCATTAAAAATTTGGAACATGCTCTATTTTTTCTCGTCGTTTTTCACGTCGTAGTTTTTCTCGCCGTGAAAAACAGCCGTGTGTAGGCTTTAACGACGTGAAAAAAACGTTCATGCTCAGAAGCAAGTTATGAGACGGGAGCACTCGTTCTGGTAAAACTAGCGTTCATAATGGAGATAGCACATTCGTCACGCTGTAACGGACTGAAGAGCACAAGGCTGAAAAGCGCGAATCGTCTCTCACCAAACTTTACTAACATGAGGATCAGAAAAAGCAGCCCAAAGGGTGGCGCCATCCGAATGGAACTTCCCCTTTATAGTGCCGTCGTACGTTTCGTACGTCACCGCGCTTTGTTCGAGCATTTTTTTTCATGATCGTGTGTAGGCAAGGCAGGCTTGAGAAGAATCACGTTGAGAAAAATTTTGTTTTTTCAATGACATTAAAAACGGTCGTGTGTACGCGGCATTAGCCCCCAAGTGCATAACTTTACATTTATCAACATTAAACCTCATCTGCCACATAGTCGCCCAATTAGACAGAGCATTGAGGTCGGCTTCTAAATTGGCGACATCCTGTAAGGACGTTATTCCACTGCATAGCTTGGTGTCATCTGCAAAGACAGAAATGTTACTTTTGATCTCAAACCCAATATCATTTATAAAGATATTAAAAAGTAAGGGTCCCAGCACTGAACCTTGGGATACACCACTGATAACTTAAGACCATTCAGAGTAAGAATCATTAACCACTACTCTCTGAATTCTGTCTTTTAGCCAGTTTTCTATCCATTTACAAACTGATATTTCCAGTCCTGTAGACTTTACCTTACACATGAGCCGTATCGAACGCTTTTGCAAAATCCAAGTATACCACGTCCACCGCCACCCCTCTGTCTGAGGTTTTACTTACCTCTTCATAAAAAGAAATCAGGTTTGTCTGACAACTTCATCTCTACCAAGTCATTGCCTTATTTAAAGTCCCATCACTTCTTCTCTTTTTTTTATTATTCTAATAGTGATAGTCAATAGAAGCTGGTGAGTGTGTGGGCACACTGAAGAAATCAGTTTATCTGAAGTATTACTGCACTTTGACACTTTGCACGATGGATTAAATAAGTTCATATATGTGAAGATACAGTATACACTATGGACTTTGTATATGGACATTACTGCAGGCTTATCCTGATACCAATTCAGAGGGCCAGTAAATGTAAAGAGTAAAGGATCACTGCTACTGCTGATCAGCCCAGGTGAATAAACCACAAGGAGCAGCCTGAGTGTCTGATGTGGTGGGGTGGAGACATGTGGGCTGAGTCCACTCCTTATTGTTTATTTACCTGGGCTGGTCGGGAGTAGCGGCAATCCTTTCCTCTTTACATTTGCAACCCTGTTATTTAAAAACAAAAGCTGGCTGTGACGATTGTAAAACACTGCAATACAGGCATACCCCACTTTTAAGTACACAATGGTAATACAAAAATGTACTTAACCTGAAGCAATACCTTTTTGCACTTCTCAATGCATGTCAATACACTAGCTCTATGGGAAATCTTGGTCAGCTTGACATGGCACTGCTCCCGCTTTTTAACATTTAACATTGAGTGACATTGGTGAAACCGGTCAGGGACCAGCACTGCTGGAGCTGAGTGACTCTCCTAGCTTCCAGGGGAAGAACTCCTCCAGGGAGAGTGGGGGGGGGGAGCAAAGGGAAAGGATAGACAGATTCTGGTGATAGGGGATTCAACTCTAATGCCGCGTACACACGATCGTTTTTCACGTCGTTAAAAATGGCATTTTTTAAATTGGGCATTAAAAACGATTGTGTGTGGGCTCCAGAGCATTTTTAATGACGTGAAAAATGGCCTAAAAAAAATGAGAACCTGCTCTATTTTTTCACGTCGTTTTTTTTAACGACGTGAAAAACGGTAGTGTGTATGCTTTTACGATGGGAAAAAAAATGCGCATGCTCAGAATCAAGTATGAGACGGGAGCGCTCGTTCTGGTAAAACTAGCGTTCGTAATGGAGATAGCACATTCGTCACGCTGTAACGGACTGAAAAGCACAAGGCTGAAAAGCTTGAATCGTCGCTCAACAAACTTTACTAACATAAAGGGTGGCGCCATTCGAACGGAACTTCCCCTTTATAGTGCCGTTGTACGTGTTGTACGTCACTGCGCTTTGCTCGAGCGTTTTTTTTAAATGAACGTGTGTATGCAAGACAGGCTTGAGAGGAAACAAGAAAAATCACGTCGAGAAAAACGTCGTTTTTGAAAATTACATTAAAAACGATCGTGTGTACGCGGCATTAGAAGGACAGAGAGGGCAATCTGTCACAAAGACAGACTGTATGCTGTCTACCAGGCGCATGGGTTCGGCACATCACGGATCTCATGGACAGAATACTGGGAGGGGCTGGGGAAGACCCGGCTGTCATGGTGCATGTTGGCACCAATAAAGTCAGGGCAGATGGAGTGTCCTATGGACTTATGAGCTAAATTGAGGAAAAGAACCTCCAAGGTAGTATTCTCAGGAATACTACCGGTGCATCGAGCCACACCAGAAAGACAGAGGGAGATTAGGGAAGTAAACAAGTGGCTGAGGATCTGGTGTAATATAGAGGGGTTTGGGTTCCTGGAGAACTGGGCCGACTTCTCAGCCGGTCACCAGTTCTATAGAAGGGACAGACAGCACCTAAATGAGGAGGGTGCAGATCTGCTGGGAGTGAAGATGGTCGAAAAGTTAGAGGGGTTTTTAAACTAGGTGATGGGGGGGAGGGTCCAGAGGTAGACATAGTCAACAATGAACATATTCCAGAGGGTAGTATTGGGGGCATTAGTGGTAGGTTGACTAAAGCACATAACCCGAGGTAAGTATAGTAACAAGTCCAATTTGCAATGTCAGACCACCCAATAAGAGGACAGTATGCAACCGGTCTTAACTACGTGGCATGTTCACCAATGGCAGGAGCTTGGCGGACAAGATGGGTAAACTAGAGATACTGTTGAACGAGGAGGATTTAGATTTTGTGGGAATTTCGGAGACCTGGTTCAACAGCTTCCATGATTGGCTGGCAACTATTCAAAGGTATTCCCTTTATCGCAGGGATAGAGGGTAAAAAAGGGGGAGGGGTATATATCAAGAATAATATACAAGTAAATGTGAGAGATGACATCAATAAGGGAGCTAGGGAGGAGGTGGAATTCTTATGGGTAGAGCTTCAAAGGGATGAAGCTAAGGGGAAAATAATACTGGGAGTATGCTATAGGCCCCTAACCTGAGGGAGGAGGGGGAGATGGACCTCCTATCACAATTTGGACTAGCAGCAAGGATGGGAAGTGTTATCATAATGCCGGATTTTAATTATCCAGACATAGACTGGGAGGGGGGAACCATGCATTCGTCTAAGGCTCACCAGTTCCTAAATGTCTTGCAGGTAAATTTCATGGGTCAGATGGTGGACGCACCAACGTAAAAACAAGGCGTTACTAGACCTACTGATTACCAACAATACAAACCTGATCACGAATGTGGAAACGGCGATCACAGGTCAATTTAGTATAAATTACACAAATAGGAAACACAAGGTGAACACAAAGACACTGAATTTCAAAAGAGACAACTTCCCTAAACTACAAACCTTGCTAGAAGATATAAATTGGGATAAAATCTTAGAAACAAAGAACACAGAGGAGAGATGGGTTTGCTTTAAAAGCATATATAAAATAAGGGCATTAGCGAGTGCATCTCACTGGGAAATACATTTAAAAAAGCGAACAAAAGTCCTGGATGGCTTAACTCTAATGTAAAAATGCATATTAAAGCAAAAGAGAAGGCCTTCAAAAAATACAAGGCTGAGGGATCATCATCAGAATTCAGACTTTACAAAGAATGCAACAAGATATTTGAGGGTGCAATTAGGGTGGCTAAGATAGAACACGAAAAACACATAGCTGAGGAGAGCAAACAAAATCCCCAAAAATTCTTTAAGTATATAAACAGTAAAAAAGGGAGGACGGACCATATTGGCCCCATAAAGAATGAGGAAGGACATCTGGTTACAAAGGATGGGGAGATGGCAAATGTATTGAATTTATTATTCTCCTCAGTCTTCACAAGGGAATTGGGGGGGCTTCAGTAACCAAAACTGCAGTGTTTATCCTCATGACACATCACAGTAAGCACCCTCTGTCAGGTCACCTGAGTTGCCAGATGACAGATGCACACCGTAGGTCAGGAGTGCACCACAAGGTAGTGAACCCTATGGCTGACAGCTGCGGATGGAACACTGGGTAGTTAAGGAAGGCAGATCCACTGGAACACAAACAGGAATCCCACAGGGAGCTAGAGCCCAAGATTCCCCAGGGCACAGAGTCTAAGATCCAGCAGGTGTTCACCAGAGCCTCTAGTGGTTAGGATGGACTAAGCTGCAGCTGGATCCATGTTGCGGCCCCCAGAGTCCCCTAGCTCACGCTCTGTAGGGTATAGAGGATAGAGGGGAAGCAGCAGCTCAGGATACAAGAGATAGTGAGGGGATAAGCCAAGGTCAGGGCGACAAGCAGACAAGGATAAACAAAGGACAAGCCAAAGGTCAAGGTCACAAGCAGACAGGGATAGTCAAGAACAAGCCAATATCGTTAACACAGAGACAGACATAGCACACGGCAAGCAGGAACCCAAACACACAATGCTTAACAAACAACGTTGATCAGCAAGGCAGACTTGCAGTGCACAGGTTAATATAGAGTTCTCTCATAGGGCCTGGGGTGGAGCCATGCTGGGAGGAGAGATTATTAAAGCAGCCAGGTGAGAGTGTCTGGCCTCTAAGGTGAACACATGGAGAGAAAGGTAAGCTGACAGACAAACATTACTGCATATCCATGACAGTACCCTCCCTCTTACGAGGCCTCCCCCTTCCCCGCCTGGGCCCGGGTTTAGAGGGGAACTTTAGATGAAACTTCTTTAACAGACGAGGTGCAAAGACCTCCATGGCAATGTGAGCCCAAGGCTCCTTAGGAATGGGCAAGGGCATGAGGAGACCAGCAGGAGCTTGTGTGGAGGATTTAGACTGAGCACAGACATGACAAGCCTTAACGTAGTCTTTGACATCTGAACGGAGATTAGTGACGACAGATGAGTAAGAAAGATTGGAGGAATCCAGCATGACCTGCCACCTTGGAATCATGTCCCCAATGAAGGATCTTAGCTCTTAGCTCAGTGGGGACAAAGGTCTTACCAGGAGGAATTTTTGACTCCAGGGTGGTAGAATGGGCAACAATGTATGAGGTTGGAATGATCTGCTCAGGTTCAGGGGTGGACTCCTCGTCCAAAATGTCAAATGACCTAGAGAGCGCATCAGCCCGACCGTTGCAGGAACCAGGTTTGTACGTAATCGTGAAATTAAAATGGGAAAAGAAGAGACTCCATCTGGCTTGTCTGGGATTCAGACGTTTAGCATTCTGTAGGTACTGTAAATTCTTGTGATCAGTAAAGATCGGAGTGAGGGGAACCCTCCAAGAGATGACGCCACTCCTCTAACGCCAATTTAATTGCGAGAAGTTCCCGATCACTGATGGCATAATTTCTCTCTGCCTGAGATTTTTTTTTGGAGAAGAACGCACATGGTTGACGTCTTTTCTCAAAGAATTGAAGAAGCACAGCTCCCACCCCCATTGAAGAAGCGTCCACTTCAATAAAAAATGCATCCCCAGGATTTGGTCTCCTCAAGAGAGGTCCAGAAACAAAGGCCTGTTTCAGGTCGTGAAATGCAGAGACAGCTTTGAGAGGCCAGTCTTTGGCATTTGCACCCTTCTTGGTCAAAGCGATAATAGGCGCGGCAATGGAAGAGTAATTCCTTATGAACTGCCTATAATAATTTGTGAAGCCAAGAAGGCGCTGTGTGGCCTTGAGGCTAGCAGGAAGAGGCCAGTTGGTAATGGCCAAGACCTTCCCAGGATCCATACAAAGACCCAAACTTGAGACAAAGCATCCCAGAAACAGGACCTCAGAACATTCAAAGGAACATTTTTCCAGCTTGGCATAGAGATTATTCTCTCTAAGACGCTGAAGTACAGTGCGGACATGGTTTCTGTGGATGAGCAGATTTTCTGAAAAGATCAGAATGTCATCCAGATAGATGACAACAAACTGGTACAGCAGATCCCTGAAGATTTCATTGACAAAGTTTTGAAACACAGCTGGGGCATTACACAAACCAAAAGGCATAACAGGTATTCGTAATGCCCGCCTCTAGTGTTAAATGCAGTCTTCCATTCGTCACCCTCCCGTATTCGAATGAGATTGTACGCGCCTCTGAGATCCAACTTGGTGAAAATGGAGGCACCCTTCAACCTATCGAATAGCTCAGATATTAAGGGTAAGGGGTATAGATTTTTGATAGTAACCGCGTTTAAACCATGATAGTCGATGCAGGGTCTCAAGGTACCATCCTTTTTGGCAACGAAAAAGAACCCTGCCCCTGCAGGCGATGAAGATTTCCGGATGAAACCTCTCTCTAGATTCTCTGCGACATACGTCAGACATGGCCTTTGTCTCTGGGATAGACAGAGGGTAGGTACGTCACTTGGGCAGAGTTGCTCTGGAGACAAGGTCAATAGCACAGTCAAAAGACCTGTGGGGAGGAAGCACCTCAGCTGATTTCTTACAGAACACATCCCGGTAATCGCTGTATGCAGCGGGAAGATCAGAAGATGCAGATGTGGTAGCAACCGGAAGTTTCTCCTTGGGGGCCACCTTGAGAAGACATGACGAGAAACATGAGGGACCCAAAGCCAGGATCTGCCCAGAGACCCAGTCCACATGTGGAGAGTGGAGCTGTAGCCAAGGAAGGCCCAGTACAATGGGGGTAGAGGCCTTGGGTAGAATGAGAAAGGATATCAACTCCTGGTGGAGAACCCCTACCGACATCCTAAAAGGTAGCGTCTGGAAGCGAATAGGGCCCCCTGGGAGAACAGTGCCATCAATTGCCGAGACTATCAATGGCATAGTGAGGGGTGAAAGGGTAAGCTTCATAGAAGAAGTAGTTCTCCAGTCCATAAAATTGCCGGCAGCCCCGGAATCTAGATATGCAAGGGTCGATTGAGGAGAAGTGTCTAAGAGTCTAAGATCCAGCAGGTGTTCACCAGAGCCTCTAGTGGTGAGGATGGACTAAGGACCAATTACTGTCTCATTGGACAGATTAATAGCAGCAGGAGCTATTGGCTTTCCGGCAGGGGACTCCAGAAGAAGAGGATCGTGGCTGCTCTGTGCCAAACGATTGCACAGAGCAGATAAGTATAGGCATGGTTTTTATTTTTATTTCAAATAAACTAGGATTTACAACCTCTTTTACCGGTTTATTTCTGCTGGCAAACTCATAGGCTATTTGAATCTCCTGGAAATTGCCAAAGTCTTGACATGCCCACCTAGATGTCCCCTTACTCTACTTTGGTGAATACCTGGTGTTCTTAAATCATGCTGTCAGTCTGGTTCGATTCGGAATTGAACTTTTTCACCGCGCATTCTTTATCTTTTTGCTTTTCAGTCACATGACTATCCTAACTGAAAGATTCAGTTTGTTTGAACGTTAGAGTATTAGACTGTATAGTCCAGGTTAAAAATTTCCATATGGTCAGAGGGACATCCTCCCCTTGACCCATGTTGGTCTTTGACACGTTGTACCATGTTTATTACTTTAGCTTATTGTCTATTTAGTTTTTGGTTTTTGTACCGTATATTTAATGAAACATGCATAACTTTCCCCTGGGTATACAAAAATTGGTGCTGTGCTCTAATCCTAATACTGGGGATTTTTCACTATATTGTGTTATTATATTATAGATTGGTGCATGGGCACGCCCCCAGGCTTGGACTCTCTATAACTCTATCTATGTATTATCTCAAATTGATAACGGTCTCAGAATAATATCTCATAACACTAAGTGATTTAACTCCCCACAAAAAAGGAAAAAAAAACATTTTGCTCTTACACGCATATGAGAGCTGATGTTCTTCTCCAGGAGATGCATAACCATCCATCTTACTTTGAAAGATCATATAAACAATGTTATTTTACTACTTTTGAGTCCAAGTCACGGAGTGTTGATATTTTCATAAAAAATTCTGTTATCATGGAGGTACAAGTTTACAAAGACCCTTATAGTAGATTCCTAATTATCAAGCGCTCTTTACAAGGTAAACGGATTACATTTGTAGATGAAAGAAAGGGAGCCGCTACGGTGTGGAACTCCCAAGAAATACCTCCTCCCAGCAACCAAGGGTGCAAGCAAATGCAAATGCAATCAATGGAAAGAAAAATCTTCTGGAAGCAGCACTCCGATTAAAAAGCCTTTATTCCAAAAAAAAATTGTAGTGCTTACTCATGAGTAAGCACTACAATAGTGTGAAACGCATTAGCCAGATGTGATCAGTTTGCTGTGTCGTGCAGTGTGTTTTGGTCTCCTGAACCTTTTTTGGAATAAAGGCTTTTTAATCGGAGTGCCGCTTCCAGAAGATTTTTCTTTCCATGGATTACATTTGTACTCAGAGTCTCAGGTATGTGCGGGAAATGACCGAGGGGAAAGTGACCTGGGGTGTGCCGGGGTCACATGGTCGGTATGCCTAAAATAGGGCATACCCAAGTAAAAGTAAAGGAGAAGAAATAACAAGAAAAAAGAGGAAGGGTGGGTGGGGCACGAGAGCAATGTCGACAGGCAAGGAGGAGAGAGGGCGGGTTTAAATATCTTCCGACTCCTCCTACAAATTCAGGCTGACCTGCGGTCCCGCCTTCTAACTTGTACTCAGAGTCTCAGGTACGTGCGGGAAATGACCGAGGGGAAAACAGGGAAAGTGACCTGGGGTGTGCCGGGGTCACATGGTCGGTATGCCTAAAAGGGGGCAAAAATAAGACAGTAGGATGAGCTCGCAAAGAGACTGAAATGAAAGTAACCGTAAGCAACCTCGAGCAGTCAATACAAGAAAGCCTGTGATAACTTGACATGTGGATCCGGAACATGTCCGGAAATGAATGCTGAACCCCACCAATCCAACTCCTCAACAACGTGAATACGAAAAGAGAAAATTACCGCTCAGATGTACCTGATTGATTTTTCCGCTTCTATCCCAAGCCACGGGTGCAGGCAATGCATATAATAATGCGAAAAATGGAAGGAAACTATTGGACAGCCACGCTCCAAAAACAATTCCTGTATTGGAAAATCACGGAAATCCAAACCACAGCAAAGAATAAGAGCAGACAAGCTGACGCGTTTCGCACCGTAATTTCAGTGCTTACTCATAGCTTGAACGTGAATACGAACCCCCTGGCGAGAAGCAGCAGACACTGCACCTAACCTGAAAGCACGGCCGGCGTGAGCATAAGGAGCAACCCTGGTTTAGGCAGCAGGGAACAGCAACGTGACATGTACCGAGCTAGCGAAAAAGAGCGCACCAGGAAAAGGCAATTGGCCCATCCCCAGGCATGTCCGCAGACGCCATCACGAGACGACCCAAGACTGACCGAGCACCAGCTTGTAGGATCGCTTGAGCTGAAAGTGCCAAAAACAAAACTAAAGGACAACGAAAGCACGTAGACATCAAATGTCCGTGACAAAAGAAACCAGGATACCAAGATGGAAAAGCCTGGAAGGTATCCCAGACCGTGTCCTGAGCTTCCTAGGCTAAAATTGAAAATGACTTGTTGATCAAACTTCAGCGACGTCCGTTTCCGTAGATCAGCAGGACCCTGTTTGGACACTAAAATGAGGAAGAAACTGTCCCGACAGTGGAAAACTACCTAACAGCCTACAACATGGGAGAGCATCCAGCCGAGTGCCAGTGCGCAGGTATCCAACGTCTGCCCTAGGACCATGACCCTTCCACCTAACCCAATGCCACTGCCAGAGAGACGGCCGAAACGGGAGTTTGCAAGGAGGGCGAGCTCCTATGTACAGAACCCTAGCCGGAGAAGGACGGATGGTGGCAAAGTCTTTGACATCTCCTGCCCGTGACATGACCCCTGCAAACAAGAACACCGTTAAAACAAGAAATAACCAACCGCATGAGAAACGTAACCGCATGAGAAACGTACCCATCATGAGAAACGTAACCATCATGAGAAACGTACCCATCATGGGAAATGCCACACAAGAGAACATAACTAGCATGAGAAACGTAACACATGGGAACATAACTAGCACGAGAAACGTAACACATGAGAACATGATTAGCATGAGAAACGTAACACGTGAGAACAAAACTAGCATGAAAAACATGACCGCACGAGAAACGTAACCACACGAGAAACGTCATCACATGAAAACTTACCTATCATGAGAAACGCAACACAAGAGAACATAATTAGCATTAGAAACATAATCGCATGAGAAACGTAACTGCATGAGAAACGTAACGCATGAGAACATACCTAGCATGAGAAATGTAACACATGAGAACACAACTAGCCTGAGAAACGTAACCGCATGAGAAATGTAAATGCATGAAATGTAATCGCATGAGAAACGTAATCGCATGAGAACATTAGCATGAGAACGCCACACATGGGAACAAACTAGCATGCGAGACGTAATTGCATGAGAACATTAGCATGAACGCAACACATGAGAAACGCAAACATGAGAAACGCAATACATGAGAAACGTAAAACATGAGAAACGTAAAAACATGAGAAACGTAAAAACATGAGAAACGTAAATTGAATAGCATACCGTATCTGACTGAAACATACACTCACTGAGCACACTAACTAAAACACTGACCACATACACGCTCCAACCAGAATCCTGACACAGGGGGAGATCGAATGTAGAGGCCGATCACGTGACACTCCCCCCAACCAACACCAAAATATGGCCGCTGACTCTAAACACTGCCCCCAGTCTGAGAGGAACCCCAAGAGCCCCTCTAAATCCCCCCTACATCACCTCAGCATACACTGGCTATCACTGCGAGACACATCATACCATGGGGGAGGAGACAGGAGACAGGCCGTACTGAGGAAGATGCTGCTTCAGCCAATCACTGCCCAACTGAAAGAAACTATGTGAGTGCGAAGTGAAAGCGATTGAACCTGCAGCAGGGAGATGGGCGGTAGGAAGAACACTGCCAGCCCCCAAACCTGGGGAAGGAAAGATGCGCTCGTACCTAACCTGCTACTGACCTACGAGGGTAGGTGAAGCCGGCCCCCGGCCCCCCAATGCCAACACATGTGGCCAGCCCCGTAAATGACACACACACCCTGCTACCACCTCCTCACCATACAGTTACACCTCCAACCACCCCCCTCCCCTCCGAATCTCAGGAGCGGCACCCTGAGACCCAGAGGAGCGGTACTACTAGGGATACAGAGAAGCGGTCATATTGGGGAGCCCATAGCACCACTGGCTATCACTGGAAGACACATCCTGTCACAGGGGGGGGAGACAGGCCGCACTGAGGAAGACGCACCTTCAGCCAATCAGCGCTCGGCCTGCATGACCCTGCACAGCTGGAATGAAGCGATGTGTGCAGTGCGCCCGGTGACCGCCTCCATCCCTCCCCCAACCACCCGGAGATGGTTCTGCGCCCAGAGTGTGGCCGGGGAAACACACACCTGACTCTCCTTGGACCGGGATCCGGCCTCCGATCACTGCTGACAAGGGAGTCCCGGTAAGTCCGATCACTGCCAGCACCTGCTATAGGGGAAGGATGGATGTAACCACTGTACTGAGAGGGGGGATGGAGCAGGCCCCCGGCCCCCCCAAGCCAACCAACAATACGCGGCCATGAGACAGACAAGAAGCGGCGGCCCCTCCCCCACCCGTAGACCCCCCTGACCGATGCCTGTGTCCGCACGAGAAGCAGAGAGGCGAACCCAGCAGCAGCCACACTTCCCCCCTGCTGAAAGGAAAACCGGAAATTACGTAGTGGTCGCACCGGAAATGACCTGTCACAGCATCCCACGAGAGCAATGTCGACAGGCAAGGAGGAGAGAGGGCGGGTTTAAATACCTTCCGACTCCTCCTACAAATTCAGGCTGACCTGCGGTCCCGCCTTCTAACTAGTCTTTGTATATACCCTCAATGACTCACAGGCAAGCTTTTTTCAAGTCTTTTTTTCATGTATTAGATAAGTTTCATTCACCCCATCCGGTGTTTGGAGGAGATTTTAATTTAGTTGCGCATTTAAAGCTTGACAGAAGCAGAGTAGTTTCCATTGCTGAGGCTTTTCCTAAGACACTTCAACACTTGCTTAGATCACATCAATTGATTGACACTTGCAGATGTCATAATGTGGGAGCTCGAGAATATACATTCTGTTCCCATCCCCATGACCATTATTCCCACCTGGACTACATTTATTGCTTTCCAGTTCTGCTAGCCAACTCATCAAGCAAAATAATCTATGTGTAGTGCTACCCCCAGTTAAGAGAGCCGCTGGTTTTTAGTTGGTTCGGGCCCTGTATACAGCACCACCAACCCCCGGCAATCTACTCAACCCTCTATGGCACAGTTAGTCTAGGGAATGTTTCCTTCATATAATTCTATACCTGGTTATACACAATCTCACAGCAGGATAGGCAGTTAATATGCAATGATAAACACTGAGTCAGGATTGGTAAACTATATCTGATTTACTTAGGTATAAAGGTATAGGTTAAACATAACACATAGCATACATGCAGAGCCCTGCAGCAATAAACCTACTAATAGTGATAGTGCAGAGTGATCACACGCCACGTGCAGCTATCTTCTCTATGCGCAATGTGGCGCAACAACAAAGTTTTAAACCCCTGGCTCAGGCCTGACTCAGATAAAGCTCAGTCTCTGTGAAAACAACTCTTCGCATGCAGATGAACGGTGGTGCACATTCAGGAACAGTATTTGTAATCCATAAACGGTTAATAAAAGAGGAATACTTCACCGGAGACTACACAACTCACTTCAGCCACTAGTCTCCGGCGGGATATTAACTACAGCACGATGGGCCAAGGCAGTCACTAGGCCTAATCAAAGTACAAGCTAAATAAGTGAGCAGATGCTCGCTCACCCCTCCGGACGCGATCCCAGTCCGGGACTTCCACCACTGTGTTTCCACACACAGTGCCTGCAACGATCAGGTCTCTGGTCCAACTGATGTCAGCAACTCAAAGAAGTCAGGTGTCACCCAGGCTCAGCAGTGGGGTGGAAGGCTCTTTGGAAGGAATGCAAGGCCCAGGCCTCGGGCCTTGCACTGCAACAGATCCGCACAGGGAGTCCCCTTGATTACAGCGCGGTGACCAAAGAGGCCGAGCTTAGCCTTGCCCTTTCCTTTTATAGCCCAACCCATGAGTCTCTGCGGTGGCCAAATGCACCCTGGGTGCCAAGCGGGGTTCTGGGTAACATAGTCCATAGGGCCTTAAAGGAGACCCCGCTACATATGTACCGTATTTTCTGGCGTATAAGACAACCTTTTATACTTAAAAATATGCCTCAAAACTCGGGGGTCGTCTTATACGCTGGTACCTGTATGCAGAGTCTCAGTCAGACTGCGGCCGTCCATTGTTCAAATGCCCCGCCTCCTCCTCGTGCTGTTCCATGATAGGCAGAACACTCAGTTTCCCAGCAGAGCCTCTGTTCAGTGTTCCGCCTATCACGGATGTACAATGGACGCCCACAGTCTGACTGAGACTCTGCATGTCAGGGAGAAGGTATGGGATCGTCGAGGTGAGGTATGCAATGGCACAGTGAGGCATGAAATGGCACAGTGAGGCATGCAATGGCACAGTGAGGCATGCAATGGCACAGTGAGGCATGCAATGGCACAGTGAGGCCTGTAATGGCACAGTGAGGCATGTAATGGCACAGTGAGGTGGGGCATGCAATGGCACAGTGAGATTTGAAAAAAGCTGAATAAAGCCTGTTCCTGTCAGCGGTTGTTCCTGTCAGCAGTTGTTCCGGCTATCCCTCAGCTTCCAGACAGACTAGTCAGAAGGGGGTTGTCTTATACGGCGAGTATATCCCAAAACCAACATTTTAGCTGGAGAATTAGGGGGTCGTCTTATACGCCCAGCTGCCTTATACGCCGGCAAATATGGTATGCCTTTGGTCTGATCATCATATTGTGTCATTTCCCATTTCCCATGTGAGCCTCTCCCCTAATATTGCAGCATAGCGCCTTAATGACTCTCTACTCACAGATCCAACTGTAGTAGCCTAGTTGTCAGATCATCTTGCTGAATATTTTAACATGAATAACTACTTCAGCCCCAGACCATTTGGCTGTCAAATGACCAAGCCACTTTCTTGATCATACATCACGGGACACAGAGACCTAGATAATTACTTAGTGGGTTAGATAGTCACCATCAGGTGATTGGACACTGGCAACCCTAATTACAAGGCGAGTTCCTCCCCTATATAACCCCTCCCATATGGAGAGCACCTCAGTTTTTTCACCAGTGTCTAAGGTGGTTGGTCACGTTGAACATGTGCTAAGAAGAAAGCTCTGTTTGATGGTCTCTGCGGAGGCCTAGGAGCTATACAACCGGATTCATATCTCGGGCCAATACTAAACGCCTAAGATGGATGGTACCTGGGCCTCGTGGAAAGAAGAAACAAGGTTTTGCCTGTAATGTCTCTCTTCGGAGGTCTGGGCTTACATTCCAGAGGGCACAGGAGAAGGGGAGGCTGGTTTTGGAAAGAAAAGGAATAGAGACTAAGTTCTGTGGGTTGCAGCTGCCAGAGGGTTTTGGGAGATGGGAGTGTCGGGCAAAGGTAGATGATGTCACCAGAGGTTAGGAGAAGCAGGAGGGTGAGGAAGGTAATGTGGGAGTGTGATTTATATGAAGGGGCATGCCTCAGAGTCCTGGAGGCTTTATCAGTATATGGATGTAGAATGAGCAAGAGTTGTCAGGAGCAGTAATAGGGAGAGGACAGAAGGTAGGGTGATATATAAATGGGGTATGGAGAAGAAGGGTGAAGGTAAGAGAGTTTGAGGAGAGAGGACACACAGGTGTCAGAAGGAGTGGTAGAGAGCACATGTTACAGAGTGGAAGGAGAGCTGAATAGAGAGACAGGGTCACCTGTAGCCTGGTGCTTTCCAGTGCAGTTTGCTATGTATTTTTGCTTTGTGCAATCGCTGAAGTGCAGAGCTTGAAGTGCATATCACTTGTATAAAACATCACTTAGAGTTAGAGAAAGAAGCCATAAGGATCGAACCCCCTGCAACCTGCTCCCCCAGCAACGTGCTGAGCCCTTAAGGGTGCTCAAGTGTATACTGTTATAAGGATGGCGGTTGTTTGTTTGTAAATTAATCAAGAGTGAATATAAGGATGCCTAACAATCAATCACTTCTAAAGTCAAACTAGCAAGGGGCCAGAGTTATAAAGATAAGATCAGCACATAAAACTTAGGTAAGACACCATAGAGCAACAACAACATCATAATAATGCACACAGGGCAACAGATGGAGAAGACCACATACCAAAAAGCACAGATACATAGAGAGAGTAAACAGATCCCAGGTCATTTAAAGGTGGAAGATGTGGTTGAGCTGACACATACACAGAAATAGCAAGCAGATCTCAGTTTCATTTAAAGGTGGAAGACGTGGTTGATAATGGCTTGGCGACTCTTGACTCTTTGTCTCGAGAGTCATCCTTTAGCTCCTTTTCTTATCTTCAACAACATTATGCTCTCCCAATACCAAATTTTATAAATATTTGCAGATTATACTTTTTCTTTTTGGTCCATCATTTATCGGATGAGGGGGATGCAAGACTACCATTTAAAAGATTACGTGATGAGGCTTCTAGAGACAAAGATACTATCTGAGTCATACAGTATATAAGTACCTTAACGAGCAAGGTATTCCAGCCAAGTCTTCTGCAATGTTGAGCTGGGAAGTGGAGACTGGTCAGTTTTCCGCAGAAGATTGGCTAGATATGGTTTCCATTATGCATAAATGCACACGCTCTATTTCTATTAAAGAAACTGTAGTCAGACTTCATACTATATGGCAGTGGCGGCTGGTGTTTTTTTTTTGGGGGGGGGGCGCAAACAACCACCTCCCCTGACTGCTCGCTTTCTGCCAGTCGGTCCAGTATTTACCCCATCTAGGTGGCGGGCATCGGGCAGCTGACAGTGGCTCCTGCGTCCTCTTGTCCATTACGGTTCCACCGTGCGTCTCCTCCCCTCCTCCTAGGCTTCCAATAGGATCACCTGTCCTTTCAGCCAATTGGATGACGGGTCTCAAGACCCACTTCCTGATTGGTCGGGATTGAGTTTAGTGTTACAAATAGTGAATATTAATTTGCTATTGTAACACATCTGGGTGGGCTCGTTCGCATTCTCTGCGCCCCGAGCCCACCCTATTTTGGAGCCTATTAGAGCCTCTGATAAGGTGCTTAAAAAAAACACCCCCCTTGTTGGAATTCATCCATCCGACATCCTGCATAGGGGCCGGACGCATTGATAAGGTGGCGTCACCCTTGCGCCCTTAATGGACGGGCCGCCCTTCTTGGATGGTACTATACCCCTGCTAAACTACACCCAAGACATGTTCCTGGGGTTGCCAAGATATGCAGATACCTTTAACATACCAAATGTGTTTATTTTTTGCTGAACTAACTGAGGTGCCACCCCCTTGCCAAATGTTGGCGCATACACTATTTGGTGCCATTCGTTGGGCTATTGCCCTTAATTGGCTCTCTCCCTCTGTTCCCTGGTCTCAAGTGCTTCACTACATGGAAGCTATAAAACAAATGAAAAGGGTACACCTTACCATTTTGGACCCCATGCATATTTTTGACCGTAAATTCGAATTTTGGTCATTATATTAACCGCTAATTAATTCTTTAAGTGTTCTTTGTTATTCCTGGGTTGTTATGCCGTACAGTTTTACCTTGATTGTTTATGCTCCAGTAATTCTTTTATGCAGACTTATTAGGTTATGCAGCTTTAAATATGAAGGAAACCTTTTGATGTTACAACTCTATTGAATTCTGGTCATAAGCCTTTTGTTTCTCTTTATGTGTTTTGTGGATAGAGAGTTGGATTCTGACTATATGTTTATTGGCTTTCAGACAATATGTAAGATCTCTCTGTCATCTTCATGTATATGTTTTTATACTTTAATAAAAATGTTGGTAAACAAAAAAATAATCCCCCCCCCCCCCCAAATGTTGTGCTAATATCGTGTGAAAAAAATGCTAAAAAATTCTGGCAGTGAAGGGCATAATAGAGGTACCTTAAGAACTGAAGAATATCTTAGGCCTTAAAATTAGCTGTAGCATTCTTATTGGTAGGGATGAGCTTATGTGTGTTTGGATTGTAGTCTAAACGCACCTGAGCTATCCCATCAGGAAGCTGTCACTGCACACAGATAATCATAGGCGGCCAAAGTATTACCTGCCCCACAACCACATGTATACACTCTGTGGAGTAGGGAATATCTCAGCCGCTTATCATCGGTGGGGCACTGTGATGTTAGGTAGGCTGTACAGATTCTATGTATTTATTAGGATGATATGCGTTTAATGAGCATACAACAATAAAGTCTTTTCTATTTTTTCAATACCAATTGAATAGTGGTTGATTCACCGTATAACCGTCTCATTGGGCCTTGTCCCAATTCCCTCCCCTTTCCCCTGCAATTTTTCCAGTTGACATTTGGTTAGGAGGATCCCGTCCTTTATCAGACGTATCTATCCTTTGGTATTAATAACTTATATTGGCTCTATGTGAATCAGGCATATCCCCTTTTCCCCCTGTTTCATATAGTCATATATAGGATCATCTTTTGATCCCTTTTTCCATGCCAGGATCCATGAGCCCTTGACTTTATTTGTTGTATGTAGTTTCATTGCACGCTATATACACACTAGGTTTTCTTATTCTAATTTTTGTCCACCGGTTATTTACAAAAGCAGATAGGGCATGGCATTTACACTGAGTGAGGATCTCGACAGTGAAATCAGGGCTTCCTTCCATGACGATACAACAGTCCCTGATACAGCAGTACAGGATGATATTAAACCCCTGTTCAGGGAACATAAGAAATTAATTATTCGATCCCTGAATCGAAAGTGGGATATATTATCCCTTGAATCCTACGTAGAGAGAGGCATCATTCCAAGAGGCCTCCGAGAAAGAGTGATACCAGCAGTACATTTACATACCAAAAATGTTTTGGAAAAATGGCAACAACAATGCATCACGCATGGTATTGAGGTGATCAAATTGATCATAGAAGAGGAAAAGGACCAACTGGTCACTTTACAGGGAGCCATCTCAGAAAGTGGTCAGAAACTTGAACCATTTAGAGATAGTCAGGACTTTGAAAGACTAAATGACTCCCTGAAAAGAGAAGTTGAGAAAACTCAGAAAAATTTAAAAACTATTAAACAAGGGAAGTTCAGACGAGACCTTGAAGACTGGGCAAAGGGGGAAATTTTTGATCTTACCCCCAAGGGTCAGAGAAGTCGCTCCCGTCAAAGAAGATCCCATTCCCAGTCAAGTACTGAAGCTTGTGCTCAATCCTCTGGAAGTGATGAGGACACCCCTAGATCAGTGTCTTTTTTAGAGAAGGATCATTTGACACAAGAGGGCCCACCATCAATCAAGGGGATCTTAAAGGGAGACAAAGTAGGGGGAACAGGAGACGCAAGGAATCAAGGAAAAGGGTTCAGGCCCACAAAGGATCAAATAATCAGGAGGAGCCAGAGAAAGCACAGATAACTTCTCTGAGCTCCATTAAGACTAATGACCTTAAAGTCATTAACCTATCTGATTTTAAACTTGCACAAAATCATATAGATCTCCTTGGTCGAGGCCTCTCCTTTTCCCCCTCTGTAGATATGGATCAATTTGAAACCTTTAAGGATTTAAATCTATTCTATAGAGAGTATTCTATAGGTCACTGTATTCAGATAAAGAGGTACAACCTACTCCCCTAGAACAGCTCAATATTAAAGAAAAACTAGCACTTAGCAATCTGGAATCACTTTTTGAGGAGGGGGACCCCATATATAGCGATTAGGACAATGATGACTCCAATACTACTAAACGTAAAGCAATGCTGCAAATTAGATCCACCAACATGCCACAATTTAAAAATAATAAACGTCTTGGAGTCTTCCTGGACCTGGTCCAGGAAGACCTACAAAAATTAAACTGGCATACCAAACCGATTGGTAATCTTACTGAAGCTGAGCGCAAGGGTCTAGTAGATCTACGGAAAGCAGACAATGTCATTATAAAACCCAGCGATAAGGGTGGTAATGTGGTCTTATTGTCCTCTGCCCTTTATGAAAAGGAAGCACAGCGACTCCTTTCGGACGAGCTTACGTATAAAAAACTTGATCATAATCTATTTAGAGCTTTAGTAGACAACATCAACGAAAAGCTTATGTGGGCTACAGATGAGGGTCTCTTATCTAGACGTGAATTTGAGTATCTTCGAGTTATAGACTATAATGTACCTACCTTCTACCTAATACCAAAAATCCACAAAAATATGAACAACCCACCTGGGAGACCCATTGTGTCTGCCATAAGAGGTCCTCTAGAAAGGGTAGGAAAATATGTAGACAGCCTTATTAAGGACCTAGTGCGATTACTTCCTTCATTCATACGTGACACAGGTGATGTTTTAAATCATATTAAAGATATGCCCATCTCTGAAGGGGCCCTCCTTGTCAGTGTGGATGTTGAGTCCCTTTATACCTCTATTCCTCACGAGTGGGGTATATTGGCGGTCTACCATTTCTTAGAACTAAACTTTCCCCGCATGGCGGCACAGAACGAATTCATCCTGAAACTCCTGGAAATGGCGCTGAAGAATAACTACTTTCAGTTCGCCAGCAAATATTTCCAGCAGTTACAGGGGACCTCGATGGGGGCCCCATGGGCCCCATCATATGCTTGCCTCCATCTGGGCTGGTGGGAGGAGGATACTGTGTATGCTTCCTCGATGTACCTCAGCCACGCATGCTCGTGGCTGAGGTACATCGATGATGTCTTCATGGTTTGGAGTGGGACCCCCACACAGCTTAACCAATTTATGGAGGAACTAAACCAGAACAAGCGTAACTTACGTCTAACTTTTGTCTCCAGTTCCAGTGAAATTTCCTTTCTGGATTTGACATTAACCATCCAGGAGGGATACTTGATGACTCAGACATATAGAAAAACAACAGCAGCCAACACCCTTCTGAGGGCAGATAGCTACCATCCCGCCCCTCTCATACGCGGCATACCGGTGGGACAGTTCCTCAGAATCCGGAGGAACTGTTCCAACGAAGCTATATACCACAAGGAATCTGAGTCCCTGTATCAGCAGTTTAGAGAAAGGGGATATGGACATAGAGTTCTCCGTAGGGCAAGAAGCATAGCAAGCCAACGCTCACGAGACGAACTGCTCCAGCCCAAATTAAATGTCGAATCCAATCAGGAAGGACCTGCTCGGTTTATTACTCCCTTTGGTGCCCAGTGGCACCAGGTACGAACGGTCCTTACTGAACATTGGCACATTTTGACGGGCTGTAAACAACTTAAGAAAATAGTGGGTGATAGACCCCAACTTACAGCAAAAAGAGCAAGAAATTTGAGGGATGAGCTTGTAAATAGCGAATATACACGCCCTGTGGATAGGACTTGGCTGACTGATATGCCACGCATGGTCGGCATGTTTGCGTGTGCCCATTGTGGCACATGCAAACATGTCGACAGAACAAAAAACTTTAGAGACTCACAGTCTAAGAATTTCTATGAGATTAAATCTTTTATCAATTGTAGCACGGCACGGGTGCTCTACGTTTTGGAATGTCCATGCCTCTTGCTCTATGTTGGAAAAACAAAAAGACAACTGAGGATAAGGTTTGCAGAACACCTAAAGAGCATTCGTCTTAAAGAAGATACTCCAGTCGCCCAACATTTTCTAAAGTACCATGATGGTAAAACACATGGCTTATGAGTGAAGGGGATATATGCCCTTAATCTATCAGAAAGACGAGGGGATTTCGATACCGTTTTGATCCGACATGAAAAGGCTTGGATTTTTAAGCTCCAGACACTCCAGCCTAGGGGCCTTAATACAGAAATGAGCCTAAAGATCTTTCTGGAGCCGTGAACGGACCAACGGTACATGTTCAGTTTCCAACATGTCTGGTATAGTTCCCTCACTCCCCTTCTTTCCCTTTTTATTATTTATTTATTTATTTTTCTTTTTTTTTTTCTTTTTTTTATTTATTTATTTATTTATTTTTTTCTCTCCCTCCCCCTCCCCTCCCCCCTCCCCCTCTCCCCCCTCCCCTCCCTCTCCCCTCCCTTTCCCCTTGACTTGCCAACCTCTCTCAGTGTGATTGCCTAACCTATTAACATCTTAATTATGGTTGGTTTAGTCAACCAATGATTAATATGCAACATGCAATACTTAGACATTTGTCTTCATTACGCCCATTGTCTAACTTTTGTTAAATATATTTTTTCCTGTGGATAATTTAACTATATATTTTTAGTTTTGCCAATTTGCTAATACCTTGACATGGATATTATCACTATCTGTTGTGACCACAAGATGGCGCTACTCCGTCAATTGGTGGTACCTTACTCGCAATTGGCTAAACATGGCTATTTAATAGGAGTATCATAGGTCCACCAATACATCAAGATGAAGTGACATATTTGTCACGAAACGCGTCATGTCCTGACGCTGTTGTTTTGAGTCCAGACTAGCCCCGCCTGCTCCTCTCCTTTCCCTCTGAATGAGCATCTCCGCATCATTGTATTGCTATCCTACTAAAGACAGATAGGGACGGTCTGTTTTGGTCCCCAGAGGCTCAACTGGGAAGTACACAGGCTTTTACTGCTTCAGACAACACAGTGTGTCGGCTCCAGGCAAAATGTCTACTGCTACGCACGCTACAGCGGCAACACGTGACCTACGGAGAGACGCCGTCTACACAGCAGGTTTTCACAAGCCGAAGCGATCCTCGCTTCCAGCAGCAGCACTACAATAGCCACACTGCTCGGAGACTTCCTCTCACCCCAGCAGCCACGGCCATACAAAGACCCTACAGTCAGCAAGATCGCCGGTCTTTTGCCATGGATGGGTAAGCCAGCTAATCAATACATGGTTACCATCCTCTATGCAATCCAATTACATCATATCTGGCGTGCATTGTGGTCTATTTACAGTGCCTTTTCAGAGACTGCCGACAACAGACCTTCCCCTACAGGAGCTCTATGTGACACCTTGACGTGCAATATGATAGGTGCTCATTGATAAGGCATACATTCCTTGCCATTTTCTTTACTATCAATTACAAGCACATTCTCAGGCACATAGAGCCTGCTACATATCTGTTCAACACTGTTAAAATCTTAACCATATCTGCTTGATACAAGTTCAGGATTGGACTTTGATCTCAGAAGCTACCAATCTGTAGCAGCTACTACCACATGTTTCTGTTTGATCTGTTTGTCTAGACAGCAGTGAGCAGTATTTTCAGTTGTTATTTTATGTAGCATGATTAGTAGGCCATTATATTAGACATCATCTGTGTCCGGATACTGTATGCTTACTCTTAGTTAGGTTAAAGGAGTAGTAGAGCGGGCGGCCCTAGTCCACTCTGGTCATCATTTTAAT
The DNA here is from genome assembly GCA_029206835.1 of Rana muscosa. Classification (NCBI taxonomy): domain Eukaryota; kingdom Metazoa; phylum Chordata; class Amphibia; order Anura; family Ranidae; genus Rana; species Rana muscosa. The sequence goes on from CM055119.1 coordinate 38,268,496, forward strand.
TCTTTCCAACAGTGCACTGTGAAAAGTTTTTTCCATGTCTATATTCTTTTATCCTAGTGTGTTATTATATGTGAATAACCCTTTTCCTTTATGATTCTATGTATTTATTAGGATGATATGCGTTTAATGAGCATACAACAATAAAGTCTTTTCTATTTTTTCAATACCAATTGAATAGTGGTTGATTCACCGTATAACCGTCTCATTGGGCCTTGTCCCAATTCCCTCCCCTTTCCCCTGCAATTTTTCCAGTTGACATTTGGTTAGGAGGATCCCGTCCTTTATCAGACGTATCTATCCTTTGGTATTAATAACTTATATTGGCTCTATGTGAATCAGGCATATCCCCTTTTCCCCCTGTTTCATATAGGCTGTACAGAGCCCCATGATTTCTGTCAGCAGCCCTGTATAGAAGTAAGATTTGCAGATCAGATGATTGATTCCATAGAGCAGAGTTTTGTATAATTTCTAATCTGTTGAACCTAAAGCTCCAAGTTTATTACTAAGTAATAAAAACAGAGCAAAACGATTATTGGCAGTTTCTGCAGTGATTTTAGAGCCCGTGGTGACAGTGAAATGCATAAAAGTGTGCCAGTCATTTACATTCACACCATTACACCAATAAAATTGAATTATTTTCATGGAATTTTGTCTTGTTTTGCACTCTATACTATATATAATCATAAACTACCTGATGCTAGTGTTATTCAAGTACATGGGTGGATCCACAAACTCCAATACTTTACGAGTTGCTGACCTGGAAAGAGCATGCAGATAAAAAGTTCATATTTCATATTGAATTACCTGAAATAAGCAACAAGATTAGGATTTCTGATTTCACTTCTTGTATGTTTCTGTAATAAGAACCCTAAGTATTAAAATTCAGTCAGTCAACAGGTTTTATTAGAGGGAGATCAGTAATGATGCACAAGCAAAACAAATGTTTTCCTAGCACACTTTTGCTAGCCAGCAAAAAAAGAAAGAAAATTGTGTGGTCTCACAATGTGTGTAAAAAATTGCCTATCAAATAACAGCAATACTAGCCTTAATATTTTTCTCAGTGCATATTTTTTTAAATATGAAATTATGACAAAAATTCAGCAACATTTTAAGGTTGACTAATTACAGCATGTGGGATTAAAATAATATCTAATTCTATTCAAGCTTGCATAAAGGATAAATGTTCAATTAATGGCATTATCAATTTTGTGCACAAGAGGGCAGTGTGTTACAATTTATCGGAAACAGCGAGAGATCCACCAATATTGTTTGTCTTCTTATTGTTATGTTTCTAGTTGGTGCTTTTTTTGGTAACCTAACCATGTGCTCTGACTTCTAAAAATACATTTTTCAGGAAGGAAACTGTAGCAAATTGTTCTAAATTGTCTAAAGGGGGCTTGTTAACTTTGGATGTGGTACTCTGGTATGGCTTAGTTTACTCTTTAGTGCATAATCTAATTTAAAAAAAATTGCCAAAAATGGCAATTATCAGATATGGGCTATAACAATTTGATTTAGTGAGGAAATCGCTGTGTTGGACACAGGCAGCTGTGACCTCAAATCAAACAGCCCACATCAATATGGAATCGTCTGATACAAAAGGTCATGGACAGCATTCTTTGCTTCTAGCAACATTTGGATTGTTGAGTCATACTGAGGAATATACAGTAACTTAGATTTGCAGCCTCATTACTGGTGGTCTGTGCTCGTCTGTGGCCCTTGTTTCCCCAACTCCTCTTTGCATCGGAGTGTTTTATCCCTCGCTGTTTTATTCTCTAAATAGCAGGAGCTGGGTTCATGCAGACCCTTTGTTTTTGAATACTTGTTTGCATTAAGTGATAAATAGATGGGTTTCACTGCCAATTGATGAAGCAGGCAAGATAGCCTGTGAAACACATTGAAGAATAATACACCCCTACCCCAAGGTTAGAACTGGCAGCTACTGAACAGACAAAGGCGTTGTCATCTCATAAAAAATCTAAACTGGCTTAACTCTGGGGTATTCTGAGGGTATTCACTGTGGAAAAGTAAGAAAAGTATACTAAACTCTTGTAAAATCAATTGTAAACCCCCATAGGGGTTAACATATGTACCTATTATTCCTGCAATGTTTAAATATGCAATTTTCGTTAAAATATGTAATAATAAAAATACTTTTTTATTTATGCGAATATTTGGTGATATGGGAGATGCTTGTGAGCAGCCAAACATGGCAGACACAGACTTGATCGGCTCAACACCACCCAGGCAACTTGTTCCATTTACACCTAATTTGGGACTCCTATTCCCATCCCTTTTACCCCTCAATAGTCCTCCACAATATACTGCTCGTCCTCTATGGTTAAAGAGAACCTAATTACTGACCACCTAACCAGATCACAATGGAGCTTGCCAGCATGCCAATCTTTCACAAGACCATACACAGATGGTGCCATTACCTCCAAGGATGTATTTACCCCCTTGTTCTAAGATTACTGCTAGTCTGATGGACTCTTCCTCGGGCAAATCCCCTCTCTGCTATTTCCACAGTATCCTTCTCATTGATAGTTGTTTTATTTATATTGATTTTCATCTCGATCCATATCGATTTTATATCAATTTTCAGCGTGCATCCAATTAAAAGAACTCATTTTATCAAAACATTTGTTACAGTTCTGCTTTCACTGGTCCTATTGAGTGCTGGATTGTTGTATATTGTTCAGTGTTTACTTTCTCCGGAAGTTGCCAGCTGCACTGGGAGCCAGATTTTTAAGAACAGTTTTCATATGACACCACACTTTAATACTTCTGCCAGTTTTTTAGCGCTGAAAGACTTTTTTTGTTTCAAATCCCCTCTCTGCACACCAGCTAGGGTAGAGGAGGAAGCCTTCATTAGAAATGAAAACCTGTTGTACTGCTTAAAGGTTGTGCTTCATTGGAAACCTTTGGCTGCCTTGGACAAAATCACTGCAGATCTCATTAAGGAGATTGTCAAACAGGGCACTCGAACAACATCAATGGAGGACGCCAGAACTGTACTTGACTTGCATAAATAAGACCTGGGCTCTCTGTATGCTGAATTGGAAGAGTTTCTCCTCAGGCTAGAATATTCAAAAAATTTGAGTGGTTCTAGAGTCTAATGCCCCATACACACGATAATTTTTCATGCCATTTTTTAAACCGACGTTTTTCTTGTCGTTTTTTTTCATGTTTCCTCTCAAGCCTGTCTTGCGTACACACGATCATTAAAAAAAACGCTCGAGCAAAGCGCAGTGACTTACAGCACGTACGACGGCACTATAAAGGGGAAGTTCCGTTCGAATGGCGCCACCCTTCATGTTAGTAAAGTTTGTTGACGATTCGCGCTTTTCAGCCTCGTGCTTTTCAGTCCGTTACTGTGTGATGAATGTGCTATCTCCATTACGAATGCTAGTTTTACCAGAACGAGCGCTCCCATCTCATACTTGATTCTGAGCATGCGCGTTTTTTTTCACGTCGTTAAAGCATACACACTATCGTTTTTCACGTCGTTAAAAAAAACGACATGAAAAACGACGTGAAAAAATAGAGCATGTTCGAAATTTTTAATGGCCGTTTTTCACGTCGTTAAAAATGCTCTGGAGCATACACACGATCGGTTTTAATGCCCATTTTTAACGGCATGAAAAACGATCGTGTGTATGGGGCATAAAGGTTTTTTACCTTTGTGCATTCTATGCACAAAGGTAAAAACCCTTTAGTATGTAGCTTCCCCCACAGCCCCCATATTATTACCTGGGCCTGATTTTAGGTCAGATGTGCATGAGAGTGGCAGCTCTCCCAGCTGAGCCTGAGGGATCATGGACCGGAAGTGATGTCATACCAGAAAGAGTTTTACCCCATTGAATGCTAAAATCGTTTTTTTTTTAGATGTAAGTATAATTTTGATCACAAATAAAGTGTTATTATACAGTTTTGCACTATTGGGGGCATCCTCTTTTTTTTCCTACATGGCACTGGAGTAGCATACATCATGTTGGTAAGGCACTCTTAAAGGGAGCAGCATCCTCAATCTCGGTATACCCGGCAGCATATGAGTACCCTAGCGAGTGGGAGGCTACATTACAAGACCCTCTCTCTGGACATCAGCTGAAAATAACAAGCTGGCTATGATCACACAGGTGATGTATCATATTAATAAGATGAGAGCACTGTGAGCACAGAGGTGAACAGGAAGTTGTCATAGAAGCACTGGAAAATTTCTTCAAAAAGCATCTCACATCACTTTTATTTGATGAATTGTCACTTTATGTTTATTTATATGAACTGGCACAATTAACTATTCAGTGAATATTTTTATTTTAGTTCCTAATTTGTTTTACATTTTTGCACTTTAACTTGTTGGAGCCCGGGCCATTGTTAAATGATAGCCACAAGGTGGCTCTTCAGGTCCGGGAGGCCGTCTATTGATGTCCTCGGCTCCTCCGGCCACTGGAGGGGGCGCGCGAGCGCCGCCGCGTCACTGAGGTGCCGATGCACGTGCCTGGCAGCCGTGATGTCTGCCAGGTACCCGCGATCGCCCGTTACACAGCCAAGGACGTGGATCTCTGTGTGTAAACACAGAGATCCATGTCCTGTCAGGGAGAGGAGACCGATGCTGTGTCCCTTGTACATAGGGACACAGATCGGTCACCTCCCCCAGTCAGCCCTCTCCCCCCACAATAAGAATCACTCCTAGGGAACACATTTAACCCCTTCCTCGCCCCCTAGTGTTAACCCCTTCCCTGCCAGTCACATTTACACAGTAATAAGTGCATATTTATAGCACTGTTCGCTGTATAAATGTGAATGGTCCCAAAAATGTGTCAAAAGTGTCCGATGTGTCCGCCATAATATCGCAGTCCTGACAAAAATCGCAGATAACCGCCATTACTAGTAATAAAATTTTTCTTTTTTTTTAAATTTCATAATTCTATCCCTGATTTTGTAGGCGCTATAACTTTTGCGCAAACCAATCACTATGCACTTATTGCGATTTTTTTTTACCAAAAATATGTAGAAGAATACATATTGGCCTAAACTGAGAAAAAAAAATATATTTTTTGAAATTGGCATATTTATTATAGCAAAAAGTTTTTTTTTGTTTATAGAGCAAAACATAAAAACCGCAGAGGTAATTAAATACCTCCAAAAGAAAGCTCTATTTGTGGGAAAAAAAGGACGTAAATTTTGTTTGGGAGCCACTTCGCACGACCGCGCAATTTTCATTCAAAGCGTCACAGTGCCGAAAGCTGAAATTTCGCCTGGGCAGGAAGGGGATATATGTGCCCAGTAAGCAAGTGGTTAATATTGTTTGTGGGAATATTTGCTTTTTTAAAGGTTTAATTAAATACCTGTTTTATATAGAGATTAGTAGCACAGCACTATTTCCATTTATATACAGCAACCTAAACAATGTTTTACATTTTTATTTTTAAGATGATATTTTTGGGGCACTATTTGATGTGTGTGAAGTATTGGTAGCGCAGGGGTTAATCACTAACACACACAACACCATGCTGGGAAAAGGATCTTACAAGTTTGGCCACGGTCTGCAAGTAACAATGTGCAGCTAAAATAGAATCTCTGTCAACCCATCTTTTGGAACTGGAAAGGGAAGTGAAAAATTATTGCAATGGAATTAACAATTTTTTGTGCCTGTGTCGACAATCTGATTCCCATACTTGTCTGAAAACTACACATGCTTCCTAGACCCTCTCACTTGCACCAGCCAAATGCTATGTGGATGGCAAACCTCTTAAAAAAATCTAATATTTCAGTGACCATCTTTTTCATTTATATGCAAAACTTACTTCTCTCACTGCCTTCTCAACTGACAAGCTCTTCCAAAATGTAAGCCTAAAGCCTCGTACACACGAACGAGTTTCTCGGCAAAAACCAGCAAGAAACTTGCTGGCAGAGATTTCTTGCCGAGAAATTCGTTCGTGTGTATGGTTTCTCGTCAAGAAAAGCGACAAGAATCTCAACGAGAAAATAGAGAACCTGCTCTCTATTTTCTCGTCGAGATTCTCGTCAGCCTGTTTCTCGACGAGAAAATTGTGTGTGTGTACACTTACCTTTTCGCCGGGAAGCCCGCGCATGCTCGAAATGACTTTGACGCATGCGCGGTAGCTTCCTAGGCATAGGTAGGGTGAACAAAGATGGCGGCGACGGCATCGAATGTGACGAGCGCATGCTCGTCGTATTCGATGACGTCACCGCGTTCGCTCCATTCAAAGAACCGCGGGTTCTTTGAAAGGAGCGTGTGTACACTCGGCCGGGACAAGTTTCTTGTGCAAGAATCTCGTCGAAAAAAACAACATGTTTTTTTCTACGAGAATCTCGGCCGTGTGTACGAGGCATCAGACAGGAAAAATTAACAACTTCATTCATTAAAAGTGTCTACTAGCCTGAATCCAAAAACACTGAGTCTGGTTCCTATCTGATTCTTCCTCTTTCTGCTATCTGCATGACTCACATCTGACAGTTTTTCCCAACACAAAAGGAGGTCTGCTGCCCTCCAGCACACAACAAGTAACTCATAGCTTTAGCTCTATGTATTTTCATGTATATATTTGTATTTGTGTGTATGAGCCTATAAGCATGTGTAGAGGGGATGTATCCCTTTCCTCCAATCAGCTGTCAAATATTAGGAAACATTAGGCCCTATGCTCTGTAGTGTGTGTGTGATGTCAGATCCCCTGCTAGAGCTGAGAAAAAAATTATTTGATCTCCGTATTTTTAGAAAAAAAACAACAGAAGAAATCGCTGCAGATACACAGGTTCAACTTATGTAGGAGGATTTGTTTAATCTCTGTGTATCACCTAAAGGATAGTCACTTCACTGAGTATGTGTAAGGGTTTACAACCACTTTAGCTTTCCCTGAAATTCCTGCAGAACAAAAGATGAAATTCGAAGCTGACATCACCCTTTAAAAACACTGGCCAATACATTTCTAAAAAGTAATTAAGCTCCTGATGAGTTTTCATATCTGCAGAACAAAAAAATTGGTGACCTCCTTGGTCCTTACCTTGCTGTTTAGCTTTCTTAAATAAAGGAAACAGTTTGCAAGCTTCCTCTTCCGTGAATATAGCCCTGAAGGGCCTGGTATGGATATTTGGTGGGAACCCCACGTAATGTTTTTTTAAAATTTGACGCAGGGTTCCCCTTAATATCCATACCAGACCTGAAGGGCCTGGTAATTGAATTTGGGGGGGGGACCCCCACGCATTTTTTTTTTTTATCTATGACTTTTCTTTCTATTGACGGGAGCCGACAATTCATTATAGCCGCGGGTGCTTTTAAATTACTTTTTTTCCTTCAGAAATTACACTTTGTGCAGGGACAGTTCTAAACACGGGAAACAGGCACTGCTTTACCGGCATACTATACACACCCCTATGTACGAAATTTAAAGGAATATTTCACTTTTATTGTTTCACTTTAAGCATTATTAAAATCACTGCTCCCGAAAAAACTGCCGTTTTTAAAACTTTTTTTTGCATTGATACATGTCCCCTGGGGCAGGACCCGGGTCCCCAAACACTTTTTATGACAATAACTTGCATATAAGCCTTTAAAATTAGCACTTTAGATCTCTCCCATAGACTTTTACAGGGTGTTCCACGGCTTTTTGAATTTTCCGCGAACACCCCAAATTGTTCGCTGTTCGGCGAACGGGCGAACAGGCAATGTTCGAGTCGAACATGAGTTCGACTCGAACTCGAAGCTCATCCTTAGCGTAGAGAAATCATTTCCCATACCCGTATATTGTTTTCGCTAAGATGCCTATCCAAGAGTCTTTTAAAACTATCCATACTTTCTGCCGACACCACCGATTGTGGAAGAGAGTTCCACATCCTTACCGCCCTGACAATGACGCAGCTTTAGGTTAAACCGCTTCTCTTCCAGTCTCATAGTGTGGCCCATGTCCTCTTACACTCCCTGGGACTGAAACATTTCATACTTACACTGGGATTACCGTTGAGATATTTGTATAACGTTATCATATCTCCTCTCAAGCGTCTCTTCTCCAGGGAGGATAAATTTAGCTTTTGTAGTCATTCCTCATAATTGCAGTCCTCCAGTCCCCATATTAATTTAGTTGCCCTTCTCTAGACTCTCTCCAGCTCCCGCACATCCCTTCTGAGGATTGGTGACCAGAACTGGACGGAATACTGCAGATGCGGCCGAACCACAGTTTTATAAAGTGGCAGAATAAGGCCTCGTACACACGGCCGAGATTCTCGTTGAAAAAAACATGTCGTTTTTTTCGACGAGATTCTTGGACAAGAAACTTGTCCCGGCCGAGTGTACACACGCTCGTTTCAAAGAACCCGCGGTTCTTTGAAAGGAGTGTACGCGGTGACGTCATCGACTACGTCGAGCATGCGCTCGTCACATTCGATGCCGTCGCCGCCATCTTGGTATACCCTACGTATGCCTAGGAAGCTACCGCGCATGCGTCGAATTCATTTCGAACATGCGCGGGCTTCCGGGCGGACAGGTAAGTGTACACACACTCACTTTTCTCGTCGAGAAACATGCCGAGGAGAATCTCGACGAGAAAATAGAGAGCAGGTTCTCTATTTTCTCGTCGAGGTTTCTTGTCGGTTTTCTCGACGAGAAACCCGCTAGCAGCGTACACACGACCGATTTACTCGGCAAGACCTCTCTGCCAGCAAGTTTCTTGCTGGTTCTTGCCGAGAAAATCGGTCGTGTGTACGAGGCCTAATAGTTTTATCTCTGGAGTAAATTCCCATTTTAATGCATGCTAATATTCTTCTGGCTTTGGTAGCCGCAGCTTGACACTACATGCTATTGCTCAGTCTGTCTTCTAATAGGACCCCTAGATTCTTCTCCATCCTGGAAGCCCCTAGGGGTTCTCTCCCTAATGAGTAACTTGCATTTATATTTTTACCCCCCACCTTACATTTTTCAATGTTAAACTTAATTTGCTATGCAGTAGCCCACTTCATTAATTTTATTCAGGTTCTCTTGTAAAGTTTCTATATCCTGCTGTGTTGTTATTGTCCTGCATATTTTTGTGTCGTCAGCAAACACTGAGATTGAGCTATTTATCCCACCCTCTATATTATTTATCGATACATTAAACAGAATTGGTCCCAAGACAGAGCCTTGGGGTACCCCAGTAACCACTCTAGACCATTCTGAGTGTATGTTATTTATCACAACCCTTTGGACACCACCCCGTAGCCAGTTTTCTATCCAAGAACAAACCTTATGGTCCATGCCTACAGACCTCAGCTTGTAGATTATGCATTTGCGGGGGACTGTATCAAATGCTTTTGCAAACTCCAGATACACCACATCCACTGGCCTACCTTTGTCCAGATGGCAACTCACTTCCTCATAGAATGTTAATAGGTTGGTTTGGCAAGAGCGACCTTTCGTAACCTGTGCTAATTACTGCTAATGATACTGTTTTGGTACATAGTTGGTAAGGTGTGTGCTTTTATGTCAATATTACATTGTATACCCCTGTATGTTATGGACGTTTAGGTGCTTATCTAATAGTTTTTTTTTAATTTATCTATGATCCCTGCTGAAACCACTGCTTGTGGAAGAGCATTCCACATTCTTACCGCTCTTACCATAAAGAACCCTCTACGCAGTTTCTAGTTAAAACGCTTTTCTTCTAATTTTAGTGAATGGCTGTGAGTCTTTTTAAATGCCCTTTCGCGGAAAAGTTTTATCTCTATTGTGGGGTCACCAGTACGGTATTTGTACATTGAAATCACATCCCCTCTCAATCGTCTCTTCTCCAAAGAGAATACGTTATGTGCTTGTAATCTTTCCTCATAACTGAATCCCTTTATTAGCTTTGTTGCCCTTCTCTGTACTCTCTCCATTTCCAGCACATCTTTCCTGAGGACTGGAGCCCAGAATTTGACGGCATACTCCAGGTGAGACCGGACCAGAGTCTTATAGATTGGGAGAATTATCATTTTATCTCTGGAGTTAATTACCTTTTTAATGCATGTAAATATTCTATTGGCTTTGCTTGCAGCAGCTTGGCATCGCATGCCATTGCTGAGCCTGTCATTTACTAGGACCCCCAGGTTCTTTTCCATCCTAGATTCTCCCAGAGGTTCTCCCCCTAGTGAGTAGATTGCATTCATGTTTTTGCCATCTAAATGCATTATGTTACATTTTTCTACATTAACCACTTGCCGAGCGGCTCGCGCTGATATACGTCGGCAGAATGGCACCGCTGAGCAAACCGCTGTACTCCTTTAAGAGCCGTAGCAGGCCTGCTCGCCCACTGCATGTGGCCAGCGGACGCAATCGCCAGCACAAGAGCCAGAGCTGGGATTTGTGTGTGTAAGCACACAAATCCCTGTTCTGACAGGGGAGGAGAGAAAGATCATCTGTTCCTACTAGTTAGAAACAACGATCTGGCTCCTTCTCTAGTCAGTCCCATCCTCAGCAGTTAGAAACACACCTAGGGAACACATTTAACCCTTTGCTCACGCCCTAATGTTAACTCCTTCCCTGCCAGTGACATTTACAGTGTATGAGTATTGCTCCCACAGTTCCCCGGGGTGGGCGTTTCTATGAGGCCCCTGTCCTAAACACCACATGGTAACAGTTTTTGTTGATTTGTAAGTAAAACCATCAAAGGACATTGCTTTAATTATTTTTTTTACATAATGTAGCGGGGTCTTTAAATTTAGTTGGGGTACACCTGGGTAGTAGTGTGACCCAGGTGTGTAAATTATGAGAGGTTTTGGACACCTTTGTATTCGTGGAGGATTGGGTGGTGTATTATCCTCCTTGGCCTGTGGGTGGCAGGGTACCCGCGGGCTCAAGGTAGAGTCACTGCCGCAGTGCTACCCTTTTTGTCCCTTTCCGGAGATGGTACGGCGAGGGCGGGGAACCCACCGTGGTGTCGATGGGAGGAGATAAAAGGGGGAGATGCCCTTACCACGAGGTCTTCGAGGATCTTCTCTTCACGCACCCAGGCACCTTAGGCCTGGGTGCGGGCGGTTCGGAGTTCCGGCCCAGGCGCCCTAGGCCTGACCGGAATGGAGTTGGAGTCCATCCCAGGCACCTTCAGCCTGGGGTGAGGTACTAAATCGTAGGCCTGGGGCCCAGTGACTTTGACTGGGTCCCGCAAGGGCGAAGTGATCCGAGGGTCCCCGAGGTGGACGGGACCCGCATCTGAGGTGAGGAGGCCGGGGAGGTCACCCGTCCGGAGAGTCCGGAGCAGCATCAACCCGGTGACGGATAGGCCTCCGGTAACTCTCTTAGAGGGACATCTTCCCCTGATAGGGGCCACAGCGTAGCAAAGGTACTCCTAAATACGTTCTCTTGAGTTGCTGGTAGAGAGAGACTCACAAGTTCTATGTTCTGTACTAATCAAGGCTACGATAACCGCTGGTGAGACCACAGTGGTTTAGATTGAAATCAGGATAGTGCCTCGACCTGCTCATCCCACCGTATCAGGCTGTTATAATGTTCCAACCAGTTGGCTACTGAAGCACTGTTTGTTGTGGATCTTGCAATAAAACAAGAGTTGGACTGTGATCGGTGTGTGGACTCTGGTTAATGGGAGCAAAGGGAGGTGTCAGCATAGCAGGACTGAGTTTCATAACTAAAACGCATTGGCCCGAGGAAAATACTGATACTGGCCTTCACCTCACCCACAGCTATGGGGAGGACATGGGCCGTAGCGCATCTCACCCTGTCGTGTGACATACCCCTAGACAAAGGAGATGGGGTGAGGCCGCTACACGTGGGGGCTCGTGAGTCCGGGATGAAATGTGTATTGACTTTGAAATTTGGAATGGCTGTGTCTGGACTTTGCTGCCCGGAGGAGTTCCGAGCGGGTCGGCCATGTGATTGGCCCAAGTGCGTCCCTGTGCTCGAAGTTGTGGAAAGAGCGGGAAGAGGGAGGAGTCCAGCCGTGTGAAGTACTACATGTGGGGACTTTTACTGCACTGCGCCATGAGGCACCCCATGACTGCGCAATTCATGGGCGGAGATCGAAAAAAGCCCGCAAAAATTTGGAAGTTGTGGGAGGAGTCTGGCCATGTGAGGAGATACACATGGAGACTCCGGCGCGTGGTCAGTGCGTGATGGAGCAGCAGATAGTCGGGATGGCCTCAAGCTCCCCGTGGATTCCGGTTCCCTACCCCACGAAGATGACTGATTTTGCTGCTCCCCTTACAGACACGGGGATAAGACTCTGGCCCCGAGGACAGTTGGCTCTGTACACATGCAGAGACACGGAGGCCCTCGGCGTGATCTGTCCCAGATGCTCGGGACTGGTGGTCCACCTGAAGCCATTCGGGCGTTGTGAGGCGTGTAAAGAATTCCTGTTCGAGGTGGAACCATCCACAGTAAGGCCCCGGGCCCTCCGCCTCAACAGCCTCACAGGTACCGCTACTCCGGAAGGGGAGATCCAGGCCTTTGCGGAGGTCCCCGTACGCACTGACCAGGGCGACGTGACTGCCCAACCAGAGACTGAGAGAGAAAAATCAGAGGATGCTGCTTCGGTCACCACAGATTCCCTGCTCCCACCTCCGAAGAGGAAAGTCGGCCTGGTGCAGGCCTCCTATGGTCGTGGAAGAGCTTCACCCCGTCGCTTGCCAGGCCTGGATGGATCCGGTTGGAAGAGTCCTGGACATCCTAGTGCTTCAGAAGGTCCAGGTGAGCCAGGGGATGGGACTGTGGTGGTGGTTGGAGGTGTCGGGAGTTCACAGTCGGTGGAGCCCGCAAGGGAGGGTAGTTCCACGTCTACTAGAGACTACCTTCCCGCTGAGATGTATGACACCTCCGACCTAGAATCGCTGTCAGACTGCGGAGATGACGGGGAAATAGATGAACTGTTTCACCGGAAGGGCTGGGATAAACACCCGTTACCCATGCTACGTGAACCGCAGGATTCCCCTATGTCTATAGGAGACAGCACACCCCGGGTGCAGGCCCCGGAGCTTATGAGGAAGTCTAGTCCTCCGACCAACTTGCCACATTCCACAACATCACCCGTTTTGGTAGCGGGGATGCAGCGCGCTTCATTGCGAGCACCGAGAGCAAGGCCATCTGAGGTAGTGAAAGTACCTCGGCACCCGGAGGCCATTGTCCAGCCAGGAGAAGGTGAGCGGGATGTCATGCCTCCTTTGGCCAGATTGCAAAGACTTTTATCCCAGAGAGTCGCCGTGAGTATGGATGGGAATATCCCTACTTGCCTCGGGACTTACTTTATGAAGTTGAAGTTCTGCGACAGAGATGGTATGACAAATTCGTTTGGGAAAAACTCAAAGTGCCTCATGCCCGGCGATATCTGTCCTGTTCGCCACCAGTGTCGAAAAAGTTCAAAGACTGCAGAGCAGACTGGATGTTGGGGCGCCACATTTATGCGGACAAGGTGCTTATCTGCCGGAAGGATAAAGAGGACGTTAACTATTCGATTGAGGTCTTCGATAAGCACCTAAAGCCTTTGTTTTTGCCTGACCCGAAGTTCTATTTGTGAGAAGAGACTCACTTGTTTTTCCCTGCAGCTTCTGGAAATGTCCTTGCCGGAACATCTGAACTGTACTCTGGTTTTTTATTTGGGTTTTTTTTTTTTACTCTTTGGAGGAATGAGAGCAGTTTTTGTTTGTTCTCTCTTCTTTCATAAATCAAAGACAGAGACTTTGGGGGTAGAATCAGTGTAGGGACGCAGGAAGAATGAAGATTTCACCAAGTGTCATTACCGCGGCACTGTCACCAGGTGGCAGTGTTGTGCAACGGCTGTTGTGATTCTACACTTGCATTACTTTGCTCATTGAAGTGAATGGGTTTCTCGACTGATAGACTCATTCGTTTCAAGTCAATACAAAATGTTAGGATGTTATGTTTTCTTTTGTTTCCCTTCTGCAGGAGATTCGTCCGTCAAGACTACTGAGTATGGGGTGGTTCTTAGACAGTGAAGGGAGGGATTGTATATGTGTATATGTTCAGATGGTTTTATGGAAAAGTTTTATTGTGTTATATTTCCCTTTCCCTTGAGCAGGTCTTGGCACAAACAGGATCTAAATTTTTAGGGATAGCCTCTGGGGTCAGTCTTATGTCACCACTCCATGGGAGACATGGGTTTGCACCAGACCAGCGTAAAATCACAGGGGGGAGTATGTAGCGGGGTCTTTAAATTTAGTTAGGGTACACCTGGGTAGTAGTGTGACCCAGGTGTGTAAATTATGAGAGGTTTTGGACCCCTTTGTATTCGTGGAGGATTCGGGGTACCCACGGGCTCAAGGTAGAGTCACTGCCGCAGTGCTACCCTTTTTGTCCCTTTCCGGAGATGGTACGGCGAGGGCGGGGAACCCGCCGTGGTGTCGATGGGAGGAGATAAAAGGGGGAGACGCCCTTACCACGAGGTCTTCGAGGATCTTCTCTTCACGCACCCAGGCACCTTAGGCCTGGGTGCGGGCGGTTCGGAGTTCCGGCCCAGGCGCCCTAGGCATGACCGGAATGGAGTTGGAGTCCATCCCAGGCACCTTCAGCCTGGGGTAAGGTACTAAATCGTAGGCCTGGGGCCCAGTGACTTCGACTGGGTCCCGCAAGGGCGAAGTGATCCGAGGGTCCCCGAGGTGGACGGGACCCGCATCTGTGGTGAGGAGGCCGGGGAGGTCACCCGTCCGGAGAGTCCGGAGCAGCATCAACCCGGTGACGGATAGGCCTCCGGTAACTCCCTTAGAGGGACATCTTCCCCTGATAGGGGCCACAGCGTAGCGAAGGTACTCCTAAATACGTTCTCTTGAGTTGCTGGTAGAGACTCACAAGTTCTATGTTCTGTACTAATCAAGGCTACGATAACCGCTGGTGAGACCACAGTGGTTTAGATTGAAATCAGGATAGTGCCTCGACCTGCTCATCCCACCGTATCAGGCTGTTATAATGTTCCAACCAGTTGGCTACTGAAGCACTGTTTGTTGTGGATCTTGCAATAAAACAAGAGTTGGACTGTGATCGGTGTGTGGACTCTGGTTAATGGGAGCAAAGGGAGGTGTCAGCATAGCAGGACTGAGTTTCATAACTAAAACGCATTGGCCCGAAGAAAATACTGATACTGGCCTTCACCTCACCCACAGCTATGGGGAGGACATGGGCCGTAGCGCATCTCACCCTGTTGTGTGACATACCCCTAGACAAAGGAGATGGGGTGAGGCCGCTACAATAATATTTGGTCATAATTTAGATACATTGTGGTTTATATATATATATATATATACCTACTCCAGAGGAAGTGATTTTTACGAAACGCGTAGAGCACAATAGGATGCAATCTTTTTTGGGTTTTTATCATGTATTTAAATGTTTATTTTATATCATAGTTATGTCCACCACGGATCAACACCATCATGATTTCTCTACTGTACCACTGATGTATGAGTTTTTATTTTATGAATTGTTCTAAGCAAGTTGTAATACTGTTACCATAGTTTGATTAGATTATCCAATAAAAGACTTAATTTTAACCCCTTCATGCCCACCGTATGCAAATATGCATTCTCGACTTGAAGGGATTATACCGGTGTGATGCCTGCAGCTCCAGGCATCACACCGGTATCATTTTTTAGAGTCAGCAATTGACTTTTAAGTGATAACAACTGATGCGGCTAAAAGTGGCTCAGCTGTTATCCTAAGAAGCGGGAGGGGACATCCCCCTCTCCCGCCACCTACTGCAGCTCTCCCCGACACTTCTGCCGGCTGGTCGAAGACCCGAATTAAGCCAGAATCGGGTCTCCTATCTAGTAACCCGGAAGCAATGTTATGAAATCACTTCTGGTTTACATGGCTGCCAATGACTCTGATTTAAAAACAAAACCCTAGTATTCCAAAACACAATTTTTGGCGTTTTGAATACTTTTAAGTGCAAAGAGTACCTGTCACTGACTATTATGTAGCAGGGGTCAAAATTTAGGGGGGGATACACCTGGGTGGTAGTATGACCCAGGTGTGTGTAAATCATAGAGGATTTAGACCACTTTCAGTCGTGGAGGACTTTGGTGGTGTGCTATTCTCCTTGGCCTGGGGTGGCGGTGTTCCCACAGGTCGAGGTAGAATCACTGCCGCAGTGCAGTCCTTTTTGTCCCGTTCCGGCGGTGGTACAGCGGGGGCGGAGAACCTGCTGTGGCGTCACGGGAGGAGATAAAGGGGAGAGACGCCCTGGCCACGAGGTCTTCTTCTCGAGCACGCGCCCAGGCACCTTAGGCCTGGATGCGGGCAATCCAGAGTTCCAGCCCAGGCGCCCTAGGCCTGGTCGGAGCAGAGTTGGCATCCATCCCAGGCACCTTAAGCCTGGGGTGAGGTACTACACCGGAGGCCTGGGGCCCAGTGACTTCGACTGGGCTCCGCAAGGGCTGATGAGTCCGAGGGACCCTGAGGTGGATGGGGCCCATGTCTGAGGTGAGGAGGCCGGAGAGGTTACCCGTCTGAAGAGTCCGGAGCAGCATCAACCCGGTGATGGAGGGGCCTCTGGTAACTCCCTTGGAGGGACATCTTCCCCCTGACAGGGGCCACAACGCAGCAAAGGTACTCCAATTCATGTTCTTCAGAGTCGCTGGTAGAGACTCACAAGTTTCAAGTTCCTCTCTCTAGCCAATGGCTATAGCAACCGCTGGTGAAACCACAGTGGTTTAGTTTTATCATTAGGACAGTGCCTCGACCTGCTCACCCCACCGTATTGAACTGTTTATGGATCTCAACCAGTTGGCTGACAAAGAACTGTTTATTGTGTGTTACAATAAAACAAGTGTTGGATCCTTATCGGTGTGTGGAACTCTGGTTAATGGGAGTGAAGGGGAGTGTCAGCACAGCAAGACTTGGTTGTGAATAGAAACACACAGGCCCGAGAAGAATAACTGGTACTGGCCTTTAAGCGCCCCGTCCCTCCGTGCTCACGTACAACATACCCCTAGACCAAAAAGAGGGGGTGAGGCCGCTGCAATTACTATCACTATCACAAGAGATGTTTACATTCCTTGTGACAGCAATAAAAATGATCAGAATATTTTTTTTTTAAATGGTGTAAAAAAAATAAAAATAGAAACATTAAGCGCCCCGTCCCTCCGTGCTCGCGCATAAAGCAATAATTATAGTACAGGACCTCCTCTGTAGCTCTAAACTGGCAACCTGTAGAATTTTTTAAAGCATCACCTATTGAGATTTTTAAGTACCGTAGTTTGTCACCATTCCATGAGTGTGCGCAATTTCAAAGCATGACATGTTGGGTATCTATTTACTCGGCATAACATCATCTTTCACATTATACAAAAAAATTGGGCTAACGTAACTTTTTTTTTAATCATGAAGTGCTACAGGCATCATTCAGATATCATTCTGTTCTTCTGGCGATTCTGCGCACCATAAGAATGATCATAGCGGTAGTTCTGCCGCTTGATCGTTCTTATAGGCGGCGGAAGGGGATCTCTATGACCGTCGGAGTCCCGAGCGCGACGTTGTGCCATCATGCCCGGTACCCGGAAGTAAACAAAGCCGCAATTGCGGCTGTCAGCATGAGATCGTGAATTTTTTTTCACCGATCTCATGCTTTCCAGCCTGGAGGAGAGATGTGGGGTCTTATTGACCCCCGATCCTCTATAAAGAGGACCTGTCACAATGATTCCTATTACAAGGGATGTTTACATTCCTTGTAATAGGAATAAAAGTGATCAAAAAAAAAAGTAAAAAAATAAATTCAGTAAAAAAAAAAAAAGGAAAACGCCCCTGTCCCGGTAGCTCGCGCTCAGAAGCGAACACGCATGTAAGTCCCGCCCACATATGTAAACGCCATTCAAACCCCACATGTGAGGTATCGCCGCGTGCGGTAGAGTGCGAGCAACAATTCTAGCACTAGACCTCCTCTGTAACTCGAAAATAGTAACCTGTAAAAAATTGCAAAGCGTCGCCTATGGAGATTTTTAAGTACCGAAGTTTGGCGCCATTCCATGAGTGTGCGCAATTTTAAAGCATGACATGTTAGGTATCTATTTACTCGGCGTAACAGCATCTTTCACATTATACAAAAAAATTGGGCTAACTTTTTTTTTAATCATGAAAGTGTTTTTTTTTTTCCAAAAAAAATGCGTTTGAAAGACCACTGCACAAATACCATGTGAAATAAAAAATTAAATGATCGCCATTTTATTCTCCAGTGTCTTTGCTTAGCCACTTACTGGGAACTTCCTGCCCAAGCCAATTTTCAGCTTTCAGCGCTGTCGCTGTTTAAATGACAATTGCTCGGTCATGCTACACTGTACCCAAGCAATCATTTAATTTTTCTTCCCACAAATAGAGCTTTCTTTTGGTGGTATTTGATCACCTCTGGGGTTTTTATTTTTGTTTGTTTCTGTTATAAAATTTTGTAAATAAGTACGTTTACTCCTTCACTGATGGGCACTGATGATGCTGTGCTGAGGGGCACTGATAAGGTGGCACTGATGAGCACGAATGAGGTGGCACCAATGAGGTGGCACTGAGGAGGTGGCACTGAAAGGCACTGATGATGGGCAATGATATGCGACATTGATGGGCATTAATAGGTGGCACTGATGGGCACTGATAGGCGGTACTGATATGCAGCACTGATGGGCACTCATAGGCTGCACAGATGGGCACTCATAGGTGGCACTGATGGGCACTGAAAGGCTGCACTGATGGGTACTTATGGGTGACACTGATGTGCACCGATAGACAGCACTGACAGGCACTGATAGGTGGGCACTGATGGGCACTGATGGACACTGATTTACACTGACAGATGGCACTGATGGGCATCGCTGCTATTGAGGCACTGACAGGTATTGCTGGTGGGCCCTGATTGGCATTATGACATTGGCATTGATTATGACACTGATTGGCATTATGTATGGACACACATTGCCACCCATGGCCACCAGAGATGCCATACCTGGTGGTCATCGGTGGTGGCCATCCCTGGTGGTCCTGGTGGCATCCCTGGTGGTCCTGGGTCGGCATCCGTGGGGGGGCTGCGCTGATAAATATTCAGCGCAGACCCCCCTGTCAGAGGAGCAGCCGATCAGCTCTCCTCTACTCACGTCTGTCAGAGTGAGGAAAAGCCGATAAACGGCTCTTCCTGTTTACATCGTGATCAGCCGTGATTGGACACGGCTGATCACGTGGTAAAGAGTCTCCGTCAGAGACTCTTTACATAGATCGGAGTTGCGGTGTGCCAGACTGACATGCCGCAACAACAATCGATGCGATGCATGCCCCCGAGGGGCGTGCAGCGGCTTGTTATCCTGATCTATATATATACAGGCCCGGACATTTTAGATGGGGGGGGGCGTGGCGGCGGCGCTTTGCGGCGGCGGTTAATGATGGGATGTGGGGTTCCAGCACCTTGTACCTCTGGACCCCTTTACATTACACAGCACCCTGCACCTCTGGACCCCTTTACATTACACAGCACCTTGCACCTCTGGACCCCTTTACATTTCAGACCCCCCCTACAATACAGAACCCCCCTACATTTCAGACCCCCCCTACAATACAGAACCCCCTACATTACAGACCCCCCTACAATACAGAACCCCCTACATTTCAGACCCCCCTACAATACAGAACCCCCGTACATTACAGACCCCCCTACAATACAGAACCACCCTACAATACAGAACCCCCCCTACAATACAGAACCCCCCTACAATACAGAACCGCCCTACATTTCAGACCACCCCTACAATACAGAACCCCCTACAGTACAGACCCCCCCTTCAGACCCATAATGTACCTCAGATCAGCGTGGGACTGCATGTTGGGTCCCCTCCCCCTGTGTGGACATAAAGGAGGAGGCGGCTTCACTCTGCTTGGCTGTGTAAGACAGCCGAGCCGAGACTGATCAGATCATCAGTGCCGCGGCCACCTTGCCAGAGAGAAGGGGATTGTTGCGGGTCCCGGCCCCCTGATGTGCCGACAGGTGTCACAGTCACTCGAGTGCGACTCTGACTCGCAGCTGAGAGTGCACTGGGGGGAGAAGTGACATGCAGTCCGGTATGCCCTATGGCCAGTCCGGGCCTGTATATATATAATGTTTGGGGCTTCTACGTAATTTTCTAGGAACAAATGTGGATTTTAACTTGTAAGCAACAAATGTTCGAATCAACTTAGGCATGAAAGGGTAAATATATATTTGCCATTTTGTATATGAATTTATATCATGTTTACATGCAATATACTATTGGGTACACACCTCATTTAAAGTGCCAAACCTCTCTTTTCGTCGTATTACAAATAGGGGTGGAGGCACATTTTTATATGAGCCTCATTTAGACCCCTTTCACACTGGGGTGCTTTTCAGGCATTTTAGCGCTAAAAATAGCACATGTAAAGCACCTGAAAAGCGCCTCTCAAGCCTCCCCAGAGTGAAAGCCTGAGTGCTTTACATTGGGGCGGTGCCCTTGCAGGACGAGAAATAAAGTCCTGCAATCAGCATCTTTGGGCGATGAGGGAGCGGTGTATACACTGCTCCAAAAACGTCACTGCCATTGAAATCAATGGGCAACGCTGCCGAATTGCCTACAAAGAGCTTCGGCAGCGGCGCTTTGTGGGTGCTTTTAACCCTTTATTCTGCTGATAGTGGGGGTTTAAAGCGCCCCAATAGCTTCCAAAAAGTACAGCTATAACAGCGGTAATATGTCACCAAAACTAGCAGCACTTTACCGCTAACGCCAGTGTGAAGATAGCCTTAAGTCCCAAACTCTTTCTTTCATGCAGACTTTTAATATTCGGACACTTACCTGTCCAGGGAGCCCGCGATGTCATCATTCATTGTTTCACTGCCGGTTCCCTACTGCACATGCGTGAAGCGAGCTGCGCTTTCTAACTGGCTCGGCAGCGGAGGAAGGAAGAGAGGGACGTGCAATGGCACAGACTCCCGGAAGCGGGGAAGGGTACCTGTCAGAAACAAGTACCCCCTCGAAAGGTGCCAAATGTGACACTGGAGGGAGGGAGGAAGCAGATAAGAGAAAGTTCCACTTTTGGGTGGAACTCTGCTTTAAGTGACTTTGCCACCAAGTTTATTGATTGTGTTACAAAGTCTTTATTGCTGAACTCATTATCTCTAATTTGCCATTTAATAAATTTACCTGGTTTATTTTACCTGTGTGTGGGCCTTTAATTTCTTGTTCATAACACTAATGTCAGAACCCAGAGTGTCAGAGGTGTCGGAGGACTTGCAAGGTCAAGGCAACCAGTGGGGTAAAGTGGGGTAAAGAATCTTTGAGCGACCCTCACGGGGGTAGTGCTACAGCTGCATATTAAAATGCTGCTGTTAGCAGATAAGTAAAAAGGGCCCACACCGCAGAGCTCTCTGGACCAGCCCTGATGATAGCAGTGGCCTGCACCTGTAGGAAACACCCTCTATCATTCACCCTCCCACATTGCTGGAACCCACTTGACACTAATCTCCTGCTTTTGGAACAACACTGCCCCTTGTTGCTCCCTGCCTGATGTCCTTATTCTCTATGGTCCTGGCGCTATCTTCCTCTTCCCTAATTTTTGATGCTTGCGCATGTACAAATATGACCATATGGCCATATTTTGGCAATGATGTCACCACTATCCTAGCTTTCAGTGGTTTCTAAGGAAAAATCGGCTGCTTGTACCCGCCACATCCTTACCAATGACTGATAGCCATTCACTTACATGTCTAGGAATCACCAGCCATCAAGCAAATGGGAGTATTGGCCATATTTGGGCAATGAGGTCACCATTATATTGGCCCCTTCTTTTATATAACTGATGACAGCTCAGGGAGCCTAGACTTAGTACAAATTTATGGGTAAAGTTACATACTGTATTGGTATTTAACTATAAATATTATTAAGATACTCCTGTGTTCTGCCCCGAAGAAGCAGCAACTTGGTTTGTGAAATGTGCCGTACCTGGATTTCTAGATAACATAACAGCACAGGGACATCAACCACCATTTTATAATATGGACTGTGTTTGGATTCTTTTGAATGTTAAAGTACTGTACTAATGTTTGCAAATTTTTTATTAGGGGGAGAATATGATACATTACTCTGCATAGTTTTAACAATGACCAATACATTTTATGTATTTTAACCTTCTTATTTATTTTATGCTTGTTGCTGCCTATTTTTTTTTACTGTGCCTTTAAAGTCCCCTTTGAATTAACAAAATCTGTTGGTTCTTAATTTTTTTGTTGCAGAATGTGCTACAGTAAAAGTGATGTTTATAAATAACACAAAATTGATGGCAAATAAAACTGCATTGATGACTTCTTTTTAAAAAAAGACCACTCCAAAGTTCCCCTACAATACATAGAATGTATTTTGGGGGACCTTTGGATTCTGTGTGCTATTTTTCTTTAAAAAAAACAAACAAAAGAAAAAACAGCTAATACACACAACCGTTTTTTCATGACGAGAAAAATGCCATTTTTTAAATTGGTCATTAAAAACGATTGTGTGTAGGCTCCAGAGCATTTTTCTTGATGAGAAAAATGGGCATTAAAAATTTAGAACATCTCGTTGTTTTTCACGTCGTCGTTTTTCTCGTTGTGAAAAACGGCCGTGTGTACGCTTTAGTGACGGGAAAAAAACGCGCATGCTCAGAAGCAAGTTATGAGACGGGAGCGCTCGTTCTGGTAAAACTAGCGTTCAGAATGGAGATAGCACATTCGTCACGCTGTAATGGACTGAAGAGCACGAGGCTGAAAAGCGCGAATCGTCTCTCATCAAACTTTACTAACACAAGGGTGGTGCCATCCGAATGGAACTTCCCCTTTATAGTGCCGTCGTACGTGTTGTCAAACGTGTTGTATGTCACCGCGCTTTGCTCGAGCATTTTTTTTTCACGATAGTGTGTAGGCAAGGCAGGCTTGAGAAGAATCACGTCGAGAAAAATTTCGTTTTTTTCAATGACATTAAAAATGGCCGTGTGTACGCGGCATAAGAGTGAGATGTCATTTGCTGGCAATTTAGTTCAGCACCCGAACTTCTTTTGAAGTTTGTTGAAACCAACTTAAACTGAACACAGGGCAATTTGTTTCAAAGTCTGTACTGTGAGTACTGTATGGATATCATGTAAACATAAAAAAAAAAAATAATCAGTCTTCTGAGATGTATTGTGTCCACTATGTATGCCCAGTATGCCTCATGGCGAAGGAACTGACTGTCTTTATCCCTACTTCATGTAGACTTACCTGTACCTGCTCTATAATTATACCTCCAAGCTCTCTCACTTGGTGTCTTGTTTCTGCAATAGGTTTTGCTTGGTTGCCAAACTTACACGTTGCTTCTTTGGTTATTGCAAATCTGAGGGCATTAAAGTGTTTTTTGGAAGTGTCTTTTTAAAAGGACCCACTGCTTCCTTCACATCCACCCAGGTGCAGGGACACTTAAGAATATACACAGAAATCAGTGTTGCAAATACATAATTTCTGTTTTTTTATTACTCTTCCGTGAATGCATGAAAACTTACCTCACATGAGTGAGCACTTGTAACATCTGGTTCTGTGTGGAATCCTCATGAGTGCCCTTTTATTTTCCTATTTGGGATCCATCTGTTTCAGAAAATTACATAGGGTTGTGTTGGTAAACCTGTATGGGTGCTGTTTTAACTTTAGATGTTAGATTCCTCTCTGCATGTAGAATGTTAAAATTAAGTAATGTGGCTCCCCCACATATAATTCAATGCCTTGTTGTACTTCTCTAGGAATGAAACTCTTTCAGCTGCCTGATGCTTGGAAGTCTTATTCTAAATACTCCCCATAGCAGGACTAATACCCTATTCAAGTACTGTGCCAGGGCAATCATGTTGTCACATACCTGTATGCAGAGCCTGAGATGACGAGGGTAGCCTCTTGCAGAGTTCCCGTCCGAGCAACCCTGACTGTTGAGACAGGGACTGCAGGGGCGAAGGAACAAGGTGTAGACGCAAGTGCCAAGGTGTAGATGCTGTTAGCAGGAACTTAAGAGCACTAATATCTAATGAGCATAGGTACAGTTGGTTATGCACTGTGGAAACACCAAGTGCAGTTGATGGTGGAGTCAATTCCTACACCAAGTTAAATAACAACCGAGTGGAAGAACACCAGGATGTAAGCAGAATCAGAGTCAGGGAGGAGTAGGCAACAATTGGGTAACAAGGTACAGAGTTACTAAGCAGAAGTGTGGTGCAGGCCAGAGCCTGTAGCGGATGCAGACCGCAAACGTGAGCAGGCAAGGGTAATCTGAGAGCAAGGTCAAAAAGGAAGCCGGTCAGTGACAGAATGTGCATTAAGACTGGATCGCAGGAACAGGCTGAAGACAGTACAGCAAAGAACTAGTGCAGAGCTCAGGCTTAAATAGGCCCCTCAGTGGCAGTGTATTTACACGCACGCACATTAGCCAAATAGCCCACTACAGCCTGATGGCTGGCACCATGTTCCTGACACGCATTCTTGTGATTTCTCAAACATATTCCCAAGTTGCTGGGCTTTTACACAGTCAGATCAGATCTGAGTACCCTTCATGGGTTGTAAAATAGGTAGGTTGTTGAAGATGCTTAGGATGGAGCTATGGAAAGGTAAGAGAGTGTTCCTGTCTGTGGGTTTACTGAACAAAGAGCTGCGTAAGGGACCCCATTTTCAACTGTAATGCAAGCATCTAGAAATGTAACTGAGGTATCAAAACCTCTGACAATGGCAGCGTTCAACTGATCAAAAAAAAAAAAATATTAAAATAATCAAAACTACTATCTCAAATAAACAAAGGCATCTACTGTATATATCTTACCCATTCACATGTGTTTTAAACACTAGAGAGCAATATATGTATTGTTCCTCAAGGAATCCTACAAACTCATAGCAAAGGATGGTGCAGCAGAGCAGCCCATGGCAGTCCCCCAAATCAATTTTTCAAACATGAACATTTTATTTTCAAGCACTAGAATTACTATGTAACTATGAATTTAATGGCTACATAACATTCTGTTAAAGAATATGGGAAGGTTCCTCCATTAGGGAATTGACGCAGCAAAAGTGGTGAGTTAGAAACATAAGTTGTTAAAAGAAATTCTTTATTAAAAGGTTATCATCATAACATATACACTATGCCATTTAAAAATAAGGGATATCTGATTGGGGAATGTGTTGTCATTAACAAATATACAAAAAAATGCAAACATATGATTACACACAACATTGTCTATTGAATGTCTGTTGCAAAGAGTTCTCTGACATAACATTCTCTTCTGCTAAGGACAACTGCTTTCAACCCAGCTGCATTGGATAGGTGAGGGTATATGCGCGTCGGGACCCTTCGGGGTAAGACCGCACTATATTAAGATACCTCTCAACTCAACTCAACTCAACTCTCATATGGATATATGGATGAAATGTCCATGGTTACTACTTTTCTGCTCTCATGAGAACTGCTCTCAATTTAGACAAGCAATCTTCTGTGCCTTTTATAAAAGCTGGAAGATCATTTACTAATGGCCGTACGTAATCGTACCATTTACTGAACCAGGGTTACAGCCCAAAACAATTGGTCAAATTTTCAGGGTGTTGGTACTTTTGTGAATTTTTTGTATTTGCATATATCACAAGCATATGGGCTGGTCATTGTATAGAAGCACTGCTACTTCTTCTGTAAGCCAGCCTTTAAAAAGACCTTCCTTAATCAAAGAGGAGATGTTATCTAGTGTTCTGAACACTATATCCCTCCTAGTTCTGACATAATAACAAGTATTGACTAGCATAGATAACATCCTCACCCTGTAATATATGTAGTCCATGACCACAATGTCACCCTTCAGTGCGTTTGTTAATCATTGAATTGTCTTCTTGAAAGTTTAGGTTAAAATGATTTCAATCATGTAGAAATATAAAAGAGTATTCTCCTGGAATACAAGGTGTGGTGGCAACATATTGTATTGGATGCAATAAGAACCCCCAAATTCCCCCACCACATTGGTCCCTAGTGGCAGCGTTGTTACCACACCTTCTTCATTGGTGGTCAGTTCAAGTGCTATTTAATCCACTATTGTGGCAGTGCTATTCCCCCCCCCCACACACCATTTTTGGACAGTGTCATTTAACAGCTATCCAGTGGTCAATGGCAGTGCTCCAACCCCCCTCTCTTACTTCATGGTGGTCGGCGATAGTAAAATGTAACTTCCAGCATTGGGGGTCAGTGATTACTTACTCAATCGCATGCTCCTGTTTTGCTCCCTCACCTCCAAAAAAAGGGGATCACTTTACCAGACAGTATCAGATTTTTTTCAGTGCTGGGTGTGTCACTGTTGTATTAGCAAAAAGCGTTGCTAATACATCAACATATCTGACACAACACATGTAAACCAACACATTTTCTCACTTCTGGTAAAGTTTAAAATCTGGTGCTGAAAAAACAAAAAACAAACCTTAAATGTAAAAAAAAACACCTTATGCCGCGTACACACGACCGTTTTTCATGTCATGAAAAAAAACTTTGTTTTTCTCGACGTTATTTTTCGTGTTTCCTCTCAAGCCTGCCTTGCCTACACACGATCGTGAAAAAAAATGATCTAGCAAAGCGCAGTGACGTCCAACACGTACGACGGCACTATAAAGGGGAAGTTTCATTCTGTTCGCGCCACCCTTTTGGCTGCTTTTGCTGATTTCGTGTTACCGCGTGTTAGTAAAAGTTTGGGAAGAGACGATTCGCGCTTTTCAGTCTTCGTGCTTTAAAGATCGTTTTCGGGAGTTCAGTTTGTGCTTGTGGGTTCGTATCTGGCTTTCAGTGCGTGTAGTGAGTTCGTATCTGTTTTTGCAGTGCGTTCTTGTCCGCTCGTTACTGTTTTTCAGCTCGTTCTTCAGAGGCCTTGCTGTTCTTCAGTGCGTTCTTTTAGTTCGTTCTGATTAGACGACCGTTTTGAAGCCATGTTGCGGGTACGCTCTTGTCGCCGAGATCGTGCTGTGCTTGCTGCTGGGCTTGTTGCTATGTCCCAGATCCGGTTCATGAACAGGGTGAGGAGGAGTTCTTGGACCAAGAATTGGTTGCTCCAGCGGGACCAATTATGTCATATGCCTCTGCTGCGGGAGATCCGGGAGAATAACCCTGATGACTTCAGGAATTTTCTTAGGATGTCTGACCCCGTTTTTCAGCAGCTCTTGGCTTTGGTGTCCCCCTATATCACCAGGCAGGACACCGTTATGCGGGAAGCCATTACTGCTGAGCAGAGGCTCATCGCCACGTTGCGATACCTTGCGACTGGGAGAAGCTTGCAGGACCTCAAGTTCTCGACAGGCATCTCCCCCCAGGCTCTGGGCGTCATTATCCCTGAGACCTGCTCTGCCATTATCCAGGTCCTTCAGGAGGACTATATTAAGGTAAGTTTTCTCCTTTATAAACATCACAATCTATGTTTTTGTATGCTTGCTAATGTATAGTATTTTTTGAACTGTCTCTAATTACCATGATTTGAATATGCTGTGAATGTCCCCTTTGTCCCCCTGCATGTTGTAAGCTTTGAATGTTCCATTTTTTTGGCCTACATGCATATTTTTTTTTAAAAAGCTCTCCAGCATTATATCCTGGGCCCAAACACACCTAGCCTAGTCACTCCCCATTTTTTTGGGCCGCTCCATTGTAGTGCTTAGATTGCCTGAATCCCCCCCCCCAATTATTTTCTTTTGTCTAATCTACCCAAATAAATTACATAGTACTAGAGCTTTTATTTATGATGTCCCCAACTCATCTCAACCCCCCCCCACCCTATAAGAATTTCACAGGTCCATCAGAGTGGGTGATGTTTTTTGTGCTCATTTTTAGCTCTTATTAAAGCGGAGCTCCATCCTAAAATTTTTTGGTCCGCTCATCGTAACCCTCCCTCGGTGTCAAAATTGTCACCTTTCAGGGGGGTGGGGGGTGAAGATACCTGTTTAAGACAGGTATTTTCACCCACATCCGGGTGTCATCTCTGCGGCAAATCTGCCGGAGCCAAGTCACTTCCCGCAGAATACCCGTAGTGTTCTTGGAAACACTTGTCTCACAGAACACAGGAAGACCAGTCAGAACTGCGCAGCGCTTCTCGTGCATGTGCGTTTGGGAACCGGGCAGTGAAGCCGCAAGGCTTCTCTTCCTGGTTCCCTCACCGAGGATGGCAGAGGGGGCAGCAGAGTGACGAGCGATTGTTCGTCCTCTGCTGCGGACGTTGCTGGACTCCAGGACAGGTAAGTGTACAATTAGCAAACCTCTGCAGCTGCTGTAGCTGGAGCTGCTGTGTAATTTGTTATTATTTTGGCTGCGTAGCTCCGCTCTAAAATCCTCCTTCCAAATTAATGCTATACTGATGTTTTGCCCAGAGTGTTTTGTGCTAACATGCTTGCAATGTTTATGTAGCAAAGTATATTAATTTTTTTTTTTGCTTTGACTCCACAGTTACCATCGACGCCACAGGAATGGCAGAATGTGGCATCTGAGTTTTCTCAGCGGTGGAACTTTCCCAACTGTGGAGGAGCCATTGATGACAAGCACGTCCGCATCGTGCCACCACCCCATTCTGGATCCTTTTTTTTACAATTATAAAGGCTTCCACAGTATTGTGCTCATGGCGGTGGTGTCTGTCAACTATGAGTTTCTCTATGTTGATGTTGGGAAAAATGGGCGGATGTCTGATGGTGGTGTTTTCGCCCAGACCGAGTTTGCTGACCGGCTTCTTTCAGAGGACCTGGCATTGCCACCTGCTGTAGAAAATGAACATGGCCTCCCGTTTGTTTTCCTGGCAGATGAGGCGTTTGCGCTTGGACCCCATTTGATGAGGCCTTTTCCACAAAGGTCCCTCACCCCTGAGAGGAGGGTCTTTAATTATCGGCTGGCCAGAGCGCGAAGGGTGGTCGAAAATGCCTTTGGCATCATGGCCAGTCGGTTCCGCATTTTTCAGACTGCTATAAACATGGCGGAGTATAAATGGAACCATTTGATCATGTGCTGTTGCATACTCCACAATTTTTTAATAAAAAACTCGAACAATTATCTATCTACAGTTGCCCTTCAGGGCACACAGTGCTTGGATGGACCATTGGCAGCCCAGTTAGCTGGCCCTACAGGCTTGGCCCCCCAAAGCGGCCGTGATGTGCGGCAACGCTATCTTGAATATTTTATGGGTAGGGGGGCCATTGCAATGCCTGATCATTTTTAACTAAATTATTGTCATAATAAAAAAATATATAATGAAAACATCTTGTTTGCTTTTCTTTTGTTGTATTTGTTCTTTCTCCTAGGTCAGTGATGGTGAACCTTGGCACTCCAGATGTTTTGCAACTCCATTTCCCATGATGCTCAACTCCACTGCAGAGTGCCTGAGCAACATTAGAAATGTAGTTCCAAACCATCTGGGGTGCCAAGGTTCACCATCACTGTCCTAGGTTATACTAGTGCAGTTGTAGTGCCATGTTTTTTCCTAACAAGTAAATTACCATCATTTATAGAGTGTAAACACACACATTTTTTTAGGGGGGGGGGGGCAACATTGATATAAGAAGCCACACATTGTTTAGTTTTCAATTTTTTTTATAGGAGTATAACATTTTTCTGGTTTGTATAAAAATGTTAAAATATTTTTGGGGGATTTTCATTTTTTGTTTGTTTTATAAAACTCTGTACAAAAATGTACAACACGCACAATATAAATTTAGAAATAAAAGATTCCCCCCCAAAAACTAAACAAAACTTTTTTCAAATATCTACAAGTTTTAAACCCTCCCAAGAATATGTTCAATTTTTTTCAGTCTTTTCTCCATGAGTTTGGTTGTTTGGCACATCTGGAACAGGTTGGTTTTTATGTTTTCAACCTCCCGAGAGCAGACCCTCACTTCTTTCCTCAACATCTGGGCAGTGGGTCGGGTGAAGGTTGCTGGGGCCGCAGGCATTAAAGTCCCTTTAATTGGAAACAAAAAAACGTCTTACTAAATATACAGGCCTACATCTATTACCTGAGGCTGTGGTGTATGACACTGACCTGGTGAGTTGCCATTTCCCTCTTCAGCCACATCCTGCGGTTGTGGGTCTTGAGTTGGTGGTGCGGGGTTTGCAGCCTCGTGTCTCTTAGCTCTTTGAAGCCCTAGGAGATTCAACCCAAAGGTAGACTTGTGTAACTAAAAATATTTAGGCCTGAAAGTGGAATATTACTCATTCTTGGGAAGTGTGTTACAATTGTATTTAGGAATTTTTTTTAGAAGATGAACACATGATTGTATCCATTTCCCAAGATTAATCTCTTTTGGTCATGTTTCACACATGGAAACACACCAGGTATCCACTGGATCACCTGTGTGTGACACCATCAAAAGGTTGTTCTTGTGGCCCACACTTGTGCTAATGAGTCCAGATGTGTAAGCAGCTACTCTCGTAAACGTACACTGAATCTAGTTACATTAGTTAAATATAATTACCAACACCTACACAAACATGTTTCTAATTAATTCTCACATCAACATTTCATGATGTCCTGTTTCATGTTCTTGGGCACAAGAATCCAACGTTCAAATCCTCGTTCAATACCACCCAAATGATGTTTTGGTGGAATACATTGCTAACTACATTTGAACATGCCTATTATTACGAATGATCAAATGTCGTTCAAACAATGAATCGGACCAAAAGCTTGTGATTTAGTGAACATTTGAACGACCATTTCTACGATCGATTCGTGTGTCGAAAAACATGAAACAGGACATCTTTTACTGTTCAAGATGTCCTGTTTCATGTTCTTGGGCACAAGAATCCAACATTGAAATCC
The DNA here is from genome assembly GCA_029206835.1 of Rana muscosa. Classification (NCBI taxonomy): domain Eukaryota; kingdom Metazoa; phylum Chordata; class Amphibia; order Anura; family Ranidae; genus Rana; species Rana muscosa. Next base: position 38,299,256 of record CM055119.1, read on the forward strand.
TCGTTCAATACCACCCAAACGATGTTTTGGTGGAATACATTGCTAACTACATTTGAACATGTCTATTATTACGAATGATCAAATGTCGTTCAAACAATGAATCGGACCAAAAGCTTGTGATTTATAGTGAACGTTTGAACGACCATTTCTACGATCGATTCGTGTGTCGAAAAACATGAAACAGGACATCTTGAACTGTACTACATACATTATATAAAAAGCACATGCAGCACCACGGTATTCCCAGAAATCAGAGTTAATGTAAATCTACTTACTTTTTCTGATGACTTTTTTAATTTTTTTATATTGCTCCGGCTCACGCAACTTAATGTCCGACCATCGTTTGCGGATCTGTTCCTTCGACCTGCGAACACCAAATTTATGGAAGAGCGTTTTGACCACTTTATCCATGATCTTGGCCTTCACTTGATTTGGCTTTTTGTAGGGCCCATGTTTCGCGTCATAATCCTCCCTGAGCAATATGGTGACCATCTCCACCATCTCCTTAAAAGCCATGTTAGTGGCTTTATACCTTCTGGGTCTGGGCCTGCTTCCTTCCCCACTTTCCACTTCATGTCGTTGATTCTCCACCATGTTTTCACTCTCCGTCATTAAGGACGAGCGAGAAGGGGCGGGGAAAGTAGTCTAACGAACGTCAGGGGCGGGAAAGCGTGCGGAGCATCACTCATGCGCACTGTATATAACTCCAAAAAACATTGTTGAAAGCGACGTTCAGTGAGTGGAAGAAGGTCGGAAGCAACGAACGTGTAGATCGCGGGTACGTAACATTTTTCATACTTGATATGTCGAGGGTTGAGCGGCCCCGAACAGCAAATTTAGTGACCGTACAGACCTTTTATTTTGCCTGTGTCCAGGAGCATAAACCTAAACATTCACTGTATGTTCGGGGCTGGGGTTGGGCAATATGCATGTAACTTGGCGCTTGCTTCCCATGCTGTTAGTACTGGCCATGCACAAAGTGTCATTTTTGAAGTTTGAAAAAAACATTTAAAAGTCAATCGCGGCTATAACGAATTCTTGTCTCCCGGCAAATGGCAAGACATTGAAAATTCATTTTTACCTAAAAACAAAAAACGTGGGGGTCCCCCCAAATTCGAGTTGCAGGCCCTTCAGGTCTGTCAAGGATTTTAAGGGGAACTCCACCCCCAATTCTGAAAAAAAATGGCGTGGAGTCCCCCCAAAAATCCAGACCAGACCCTTTATCCGAGCACGCAACCTGGCTGGCCGCAGGGGAAGACGAGAGAGCGGCCCCCCCTCCCTCCTGAACCATACCAGGCCACATGCCCTCAACATGGGGAGGATGTCCCCATGTTGATGGGGACAAGGGCCTCATCCCCACAACCCTTGCCCGGTGGTTGTGGGGGTCTGCGGGCGGGGGGCTTATAGGAATCTGGAAGACCCCTTTAACAAAGGGGACCCCCAGATCCCGCCCCCCCTATGTGAATTGGTAAGGGGTACATTGTACCTCTACCATTTCACGAAGAAAGTGTACAAAATGTAAAAAATTACAAGAGTCCGTTTTTGACCATTCCTTTATTTTTGAGTTTGGCTTTCTTCCATCTTCTTCCTTCTTCTTTTCTCGCTTCGTGTTTCTTCATCCATCTTCCTCTTCCTCTTCATCTTCCTTCTTCCTTCGGTGTTTTCGTCCGCATCTTGCTCCGGCTTCTTCTTTCTCCGGCCACTCCGTTTGAATTGGAGGTTCCCGCTGTGTGACGCTTCAGTTCATCAGTTCTCCTCTTGGTCCGGCGACCCCGCCCCCCTCTGACGCACATAGATTTCACAGGTACTTTCCCCGTGCTGTCAGAGGGGGGCGGGTCCACCGGCTCGCAGCGGACCTAGAGGAGAACTGCATAACTTAAGCGTCACACAGCGGGAAACTCCAATTCAAACGGAGCGGCGGGAGAACAAAGAAGAAGCCGAAGCAAGCTGCGGACGAGAAGCCCGAAGCAAGAAGGAAGATGAAGATGGAGATGAAGATGAAGAGGAAGATGGAGGAAGAAACTAGAATGCAGAAAAGAAGAAGGAAGAAGATGGAAGAAAAACCAAACCAATAATAAAGGAATTGTCCAAAAACGTCTATTGTCATTTTTTAGATATTGCCAAGTTTTGTGGTGAAATGGTAGGGGTACAATGTACCCCATTACCATTTCACATAGGGGGGGCGGGATCTGGGGGTCCCCTTTGTTAAAGGGGTCTTCCAGATTCCGATAAGCCCCCCGCCCGCAGACCCCCACAACCACCGGGCAAGGGTTGTGGGGATGAGGCCCTTGTCCCCATCAACATGGGGACATCCTCCCCATGTTGAGGGCATGTGGCCTGGTATGGTTCAGGAGGGAGGGGGGCCGCTCTCTCGTCCCCCCCTCTTCCCCTGTGGCCGGCCAGGTTGCGTGCTCGGATAATGGTCTGTTATGGATTTTGGGGGGGGACTCCACGCCATTTTTTCCCAGAATTTGTGGTGGAGTTCCCCTTAAAATCCTTGCCAGACCTGAAGGGCCTGGTATGGATATTTGGGGGAACCACAATGCTTACCCAATGTTTGTATCAATGACTTTTCTATGTATTGCATTTGACAGGAGACAACAAATCATTATACCCAGGAGTGAATTTTGTGTTAATTTTGAATAAACACAAATGACACTTGGTGCAGGGACAGTTCGAGGTACTCCTTTATTTTTGGGGAGTCCTTTTAGTCCCCAGATTTTCAGGGCAACATTTACTTCAATGGGGTTTGGGTTTGGGGTCAAGTTCGGGTAAAGTCAGGTCACGAACTCTAGCTTTTTACAAAGTTGGCAAAAAAGAGTTCAACACAAACATACAGGTGTTCACTCAACTCTATGATGACTGATCAATTGCTACGTTAGTGGCCTATATATGGTGAGAAAGATTTGGAGTAGTCCTGACTGACATTCCTTTTTGTTATTTTGGTTTTGAATTGCAGAGAAAATGAAGGTATTTAAGGACCCGGAGTTTATGCTTGAATTCCTGCAAAGATGGAAGAATCTTCCAATTTTATGGGAGACAAAAAATAAACAAAATAAAAATAAAGCAGCCAGGAAGAGAGCACTGGAGACCTTGCTGGAATTTGTGCAAACTCAGATCCCCACAGCAACACTACAGGATGTGAAGAATAAATTTGGGACCATTAGGGGCACATACCGGGCTCAACGTAATAAAGTCCAAAAATCGCTGCGGTCAGGAGCAGGTGCAGAGGACCGATACATCCCTAATCTGTGGTACTACCAGCACCTGAGTTTCCTCGATGAACACCTGGAATCCAGGGAATCCCTTTCCACCCTTCCACCCAGAACGACCTCCAGCCTTCCCTGCAGCCAACCCTCCAGCCTTCCCTCCAGCATTCCCTGCAGCCAAGCCTCCAGCCAAGTTGAGATCTCTTTGGAGGAACAACCTCAACTCCTGGAGGAGCCTGATTTAAATATTTGGAGCCAGGTATAATATTTCACAAAATATTTAGAGTAATAAAAGTTGAATGTTGTCAAAGTTTAAAAAAATGTGTGAAAAATGTTACCAGTTAAACCAAAGTGTCTGACATATCAATAGACAGCAGTGGCCAAAAATTAAGGGCACAAAAAAGAAAAATGCTGGTGTCAGAATGATTAACTTTAATATTTAGTAGCATTCAATTAGCAAATGTCATGAGGTGACAAATGTGTGTGAAAGATGAAGGCGAAAATAACTCTATGTACCTTTTTTTAACAGGATGAGGAGGCAGGCCCCAGTGGAACCCAGGAGGAGGCAGGCCCCAGTGGGTCCCACGAGGAGGCAGGTGCCACTGGAAGCCAGGAGGAGGCAGGCCCCAGTGGGACCCAGGAAGAGGCAGGCCCCAGTGGGACCCAGCACAACACCAGGCCCCAGATCCCTCCGCTGCGGATTCCAGCAAAAAGGTCAAGGAGGCTACTTCAAATGGAGGAGGAGACCCAGGCCCTAATTAGGGAGGCTACTGTGGCACTCAGAGAGCCCCCACCGCTGCAGAGGGATTTGCTGCCCTTATTGGGGAGAAACTGCCCCAAATGGAACTGGACCAGAGGCTTAAAAGTGAGACACTGATATTGAAGGTGGTAAATATGGGCATGTTGGGCAAACTGAAGGATTTCACCGATGTTGTGGACCTTTCATATTTGTTTGCTCAAGTTCCTGCCCCACTCCATGCTCCTGCCCCACTCCATGCTCCTGTCCCAGTCCCTGCTCCTGTCCCAGTCCCTGCTCCTGTACCAGTCCCTGCTCCTGTACCAGTCCCTGCTCCTGCTCCAGTCCCTCCTCCATGGACACAGCCTCCAAGGAAGGCTGCAGGGAAGGTAAAAAAAAAAAAAACAGCAAATGAGCCCAGGATATGTACCTCAGATGGGCCCAATTTTCGTCTTCACATCCTTTGGTGTTTGCTGTGGTGATCTGGGTCTGCACTAATTTCAGCAGGGTCTCCAGTGCTGTCTTCCTGGCTTCTTTATTTTTACTTTACATATGGTTTTGTTTTGGCTTACCTTTTAATTTGTTTTTAGGCCATAATAAATTGAATTTTTGTTTGAAGATACAAAATTAACATGTGTTTTTATTCTAAATAGCCAGTTTGGTAGTGAGTAGGCAGGGACAGTGGCTAAAAAATTGTGAAATTAACAAGGGACACTAACCTCATTGAGGGTAAATTAGAATAAATAATAATGTTGTGGTAACTTGACACACTCCAAAATAGCAAATAATATGGAAAAACAGTCTAAAATCTAATACCAAAAATCTTAAATTAAAAAAAGGCACAATAAAATGTAAAGTCCAAATTTTAGGGTATTTAGGGAGATCTGGCTTACAAAAAATATAGATTAATCATGATAAAACAATAAATACTAAAGACCAAACTTTTTCATAACTCGGGGAGAATATCAGCAGCAAGAGAATTGGATTATTGCAGCATTAGAACGAAGAAAAGAATGCGCTGCATTAAACAATGTAATAATTTCATGCATGACGAATGTGCCATCTCCATTCAGAACAGTAGTTTTACCAGAACGAGCGCTCCCTTCTCCTCACTTGCTTCTGATCATGCGCGCTTTTTTTCACGTCGTTAAAGCCTACACACGATCATTTTTCATGACGAGAAAAACGACGACGTGCAAAACGGCGAGAAAAATTAGAGCAGATTCTAATTTTTCTTGTAGTTTTTAATGCCGTTTTTCACGTCGAGAAAAACGACATAAAGCCCACAGACGATCGTTTTTCTCGGCGAAAGGAAAAAATGCAGTTTTTCGGGTCGAGAAAAACGGTCGTGTGTACGCGGCATTATAGTTTATATCAAGGACATAGCACAGAGAGGATTGCTATTAGCTAGTTTCCATAAGAACAATCATTTGAATGGATGCTCATGTACTTTAAACTGAATAAAGGTGTTATATCAGTTTTTTGGGGGAATTTTTAAATGGTATAGAAATTAAGAATAGCTTTTTCTCTTTCTATAAAGAAAACAGGGTGATTGCTGCTTTAAATTTTATAGTTTTCTTAAAGATAATGAAAAAAACACACACAATTTTGATTTACTGCTTGACTGAGGAAATTGAGCTTTAAAGTAAATAGCCTACAGTGTTCTGAAACATCCCTTAAAGAAAATAGAGCATTGTCTTGACCTCAGGGTGTAACTTTCTGGATCATTTCAGGGACTTGCTGTTTTTTGAGAGATAATTGCTTCCTTGATCTCTGAATAAGATGTCTTTGTGGATTTTGGGTATTGTTTGGAACATAAAAAATAGCCCTTGTTCAAAAAATGTGATAAGAAAGAAAATTAGTCAGAAGAAACAGATTTTAATAACTACAATCTATGTTTCAAATACAGAGAGAAATGTAGCAGAGTTTCCATTTACTCACCATGCTCAGATGCAGGTGCTAGCTAGGGTTGAGCGAACCCGAACTGTATGTTCGGGTTCGGTGTTCGGCAATGTAATGGCGCATTTTAAAAAGCTGCAGGGCAGCCAATCAACATTCGTTTAACTCGTGTGCCCTTAGAAGCCATCACAGCCATGCCTACTAATGGCATGGCTGTGATTGGCCAGTGCAGCATGTGACCCAGCCTCTATATAAGCTAGAGGCACATAGCACAGCACGTCACTCTGCTTTAGATAGTGTAGGGAAAGGTTGCTGCTGCTTTGAGGGAGAGAATTAGATAGGAGTCCTGATTCAGAAATCAAATTACTCAGCGATCTACCTTGCTTTTGTTGTGTGGGTGCAGTGCACAATCTTTTTATCCTGCCCTGAGCCCAGTGCCAGAGAAAAGATAACTTGTATCCGTCTGTTAGTTAGGTTGGCGTCGGCGGGCATTTTATGCAAGCTCAGTGCACCAGCACTGCATATGTTACTGTGAGATACACACTTTAGATACTGTTCTCTTATTCTGCTATTCAAAAAAAGAATAATTTAGGGCAAAAAAAAAATTTTTTGGTGCATTTTCTGCATATCTGTACGTGTGAGATACACACTTTAGATACTTTTCTCCTATTCTGCTATTCCAAAAAATAATAATTTAGGACATAAAAAATGTTTGGGTGCATTTTCTGCATATCTGTACCTGTGAGATACACCCTTTAGATACTGTTGCTCTATTCTACTATTCAAAAAACACCCATTTAGGGCAAAATCCTAAATGTCAGAAATATGAGGAGAACGTCAAATAAGGGACGTGGCCCCGGTCTTGGTGCTGCTGGTGGAGCTCCTGTTGCAGGGAGAGGACGTGGTCGATCTGTGCCAGCTACACGCACAAGTGAAACACCTTCCTCAGGTGCGAGTAGGCGACAGAGCCTACAGCGGTATTTGGTCGGGCCTAATGCGGCTCTACGAATGTTGAGGCCAGGACAAGTACAGGCGATAGTAGATTGGGTTGCTGACAGTGCCTCCAGTTCCTTCACATTGTCTCCCACCCAGTCTACTGCTGAAAGATCAGAGGGCAGGGTTAGCATGGCCGAAATGTGGAAAAGCTTTGTAAGCACGCCACAACAACCAGCACCACCAGCTGATATGGAATGTCTTAGCAGGAGGCAGCATTTCACCAACATGGTGGAGCAGTATGTGTGCACATGCCTACACGTACTGAATGATGGGTCTGCCCCCTTCCACTTCTGGGTCTCCAAATTGGGCACATGGCCTGAGCTTGCCCTTTACGCCTTGGAGGTGCTGGCCTGCCCTGCAGCTAGTGTATTATCTGAACGTGTATTTAGCACGGCAGGGGCGTTATCACAGACAAGCGCAGCCGCCTGTCCAGAGCCAATGTGGACAAGCTCCAAATGAACCAGGCATGGATCCCACAGGACTTGTCCGTACCTTGTGCAGAATAGACATGTATACCGGCCTTACCCAGCCATTGTTGTATTTTTGATCTTTCTCACTCTTTTGGGGTGTACCCTAATTTAAAAAAAAAATTAATTAAAAACAAAAACCAGTGTTGGCTACCTCGTCCTCCTCCACCGCCACTTCCACCTACACTGCCACATCCACCGCCACCTCAACCTTCTACTCCATATGGACCTCCTCCTCCTAGGTCAAGAGTATTATTTTTTATCTTTATGTATTTTATGTTATATTAAGTTATTTCCCTATCCACATTTGTTTGCAGAGCATTTGCCATGCTCTTAACAACATTTTGCTGCCATTTGCAGCCCTCTAACCCTTTCCATTACTTTTTTAGAGCCATTTTAGTCCTCAAAAGTTCGGGTCCCCATTGACTTCAATGGGGTTCGGGTTCAGGGTCAAGTTCGGGTCAAGTTCAGGTCCCGAACTCAAACTTTTTTTTGGCTGAACACGTCAAACCCGAACATCCAGGTGTCCACTCAACTCTAGTGCTAGCCCAATTAACTTTATTTCCCAAAATTCTCTGGGTTCCTGGAAACACCTAGGGAGTATATATTCCTCAGCTTCCCTCCCTCAGAAGCTCAAAGAGACCATACTTAATGAGGCCCCCCTCTGTTAGAACCGGTGAGGTGGCAGCTGGGCCAGAGCCTAATAGTGAGCAGCCTCTCCAGAAAACCTAGCTACTGTGGGGAGTCGTACTCCAGTTCAAGTGGGGTAAGGATTGTATAAAAATGAGGTAAACCAGATATTACTGCCTGTCACATGCCCTTGGAAACTGACCATCACAATGGAAAATTATCTCCAAACTTCGTCCCTTCCTAACCAATGAAACCCCAAAGCTCCTGATTCACTCCCTGGTTATCTCGCCTCGACTACTGCAACTCCCTCCTCATTGGCTTACCTTTAAATATTTCCCCTTCGGTCCATCATGAATACTACTGCCAGACTCATCCACCTTACAAACTGCTCAGCGTCTGCTACCCCTCTCTGCCAATCCCTTCATTGGCTGCCACTCATCCAACTAATTAAATTCAAAATACTAACAATAAGTTACAAAGCCATCCACAACTCTGCCCCCAGATACATCACTAGCCTAGTCTCAAAATACCAACCTAATTGTCCTCTTTGTTCCTCCCAAGACCTCCTGCTTTCTAGCTCCCTCATCTCTTCTTCCCATACTCGCCTCCAGGACTTCACCCGAGCCTCTCCCATCCTCTGGAATACCATTCCCCAATCTGTATAACTATCTCCAAATCTATTTACTTTTAGGCGATCCCTGAAAACTTTTCTCTTCGGAAAAGCCTACCCTTCCTCCGCCTAACAACTGTTAACTGTTCTTTTATTTTCTTCATCAGCTTATCCCCCACAATTATTACCCTCTCATATCACTTCACCCTCCCTCCTAGTCTGTAAGCTCTAACGAGCAGGGCCCTCCGATTCCTCCTGTATCAAATTTTATTGTAATTGTACTGTCTGCCCTAATGTTGTAAAGCGCTGCGCAAACTGTTGGCGCTATATAAATCCTGTATAATAACAAATAATAATAATCATGAACTGGGGTTCGGCCCCAGGTTCCTTAAATGGATTTCGTTGTTGTATGACCACCCGGTGGCGGCCCTCCGCTTTAATGGAGGGGTGTCTGGGACTTTTCTGGTGTCCAGGGGCACCAGGCAGGGGTGTCCGCTTTCACCCGGCCTGTTTGCTCTCGTCATGGAGCCTCTGGCGATTGCGCTACGTTCTTCCTCCCAAATCCAGGGCATCTGCATCACACTAACTGAAACCACAGCACTTTATGCGGATGACTTAGTGTTGTTTATCAGAGATACTGGGCCTTCTCTACGGGCGGCGTTGTCACTTTTGGAAAAATTTGCTGCAGTCTCTGGGCTCCGGGTTAACTGGACTAAGTCTAAGATACTTCCCCTGTGCTCCCACCCTGTCCCTGACCGGGCTGATCCTGACGCTCCTTTGCAGTGGGTCTCCCAAATTAAATACTTAGGGCTCCAGATCACTAACTCTGTGACGGACTTTGTTAATCTCAATATCTCTCCGCTACTCATTGCAATATCTAAAAAATGTCAGGCTTGGAAAAATCTCCCATTGTCCCTCATAGGGAAAATCAATTTGATTAAGATGAAGGTTCTGCCACTATTGCTATATACCCTTAGAAATTCTCCAGTGTGGATTCCCAAGTCCCTTTTTAAATCCATTGATACCATGATTTCCTCCTTTTTGTGGCGGGGAGGCGTCCCTCGCCTTAAATTGGCGATTTTGCAGCAGCCATGTGGGGAGGGAGGGCTTGCAGTCCCTAACTTCCATAAATATTTTTTGGCTGGGCAATTAGCGGTGGCCCACCGCTGGTTAACTGTTCCTCCGGATGATACGTCTGTATCCCTGGAGGCTGCCTGTGTGGGCTCTTATGAGGCATTGTCTCATTTGGTCTACAGGGGCCTGAGGGCTCCTTACCCTTTGACACACTCCATGCGCTCAGTGATGAGGGCCTGGGCTGTGGTCCAGGGATTGCGGTCACCTAGCTCTACTAGATTATCGCCTAGTCTCCCCTTGTGGAGGAACCCTAACCTACCACATTTTTTCTGCTACCCGGATCCGGCGGTTTGGACGAGGTGTGGAATTAAGCTTTTGGCCCATGTTGTGTCCGATGGTACCCTATTGACCTTTGATGAACTGAAACAAAAGTATGATTTACCCAACTCCCACTTTTTCAGGTATCTGCAGTTGAGGCATGCCTTTCACTCGCAGTTTGGGGGGACCCTTAGCCTGGAGCCCAGTGATCTTGAGCTATTGGCGCGCAGCAAATCTCTATCAAAACCAGTTTCCAGTTTTTACAAAGACCTGTTCCCGGAAACTGCTTTCCTACTCAGACCCTGCAGAGATGCTTGGGAGGCTGTGGCCCCGGGGTTGGACAGAGATGATTGGGATGACATGTGGGGGACGGCTTTTCAGTGTTTGGTCTCGAGTAGGGACAGACTGATCCTGTATAAGTTTCTGCACAGAGTTTATCTTACTCCGGCAAGACTGGCAAGGATGTATGGGACGCAGGGCTCTCTCTGCTGGAGATGCTCTGCACCCTTAGCCACCTTTATGCACATCTTTTGGGAGTGTCCACCAATTAAACACTACTGGCAGGCCGTTGCTGACTGTATTAGGTCGGTCACATCTATATCTATCCCCATGTCTGTTGAGGTTTGTCTCCTACATTTGGTTGAACCCCTGGCCACTACCAGGGCTATACGAACCTTACTCATGCTTTTGTTATATTACGCTAAAAAGCGCATCATCCTATCATGGAAGTGTTCTGTAGCTCCTACTGTTGACGCGTGGAAGGCGCTGGTCAATAAAGCAATACCCTTTTATAAAGCTACTTATTTGAGTAGGGGGGCACTGACTAAATTTGACAAGGTTTGGGGGGGTTGGATGGCTACTATAGATACGGCATCCGATTGATCTATTAAAATTGTAGGGATGGGGTTGTGTCTCCTTTCCTGAGGTCCTGTGTCTGGGTGGGGGGGGTTTGGGGGTGAGGGGGGAACTGTTTTCATAAGCTTTATCTAACTTGTTTTTGCAGGGAGCTACTGGACTGTACTTCTCAATCATGGCGGGCCGCATCTGGTATGTGGCCCGTGACATCTGTGTTCCTATCTAGGCAAGGGGGGGGGAGGTATAATTTGTTGGTTTTGGGGAGGGGGGGTTGGGAGTGTCACAGGTTTAATGTGATAATTTGTGTTCTGTTTTATAATTGTATACGCCGGCAAATTTTGTGGCTGGCTGTCTCCACGATGTGTGGAGTGTTGTTCTCTGTACTGTGAAAAAAACAATAAAAACATAATTTACAAAAAAAAATAATAATCATGAACACCCACATTCTCCCAATATGGACCTATACAATAACTGAAAAGAGCAAACACAAACATTGGTTACATTCTGCATGCTATGAATTTAACATTCTAAAAACAGGGAACAGTGTATAGAAGTTATGTACATATATTTCTATGTATCACAAAAAAAAAAACAAGAAAGAAAATGACATGGCTATTTGCTAAAAGTTATATAAAAAAAGAGAAAAAAAACTAAAGTAAACATTACTGTTTGGGCAATATGGCTTTATCCTGTTGTTGGGAGCACACTGGTGAAAGACATAGACTGTCTTATTCAGAACAAGCCCTAAATAGGGGTCTGGTGTGCATTTTTAAGCTGGATCCCATGCAATAAAAAACAAAAAGTTGTAGGGTCCCATCCAAAGTCCATGCCAGACCCTTATCCAAGCATGCAGAATGGCTGGCCAGGAAAGGGAGGTAGGGAGGGTGTGCTACCATTCTGAACCATTATAGGCCACATCCCTACATCTCTGGCCTCAGGGGTCAGAACTTGGAAGACCCCTTTAGGATAAGGGGACTTTATGATATCTGTCCCTTCCCCTCTACAGGAATTAGTAAAGGGGTTCATTGTACCCATTGTTACATTTACGAAAAGTAGAATAGTATATAAACACAGACACCATGAAAAAGTTATTTATTAAAATAAATAATTATTGTCTCCTGATGTAAATCAACATCAATCACATGTATAAAGAGGGGGGTGGTGCTGCGCTGTTTAGTGAAATAAATTAAGTGAAATTCTTCTAAAACTTTGTGTAAGATAATAAAACAAATGCAAATAAACAATTATTGCAAAACGCACATAAAATAGCAAGATGTTCCATAATGTGAAAAACTCACAATGAATAATCTTCAAGTGGTGACCATAAAATACTATCTTCTAAAATAGTAAACAATGTGCAACAGGTCTAAACACTGTGTCAAGAAATCAATCCTGTGCAGAAAGTGCAGTGATGCATGGAACGCAGGAGGGCCGAGGGGGGGGGTGGTTGTGTGATGGGAATATCGTATTCCTCTTCCTGTGCTGGTGCACTCCGGTGGTGGTGATTTTTTGGTAAAGGTGGCCTCTTACCTGTAGGTAGAGAGGTAACAGCATGTAGCAAACAAGATGCTCCGTGTTCCTCTTGCCTGGTTCCTATAGGGGTCCATGTGTTGTTTGGGATGGTTGTCTCCTAATAGCTGGATGCCGGGGTAATTGGGGTTTCCCTCTGGAGTATGCACTCATATGCCAGCCGTTGTATAAGTAGAAATGAAGAGGGAAGATACTATATGGTGTAGTATGTTTTTAAAACATTTATTGTTCAACACGTTAAAAGCAGTGGTACTCACATTTGGCAGTAACACAATGTAAAAGACTCCACGAGCTGCGAGCTCGTCTGCTGAGCGTCACTTCTAGTTCCTAGATTCATCTCTACGCGTGGCATCACGGTCACGTGACTTCATCAGGAGATGTATTAGGTTACTAGACGTGTCTTTAAATAGTGGAGTCTATTTGATATAATTGGCGATATAATGATATGCAATGCGGCGGCCATGTTTGCTAGGGTTTTCTATGTAATTCTATTCGGCGGCCACGTTTGGTATGATTGCAATATGTAAACATCGCAGCCATTTTCTTGTAGCCCGCCATTGAAGGGCATAGCAGATAATACGTTGGGATTTTAGGTAAGTCGGTCGGCTTAAACACAAGTAAGGAGACTTGGTTGTAGAGACGGTATTAGAAATAAAATAGAGATGTGGTAAAAGTATGGGACTAAAAGGCAACATAAATGTCAGATAAAATCCAATAGCATTTTTTTTTTTAAATTAAGCTAAAAATGACGCCAGCATACGTCTCAGCAAGTACAACTGTTATACGGACCCCTACTGGATGTATTGGTGAGGTTACATAGATAAGTGAGAGCAATGCAACTGAAGGAGAGGTATAAAATAGAAATAAAGTGGAGCATGTAGATCCATGTAAGATATTCTCTAAAATCTATAATATAATTTAAAAACACTGAGAAACATGAATTAAAAGTTAAATATATTGGAGCTAAAAGTCGCTAAGGAAACAATTAAGATCAAATTCGATATTAAGCTCCCGAGGTGAGAAAGTATCTAATATAAATATCCATTTGGATTCTAGCTGACTGAGGGTCCTAACTTTGTGGCTCCCTTGCCAATGTCTGTTATATGGTTTTATTCCCCAAAATTTGAGCTGTGTGGGGTCTTTATTGTGGCATAGTAAAAAGTGCTTAGAAATGCTGTGTTTATCGAACCCCTTCAGTATATTTTGGACATGTTCCTTGACGCGTACTCTTAGGGATCTCTTTGTTCTTCCTATATACTGTAGTCCACAGCTGCATTCCAGGGCATATACAATAGACATGTGCACACTGAAATATTTTGTTTCGGAATTTCGTCTTCGTCCGAAAAATTAATAAATTTAGTTACTCCCGAAATTCGTTTTTATTCATTTTGTTTTTCGTTAAAAATTTCATTCGTCCGAAAATCTGAATTAATTAAGGTCGAATCTGTCATTGAAGGCTTATGGTGTCTGTCGAATGTTCAAAGAAAATTCGACGGAGCAGCAAAACTGTACAACGCCGCAATCGTACATTTCCGGTCGAATTTTCTGCCTACAAGCTAGCTATAGTAGAATTCTAATGTTGTATGACTAGTAATAATTATATTTTTTAATTATTATTACTAGTCAACCAACATTAGAATTTTTCTATAGCCTATGGGCGGATGCATTTGACTGGAAATGTATGATTGCGACGTCGTACAGTTTAGCTGCTCCATTGAATCTTCTTAGAACTTTCAACAGACACCATAAGCCTTCAATGACAGATTCAACGTTTGTATGTGTAGCGGGAATTTAAATTGGGGGGGGGAGCATCTGGGTTATTTAACCCAGATGTACTAATTGTTAGGGAATCTGAGAATCCCTTTTTGTGGTTCTTGGAGGACTCTGGTGGTGCAGGGTTCCCTGTGGCCTGCTGGTGGCGTTGTCACCCTGGGCTGGAGTTGAACCTGCACCGCAAGACTGCTCCCTTTTTGTCCTTTCCTGGCGCTGGTACAGCGGGGCTGGGAACCCGCTGTGACGCAGGGGGAGAGGAGATAAAAGGGGCGGACGCCCTGACCTTGGGGTTCAAAGTTGGAGGACGTGGCCGCACCCAGGCACCTTCAGCCTGGGTGCTGGTGTTCCGGAGTTCTTGACCCAGGTGCCCTTGACCTGGCCGGAGCGAGAGATGGAGTCCATCCCAGGCACCTTAACCCTGGGGTGAGGTACTACTGCCGGAGCCTGGGGCCCAGTAACTTCGACTGGGTTCCGCAAGGGTGGAGGAGTCCGAGGGGCCCTAAGGTGTTGGGACCCGTATCTGAGGCAAGGAGGCCGGGGAGTGTAACCCTTCCGGATAGTCCGGTACAGCATTAACCCGGTGACGGCGGGGGCTTTGGTAACTCCCTTGGAGGGATGTGTTCCCCCTGACAGGGGCTGCAACGTAGCGAAGGTAACTCCAGTTCCTGTTCACTAGAGTCGCTGGAAGAGACTCTGAAGCCAAAAATTCCATTTAACAGCCACCGTGCTTAGCAACCGTTGGTGAAACCGCAACGGTTTAGTTTTCTTTGAGGATTGTGCCTTGACCTACTCTCCACTAATACTGAACTGTTCTATGGGTCTCAAACTGTCTGCTCGCAAAGGACTATTTGTTTGCTGTTATGGAATAAATAAGCGTTGGACCTTTTCAGTGTGTGGTACTCCAATTACTGGGAGCAAAGGGGGTTATCAGCAGAACAGACTTGGCTCTAAGCGTATACACAGACCCGAATACAACTAGATACTGGCCTTCACCTCTACATGCTGTAATCGAGAGGACATGGGCCGTGCCGCACCTCGCTCTCCCCTCCAAGGTACCCCTAGACCAGAGCCAGAGTAACCGATAAAGAAGGGGGTGGGGGTGAAGGCCGCTACATATGTTTTTCGATGCGTCGTCGAACATGTTGAATTGTCAAGTTAGTTCTAGCTATTTTACTGCTCCTCCTCTTTGGTTACAATCAGCCAATAACATTCTTCATCATCATTATTTTTATTTTACTTCCCCCACCCAATTAAAGCAGCGATCTTTTCTCTCTATAATGTTGAATCTTTTCTCTCTATAATGTCAATTCTTTTCTCTATATAATGTTGAATCTTTTCTCTCTATGTTGAATCTTTTCTCTCTTATGTAGAATAATCTTGGACTAATAGAGTTAAGGTTAGGCACATTCGACCACAGGTTCGATAGACACAGATTGTTATTGTCAGCGTCATGTCGAATCTCCTATCTATATCGAACTGTTGTTGCAACGAAAATGAAAATAAAGCATTTGTTTATGTCGGATCTTTCGGTTTTCGGATTCTGCGCTTTCGTTTTCGTTTGTTAAAACGATAACGAAAATACCTGAAATTCGAACGAAAATGCATTTGGACGAAAATGAATGCACATGTCTAATATACAGCCCCCTCTGTGTTGCAGCATATAAACTCGTTTATTTTGTATATGTTCCCTGTGCTTGTAGATGTAAATTGTTGTTTCTTCTTGTTTGGACGTTTTGTTTTTCTGCACGCAAAGCAACGTTTGCAGGGATAGAATCCCGTTCCGGTGAAGAAGGTGAAGCCTTTTTTGAGGGGGTCTATCACACTCTTCACAATTTTGTCCCTAATGGTTGGAGCTCATTTATACACAAATCTAGGGTTGGGTGGTAGTACCTGTTGCAGTTGCCTATCTGCCAGTAATATATACCAGTGACGATTCACAATCTTTTCTATTTTCTTATATTGGATGTTATAGTCCAATATAATTGGTATTGTGTCTGTACTTGATGAATTTTTCTTGCGATCCTTGATCAGCTCTTTGCGATCCATATTGGAGACCTCCATTATTTTGTTTTCCATGAACTGTTCTTTATAGCCTTTCTTGATAAATCTATGTTTCATCTTCTCTGCTTGGATTTTAAAGTCGCTATCAGTAGTGCAGTTGCGTCGCAGGCGCATTAGTTGGCCTTTTGGGATGTTAAAAAGACAGTTTTTGTGGTGGCAGCTTGTTAGTGGGAGATAACTGTTCCTGTCTACATTTTTGAAGAGTGTTTGTGTATAAAGTTTACCATCTTCTTGTGTGATGTCCAGGTCTAGAAATGCTATTTTCTTCATACTGATGTCCCATGTTAGTCGTATGATCCTGTCGTTTATATTCAAATTCTCTAGGAATAATTGTAGAGCTTCCGGTTCTCCTTTCCAGAGGATGAAAATATCGTCTATATACCTCTTGTATACCGCTAGTTCTTTAGGTGGATTTTTATACACATTTTCTTCTTCCCACTTGGCCATGAACAGGCCTGCCACACTGGGAGCTAATTTAGCTCCCATTGCGACTCCCGTGCGTTGATGGTAATAGTTTCGATCATACCAGAAATAATTATTCTTTAGGCAGAAGTCCAAACATTTTATCAGGTATTTCCTCTGTATATAGGGTAAGGTGGTATGTGTCCTTAGGCCCCATTTCACGGAATCGCAAGCTTGGTGGTGAAAAATTATAGTGTACAATGATGATACGTCAGCTGTGGCCATTGTGCATGGCCCTTCTTCTCTGGTAATCTCTTCTATGGTTTGTAGCATATGCTTTGTGTCTCTCAGGTACGCCCTAGTGTTTTGTACTGCCGATTGCAAGTAGTTATCAATGTATTGGCCCATCCTCGCCGTAAGGGAGTCTATCCAATTTACGATAGGTCTTGGTGTAGGGTTTGTTTTGTCCTTATGTATTTTCAGCAATGAATATATAATTGGTGTACGACATGAGTCTGGTATTAGATATCGTGCTTCTTTTTTATTTAATATATTTATTTTTAGGCCCAGGTGCACTACTTCCTCCAAAGCTTTCCTACATTTAAATATTGGGTTACTCAGTAGTTTATTGTATGTATTTGTGTCATCCAGCAGATTCTTCATGCTTGTTTTGTATTGATCCTTGGATTGGATTACAATTCCTCCACCTTTATCCGCTGGCCGGATGACCAGGTCTTTCCTTCTTTGTTAATTTTCGAATGCCACTTTTTATATGCTTGGGTTCTTCTTTTTTCTGTATCCTCAGATCTTTCAGATCTTCTAAAACAACTTTTTTTAAAACTTCAATATGTTTGTTATCTTAAGAACAGGGTTAAAAATTGATTTGTTTCTCAGTGTACTATGTAAAATCGCATCTTTCTCAGTCGGTCGTGTTTGTTGGATCGGGTTTTTTGCCATATATTTCTTGATGTTTAATTTCTGGATGTATTTCTGAATGCCTATGTATGTTTGGAACTTATCCAGGTTTCTTATTGGGGCATATTTTAATCCCCTATCCAACACTTCGACTTCTTCATGTGTAAGTGGTTTATTACTTAAGTTAAAAATACCTTCTCCTTTTACTCTCTTTTTCTTCTGTTGTCTCTTTCCTGATCTGCACCCCCTCTTCTTTCTGGACTTCTTCTCCCTCCTCTGCTCTCGTTCATATTTTTTATGGGGTAATTCTCCTTGCCTCGGTCTAAAATAGACCTGTTGGAGTCTGGGTTGGAGTATTGTCGATCATTTTCTTCATGCTGGTGTCTGAGGGGGGCATAGTAATTATAAATAGGTATTGGACTACGTTCATGGGGGTAGTGGTTCCTCTGTTGTGGACCTTTTTTATCTCCATAACCATATCCGTGGTCTGGGCTTCTTCCACGTTGTATATAGGGCTCCTGTGGTGGTCTCCTGTTTTCTCTGTATTAATTCGGTGGTCCCCTGTTGTCTCTGTATTCTTGTTATTGCCCCCTATCATCCCTTTGTTCATACGGGGGTTTGTGCCACCCATTATTTCCGTTTTGTGGTTTCTATTGTTCTTCCAATAATTCTGTTTTCTCCATCCATTTTGTGGTGTCCGATCATTTTGGGGGGGTCTTCTGTCTGCTCGATATGGGGTATTTTGATTGTAGTTCACGTATCCTTCATCGTATCTCTCATCTCTTGGGGACTCCGCCCTATTTCTCTCTCTGGGATGTTGATGTTGTTGGTTTTGTGTGTTCTGTTGTGGATCTTTAATCCCATGTTGTTGCTGTATCCTTGTTGTGGTAATTGGCATGGCATAAGGACCCCCACTATAGTGAGATGGAGTCATATATTCTAGCTTGGACATACGGGTTAAGGAAATTTACTAGTATTGTATGCTTTTCTCAAGTATTATGAAATAGGTTAAGACCTCGTATTTTGTATCTTGTATTTTGTATGGAGACAAAAACAGTGTTGCAAGAGCATGCATAATGTGCAATGACAGCATAATTGCAGACATGCCAGGTTATTTTTAAAGTGTTTTCGTCTGGAAAAATGTCTAGTAAATATTGGTACAGGGAAGTGAGACATTTGTGGTGAGACTCATGATTGAGTCTTACTAATAACGAAACTGTCAGCCATCTTGAGAGGGTCAGGACGAGTGTTGGCCATCTTGAGAGTGGCAAAACGTCGAATGTATAATGATAAAATGTATGCCCCCTGTATTAACCACACCCCTTGCTCTCCCCTCCCTCTTTTTGTGATTGGATTATGATAATGACTATATAATGTTCACCCCAGCAAAAAGATAAACAGATTTCATTTTGAGCGCAATGCTGTCTTGTCTTTTTTCATGCGTTTGAAGAAATCTCTCAGTACTGATTCCGTATCTTTTGGGTGTGGCAATTGTTTTTTTTTAAGCT
Organism: Rana muscosa; assembly: GCA_029206835.1. NCBI lineage: Eukaryota > Metazoa > Chordata > Amphibia > Anura > Ranidae > Rana > Rana muscosa. The sequence goes on from CM055119.1 coordinate 38,318,239, forward strand.
GGTCTGTGAGGGTAGGAGGGACTACCTGTTCAAATTTCCCTACAGTTAATGGAGGCACTCGCTGAGATTCTGGATTCGGACTGGTAAACACGGGAGGATCTGCATCGATTACTGCTGATGCTGACTAATTGTTTAGTTGCTGCGGTGTTAATGGGAGACCTTTATGTTGTTTTAAAAATTTTAGTTTAAGAAGGGAAAGCCCAGATCAGGCTGTTTTAAAGAGGCTGTGGGACCCTGCTGTGGCTTGCCGTGGGCAAGGCCGTTTTGAAAAGTAGCTACAATGGTACAGAGATACCTAAAATAGACAGTTGCCACCGAGAACGGGGAAAAACTTTTCGCTAATCTTGCTACTTCTGTCTGTCGCATTCTGCTTAGCAGTATTTAAGACAATTTGTTGTGTGGGATGCAGTCCTCTTTCCACTGTGTTTTGTTGTTCAGGAAAAGGGACAAAATAATTTAGAGTAAAGTAAATGTCCAGGTATTTGGTGAGTATTTATGCATATTCATTATAAGTTTGCTAAAGATTTCTTTGAAGAGAAAATGGTATAGTATGTGAATATGATATAATGTCTCCCCTTTGCCAGTATTTTGTTTATAGAAGTGTAATTATAAATAATTGATTATGAGGTATCTTTGAGGAAGTTTAAAGGACAGCCGAGATAGGAGGTTTTGAGCAGTTAAACGCAGAAAGTGTTTTTGTTTAAGAAACGGAAGGTAAAGTGTCATGGGCCAGGGTTTAAAGTTTGGATTATCAGTATGTTGTTAAAATAAGGACTTTTGTGTAAACGTACCATTTGTTTGTTTTGTTGTTTGTTGATGTTTTTGAGGTTACAATGGGTTTGGTACAGGTGGGGAGATTAGCATCCCACCTCCTGCAAGGAACGGCCCCTGGTGCTGGGGTCTCGTGAGATTTTGCGAGATTACGGTACCAGAGATTCACAGAGATACTGAGATGTCAGTTTATTGGGCGGTGATAAAATTGTCGCTGCTGGGTACGCTGACGGGGGGGGGGGGGGATGTGGTGACTGGTGTGGGGGGTCTGGATGGGATGGAGGGAAGTCAAGAAATCTTCCTCCTTCCCCCTCGGATCCCCCCCCCGGGTTCCCTGTTAGCTCCCTGATTCTCCACCTCTGAGCTGGTGAGTCTGGGGGTGTGAGTTCTGACACAGATTGCCAGTGCAGGTAGAGTTCATTTGGTCAATCGTGAATGGTGAAAAAAAAAGCAATTCATTTATCCTGTGCAGGAAGTGCAGTGATGCATGGAACGCAGGAGGGCCGAGGGGAGGGGGGGTGGTTGTGTGATGGGAATATCGTATTCCTCTTCCTGTGCTGGTGCACTCTGGTGGTGGTGACTTTTTGGTAAAGGTGGCCTCTTACCTGTAGGTAGAGAGGTAACAGCATGTAGCAAACAAGATGCTCTGTGTTCCTCTTGCCTGGTTCCTATATGGGTCCGTGAGTTGTTTGGGATGGTTGTCTCCTAATAGCTGGATGCCGGGGTAATTGGGGTTTCCCTCTGGAGTATGCACTCATATGCCAGCCGTTGTATAAGTAGAAATGAAGAGGAAAGATACTATATGGTGTAGTACGTTTTTAAAACATTTATTGTTCAACACGTTAAAAGCAGTGGTACTCACATTTGGCAGTAACACAATGTAAAAGACTCCACGAGCTGCAAGCTCGTCTGCTGAGCGTCACTTCTAGTTCCTAGATTCGTCTCTACGCGTGGCATCACGGTCACGTGACTTCATCAGGAGATTATTATGTTTATTTGCATTTGTTTTATTATCTTACACAAAGTTTTAAGCCCTGTACACACGATCGGTTTTACCGATGAAAACAGTCCGATGGACTTTTTTCATCGGACAAACCGATCGTGTATGGGACCCATCAGTCTTTTTTCCATCGGTTTTAAAAAATAGAACATGTTTTAAATTTTTCCGATGGATCAAAAACCGATAGCAAATTCTGATCGTCTATGGGCAAGTCCATCGGATAAAAAACCCACGCATGCTCAGAATCAAGTTGACGCATGCTCAGAAGCATTAAACGTCATTTTTCTCGGCTCATCTGAGTATTTTACGTCACCGCTTTTGGAACGGTCGGTTTTTTGACTGATGGTGTGTAGGCAAGACTGATGGAAGTCAGCTTCATCGGATTTCCGATGGAAAAAACCATTGGATTAGAATCCATAGGATATCCGATCGTGTGTACAAGGCTTTAGAAGAATTTCACTTAATTTATTTCACTAAACAGCGCAGCACCACCCCCCTCTTTATACACTTATTTTCCGTGGGTATGATCTGACCCCCACTGGTGCTTGCAGCAGTTTTATATCACTAGCTAGCCCTCCCTATAGTAGCGCAGGAATACACCCAATTTTGTATCAACATCAATCACATACTCTAGTGATGTATATCCATCATGTAACTCCTTAGCAAACTGCAGAAATTACAACCTAAAGCACCACAACAATCTCTCCTGTCACACTCCTGCCACAAATGACAGCTCCCTTGCTTGCAGCTAAACATCAGCAAACCCGCCTGGGATGCTGACTGATGTTATCCTACCAGATACAGTATGATAATAACCATATGTAGTTAATGATGTCATCCAGGATCTCCTGGCTGCTTTGTTTACAGACAAACAGAAAGAACTGAGATTTAGTAGCAACATTCTTTTTAAACGGCACTTATGCTGGAGTACACTTCATGTGCAGGATTAAGGCATCATCCAAGCTTGTTATTAAAAATATTTTTTTAAATGTTAAGCCCCATTAAAAGACCCACTCCCCGCTAAACGGTACTTCAAATTACATTTTTTTTCTTGCATTGGTTCATGTCCCCCATGGCAGTGGCCAGCTACTCATGCCACCCAAGTCTTACAAATTGACCTTACAATGATTGCCAGATTCAGTTCCCATAGACTTCAATAAAGTTTGGATTTATTTTTATTTTTAAGTGTTCAGAAAATTTTCAGCAAACTGAAGTTTGCTCTCCTGCGGTGTTCTATTACTATTGTTTGGCACAACCAGTCTCCAAACCACCAAACAGCATCAGTGCATGGGAATGTAGGCCGTACCAAAGAAATCATAAATCTATAAATAAATAGTCTGGACACCATATAATAAGAGTAAACGATAATTTATTATATATAATTATTATTATTATTATTTTTTGGTGATAAAAAAGGCAGCGGCACCTTACATTGTTGATAAAACATAAATAAATATATATAATCTATTTAATACTCATAAAACTTGAATTATAATTAATTTAATAAAATAACATTTATTACTTAAATATAACCAAAATTTTCTCAAATATCTCGCTCAGTCACAGAACTCGAGCGAATACCATAAATAAAATTATTTTAAAAGTCCCCCCTTGATTCAAGGGTGACAAACCATATAAAGGTGCTGCGACGGGTGGGAGGGAAGGGGAGCACACCTATCCTGGAATAGCTTGAGTTGTGACTGGAGCCTGAGCCCGGGGGGGTTTATATAGCCCCCCGCACGTGTACTAATGTGGAACCCACGTGTTTTTCCCGTCTGAGAGAACACCTGTTCAGCAGGCGGGAAAATCTTAAAGTGACAGTACTAACTTTATTAAATCTTTTTTTTTTTTTTTTTCTTTGACTTCCACAATCCCATGCTGTGGGCACTAATTAATGCCCACTTTTCCATGGGAATGTAGGCCGTACCAAAGAAATCATAAATCTATAAATAAATAGTCTGGACACCATATAATAAGAGTAAACGATAATTTACTATATATAACTTTTTTTTTCTTTTTTTTGGTGATAAAAAAGGCCGCGGCACCTTACATTGTTGATAAAACATAAATAAATATATATAATCTATTTAATACTCATAAAACTTGAATTATAATTAATTTAATAAAATAAAATTTATTACTTAAATATAACCAAAATTTTCTCAAATATCTCGCTCAGTCACAGAACTCGAGCGAATACCATAAATAAAATTATTTTAAAAGTCCCCACCAGCCGGTTTTTGTCCTCTAACAAAAAACGGCCTACCCCACAACCGCGGCCATTTCTATCATGGTTTGTAGATCCAGATTGACCAGAAAACCCCCCTTCTAATTCAGTATGCCTAAAAGAAAAACTATCTATACGTGGCATAAATTTTTCAATTGAATGGTTCACACGTCTCCTGATCCTTTCCAAAGATCTGTTTTCTGATGGAGATAACCAGATAAGACGCGGAACCATTTCAGAGAAAATAACCCTAGTGCCAGGGAAAGAAAGGTGAATCTGACGTAAATCATTTTTCATTCTGAAAATCAAATCTAATGTTGAACTTTTTCCTACATCATTACCACCAAGATGAATTATAATAATATCTGGAAAAGGCCAAACTCGTGCCAACTTGAATAGATGAAAAAGAAGATTATTCCAATGTAGCCCACAAATACCTTTCCAAAGAATTTGAAAAGAATTTTCAGGTAAAGATAAATTCTGGGTATAACAACGTTGACATGCCCTTTTTCGGGCCCAATGAACAAACGAATGCCCAATGATCCATATGAAAATCTTTTTACCTAAAATTAGAGAGATAGATTAGGACGAATATATAACTTGAACCTTTCAGAATCCCACCTTCCTAACCTTTTAATAATTGAATCATTTAAACCCAATCTAGCTGCTTCCGTGGCGGCTCCAATGCGGAATGAGTGTGATGAAAATTTCATGTGCGCCAAGCCTAATTTATGCAAACAACGCTGAAAAACTGTGGAAAATTGAAACCTCGTAAGGGGGGAAAAATCTAGATGAACCAAAAAATTACCTGAACAGGAAGGCCTACAGGATAAGTATTTTGATAGTATGAAATATGGACAAATAATGGAGTCGCCACAAGCATGTAAATTAAGCCAATGACCTTTACCCGAAATATCAGTTTTAGATTTGCTAATAAAAACCTGAACTATTCCCTCAGAGAGAGTGACCTCACTGAGTTTTAATCCCGAACGACCTTTCTTGTTATTAGGTACCAATTCTGATATACGAAGCGCCGCAAAGAAAGCTAACACGAACGCTGCATGGAATAGTAACGCCTCGTACTCAGAATGGCACACCAATGGTGTGATTAAACAAATTCTTTTTAATAATTCTAGAGACACCGGTCTACGCGTGTCAGGCTTAAAAGTTTTTTTTCTGTAACCTTTTAGTGCTTGACGAACAGAAAAGAAACTTGTACAAACTGGTAGCTTATTTAGCTTTAGAAAAAAGGAAACTCCTGCCAAACTCTTGTTAATGTGATTATAAGAAAAAATAATTTGCATTAGCGAACAAAGGAAAGCCAAGACTGTCTGTTCCGTAGGCAACAAACCAGATATTCCTACTTCCTCAGCAAATAAGAGCGATTTTTTCCATGCGACCGAATATTCGATCCATGTTTTGGGGGCAATAGAACTCTGAATAGCTGAAAAAACAGGAGTTAGATCAAATCCCATAGATGACTGGGGCATATGTGACCCACTAGGTCCGCTCCGGGAAAGAGTTGTCTGAAACGAGCCATCTGGAAACGAGACAGTGCGTCAGCTAACAAATTAAGTTTTCCCGGGACATAAGTAGCTTTTACCCAAATATTATATCTTAAACATAACAGCACAAAATAACGTAAAAGTTTTATCACACTTAACGATTTTGAAGAAAGACAATTTAATGCAAATAATACGCCCTTGTTATCCGAATGGACTAAAATCCTTTTATTTGCAAAAAATTCTCCCCATAACTCGAAAGCCACTACTATAGGGAAAAGCTCCAAAAGGACGATATTTTTTGTGGCTTTATTGGCGATCCATAAAGGAGGCCAGGAGCCACTACACCAATGTGTCCGCCATATAGCCGCAAAACCCAGCGAGCCCGCCAAATCTGTAAATAAATTCATGTCTGCAGAAAAAACAAGATCATCCTGAAAGAAAGTGCGACCATTATAATCCATCAAAAATTGGGACCATACCAGCAGATCATCTTTTAACTCTGATGTAATGCGTATATGTGAGGAAGGCGACTTTAATCCAGACATTGCCATTTACAATCTCCTGGAGAAAATTCTGCCAACCAGCATAACACGTGATGCGAAAGCTAACAAACCTAAAAAAGACTGAAGATCTTTTAAAATATTTTTTTTTTTGCGCAAAAAGAGACATATCAAATATTGAATCCGAGAAATTTTTCCTAAAGGAAGTTGGTACTGGCATAGCGTGGTATCAATACAAATACCTAAAAATTCTATGATAGTAGCAGGAAGAACAGTTTTTTCGAAAGCAATGGGTACGCCAAAATTCTGAGCAATAGCCAAAAATAATTTTAAAAGTAACGCACACATTGGAGAATCAGAAGGGCCTATAAAAAGGAAATCGTCTAAATAATGAATAACTCCTTCACAGCCAGATTCATAAATAACAACCCATTGCAAAAAAGTAGCGAATGTCTCAAAATATCTGCATGACAGGGAGCAACCCATTGGCAAACACATGTCAAAGAAAAAAAAATTTTCAAAACAAAAACCCAACGAATTGAATGATTCAGGAGCAATAGGAAGCAACCTAAAAGCAGACTTGATATCTGATTTTGCCAATAAAGCTCCAGCTCCAAATTTTTTTATAAGCTTTACCGCATCATCGAAACTTGCATATGAAACTGAAGTTAAAGAATTATCAATTTCATCGTTTAGAGAACCACCCCTCGGAAATGAGAGGTGATGTATCAAACGATAGGAGTTAGGCTCCTTTTTCGGCACTACCCCTAAAGGGGAGACCCTAAAATTTTGAAAGGGGGGGGGGAAATAAAAGGCCCTGCCACCCGACCTGCTGCAATCTCTTTTATTATTTTTTCCCTAACTACCTCACTGTGCAGCAGTACTGATTTTAGGTTACTCACCATCCTGTACCATTAAAAACCGGAAGTTTAAAACCGGACGAAAAACCGCTAATTAAAATTTCCGCCTTCTCCCTGTCTGGGTAGCGAAGCAACCATGGGTACATTTTTTCCAGCCTCACTGGAGTGTGAGCTTTTTGAATTGAGATTTTGTGGGTAGCTTCTTTTAAAACATTTTGCCAGTGGGTGCGTCCCAAAGCAAAAAGAACATTCATGCTTATAACGACATGATGCTGCCCACTTGCATTGGGACTCATTAAAAGCATAACATACTCCTTTTTTGCATACTGTCGAAATGTTTTGATTTACTTGTGGCTGTTTGGAAAATATTTGTTTAGGAGGTGAAATAAGATTTAGCCATAACCCAACGTCTTTCATACCCCATTTTAAATTAGGATAAGCTGCCATTTTTTGGCGGAATGACTAGTCGTAGCAAAACCAGCCGAAACCTCCAAAATTCTTATAGGCTTCCAGTATGTTTTCCAAATGTTGGAAAAGACCGCTACATTTTTCTGGAAATTTTTCACCCATAATTGCAGAATATATACAGAAAGCCTGCAACCAGTTGTGAAAAGATTTTTTTTTGGGGGGGGGGGGGTACGACGTCTGTCCTCTGAAGCCTCATAATTTTTCTTTTCAGATTTTACCGAAAAATCTTTAGAACCAGGTAGTAAAGTTAACAACTCAATGAAATCCCCTTTCCATATTTTTTCTTTAATGCTAAGGGGCAAATGGAAACCTAAGGGTGAGATATCACATGGTATAGCTTCTTTAAAACAGCTCTCTGGAACTGGGGAAAAATTAGGAACGATATTAAATTTTTTTATAGCACCAGCATTGGAAGTGGAGGCTGTAGAAACCACAGGTAATGCTGTATTATCTGACCAAACAACTGCTGGGGAAGTGACAGCTACCTGTGCTTGCTGGGCATTCAATGAATTATTTAATTTATCCAGGGAAGTAAGTAATTTATCCAATAATTTTGTGTGAACAAACTCACCACTAAGTGCTTCATTAATCTCTGGCTGGCTTCTATGGGGAATGCTGCTCTGAGCATTGTCACTTACAACAGCTTGTCCTGCTTGCGACTCCCTCTGCTGCTGAGCCATCCCTGTTTCCAGCTGAGTCTGCCTGGAAACGAGAGACGCTGATGCCCGTTCTGCTGCTGCAAGTACCTGAGAAGAGAAAAGAAAATTTTCCCCTGCGTGAGGAGACTGCTGCGCTCTCCCCCGCCCCCTAGTGACACGGAGCGGAGATGGAGAGCATGACCTCCTCTTCTTCTGACTTTTCTTGCTGCTGGGTTGGCGTACTGCGACGTCCCTGGCCTCGGCATCCTGTGGGCAGGCTTCCATTTCCTCACACGATAGCTCAGTTGCTGCCGAACGCTCTGGCGGGGAGCTACGAGAGAGCCTGCGGGATAGAGAAGGCTGAGCAGGCAGAAACTGCGCTGAAACAGGCAAGCTCACCACCTCTGCTGACAATGGATCCGCTCCTGGGACCAACTCCGGCTCCTCTTCCAATTCCGCCAGACATCTCCTGAGCCAGTCTTCTCCTCCTTCAGATGCCGCCTTCTCCAGGACCCGCCGAACTAGACTCTTCATGAGGTATCTTGGGAGGGGGAGCACACCTATCCTGGAATAGCTTGAGTTGTGACTGGAGCCTGAGCCCGGGGGGTTTATATAGCCCCCCGCATGTGTACTAATGCGGAACCCACGTGTTTTTCCCGCCTGAGAGAACACCTGTTCAGCAGGCGGGAAAATCTTAAAGTGACAGTACTAACTTTATTAAATCTTTTTTTTTTTCTTTGACTGCCACAATCCCATGCTGTGGGCACTAATTAATGCCCACTTTTCCAATCTTCTATTACTAGTGTTGGCTGCAACCAGCAGCACTAGTACAGTGTTTAAACACCAGTGTAGGGTACAACCTGTATTCTGGTCACTAGCCAACACCAGTACAGAGTTACAATAACAGGGACACGCACAACCAGAATCCTGATCACCAACTGTGCACCAGTACAGTGTTCTATACCAGTGTCTGCTATCAACAGTGTCCTGATCACCAGCCCACACCATGTTCTATACTAAAACCAATTGGGAAAAAATATGTAACCTGTTCCTTATTTAATGCAGCGCTGACTACAACTTACATATTATCAAGGCAATTACCATATCAAGGTTGTTCATAGAAAGGCGCTCCAAGTAATGTGATACCCCTGTAAATAATGTAATAGTGCCTCTGATAGCACATCTAAATTAGTCAGTATATTGTAAGCAAAAGGAGGCAGCCATCCTCAGAGGGTGTCCATTACCTCTGTCAGTTAGAAGTATAAGAAGGGGAGGGGGGAGGCATCAACTGAGATAGTCCAACTGTTATTTAAAATGTCAGTGTAGTGTGTACACTTACAGGTTCACTGGGTGAAGATGCCCGTCAGGGATGGAGGTATTCTTGGGTATGTTGATGCTGCTCTGTAGGCTCTGGTAACGTTTTCCTCGGTTGTAGAGGTGTAAAGGTGTTTAATCTGGTCACAGGCTTCTCTGCGGTGTCCACTTGACAGGAAGCTCCACTCTGACCAGTCTGGAACGCGGAAGCGGCAGTGACGTCACCACGGCAGGGTGGGCATTCAAGCATAGAGTGGGGAATACACAGGCTAAGCGCTCGGGGCTCACAGCTCCTTCTACTGGACTGTTTGCTCTCGGGAAGAGAGCAGCTTAAGTACATGAGCAGGAAGTCCGTGGCTGTGGAACCATATCAGCCAGCGGACCCACACTATAGCAGAAAACTTGATTACAAAACTTTTACAATAAAAAAATTGTTTTTAAGAAAGAATGTGAGAAATATAATGATAAAAACGTCATAAGTTTATGAATCAAAAAAATATAATAATAAATAAAAGAAAAATAAAAGAAATGAAATGCACTGTACAAAAAATGAAAAAATATATATTTTTTTTGTGATAAACGATGGGACACATTTTATGGGGGTAAGATGAGAAAGGGACATGAAAGAAATCTACATATGAAAAATATATATATATATAAAAAAAAAATATATATATATATATATATATATATATATACACAGGGGGAGGGGTGAGGGGGGATTTTTTATAAAAAGTATAGGCAGATAAAAATAAAAATGAAAAATAAAAATAAAAGATGAAAATAAAAATTAAGGAAGGTATTTTTATTATTGGGACAGGTAGTTACTTACTATGCATGCAAAAGGGTACTATCCCCAGATAACAAGTGACTCGATGTCCGGGGTTAAGTACAAATGACCAGAAAAAAATCTTTCACTGCAAAAAACACCAAAAGGGAGAACATGGAAATCATAAATGAAGGAATCGGTAAAAAAGGGTGGAACTACAATAAGGAATGTGTCTGTATTTCATCGTTGAGTCCCCCAGGCGAGAGAGTGTTCAATGAGTATATCCAGTAGGTCTCCTGCTGACATAGGCGTTTAAAACGTTCTGCAGCATGAAGATCTCTGGAAATGGCCTCTATGACCCAGACTCTAAGGCCCATGGTGGATTTGCGTTGTTCTTTTAGAAAGTGAAGAGGGACACTGTGTTTGTCACAGCCCTTCTGAATGAAGCGCCTGTGTTCGCCAAAGCGTTGGTGCAGGGTGCGTATAGTAATGCCCACATAGAAGAAGCCACATGGGCAGGTCAGACAGTACACCACATACTCACTTGAATAATTGTGAAATCCTTTTATGGTATATGTTTTACCTTTTGATGGTAATGTTTTTTTGCCCATGATCAACGAATTTACAGGTGAGGCATAATTGTTTCTTACATTGATACATTCCTACTAATGGAATTAAGGGATATATGAAACAGAGGTGGATAAAACATTTCTTATTTTACTGGGTGTTATTTTACTCTTTATTAGGGATGAGCTTCGAGTTCGAGTCGAACTCATGTTCGACTCGAACATTGCCTGTTCGCCCGTTCGTTGAACAGCGAACAAATTGGGGTGTTCGCGGCAAATTCGAAAAATCTATGGGAGAAATCTAAAGTGTTAATTATAAAGGCTAATATGCAAGTTATTGTCCTAAAAAGTGTTTGGGGACCGGGGTCCTGCCCCAGGGGACATGTATCAATGCAAAAATAAGTTTTAAAAACGGCCGTTTTTTCGGGAGCAGTGATTTTAATAATGCTTAAAATGAAAAAATAAAAGTGAAATATTCCTTTAAATTTCGTACCTGGGGGGTGTGTATGATATGCATGTGAAGTGGCGCATGTTTCCCGTGCTTAGAACTGTCCCTGCAAAAAATGTCATTTTTGAAAGAAAAAAAGTCTTTTAAAACTGACTCGCGGCTATTAATGAATTGTCGGTTCCCGGCAATACATACAAAAGTCATTGATAAAAAAAAAAAAAAAAAAGCGTGGGGGTTCCCCAGAATTCAATTACCAGGCCCTTCAGGTCTGGAATGGATATTAAGGGGAACCCCGCCGCAAATTAAAAAAAAAATTGACGTGGGGTTCCCCCAAATATCCATTCCAGGCCCTTCAGATCTGGCATGGATTTTAAGGGGAACTCCACCCCAAATTTAAAAAAAAATGGCGTGGAGTCCCCCTAAAAATCCATACCAGACCCCTTATCCGAGCATGCAACCTGGCCGGCCGCAGGGGAAAAGGGGGGGACGAGAGAGCGGCCCCCCTCCCTCCTGAACCGTACCAAGCCACATGCCCTCAACATGGGGAGGATGTCCCCATGTTGATGGGGACAGGGGCCTCATCCCCACAACCCTTGCCCGGTGGTTGTGGGGGTCTGCGGGCGCGGGGCTTATCGGAATCTGGAAGACCCCTTTAACAAAGGGGACCCCCAGATCCCGGCCCCCCCCTATGTGAATTGGTAAGGGGTACGTTGTACCCCTACCATTTCACGAAGAAAGCGTAAAAAAATGTTTAAAAAAACACACAAACACCTTGAAAAAGTCCTTTATTAAAAAAAAAAAAAAAAAAACATTCCAGCGGTGAAATCCAGTGTCCCGCGGCGATCCCGATGTCCAGCGCTGTCCTTCATTGGTTGTGCCCGAGCGGACCTGATGGGGAACTCCCTCTCAGTATTTTAAATGTATAGACCCGCCCCTTCTAAAGTTCCCCATCAGGTCCGCTCCCTCGGTATGTCGGACCCGCCTACGTCATTGGCTTGAGCGGGGAACTTCCTTCACTGTGTAATTTAAATTTACATAGTGACTGAGGTTCCCCGCTCAAGCCAATGACGTAGGCGGGTCTGACATACCGAGGGGGCGGACCTGATGGGGGACTGCTCTCACTTTGGTAATACATGTATAGACCCGCCCCTTCTCATGTTCCGCATCTGGTCCGCTGAGCGGACCTGATGGGGAACTTTAGAAGGGGCGGGTCTATACATTTAAAATACTGAGAGGGAGTTCCCCATCAGGTCCGCTCAGGCACAACCAATGAAGGACAGCGCTGGACATCGGGATCGCCGCGGGACACTGGATTTCACCGCTGGAATGTTTTTTTTTTTTTTTTTTTTTTAAATAAAGGACTTTTTCAAGGTGTTTGTGTGTTTTTTTAAACATTTTTTTACGCTTTCTTCGTGAAATGGTAGGGGTACAATGTACCCCTTACCAATTCACATAGGGGGGGCCGGGATCTGGGGGTCCCCTTTGTTAAAGGGGTCTTCCAGATTCCGATAAGCCCCCCGCCCGCAGACCCCCACAACCACCGGGCAAGGGTTGTGGGGATGAGGCCCTTGTCCCCATCAACATGGGGACATCCTCCCCATGTTGAGGGCATGTGGCCTGGTACGGTTCAGGAGGGAGGGGGGCCGCTCTCTCGTCCCCCCCTTTTCCCCTGCGGCCGGCCAGGTTGCGTGCTCGGATAAGGGGTCTGGTATGGATTTTTAGGGGGACTCCACGCCATTTTTTAAAAAAATTTGGGGTGGAGTTCCCCTTAAAATCCATGCCAGATCTGAAGGGCCTGGAATGGATATTTGGGGGAACCCCACGTCAATTTTTTTTTTAATTTGCGGCAGGGTTCCCCTTAATATCCATTCCAGACCTGAAGGGCCTGGTAATTGAATTCTGGGGAACACCCACGCTTTTTTTTTTTTTATCAATGACTTTTGTATGTATTGCCGGGAGCCGACAATTCATTAATAGCCGCGAGTCAGTTTTAAATGCATTTTTTTCTTTCAAAAATGACATTTTTTGCAGGGACAGTTCTAAGCACGGGAAACATGCGCCACTTCACATGCATATCATACACACCCCCCAGGTACGAAATTTAAAGGAATATTTCACTTTTATTTTTTCATTTTAAGCATTATTAAAATCACTGCTCCCAAAAAAACGGCCGTTTTTAAAACTTCTTTTTGCATTGATACATGTCCCCTGGGGCAGGACCCGGGTCCCCAAACACTTTTTAGGACAATAACTTGCATATTAGCCTTTATAATTAACACTTTAGATTTTGAACGTTCGAGTCCATTGTATTTAATAGGGTTCTAAAGTTTACAAGAACATTTTGTCTGTTCGCAGGTTCTGGTGCGAACCGAACAGGGGGGTGTTCGGCTCATCCCTGCTCTTTATATTTTTAGCTCTACGATAGGAAACCTTGGGTTGTTGAGTAAGGGAAGAACCTAACACTCGCTTTCTATGCATGAGCTAAGCTAATGTAACGGCCTCACTCTCTCTCTCTCTTTTTATTGCGGCTGTTGTCTAGGGGTACCTGGGAGAGAGAGTGCAGGAACACCTCGCCAAGCTCTCACCTCGTATGCCTATGAGGGTTGAGCAAAGTCACTTGATTTACCTTTGTGTCTGTTCCTTGCATACGGAGCCTCTGCTTCCTTCGTGGAGATGTGTCTACCAGTAAAAGAGCCCCACACCATTAAAAGTCCAACACTCTTTTATTTCTCCATTTGCCAGGATGAACATAATCAGTTGAACTCTTGTAACAGACAGACAGGGGTGTGGATACGAGTAGGCCCAGGCACAAATTAACTCTCCTATTCCTTTTTCGTGCGAATAGGCTTGGCGCACGGTCTCTGCCACCGACCGTGAGGTTGGTAGCTGCCACCTACCGTGCGAACTGTTGAGGCCCCTGCCACAGGCCTGAATGTAACGGTCTCTGCCACCGACCTTAGAACATAGACCACCTTCCGTGTGAATACAGCCCCTGTTTGGAAAGGACATCCATCCCGACGGTCTCCGGAGGCCCTGTCCCGGCACTGGCAATATGCTGCACCAGATCTACGGGAAGGTCACCTGCACGGTCCGTTATGCCTGGATTCAGGTACCCGATACTGTGGGCACCTTAGGATGATTCCTCCCGGGCGGGACCCAGTGGAAGAAGCTGGGCCCCAGGCCTGAAGTATTGTACCTCACCCCAGACTGAGGGTGTCTGGGGTGACTCCCAAACTCCTCGTGTCCAGGCCTAGGCCGCCTGGACACCGACCGCGGACAGCAGCCCCAAGGCTGAAGGTGCCTGGGGCTCGGACCTCGTGGTGAAGATGTCCGCCCCCTTTATACCCTCTCCCAGCAAGCACGGCGGGTTCCCCGCCCTGCAGTACAACTGCTGCGAGAGGTCACAAAGGGTTCGGCACTGCAGTGATGGTTCAACCCCGGCCCAAAATGACAGCGCCACCTGCTGGGCCGCAGGGAACAAGACATCACTGATGTCTTCACCCGAATTAAATACTCACAAAAGTACATACCCGCTACACTAACATATATTAGATTAGTTCATACAGACTAAATTGCTTTAAAGCCCAACTCCGAGCAAAAAAGTTTTCCCTTGCAGTGGGGCTGTGCTTGCACTGCAAGGGTTAACTGCTCATTTTGTCCATGGGAGAGTATAAAGCCTATACTCACTCAATCCTCCATTCTATCTACAAACAGCGAACCCCCAAGATCCAACAGTGGAATGTTCCCAATGTCCTCACATGCACAGCAGGGCTTTGGGGTTGATGACATCTGTAACAATCCACTGCGTATGACCGCTAAAAGCGGGGGGGGGGCAGGGACTGGTCTTGTGCAGGGAGGATCAGGTATATCTCTGTTCTCAAATCCCCTAGAGAGAAATGAACAATTAATCCTAAAACTTTTTTGCCCAGAGTTGGGCTTGGATAGATCATTATTAGACTTATTCTGGCTGAGAGCTTCCAGGGTACAATCCCCCAGAACTATTTAAAACACAGGTAAAAAAAAATTACTTACTAGTAGAGAACTTGATAAGTGCACAAGTAAATTGCTCAGTGTAGTGCCTTTCTGTTTGAAACGCCTGGTCAGCTATCAGCGATCCGACTTGGATGTGACTTCTATTCAATCAATGGGCTGAAAGTCAGATCAGTTAAGATGGCTCTCATAGGGAACCGTTGATTTTGAATAGAGGCTAAAACACTGCTAAAAGCTAACGTGGCTGAACGTGCATTAACGCCAATGCAAAAGCTACTAAAAGTGCGTTTTTACAGCCGCTTTTTCCTGGCATTAGTAGTGGCTTTTCAGCTCATTTTTTCTAAAGCCCTGTGTACATGAGGGCTAAATATTTATACATGTTTTTGCTTTTTTTAATTTTATCTTTTGTTTTTACTTTTTTTTAGAAACTTTTATCAATCTTTGTTTGTCCCAAGCATGTTTGAATCCAGTATGAAGCCAAGATCAAGAACACAGGGACAACCTCAAACCAGCAGCAGGAAAGTTCAAAACTAATCTTAGAAAGTACTATTATACTGAAAGTGTAGTGGATGCTTTGAATAGATTTCCAACAGAGGTATTGAGTCAGTCAACACTAAGTAGATTCAGACATGCTTGGGGCAAACATAGATCTATATGCAGACAAAAAGCAAACAAAAACAAAAAACAAAAATGTAAAAAAAACAAAAAACATGTATAAATATAAAAAATGGGGCAGACTCGATGGACCACTTGGTGTTTTTTCTCTGCCATCACTCTTCTATATTTCTATTTTCCTAGGTTATAGTCAATACCACACTAGATAAGGAAAAGGTTACATGTTTTTTTCTTATTCGTTTTGACATCAGTTTTTTTATTGAGTGCTGGCTGCTTATAGAATTTAGCATAATACTAGTGTCCTGATTTCCAGCCATCACTAGTGCCAGTGTCATCAGGTAACATTGTCTGCCAGAACCAGTGTCCTGATTGTCAGCCAGCACCAGTACCAGTGTCATCAGGCATCTGTACAGCCAGCCATTTCCAAAAAATTTAAAAAAATGGACACTTGTGCATTTAGACACATTCTTAGTATGACTGATTAAAGGCATCAGGAAGGTGGGCTCAGTGGAGGAAGAGGTCACTGCTAAAAGAGTCAGTTGTACTATGGTACCATTTATTGATCATCCAAGTGAAATGCAGCACCAAGAACCAGCAATTGTCACGTACCTGGTAGTAGAGCCCAACGTGCAGGGAGTGGCCTCTCGTAAACCTCTGGCTCAAGAACCCCTGGTAGAGCAGACAGGAGCTCGAGAGTGCAAAGGGGCACAAGTGCCTGGCAGGTAAGATGGTGTAGAGGGCTGGATGCAGCAGCAGGGAGGTGTACTGTAGTCCAAAGCAGGATGCAGGCAGCAGGCAGCAGGCTGAGAACTGTAGACAGTAGCATGGCACTCGTGGATCAGGAGATTGGCAGGTGAGGACAGGCCGGGTCAAACACAGGCAGGCAGATCAGGTGCAGAAGCAGAATCCAGAGAATAGTCAAAGTCCAGGCCGGGTCAGTTCATCAGGCGAGCAGCAATCAGGTTTGAAGGAGAAGCAGGAGCGAAGTCAGGATAAGCCAGGATCAAAGACAGGCAGCAAGCAGGAGTAGTCAAGGGAGAGCCGGATCAGGTAACAAGTAAATAATCAGAAACACAGGTAGTAGGGGTCTCAGGAACGCTGTAGACCGGACAGCAAGGTAGCAAGGTGTCTGATCTCTTTAAATAGCCTATTTTGGCGGCAAGTGCTGTCACAGCGCACGTGTGCGCGCTTCCGCTATTGCGCACGCGCATGCGCCGAATGGCTCTTCCGCGCATGGGCATTCTTCTGACACTGCTGTTGCTAGGCAGATTACTAAAACGCCTTTCCTGACAGCAATGCAGTACATTCCGGTGAAGAGGTAAGCACTAGCAGTTGGATGTTGCAACAGCAGCCATGAAGAATTGGGGTAAGACAGGCCCTGAGAACCCATACCTCCGCTCCAGAGGCACTTTCAAATCTTTTCTGTCTACCCTCTAACTTGGTTGCTCCCGGCATCCCCATTTACAGACTAAGCAGGTATTTAATTGAAAAACATTTTTTACCAATTGTATTTTTTCTTCTGTCTGCCACCTGGACCAATCCACCAATCCTTTGCCTGTTTTCTGACCATGTATTCCCCGCTGCCTGGACCAATCCTTTGCTTATTTTCTGACCATGTCTCTACCTGCTGCCTATACAGACCGTTTATTGACCATGTTTCTGCCTGATTACTAACCACATTTCTGCCTGCCACCTGGACTGAAACTTTGCCAGTTGCTTACCACGTCTTTGCCTAATGCCTAGACCAAGCCTCATTCTATTTGGTGACCATGTGTCTGATACCTGGACCAATCCTTTGACTATTTTCTGACCATATCTCTGCCTGTCACCTGGACTGATCCTTTCCTCTATGGAAAATTGTACTCCTGTTGCCATAGTACATTTTCACCCTTTGATCAGCCTCCTGTACTTCCTGGCCAGTAAACAAAGCATTATTCTTTGGGTTACCAAGTCCCAGTAGCCTGCTTGCCTTAAGGAGTAGAGTGCTACTATAGGTGAAGCTATACTAAATCAAACCTATTCCCTGATCACACATACAGTAACAACCATTTCAGCACACAGGTTTGAATTCAGTATTTGATTTTTGTGATACATAAGATACAATATCAGCTATATACTTTAATTAGGACAAATATTGAAAGTGTCACACATGTTGTATCCCTATACTCAGAAGGAGTAGCAGAATGTGTTTTGGGGGTAATTCTAAGTATACATATCATATATAATGATAATATTATGCAAAAATATATTATTTTTTTTCTGCATTTTCCCAAAAAATTGTGGGCAAAAAAATGAAATATTCAAAAAGCTCACCATGCCTCTTGCCGAACACTATGGGGTTTCTGCTATAGGGTCATTTTTGGCATTTTAGTGCCTCCAAAAATGTGAAAGGATGGCAGGAAATCAAATGCTTAATTTTTGCACCTTGTAAGTCTGTGTCAGGGTCACCTGTGGCCAGGTGACAGATGCACACCGTAGGGGGACAGGAGTGCACCGCGAGGTAGTGAACCCTATGGCTGGCTTCTGTGGATAGGAAACTGGGTGGTTGTGGAAAGCGGGACCAGAGGAGCACAACCGGGATCCCAACGGAAGCGAGAGCCAAGATTCCCCAGGGCGCGGAGTCTAAGACCCAGCTGGTCTTCTCCAGGGCCTCTAGTGGTGAGGATGTTACGCTGCAGGCTGGGACCAGGTCGCGGCCCCTGGAGTTTCCTAGCTCACGCCCCGTAGGATAAGGGGAAGCAGCAGCACACGATAGAGAGAACCGAATAACAAGCCGAAGGTCAGGGGCCACAAGCAGACAAGGATAACGAAGAACGAGCCGAAGGTCAAGGGTCACGAGCAGACAGGGATGGTCGGGGACAAGCCAATAACGTAACAGAGAGACAGACGTAGCACACGGCAGGCAGGAACCCAAACACACAATGCCTAACAAACACGTTGATCAGCAAAGCAGGCTTGCAGTGCACAGGTTAATATAGTGTTCAGTGATAGGGCCTGGGGTGGAGTCAGGCTGGGAGGAGATTATAAAGGAAGCCAGGTGAAGGAGGTCTGGTCTCTAGATGAACACATGAGGAGGAAGGTAAGATGGCAGACAGACATTAATGCATATCTATGACAGTACCCTCCCTCTTACGAGGCCTCCCCCTTCCCCGCCTGGGCCCAGGTTTAGAGGGAAACTTCAGATGAAACTCCTTTAACAGACGAGGTGCAAAGACCTCAGATGCAGTGATCCAAGACCTCTCCTCAGGACCAAACCCTTTCCAATGAACGAGGTACTGAAGAACGCCTTTACAGAGTCGGGAGTCCAGAATTTGACTGATCTCGTACTCCTGATTATCCTCAGAGACAGGCGCCACGGTAGGAAGAGGACGAGAGAATTTATTGAGGACTAAAGGCTTTAGAAGAGCAACATGAAAGGAGTTAGTGATTTTAAGGCTCTTAGGAATCTGGAGTTTGAAACAAACCGGATTCAGTTTAGCAGTTACCGTGTATGGACCGATGAATCGTGGAGCAAACTTCAGAGAAGGAACTCGGAGCTTGATGTTCCTGGTAGAGAGCCAGACTTTGTCCCCTGGCTGAAGAGAAGGCGGTTTACGCCTGCGGCGGTCGGCAAAGCCTTTGAATTTTTCAGCAGCTGCCCGGAGGGAATCATGAACGTGACCCCAAACGGAATTGAGAGACTCCTGAACCGAAGCCAAAGCTGGAATGTCTGGAGAACAGATCATAGGAAGAGGAAGTTGAGGGTGTTTTCCATAAACTGTGAAAAAGGGTGTCTTCTGCGAACTGGTATTCACATGATTGTTATGGGAGAATTCTGCCCACGGGAGTAGAGAGGACCAATCGTCATGGTGAGAAGACACAAAGGTGCGAAGAAAGACCTCTAACTCCTGATTAACCCTCTCAGTCTGTCCATTGGATTGGGGATGGTAAGAAGAAGAAAAATCCAAGACAATATTGAGGGATTTGCAAAAGGCTCTCCAAAAACGAGACGTGAATTGGACTCCCCTGTCGGAAACAATATGAGAAGGGACCCCATGTAGGCGGAGAATTTCTCGAATGAAAATGGGAACCAAGGCAGGGGCAGAAGGAAGACCAGGAAGAGGAACAAAATGAGCCATCTTGGAGAATCGATCGATTACCACCCAAATGACTGTATTATTCTCAGACAGTGGGAGATCGGTGATAAAATCCATGGCAATATGGGCCCAGGGTTCCTTAGGAATAGGCAAGGGCATGAGGAGACCAGCAGGAGCTTGTGTGGAGGATTTGGACTGAGCACAGACATGACAAGCTTTAACGTAGTCTTTGACGTCTGAGCGGAGATTAGGCCACCAGTAGTGACGACTGATGAGTAGGAAGGATCGGAGGAATCCAGAATGCCCTGCCACCTTGGAATCATGTCCCCAACGAAGGATCTTAGCTCTTAGCCCAGTGGGGACAAAGGTCTTACCAGGCGGAATTTTAGACTTCAGGGTGGTAGAGTGGGCAACAATGCATGAGGTGGGAATGATCGGCTCAGGTTCAGGGGCGGACTCCTCGTCCAAAGTGTCAAATGACCTAGAGAGCGCATCAGCCCGACCGTTGCAGGAACCAGGTTTGTAGGTAATCGTGAAATTAAAACGGGCAAAGAAGAGACTCCACCTGGCCTGTCTAGGATTCAGACGTTTAGCATTCTGTAGATACTGTAAATTCTTGTGATCGGTAAAGATCGTTATGGAGTGAGGGGAACCCTCCAAGAGATGACGCCACTCCTCTAACGCCAATTTAATTGCGAGAAGTTCCCGATCACCGATGGCATAATTCCTCTCTGCCTGAGAATTTTTTTTGGAGAAGAACGCACATGGTTGGCGTCTCTTCTCAAAGATTTGAAGAAGCACAGCTCCCACCCCCATTGAGGAAGCGTCCACTTCAATAAAAAATGCATTCCCAGGATTTGGTCTCCTCAAGAGGGGGCCAGAAACAAAGGCCTGTTTCAGGTTGTGAAATGCAGAGACAGCTTCGGGAGGCCAGTCTCTGGCATTCACACCCTTCTTGGTCAAAGCGATAATAGGCGCGGCAATGGAAGAGTAATTCCTTATGAACTGCCTATAATAATTAGTGAAGCCAAGAAAGCGCTGTGTGGCCTTGAGGCTAGCAGGAAGAGGCCAGTTGGTGATAGCCAAGACCTTCCCAGGGTCCATACGAAGCCCCGAACATGAGACAAAGCACCCCAAAAACAGGACCTCAGAACATTCAAAGGAACATTTCTCCAGCTTGGCATAGAGATTGTTCTCTCTAAGACGTTGAAGTACAGTGCGGACATGGTTTCTGTGGACGAGCAGATTTTCAGAAAAGATCAGAATGTCATCCAGATAGATGACAACAAACTGGTACAGCAGATCTCTGAAGATTTCATTGACAAAGTTTTGAAACACGGCTGGAGCATTACACAGACCAAAAGGCATCACCAGATATTCGTAATGCCCGTCTCTAGTGTTAAATGCAGTCTTCCATTCGTCACCCTCCCGTATTCGAATGAGATTGTACGCGCCTCTGAGATCCAACTTGGTGAAAATGGAGGCACCCTTCAACCTATCGAATAGCTCAGATATTAAGGGTAAGGGGTATCGATTTTTAATAGTAACCGCATTTAAACCCCGATAATCGATGCAGGGTCTTAAGGTACCATCCTTTTTGGCAACAAAAAAGAACCCTGCCCCTGCAGGCGATGAGGATTTCCGGATGAACCCTCTCTCCAGATTCTCTGCTACATACTCCGACATGGCCTGGGTCTCTGGGATGGACAGAGGGTAGGTACGACCCCTGGGTAGAGTTGCTCCGGGGACAAGATCAATAGCACAGTCAAAAGACCTGTGGGGAGGAAGCACCTCAGCTGATTTTTTACAGAACACATCCCGGTAATCGCTGTATGCGGCGGGAAGATCAGAAGAAACAGAAGTGGCAGCAACCGGAAGACTCTCCTTGGGGGTCACCTTGAGAAGACACGACGAGAAACATGAGGAACCCCAGGCCAGGATCTGCCCAGAGACCCAGTCCACATGTGGAGAGTGGAGCTGTAGCCAAGGGAGGCCCAATACAACTGGGGTAGAGGCCTTGGGTAGAATAAGAAAGGATATCCACTCCTGGTGGAGAATCCCTACCGACATCCTAATGGGTAGCGTCTGGAAGCGAATAGGGCCCCCTGGGAGAACAGTGCCATCAATTGCCGAGACTACCAATGGGGTAGTGAGAGGTGAAAGGGTAAGCTTCATAGAAGAAGCAGTTCTCCAATCCATGAAATTGCCGGCAGCCCCGGAATCCAGGTATGCAAGGGTTGACTGAGGAGAAGTGCCTACATGAAGGGACACCGGCAAGAGCAGGCGAGAAGGTGATGTTTCTGGGTCCAATACTCCACCTTCCAAATGTATTAGACCCGAGCGTTTCCCGGACGAAGCGAGCAGGAGTCACGAAAATGACCCTTGCCCCCACAATAGAGGCACAAGCCCAGAGTTCTGCGCCTAGCACGTTCTTCGGGGGTTAGTCTGGTCCGGCCCAGCTGCATAGGTTCTTCAGCAGGAAGAGGATGCTCCACGGAATGAAGGGAGGGGAGCTCAGACTGGCTAGGACCCAGAGAGTGCTGGCGTCTTTTTTCTAAGGACCTCTCTTGAAAACGAATGTCGATCTGGTTGCATAATGAAATTACATCGTCCAGACCGACGGGAATGGCTCTTCCCGCTAATTCGTCTTTCACTCGGTCAGAGAGGCCATGTAAAAAGGTAGCGACCAGGGCCTCATTATTCCAGCTCAATTCAGCTGTGTGGATACGGAACTGAAGAGCATATTGCCCCACTGAACTAGATTCTTGGCGAAGACGTAAGACAGCACTAGCCGCTGAAGAAGCCCGAGCCGGCTCTTTGAAGATATTACGAAAGAGCTTCAAGAATTCGGACAGACTGGAAACCACCGGATCGTTCCTCTCCCACAGGGGGGCAGCCCAGGCCAAAGCTTCACCGGAGAGGAGGGAAATGATATAGGCTACCTTAGCCCGGTCAGATAGGAAGCTTTGAGGCTGAAGCTCAAAATGAATAGTGCATTGGCTGAGAAACCCCCTGCAGGCCTTGGAGTCCCCAGAGAAACGGAACGGAGCTGGCAATCTTAGTGAGTGTGAGGCTGCGACTGGTGCGATAGGTACAGCCGCTGGTTGTACTTGGGGTTGCGGATTCGGGGTTCCCAAGGAGACCTGAAGCTGCTCGAATCGAGAAGCCAGATCCTGGAGGAATCGCATCACCTGGGTCTGATTTGATTCCTGGGTCTCAAGTCTGCGAACTATGCCCTGCAATGGATCATCCGCGGGAAGCGGGATGTCAGCCGGGTTCATGGCTGATCAAACTGTCAGGGTCACCTGTGGCCAGGTGACAGATGCACACCGTAGGGGGACAGGAGTGCACCGCGAGGTAGTGAACCCTATGGCTGGCTTCTGTGGATAGGAAACTGGGTGGTTGTGGAAAGCGGGACCAGAGGAGCACAACCGGGATCCCAACGGAAGCGAGAGCCAAGATTCCCCAGGGCGCGGAGTCTAAGACCCAGCTGGTCTTCTCCAGGGCCTCTAGTGGTGAGGATGTTACGCTGCAGGCTGGGACCAGGTCGCGGCCCCTGGAGTTTCCTAGCTCACGCCCCGTAGGATAAGGGGAAGCAGCAGCACACGATAGAGAGAACCGAATAACAAGCCGAAGGTCAGGGGCCACAAGCAGACAAGGATAACGAAGAACGAGCCGAAGGTCAAGGGTCACGAGCAGACAGGGATGGTCGGGGACAAGCCAATAACGTAACAGAGAGACAGACGTAGCACACGGCAGGCAGGAACCCAAACACACAATGCCTAACAAACACGTTGATCAGCAAAGCAGGCTTGCAGTGCACAGGTTAATATAGTGTTCAGTGATAGGGCCTGGGGTGGAGTCAGGCTGGGAGGAGATTATAAAGGAAGCCAGGTGAAGGAGGTCTGGTCTCTAGATGAACACATGAGGAGGAAGGTAAGATGGCAGACAGACATTAATGCATATCCATGACAGTCTGAAGGTGCTCCTTTTTTTGTGTCATATGCTAAGCTGCAAAAAGGTCCAACAAATATGGTATTCTCCTACTCTGGTGGAGTAGCAGAATCTGTTTTCAGTTGTAATATTAAGTATGCTAATGCTTTGTGTTACAAATATCTTATTTTAAATTACAAATTTGGGGACAAATACATTTTCAATTTCTTTCTTAATTTTCAAAAGCTTGTGGCAAAAAATGAAATCTTTAAAAGACTTATCATGCCTTTTATCAAATACATTGCGGGGAAATTCCGACAGAAAAAGTCAGATGGAGCTACACACGGTCGGAATTTCTAACCAAAAGCTCACATCGGACTTTTCTTGTTGGAATTTCCGATCGTGTGTACACGGCATTAGTACGGCTGTCTGCCTCTACTTCTCATAGGGGCAGAAATTAACTGATGTCCAGGAAGATCAATAAACTACGGGAGCACTCACCAGCGCCCTCACAGTTCATTGAGCAATACAAGCCATCTGCTGCGGTGGAAGATGGTACTTGTAGTTCATTCATTCAGAGAACTGAATGACGCAGCTGTGTGGGTGGAGCCCTGCACAGCCACACTGTGTTTAAATTGTGACCGCGGGAGATTGTGGTGGATTGCGGGCAGGTGCTTTAATAACATGTTACATCCTGAATATGGGTTTAACATGTTACTAAAAGTGAACTTATTCTTTAAAGCGGTAGTAAACGTTATGCCTAAAGGTAAGCTTATAATAAAGCTCACCTCTAGGTACAGTAAATATCTCCTAAACGTGCACCATTTAGAAAATATTTACTTTAGTAGCAGCCAGTGATGTCACTGGAGCATGTGCACTGCACTCTTAATGGACAGCATGCCGTGGCGCGCCCATGACTCTTGCATGGATTCACGCAAGTGACGTCAATGCTGCTCAGCCATTCAAATGGCCTGAGCCCACAAACCCAGAAGGTAGACTGGGTGAAAATGGAAGCTCTGTCAGCGGTGGTAGCTCACCACCTGAGGGTTTTGTTTTAAGGTAAGTCTGTCATAATGTGCTAGTATGAGATGCATACTAGCAAATTATGCCATTACCTTGCAAGGAGAAAAATTTTATGTTTTTTTTGTGGTTTACACCCACTTAAAGGGCATAAGCAAATTTGCCTGGGGTTCGAATTTGATTAAAATTCAGGGGACATGATGTTAGCAGTGAATCACTCTCAAGTCTATAAGGAAGGGAGGAGCATATCCCATTCTGTACTTTCTGGGCATTTTTAGGGCTATCAGACCAAAAACATTTTTAAAAGTACCATACAGTAGGGAGAGAGTCCCTTTTTCATGTGGCTTTAATGGCAACGTGCAAAAAAACACAAATTCTTTACATTACAAAATTGGGGGATGTCTTGAAGCTATATGTGGTAGTTGAGAGCAGTATGATTTTTACAGACAGCCTCAGTGACACAATGATGGTGCATACTGTATTTGGTTCTTGAATTGATTTCTTTCTTTTACAGTTAGCGTGGCTTACATACAACAGCAGCACCCAAAACTGATTACATTTTCTTAAAATATGGTATTTTTTCAGGTAGTTTTAGCATTGACACATGGCAGGCCAGGTTTGACTCACAAATAAAAGTTGGCCAGTTGTTTTCTAAAAATGTCCATGTTTTTGCTTATGCAAAACTGCCCTACTGTTGACCAGTTTCTAGCTATCTCCTTTTATGAATTCAAAGAAAAGGGCAGTACAGTGGCTAAGTGGTTAGCACTTTTTACTTGAAGCACTAGGGTCATTGGCTTGAATCCCAACCAAGGCACCACCTGCCTGGCATTTGCATGTTCTCCCTGTGCCTGCATGGGTTTCCTCCCACACTCCAAAGACATGCTGGTAGGTTAATTGGCACCCTAGCATAGGCGTGCACAAGGTGTACTGGGTGTGCCTGGGCACACCCTAATAGAGTTGAGCGGACACCTGGATGTTCGGGTTCGACGGGTTCGGCCGAACTTCGGAAAAAAGTTTGGGTTCGGGACCGAACTTTAACCCGAACCCGGACCCGAACCCAAACCCCATTGAAGTCAATGGGGACCCGGACTTCTAAGGACTAAAAAGGCTCTAAAAAAGTAATGGAAAGGGCTAGAGGGTTTCAAATGGCAGCAAAATGTTGTTAGGAGCATGGCAAGTGCTCTGCAAACAAATGTGGATAGGGAAATAACTTAAAATAACATAAAAAAAATAAAAAAATAAAAAAATATGCTGGAGGCCCCCTTTTCAGCAGAAGAGGTACGGGAAGTCATTAAGAACCTCAGAAACTCAACGGCACGATGCCACACATATGGTGGGAATGCCCCAGAATACGCCCTTTCTGGAATAAATTATTCAATTTAATGGATAAGCTAGTGGGAAAATAAAATACTTTGAAATAAAAATGTAGCGGGGTGCTAAATTTAAGGGAAGTGTTTGAGTGGTAAATAGGCTCAAACACCCTAATTCTGTAGGATTCATGGACCATTTTGTCCTCGGGGGACAGTATTGGTGTGCAGTTCCCTGCGGCCTACAGGTGGCGCTGCCATGGTAGGCTAGGGTTGAACCGCCGATACAGTGCTGTGCCTTTTGTGTCCCCTCTTGGCAGTAGTACAGCGGGGCGGGGAACCTGCTGTGCATGCCGGGAGAGCATATAAAAGGGGCAGACCTTTGGCCTGGGGGCTGATGTCCAGTGGGGTCCACGCCCAGGTGCCTTCGGCCTGGGTGCATGTGTTCCTGTTCCATCTCGGGTACCTTTAGCCCAGGGTGAGGTACTATCCTGGAGTTCCTGCTGCCCTGGGTATGGAGGCCTAGGTGCGGGAGTAAAGCCTGGAGTCCAGAGCCTTCGTCTGGAGTCCGCTAAGGGTCGAGGAGTCTTAGGGTGCCGCCTCGTGTAGGGGACCATGTTCCAGGGAAGAGAGGATCATTCTGATGGACCGATGCGGGAGTCACGGTGAAGGAAGGGTCTGTTGACTCCCTGGAGAGATGTCTTCCCCTTGATATGGGCTAGGTTCATAGAATGAGAAGCTCAAGGTCATCTTGACTGTATCAGAGGCCTTATTCACCCGGCTCGTGGCAGGGGCCTTATACACCCTGGTCTGTGGCAGAGACCAAAGTTCTCCAGGTCCGTGGCAGGGGCCTTGTACACCCGGTCTGTGGCAGAGACCAACCTCAAGGTCTGTGGCAGAGACCGTGCACCTAAAACTGTTTGAGAAACCTAAGCAGTGAAGTGAATGTGCTACGTTTGTGCCTGGACCTCCTCCACACCTTAAGCTGTCCTGTTTCTTTGCTCTAACCTTTTCTATCCGAGTAGAGTTTATTTTGCCATGAGAGAATAAGAGTTGTAATTTCAGCTGGTGTGGACATTGACTTTACTGGGAATTAAAGGACTTGCCTCTACCTACAGTAGAGGTGAGAATCATCCCCTGGAGGAGTTTTGACTCTGGCTGTGGACACGGCCCGTCAAGTACACCGCTCAACCTCTTTATATAGGAGGGTACGGGCTGGTAGTGCGGTGTGCCTTTCTCCCTCCTGCGAGGAGCCAACAACATAAAGGCAGGTAAGGGGGAAAGGATCTGTGCGCTACAAAAAAAAATAAAAAAAATTATAATCTTGACCTAGGAGGACGAGGTCCATATGGAGTAGGAGGTTGAGGTGGTGGTGGATGTGGCTGTGTAGGTGGAAGCGGTGGTGGAGGAGGACGAGGTAGCCAACACTGGTTCAAAAATACAACAATGGCTGGGTAAGGCCGGTGATGTGTCGAATTCTGTCCCCCGTCAAATAGTGTCCACCCTGTACTGCGCTTGCTCAGTATGTAGGACAAGGGGATTTTGAAAATCTCCCAAGACGAACGGCGCCTGCGTGGTGAGTTCAGGTGAAGGCCACACCATCCGTGGTTCAAGCTGAGCCAAGTGAGGCCGTGCTCGAAGCGTGGCGATCGAACTGAGCCTGTGAGGGGCCCTGTTACTATGTGCTACCGTATGTCCACTTGGATGGTGGGGCTTGAACCTGCACTCACTGCGCAGGCCCCGTTCATCTTCGGAGATTTTGTGAATCTCCTTGTCCCCTGTACTGCGCAAGCGCTGCGCCTTCGCAGTATGGGCCGGACACAATCCGATGGCCGGACAGTTTTTGTCACAACACCGGTATACATGTCTATTCTGCACAAGGTACGGACAAGTCCTGTGGGATCCATGCCTGGTTAATTTTAATGAACGTGAGCTTGTCCACATTGGCTCTGGACAGGCGGCTGCGCTTGTCTGTGATAACGCCCCCTGCCGTGCTAAATACACGTTCAGATAATACACTGGCTGCAGGGCAGGCCAGCACCTCCAAGGCATAAAGGGAAAGCTCAGGCCATGTGCCCAATTTGGATACCCAGAAGTTAAAGGGGGCAGACCCATCATCCAGTACGTGTAGGCCTGTGGACACATACTGCTCAACCATGTTGGTGAAATGCTGCCTCCTGCTAAGACGTTCCATCTCAGCTGGTGGTGCTGGTTGTTGTGGCGTGCTGACAAAGCTTTTCCACATTTCAGCCATGCTAACCCTGCCTTCTGAGGTGCTGCCGGTGCCCCGGCTGCGTTGGCGACCTCTTCCTCCTCCTCTGCCTTCGCCTTGTGCTTCCACCGTACGCCCGCTGTCAGGTGGGAATGCCACCAGCAGCGCGTCTACCAGCGTGCGCTTGTACTCGCGCATCTTACGATCTCGCTCCAGTTAGGAAATTAAGGACGGTACGTTGTCCTTGTAACGGGGATCCAGCAGGGTGGCCACCCAGTAATCAGCACCAGTTAAAATGTGGGCAACTCGGCGGTCATTGCGGAAACACTGCAGCATGTAATCGCTCATGTGTGCCAGGCTGCCCAGAGGCAAAGAAAAGCTGTCCTCTGTGGGAGGTGTATCGTCTGTGTCCTCTGTATCCCCCCAGCCACGCACCAGTGATGGCCACGAGCTGGTCTGGGTGCCACCCTGCTGTGAAAATGGCTCCTCCTCCTCCTCCTCCATCTCCTCCTCCACCTCGTCATCCTCCAGAACTGTGCCCTTTCTGCCGGACAATTGTGTACCTGGCGTTTGTTGGTGCAGGAACCCACCCTCGTAGCCACTTGTGAAAGACTGCCCTGAAAGCCTTTGAAATGATCCCGCTTCCTCCTCCTCCTCCTCATCCTCCTGTGCCACATCCTCTTCCATCATCGCCCGAAGCGTTTTTTCAAGGAGGCATAGAACTGGGATAGTAACGCTAAGAACGGCGTCATTGGCACTGGACATGTTGGTGGAGTACTCGAAACAGCGCAACAAGGCACACAGGTCTCGCATGGAGGCCCAGTTATTGGTGGTGAAGTGGTGCTGTTCCGCAGAGCGACTCACGCGTGATTGCTGCAGCTGAAACTCCACTATCGCCTGCTGCTGCTCGCACAGTCTGGCCAGCATGTGCAAGGTGGAGTTCCACCTTGTGGGCACGTCACATATAAGGCGGTGAGCGGGAAGGCCGAAGTTACGCTGCAGCGCTGACAGGCGAGCAGCAGCAGGGTGAGAACGCCGAAAGTGCGCACACACAGCCCGCACTTTCTGCAGCAGCTCTGGCATATTGGGGTAATTTTTAAGGAACCTCTGGACCACCAAGTTCAGCACATGTGCCAGGCAAGGGATGTGCGTCAAACCGGCTAGGCCCAGAGCTGCTACGAGATTTCGCCCATTATCGCACACCACCAGGCCGGGCTTGAGGCTCACTGACAGCAACCACTCATTGGTCTGTTGTTCCATGTCCCTCCACAACTCCTGCGCGGTGTGGGGTTTTTCCCCCAAACAGGAAAGTTTTAAAACTGCCTGCTGTCGTTTACCCCTGGCTGTGCTGAAGTTGGTGGTGAAGGTGTTACGCTGACCGGATGAGGAGGCGGTAGAGGATGAGGAAGCGGAGTAGGAGCAGTTAGCAACAGGAGGCAAACTGAATGCGCCCTGCAATCCTCGGTGGTGGAAGGACATGCGCCAAACTGCTATCTGCCTCAGGCCCAGCCGCCACTGCATTTACCCAGTGTGCTGTTAGGGAGATATAACGTCCCTGACCGTGCTTACTGGTCCACGCATCCGTAGTTAGGTGGACCTTGCCACAGATGGCATTGCGCAGTGCACACCTGATTTTGTCCCCCACTTGGTTGTGTAGGGAAGGGATGGCTCGCCTGGAAAAATAGTGGCGGCTGGGCACGACGTACTGTGGGACAGCCAATGCCATCAGGCTTTTAAAGCTCTGCGTCTCCACCATACGGAATGACAGCATTTCAAAGGCCAGGAGTTTTGAAATGCTGGCATTCAGGGCCAGGGATCGCGGGTGGCTAGGGGGGTACTTCCTCTTCCGCTCCAATGTTTGGGAGATAGAGAGCTGAACGCTTCCATGGGACATTGTGGAGATGGTTGGTGACCCAGGTGGTAGTGTTGCTGGCAGATCCTCTGTTTGCGGGGTGGCAGGTGCCACTGTCACTACAGAGGTGGATGAAGAGGCCGAGACTGCAGCAGAAGAGGAAGCAGGAGGAGCCAGAGACCTTTCTTGGTTTTTGAGGTGTCTACTCCACTGCAGCTCGTGCTTTGCACTTAGATGCCTGGTCATGCAGGTTGTGCTCAGGTTGAGAACGTTTATGCCTCGCTTCAGCCTCTGATTGCACAGCCTGCAAACCACTCGTGTCTTGTCATCAGCACATTGTGTGAAGAACTGCCACGCTAGGGAACTCCTTGGACCTGGCTTTGGTGTGCTCGGTCCCTTGCTGCGTTGGGCAGTAGCAGACATACTGTCTAGGGGACGGACGCTCCGCTTTTGCACCCTGCTCCCTCTTCTGCTGTGCTGGTGGCTCTGTGCGACCACCGCCTCTTCCTCCAAACTACACTGGTCACCTGCATAACGTTCATTCCATGTGGGGTCGAGGACCTCATCATCCTCCACATCATCTTCCACCCAGTCTTCACCCCTGCCCTCCTTGTCTGTCTGCACAATTGCGAAAGCAGCAGCAGTTGGCACCTGTGTTTCGTCATCATCCGAGACGTACTGTGATGGTCCTCCCATGTACTCATCATGAAACATAAGTGGTTGGGCATCGGTGCACTCAATCTCTTCCACTTCTGGGGCAGGGCTAGGTGGATGGCCCTGGGAAACCCTGCTAACAGAGTCACCGAAAAGCAGAAGAGACTGCTGCATGATTTGGGGCTCAGACTGCTTGGCTGATTTGCAAGGGGGTGAGGTGAAAGACTGATGGACATGGGTTTCAGGTGGCAACTCTGATCTTTCATCAGAAGAGTGGGTGGGAGACAATGTGAAGGAACCCGAGGCACTGTCAGCAACCCAATCTACTATCGCCTGTACTTGTCCTGGCCTAAACATTCGTATAGCCTCATTAGGCGCGACAAAATACCGCCGCAGGCTCGGTCGCCTACTCGCACCTGAGGAAGGTGTTTCACTTGTGCGTGTATCTGGCACAGATCCACCACGTCCTCTCCCTGCAACAGGAGCTCCACCAGCAGCACCACGACCGGGGCCACCACGTCCCTTTGACCTTCTCCTCATATTTTCCAAATTTAGGATGTTGCCCTAAATGGGTGTTTTTGGAAGAGCAGAACACACCCACAGTACGTAACCGCTGAATCGCACAGCTACAGAACTGCAGAAAATGCTATTCAAAAAAAAAGTTGTTTTTTTAGTATAGCACAGTAGGAGAAAACTATATAGAAATTGTTTATTTCACACACCTCCAAATATGTATAACACACTGCAAACTATTTTTTGTGCCCCTAAACTGCGTTTTTTGGAAGAGCAGAACACACCCACAGTACGTAACCGCTGAATCGCACAGCTACAGAACTGCAGAAAATGCTATTCAAAAAAAATGTTGTTTTTTTAGTATAGCACAGTAGGAGAAAACTATATAGAAATTGTTTATTTCACACACCTCCAAATATGTATAACACACTGCAAACTATTTTTTGTGCCCCTAAACAGCGTTTTTTGGAAGAGCAGAACACACCCACAGTACGTAACCGCTGAATCGCACAGCTACAGAACTGCAGAAAATGCTATTCAAAAAAAATGTTTTTTTTTTTAGTATAGCACAGTAGGAGAAAACTATATAGAAATTGTTTATTTCACACACCTCCAAAATGTATAACACACTGCAAACAATTTTTTGTGCCCCTAAACGGTGTTTTTTGGAAGAGCAGAACACACCCACAGTACGTAACCGCTGAATCGCACAGCTACAGAACTGCAGAAAATGCTATTCAAAAAAAATGTTGTTTTTTTAGTATAGCACAGTATGAGAAAACTATATAGAAATTGTTTATTTCACACACCTCCACATATGTATAACACACTGCAAACTATTTTTTGTGGCCCTGAATGGCTCTTTTTGCAAGCGTACATTAAAGTGCAAATTTTTATTTTTTTTGCCCTAAACGGGTCTTTTTTTGCACGAGCAAAATAAAATGCAATTTTTTATTTTTTTTTTGCCCTATGGGTCTTTTGGAAAAGAGCACAATAAAGTGCCTTTTTTTTTCCCCCTAAATGGATCTTTTTCAAAGAGCAGAATACACCCACAGTATGGAAACGGTGTATCTCTCAACGTAATATGCAGTGCTGGTGCACTGAGCTTGCAGATAAAAGTTAGATTTTCTCTGACACTGGGCTCATGGCAGTGTAAAAAGACTGTGCACTGCAACACAAACAGGTAAACCTATGCAGATCGCTGATTTTAATCTCTGAATCTGGACTCATATATAATATATCTCTCTCTCCCTGAAAGCACCAACAGGAACCTGGCCCTCCACTACACTATCTCTCTATCTTTTCCCTCAGATTGCAGAATCAGGACTACCTCATGTATTTTACAATCTCGCCCTATTAGCAACAGCAGCAGCCAAGATCCTCTCCCTATCTATTCTGAAGCAGAGTGACGTGTGTGCTGTGTGCCTCTAGCTTATATAGAAGCTGGGTCACATGTTGCACTGACCAATCACAGCCATGCCATTAGTAGGCATGGCTATGATGGCCTCTAAGGGCACACGAGCTAATCAAAAGGTGATTGGCTGGCCCCTGAAGCATTTCTAAATGCGTAATTAGATTGCCGAACCCGAACCCGAACCCGGACTTTTGTGCAAAGTCCAGGTTCAGGTTCGGGTTCGGGAAAAAGCTAAAGTTCGGTACGGACCCGAACTTTACAGTTCGGGTTCGCTCAACACTACACCCTAATCCTTGGGCAGTGCCAGGGAGGTGTTTTGGTTAACCCCCATCTATGCGACCATCTCTGCCTTTGACTTTCTCCCCCAGCTGCAATGTTCCTCTAGTGCCCCATGCACACAGAACCCTGAGGCTTGCGGCCAGTGCCGACTCTCAGCTGTGCAGTATCTCCCTGGGCTAAGGAGGTGGTGGGTGGGGTGGGGGTGTGTCCAAACTCTCCCTCCTACTCACTCACAGGTGGCTGCTCTTGCTGATCGAGCACCTGAAACTGGAAAGAAGGCAGAGCAGAGATAGCAGTCTAGAGGTTGTCAGAACATTTGAGGTTAAAAGAATTACATATAGGCCTTTATATTATGCATATTATGTCAAAATGTAGAAAAAGAAGTAAACGGGACTATAGCGGTGCTAGCGTTAGTATTTAGACAACAGTGGAAGACTCAATTCATTAGATTAAAAAAAGGGGATTTATCCAATTATTGAACAGGTAGTACAAAATATTTAATAAAATTACATATGTATATATATAAGCGTTTTCACAAAATTTCAAAATAGGGCATAGCTGATATGGTGGTTAATTAGATGTTAAACCATAGAGATCATACGTGGTCCCAACATGTTTCGCCCATCGGGGCTTCGTCAGGGGAAGTATGTCTCAAATGTGAGAGTACATCGAACATAGCTGTTAAAATAGACAATAAAAGGATTCATATTAGCATATTGTAAATTGGTTTAAATAGAATTTAGAAGATCGATCTGTAAACAGGTCCACAGTTGGCAAAAAGAATAACGACTTACCACCATTAAAGCCCTAGATGAAATAAATGGGGGTGGAGACAAGAGAAACCTCTGCACGCTAATAGAGGAAGGAGAGGGATCTCCTCCTCGGTGTAAGACGTAGACGGAGCTCCGAGCATACAAACCCTCACAGTGACCGCTTAAGAGACCTAGCCAAAATAGATCAAAGGAATATATATAAATAGATGAATTGAATTAAATTAAAGAAAGAACCCCATTAGAGTTTATTAATTTAAATGAATATAATTAATATGTGAAAGCAATATAGAGGTAATAAGGTAAAAGTTATATATTATAGTGGTCAATAAATTTTGATCTAATTGGGGTTAATGGTCCAGTTAGCCCGATCATTTATGGGGCAGATTAAGTCACTATTAGGTTAAATATTCAGGTTATACTCACATTAAAATCAAAATTGAGAGAAAAAAAAGGAGAAAAATAGAGCGGATGAGATGATGCCTGATTATCCACTGGATACAAAATATCCGATTAAGATGCATTCATAGGACATGAACCTTCAGAGAACTTTAGTCCAGTGAAGAGAAAGTTCCAGAAGATGAAATTATTCTAAAAGTCAAATATGTTGTATATTAATCAGTTATCCACAAAGGGACGTCTTGAGTAGAAACAGTAAGTGTATAATAAAAATAATCCATCATTAGGTATTGTCATAAATATGGAATTAGCATTGTGCGGTTCTTATATTTTTTCATATTATTTAAATTATGTATAGATAGAATAATAAGGGAATGATCACTCAGCATGTTAGACAAAAACAGATTGAAGAGCCAATGGCCCAAACCAAGCTGTTAGTGTTGAATGAAGTAATACATTGTCTTGTGTATTATTAAACATACAGCATAACAATGCTTTTCGTCTGAAAGTATGACAAAAGGACATCTAATGAAGTAACAATCATAACAGTTTACAAAGCCCAAAAAATAAAGGGACTAGTAATGTACAGGAGACAGTGTGTCAGATTCTCAGATAAGCAGCAGATGGTTACCTTGAAACAGAGTTGTGGATAAATATCAGGCTGCCTCACCGAACCGCTCTGGTTGGTGTGCAGTCTGATAATGCCGGCTTTTAAGCGATCACCAACTCGGCCGGCGTCTGACGTCACCGGCGGAGTGCGGACGTGACAACGTTAGTGCGCATGCGCCCAGGGTCCCGAAGCTGTGCCGAAACGACAAGACCCAGAATACCTAGCGCCCAGGGGAGGGGACTTGGTCTCACGCACCAACGTCATTAGAAACATAGTTTCCAATGAGGCGGAGCGGGATCATGTTGTAATGTATCATAGTATGGTAAAGCTTGGTGAGAATAGTAAAACCAAATTCGGGGATAATGGGAAAGCAGAAACCGCAACAGAACGTGTGAGTTGGGCAGACCCAGCAATTGCCGGATATGCCCTGGGTGTCCGTATGAGGGCTGTAAGGAGCCCAGAGATTCCATCACAATCAGGCACCCTGTGCATGTTCTCATTGCAGACCCTCAGAGACCAAGGATGAAGTCGCTCTTTTGTCAATGATGGCGGGTACAGTTAACCAACCAAAAAAAGCCGTACCCGCCAACTTCCAGGGAGAAGTTACAGAACGATCTTAGAAAACAACATAGTTCACATAATGTACATTGCACATGTTTAAATTTAAACATAAATCTTCGACATAAAAGACAATTTAGGAAAAACATACTTATATAGAACATGACTAAATGAATGATAATTATTAGAAAATAAATTTAATATCGAACAGTAACAGCAGTTTAATTTTATTTAACTAAATTAATTTACAAATAAACATAAAGAAGGAAGGGGGAAGGGGGTAAAAAAGGAAGGAAACAGAGGACTCCTAGAGCAGGGAAGAGGGGGGATGTGGACAACCTAGATCATTGCAAGTCAATGCAGATCGGCCAATCATAGGAAGGGTCTAAAGCTAAGATTTTCGTTAAAGCCAGGGAAAACAGTTGCCTCTAGATTGTAAATCCAGCGAGCCTCTAATTGTAGCAAAGTTTTATCAACGCTTCCTCCTCTGACATGAGGCGGAATATGTTCCAAAGCCATGAAACGTATATTTCTTGCATTAAAGTTATGAAAAGTACCAACATGGTGACTAACTGCTGTTTCCACTTTTCTCTTAAAGATAGGTTTAATATGGTCACGAATTCGCTTATAAAAGGGGCGCTTGGTTTTTCCTATATAGAATTAGACATGTGCATTCGTTTTCGTCCGAATGCATTTTCGTACAAATTTCAGCTATTTTCGTTATCGTTTTAACAAACGAAAACGAAAGCACAGAATCCAAAAACCGAAAGATCCGACATAAACAAATGCTTTATTTTCCTTTTCGTTGCTACAACAGTTCGATATAGACAGGAGATTCGACGTGATGCTGACAATAACAATCTGTGTCTATCGAACCTGTGGTCGAATGTGCCTAACCTTAACTCTATTAGTCCAAGATTATTCTACATAGGAGAGAAAAGATTCGACATTATAGAGAGAAAAGATTCGACATAGGAGAGAAAGATTCGACATAGGAGAGAAAAGATTCGACATAGGAGAGAAAAGATTCGACATAGGAGAGAAAAGATTCGACATTATAGAGAGAAAAGATTTGACATAGGAGAGAAAAGATTCGACATAGGAGAGAAAAGATTTGTTATTATAGAGAGAAAAGATTCGACATAGAGAGAAAAGATCACTGCTGGAATTGGGTGGGGGAAGTAAAATAAAAATAAAGTTGATGATGAATGTTATTGGCTGATTGTAACCAAAGAGGAGGAGCAGTAAAATAGCTAGAATGACGAAGATTCGACAAAGCATCGAAAGTTAGAAGATTCAACGGTGCAGCAAAACTGTACGACGCTGCAATCGTACATTTCTGGTCAAATGCATCCGCCCATAGGCTATAGAAGAATTCTAATGTTGGTTGACTAGTAATAGTAATGAATAAATATAATTATTACTAGTCATACAACATTAGAATTCTTCTATAGCTTGTGGGCGGAACATTCGACCGGAAATGTATGATTGCAGCGTCGTACAGTTTCACTGCTCCGTCGAATCTTCTTTGAACATTCGACAGACACCATAAGCCTTCAATGACAGATTCGACCTTAATTAATTCAGATTTTCGGACGAATGCAATTTCTAACGAAAAACGAAATAAATAAAAACGAATTTCGGGAGTAACTAAATAAATTTATTTTTCGGACGAAAACGAAATTTCGAAACAAAATATTTCAGTGTGCACATGTCTATATAGAATCCACCGCATTGGCAAATAGCCATATATACAATGCCCTGAGTTTGGCATGTAATTCGATGTTTAGCACGGTGAATTTGACCATTGGGAAGTGTGCAGGTTGAACTGTTGAGTATAAATGGGCACATGTCACAGTGCCCACAAGCAAACGTTCCTGGGTTTAGGCATTTTATATCAGAGAGGGTTTCAAAGTGGCTATGAACCAGACTATCTTTCAGAGAGGGTGCCCGTTGGTAAGTTATTTGTGGTTTACTACCAATATATTTGTTAACTATTGGATCAGCAGACAGCAGAGGCCAGAAATTTTCCACAATCTTGCGGATTTTGAGGTGTTCAGTAGAGTATCTTGTAATAATTCTTATTTGGTCAGTTTGAGTGGTAAGTTTTTGGCCAAAAATAAGAGAGCTGCGATCTTGTTCACATACTCTCTTATAAGCTCTCTTCAAAACCGAATGACTGTAACCCCTGTCTTTTAAACGAGCATATAGCTCGTCCGCAGCTTTTTTGAAATCTGCATCCCGGCTGCAGTTACGTTTGCTGCGAAGGTATTGACTGTAGGGAATACTGGTTACAAGCGATGCAGGATGGAAGCTTGTCGCATGTACGACAGTATTCCCGGCAGAGGGCTTTCTGTAGAGGGATGAGTGTAAAACGCCATCCCTGTCCAGATGCAACATTAGATCAAGGAAACTAAGCTCTGTCTGACTGCAGGACATAGTAAATTTTAAATTAAATCGGTTTGAGGAGATCCCCTTCATAAAGAGATCAAGCTCATCCCTGTCACCTGACCAGAAAAAGAGGACATCGTCGATGTACCTGTACCAGGATATTATCCTGCCCAGGCACACCGACGGATCCTCGATGGAGAAAAGCTCCCTCTCCCACCCCCCCAGGTACAGGTTGGCATACGATGGGGCACACTTAGTCCCCATCGCGACCCCCTGCACCTGGAGGAAGTGGGAGAGTCCGAACATGAAAACATTATGCGTGAGTATAAATCTCAAAAGCTCGAGAACAAAGGAATTATAAATGGCTGAATTTGGTCCTCTTTCTAAAAGATGGCTCTGCACAACCGCAATCCCTTGATTGTGGGGGATGGCATTGTACAAACCCTCGATGTCCAAGGCTACAAGCCATGTTCCAACCGGAAGTATAATTCCCTCGATAATTTTTAACAAATCTATTGTATCCCTGACATAGGATGACAGGGCTACAACATGAGGTTGCAGGTAGTCGTCAATTAGTGCGCTAGCGTTTTCGGTAAGACTTAAACAGCCCGATATAATTGGACAACCAGGGGGTTGAGTAAGGCTTTTATGAACCTTAGGCAAAGAATAAAAGGTTGGTACCTTGGGATCCTTTACATTCAAAAATTTCCAAGTCTCAAGATCAATAGTACCCTGTTGATAGGCTTTAAAGATAATACCACGATATTGCTTTACATAATTCTCAATTACTGTTTGTGAGATCTTTCGATAACAAGTTTCATTAGACAAGATATCCTTGCACATTTTTTCATATTGCAAGGTATCCATGATAACAAGGTTCCCACCCTTATCTGCTGGCTTTATGACTATACTGCTGTTGCCTTGAAGGGATTTAAATGCTTCTTGCTGTTTTTTCGTAAGGTTCTTCCTTCCATAATGGTCAAAATTGATTTTTTCAATTTCCTTAGTTGTTTGTTGGACGAATGCCCAGATATTGGGGTTTGTATGAAGTAGTGGGAAGGTTCGTGATTTAGGCTTAAATGAGGAGGGTGGGGGAAAGGACACACCGACCGCAGATATCCCCGGCACAGATTGAAAGCCGGGGACATCATCGTCGGTGTGTGCCTCCTCCCACAGATCCATCAAGTCCTCAAGGGCCCGTTGCTCATTTAGTCTTGAAAGAGAAACGGGTTGACCAGATTCATAAGTCTGGTCACCTGATGGTTTATCAAAGATAACCTTGTAAAGCAGTCTTCGAGCAAAAAGGTGTATGTCCTTAATAACATGAAATTTATCTGTATGGGAGTTGGGACAGAAAGAAAGACCTAATTTAAGGATTGAGATTTCTTCCGCCTTAAGCTCATGAGAGGAAAGGTTAATAATCTCCATCTCAGTATGTTTTGGCATTATGTATTGGGAGTTGGGACTGGATCCTTGTCTTTCCCTAAAAAAATGGGGGCTAGTTTAGTGTCTGGTAGCGATGCAATAGCTAAAAGAGGGGTAGTGGTTTCCTGATTATTAGCCTTTAGAATATTTGGTGTGGACTGTGGCATAGTTTCCGAATGGCT
Source organism: Rana muscosa (assembly GCA_029206835.1). Lineage (NCBI taxonomy): Eukaryota > Metazoa > Chordata > Amphibia > Anura > Ranidae > Rana > Rana muscosa. The sequence continues at coordinate 38,357,505 of CM055119.1, forward strand.
TCCCTTGGGGATAGCGCCGGAATGTGCATAAGATGCTAATGAGGGAGTGAGAGGTGCTGCCGTTGCAATGGATTGTGTAACCATGGCTTGAAGACCACGTGCGGTTTTGGGGGAAGGATGAAAGGTAGAAAGTGAGCGGGAATGTGAGAGGGCAGGACGCCCAGGTAGAGAGCGGTGCGAAGGTGCTGTGCCAAGTTGATGTTTTAGGGATTCCGTGGAAGCCGCATCTGAATTCCCTTTCCGTTTTTTAGGAAGTCTATCGTCCGACAGATCGCGGTATATCGTGGATTGACTCGAAGAGAGAGAGGATGCAGAGGATAAATTTGTTGTTGGATCATCTGTTTTTGTATTTTTATTATTAGTGTGTCTATTAAAGGGTCTATTATGGGTGTTCTGTGTCCATTTGTAAGCAAATCCATTATTATGGGCATTAATATCTCTTAAGAACTTGCCTTCCTTGCCATTTATGATTTCTTTTGTGTATCCTTTTATATGTTCTTTTAAATCTTTCTCTCTAGACTTGAATCTGGCAGTTGCCAGAATTAAGGAGTACTCATCAAACCATTTTGTTATATGGTCATCCAGAGTGGCCAGTTCGGTGTCATATTGGTCACATAATGTGACCGTCATTTGGAAAGAGCAATTTTGTAAATTGCCCTCCCAAATTTTCTTTAGGGTGTCATCGATTTTGCGTAAATTAGGAAATATTTGGATGCGTAGTCCCCAGGGGACGACTTGATTCTCTATATATTTCTCAAAAAACTTTTTGTGCCAGAATATATGGACCTTCTTTTCTAGGAGTCTCTGTAATCTCAGGAATGCCTGGTCTAAATCTTGATCAGAGATTGCCGAGGTGTTTTGAGACTGTTGTATCCTAGTCATGAAACCCTCCCATGCCTCTCCACAAAAGGAAGCCATCTTGAAAAAAAAAAAAAGGGGGAGGGGAAAGGGAAGCAAAAAAAGGGGATTTTTTTCTAATTTGTAATATGTAAGAAAAAATAACAATAACACATATAAGATTTTTTTCAATAGAGTATACCACTGTGTGTAAATTATTAATGAAACCAATTATAATACTAGAGTAATTTGGTTTCTGTGTCACCAAAGGCAGACCACTGAAAAGTGTGTATTAAAACACTGTTAGACAGATAAATGGTTTTGTGGTCTGACTAAGGGTAGACACCCAATATAACGCACCTCATCCCAAATTTGTGACAAAATGTAGAAAAAGAAGTAAACGGGACTATAGCGGTGCTAGCGTTAGTATTTAGACAACAGTGGAAGACTCAATTCATTAGATTAAAAAAAGGGATTTATCCATTTATTGAACAGGTAGTACAACATATTTAATAAAATTACATATGTATATATATAAGCGTTTTCACAAAATTTCAAAAATAGGGCATAGCTGATATGGTGGTTAATTAGATGTTAAACCAAAGAGATCATACGTGGTCCCAACATGTTTCGCCCATCGGGGCTTCGTCAGGGGAAGTATGTCTCAAATGTGAGAGTACATCGAACATAGCTGTTAAAATAGACAATAAAAGGATTCATATTAGCATATTGTAAATTGGTTTAAATAGAATTTAGAAGATCGATCTGTAAACAGGTCCACAGTTGGCAAAAAGAATAACGACTTACCACCATTAAAGCCCTAGATTAAATAAATGGGGGTGGAGACAAGAGAAACCTCTGCACGCTAATAGAGGAAGGAGAGGGATCTCCTCCTCGGTGTAAGACGTAGACGGAGCTCCGAGCATACAAACCCTCACAGTGACCGCTTAAGAGACCTAGCCAAAATAGATCAAAGGAATATATATAAATAGATGAATTGAATTAAATTAAAGAAAGAACCCCATTAGAGTTTATTAATTTAAATTAATATAATTAATATGTGAAAGCAATATAGAGGTAATAAGGTAAAAGTTATATATTATAGTGGTCAATAAATTTTGATCTAATTGGGGTTAATGGTCCAGTTAGCCCGATCATTTATGGGGCAGATTAAGTCACTATTAGGTTAAATATTCAGGTTATACTCACATTAAAATCAAAATTGAGAGAAAAAAAAGGAGAAAAATAGAGCGGATGAGATGATGCCTGATTATCCACTGGATACAAAATATCCGATTAAGATGCATTCATAGGACATGAACCTTCAGAGAACTTTAGTCCAGTGAAGAGAAAGTTCCAGAAGATGAAATTATTCTAAAAGTCAAATATGTTGTATTTTAATCAGTTATCCACAAAGGGACGTCATGAGTAGAAACAGTAAGTGTATAATACACACTTTTCAGTGGTCTGCCTTTGGTGACACAGAAACCAAATTACTCTAGTATTATAATTGGTTTCATTAATAATTTACACACAGTGGTATACTCTATTGAAAAAAATCTTATATGTGTTATTGTTATTTTTTCTTACATATTACAAATTAGAAAAAAATCCCCTTTTTTTGCTTCCCTTTCCCCTCCCCCTTTTTTTTTTTTCAAGATGGCTTCCTTTTGTGGAGAGGCATGGAAGGGTTTCATGACTAGGATACAACAGTCTCAAAACACCTCGGCAATCTCTGATCAAGATTTAGACCAGGCATTCCTGAGATTACAGAGACTCCTAGAAAAGAAGGTCCGTATATTCTGGCACAAAAAGTTTTTTGAGAAATATATAGAGAATCAAGTCGTCCCCTGGGGACTACGCATCCAAATATTTCCTAATTTACGCAAAATCGATGACACCCTAAAGAAAATTTGGGAGGGCAATTTACAAAATTGCTCTTTCCAAATGATGGTCACATTATGTGACCAATATGACACTGAACTGGCCACTCTGGATGACCATATAACAAAATGGTTTGATGAGTACTCCTTAATTCTGGCAACTGCCAGATTCAAGTCTAGAGAGAAAGATTTAAAAGAACATATAGAAGGATACACAAAAGAAATCATAAATGGCAAGGAAGGCAAGTTCTTAAGAGATATTAATGCCCATAATAATGGATTTGCTTACAAATGGACACAGAACACCCATAATAGACCCTTTAATAGACACACTAATAATAAAAATACAAAAACAGATGATCCAACAACAAATTTATCCTCTGCATCCTCTCTCTCTTCGAGTCAATCCACGATATACCGCGATCTGTCGGACGATAGACTTCCTAAAAAACGGAAAGGGAATTCAGATGCGGCTTCCACGGAATCCCTAAAACATCAACTTGGCACAGCACCTTCGCACCGCTCTCTACCTGGGCGTCCTGCCCTCTCACATTCCCGCTCACTTTCTACCTTTCATCCTTCCCCCAAAACCGCATGTGGTCTTCAAGCCATGGTTACACAATCCATTGCAACGGCAGCACCTCTCACTCCCTCATTAGCATCTTATGCACATTCCGGCGCTATCCCCAAGGGAAGCCATTCGGAAACTATGCCACAGTCCACACCAAATATTCTAAAGGCTAATAATCAGGAAACCACTACCCCTCTTTTAGCTATTGCATCGCTACCAGACACTAAACTAGCCCCCATTTTTTTAGGGAAAGACAAGGATCCAATCCCAACTCCCAATACATAATGCCAAAACATACTGAGATGGAGATTATTAACCTTTCCTCTCATGAGCTTAAGGCGGAAGAAATCTCAATCCTTAAATTAGGTCTTTCTTTCTGTCCCAACTCCCATACAGATAAATTTCATGTTATTAAGGACATACACCTTTTTGCTCGAAGACTGCTTTACAAGGTTATCTTTGATAAACCATCAGGTGACCAGACTTATGAATCTGGTCAACCCGTTTCTCTTTCAAGACTAAATGAGCAACGGGCCCTTGAGGACTTGATGGATCTGTGGGAGGAGGCACACACCGACGATGATGTCCCCGGCTTTCAATCTGTGCCGGGGATATCTGCGGTCGGTGTGTCCTTTCCCCCACCCTCCTCATTTAAGCCTAAATCACGAACCTTCCCACTACTTCATACAAACCCCAATATCTGGGCATTCGTCCAACAAACAACTAAGGAAATTGAAAAAATCAATTTTGACCATTATGGAAGGAAGAACCTTATGAAAAAACAGCAAGAAGCATTTAAATCCCTTCAAGGCAACAGCAGTATAGTCATAAAGCCAGCAGATAAGGGTGGGAACCTTGTTATCATGGATACCTTGCAATATGAAAAAATGTGCAAGGATATCTTGTCTAATGAAACTTGTTATCAAAAGATCTCACAAACAGTAATTGAGAATTATGTAAAGCAATATCGTGGTATTATCTTTAAAGCCTATCAACAGGGTACTATTGATCTGGAGACTTGGAAATTTTTGAATGTAAAGGATCCCAAGGTACCAACCTTTTATTCTTTGCCTAAGGTTCATAAAAGCCTTACTCAACCCCCTGGTCGTCCAATTATATCGGGCTGTTTAAGTCTTACCGAAAACGCTAGCACACTAATTGACGACTACCTGCAACCTCATGTTGTAGCCCTGTCATCCTATGTCAGGGATACAATAGATTTGTTAAAAATTATCGAGGGAATTATACTTCCGGTTGGAACATGGCTTGTAGCCTTGGACATCGAGGGTTTGTACAATGCCATCCCCCACAATCAAGGGATTGCGGTTGTGCAGAGCCATCTTTTAGAAAGAGGACCAAATTCAGCCATTTATAATTCCTTTGTTCTCGAGCTTTTGAGATTTATACTCACGCATAATGTTTTCATGTTCGGACTCTCCCACTTCCTCCAGGTGCAGGGGGTCGCGATGGGGACTAAGTGTGCCCCATCGTATGCCAACCTGTACCTGGGGGGGTGGGAGAGGGAGCTTTTCTCCATCGAGGATCCGTCGGTGTGCCTGGGCAGGATAATATCCTGGTACAGGTACATCGACGATGTCCTCTTTTTCTGGTCAGGTGACAGGGATGAGCTTGATCTCTTTATGAAGGGGATCTCCTCAAACCGATTTAATTTAAAATTGACTATGTCCTGCAGTCAGACAGAGCTTAGTTTCCTTGATCTAATGTTGCATCTGGACAGGGATGGCGTTTTACACTCATCCCTCTACAGAAAGCCCTCTGCCGGGAATACTGTCTTACATGCGACAAGCTTCCATCCTGCATCGCTTGTAACCAGTATTCCCTACAGTCAATACCTTCGCATCAAACGTAACTGCAGCCGGGATGCAGATTTCAAAAAAGCTGCGGACGAGCTATATGCTCGTTTAAAAGACAGGGGTTACAGTCATTCGGTTTTGAAGAGAGCTTATAAGAGAGTATGTGAACAAGATCGCAGCTCTCTTATTTTTGGCCAAAAACTTACCACTCAAACTGACCAAATAAGAATTATTACAAGATACTCTACTGAACACCTCAAAATCAGCAAGATTGTGGAAAATTTCTGGCCTCTGCTGTCTGCTGATCCAATAGTTAACAAATATATTGGTAGTAAACCACAAATAACTTACCAACGGGCACCCTCTCTGAAAGATAGTCTGGTTCATAGCCACTTTGAAACCCTCTCTGATATAAAATGCCTAAACCCAGGAACGTTTGCTTGTGGGCACTGTGACATGTGCCCATTTATACTCAACAGTTCAACCTGCACACTTCCCAATGGTCAAATTCACCGTGCTAAACATCGAATTACATGCCAAACTCTGGGCATTGTATATATGGCTATTTGCCAATGCGGTGGATTCTATATAGGAAAAACCAAGCGCCCCTTTTATAAGCGAATTCATGACCATATTAAACCTATCTTTAAGAGAAAAGTGGAAACAGCAGTTAGTCACCATGTTGGTACTTTTCATAACTTTAATGCAAGAAATATAAGTTTCATGGCTTTGGAACATATTCCGCCTCATGTCAGAGGAGGAAGCGTTGATAAAACTTTGCTACAATTAGAGGCTCGCTGGATTTACAATCTAGAGGCAACTGTTTTCCCTGGCTTTAACGAAAATCTTAGCTTTAGACCCTTCCTATGATTGGCCGATCTGCATTGACTTGCAATGATCTAGGTTGTCCACATCCCCCCTCTTCCCTGCTCTAGGAGTCCTCTGTTTCCTTCCGTTTTTACCCCCTTCCCCCTTCCTTCTTTATGTTTATTTGTAAATTAATTTAGTTAAATAAAATTAAACTGCTGTTACTGTTCGATATTAAATTTATTTTCTAATAATTATCATTCATTTAGTCATGTTCTATATAAGTATGTTTTTCCTAAATTGTCTTTTATGTCGAAGATTTATGTTTAAATTTAAACATGTGCAATGTACATTATGTGAACTATGTTGTTTTCTAAGATCGTTCTGTAACTTCTCCCTGGAAGTTGGCGGGTACGGCTTTTTTTGGTTGGTTAACTGTACCCGCCATCATTGACAAAAGAGCGACTTCATCCTTGGTCTCTGAGGGTCTGCAATGAGAACATGCACAGGGTGCCTGATTGTGATGGAATCTCTGGGCTCCTTACAGCCCTCATATGGACACCCAGGGCATATCCGGCAATTGCTGGGTCTGCCCAACTCACACGTTCTGTTGCGGTTTCTGCTTTCCCATTATCCCCGAATTTGGTTTTACTATTCTCACCAAGCTTTACCATACTATGATACATTACAACATGATCCCGCTCCGCCTCATTGGAAACTATGTTTCTAATGACGTTGGTGCGTGAGACCAAGTCCCCTCCCCTGGGCGCTAGGTATTCTGGGTCTTGTAGTTTCGGCACAGCTTCGGGACCCTGGGCGCATGCGCACTAACGTTGTCACGTCCGCACTCCGCCGGTGACGTCAGACGCCGGCCGAGTTGGTGATCGCTTAAAAGCCGGCATTATCAGACTGCACACCAACCAGAGCGGTTCGGTGAGGCAGCCTGATATTTATCCACAACTCTGTTTCAAGGTAACCATCTGCTGCTTATCTGAGAATCTGACACACTGTCTCCTGTACATTACTAGTCCCTTTATTTTTTGGGCTTTGTAAACTGTTATGATTGTTACTTCATTAGATGTCCTTTTGTCATACTTTCAGACGAAAAGCATTGTTATGCTGTATGTTTAATAATACACAAGACAATGTATTACTTCATTCAACACTAACAGCTTGGTTTGGGCCATTGGCTCTTCAATCTGTTTTTGTCTAACATGCTGAGTGATCATTCCCTTATTATTCTATCTATACATAATTTAAATAATATGAAAAAATATGAAAAAATATAAGAACCGCACAATGCTAATTCCATATTTATGACAATACCTAATGATGGATTATTTTTATTATACACTTACTGTTTCTACTCAAGACGTCCCTTTGTGGATAACTGATTAACCACTTAACGACTGCCCACCGCCGATTTACGTCGGCAGAATGGCACCGACAGGCAGAATCACGTAGATCTACGTGATCGCCTTTGTGCAGTTGGGGGGTCCATCCGGACCCCCCTTCACTGCAGTGAGCGGCCGTTAAGTGTTCGGGAGCAATCAGGCATGAGGGGGCGGCCGCTCGATTCCGCCCCCCCCCCTCACGATCGCTCCCGGCGAATGAAATTGCTTCCTCCTGCCTGAAATGTAAACACAGGCTGGAGGAAGTGATGTCATCTCCCTCGCCGCAGTCTTTTCGTTCCCGGCGCCGAGGAGAGAAGACAGAGGTTAGTGCTCCAACAGTCCACTGACACGTAGGTACACATAGGCACACAAATCACCCCCCAGTCACCCCCAGATCACCCCCCCAGGTCACCCCAAAGCCCCCAATCACAGTGTCACTGATTGCAGTGATCATTTATTTTACTGATCACTGCATTTAGTGTCATCTGTGATTGTAAAAAGTTGCAGGGCAGTTAGGATTAGGCCCCTTTAGGTCCAGGGTAGCCCCCTAACCCCCCCCCTAATAAAGGTTTAACCCCTTGATCACCCCCCAGGTAACCCTTTCACCCCCTAACTTCAGCGTCACTAAGCGATTGTTTTTCCGATCGCTGTATTCGTGTCGCTGGTGTTTTAGATAGGCAGTTATTTTTTTTTAGGTTCGCCGCAGGTTTTTATTAGTGTCAGGTACCCCCATATATTATTTTAACCCCCTGATTGCCCCTAGAGTTAACCCTTTCACCAGTGATCGCCGTATAAGCGTCACTGGTGTCACTGGTTAGCCAGTAAGTTATTTAGTTATTTAGGTTACCCGTCAGGTTTTTATATAGTGTCAGGTACCCCCATATTTAACCTAATAAAGGTTTTAACCCCCTGATTGCCCCTAGTTAACCCTTTCACCAGTGATCACCATATAAAGGTTACGGGTGATGCTGGTTGATTAGTTTGCTTTTTATAGCATCAGGGCACCCGCCGTATATAACCCAATAAAGGTTTAACCCCCCTGATCGCCCTGCGGGTGAGATCAATTAGGTTTTAGCGCCAGAGAGGGTCTGCGTCGCCCCAGGCAGTGTTAGGTTAGTGCCAGTAATGCTAACACCCACGCGCAAAGCATACACCCCCCTTAGTGGTATAGTATCTGATCAGATCTATACTAGCATCCCCAGCGGTTTAGGGTTCCCAAAAACGCAGTGTTAGCGGGATCAGCCCAGATACCTGCTAGCGCCTGCGTTTAGCCCCTCCGCCCAGCCCAGCCCAGCCCAGCCCACCCAAGTGCAGTATCGATCGATCACTGTCACTTACCAAACACAACACACATAACTGCAGCGTTCGCAGAGACAGGCCTGATCCCTGCGATCGCTAACAGTTTTTTTGTAGCGTTTGATATATTTGCTGACGACAGTCAGGTGCTTTTTTTCCTGTGAATCTTACTAGTGTACCCCTAAATTTAGAACCCAAAATGGCAAGACGAAGGTACACTAGTAAAGAGGCCTACGAGATTCTGAGCATGACAGATAGTGAAGAGGAGGTCACGTATCTGTCAGATTCAGGCTCAGAATATCTTCCCGTAGAAGACAGTGACGTCAGCGGCCCCACGTCAGATAGCTCTGACGACGAAGTTGAGGTCCCTGCTAAGGTCAGGTGTACCCGATCCCGATCTTCTGAGGTTGTTGAGGAGCAAGAACCGCAGGTCTCTCGTATCATGGAGCAGAGTAGTACTAGCGCCGCTATTCCTTCTGGTGAACTGGCAAGCACCAGCGGCCTAGTACAGCCTGGACGTACATCCAGCACTGCAGTAACACTTGGTGACGTGGCGAGTCCCATAAGTGCAGTTCAAGCTGGCGAGGTGGCAAGCACAAGTAGTGTCCCGCTGCCACCAAGAAGACAAAGGCAGGCCCGTCGTGCCCATACTGCCCTTCCTGCAGAATTCGCCTATCCTGATTGGGTCCCCACCACTTCTGCAGAACCCGTACTTCCCCCATTCACTGCCCAACCCGGTATTCAGGTGGAAACAGCTGATTTTATTCCAATTGATTTTTATTCGCTGTTTTTCACGGAAGATCTCTATAGATCTATTGTGGACCAGAGTAATTTATATGCTGGTCAATTTATCGCCGCTAACCCCCAGTTGCCTAAAATTGCCAGAAATTGGAAACCAATTACGGTTTCCGAATTTAAGACCTTTCTGGGCCTTTCCCTCAACATGGGCACACATAAATTTCCGTCATTGCGTGCTTATTGGTCCACGCACCCAATTGACCACATGCCCGTGTTCTCTGCCTCCATGTCCAGGGCACGATACGAGCAGATTTTGCGGTTCATGCACTTCAACGACAATGAACTTTGTCGTCCACGTGGGGACCCTGAATACGACCGGCTCTATAAAATTCGGCCCCTCATAAACCACTTCAACGAACGTTTTGCAGCCTTGTTTACTCCCGATCAAGTTGTCTGCGTTGATGAGTCCCTGATTAAATTTTCTGGCCGCTTGTCTTTCAAGCAGTACCTTCCCAGCAAGCGTGCCAGATACGGGGTCAAGCTCTACAAGTTCTGTGACAGGGCAACAGGCTATGTAGTGAACTTTACGGTTTATGAGGGAAAAGATAGTCAGATTGAGTCGGTCAACTGCCCGGATTACATAGGGAGCGCTGGCAAGATAGTGTGGAACTTGGTGTCACCCTTATTCGGAAAGGGGTACCACTTGTATGTGGACAATTATTACACGAGCGTGCCACTGTTTAGTCACTTGTTTGATCATCAGATTGGAGCATGTGGCACCGTGCGACCTAATCGCCGGGGCTTTCCCCAGCGGCTTGTAGATGCCCGTCTTAGGCTGGGGGAGAGAGCCTGCTTGAAGTGTAATAACTTGCTCGCTATGAAGTGGAGGGACAATAAGAATGTTTTCCTTCTTACCTCCCTTCATGCAGACACGACAGTCCAAATTCGTACGGCGACTGGTGTTGTGGAGAAACCCCTCTGTGTCCACGAATATAACCAAAATATGGGAGGGGTGGACCTCAACGACCAGTTGATGGCGCCGTATCTAATTGACCGTAAGGCGAGACGCTGGTACAAAAAAGTGTCTCTATCATTATTCCAATTGGCTTTGCTGAACGCTCATGTGCTATACAGAGCTTCAGGCGGGACGTTATCTCTTCTAAAATTCCAGAATGAGATAGTCACAGAACTCCTGTATCCAGGCGGTTCTGCACCTCACCATCCCCTACCAAATGCAGTAAGCCGGCTGCATGAGAGGCATTATTCGTATGTCCTCCCGAGTACCGCTACCCAAAGCCACCCCCAAAAAAGATGTCGTGTCTGTAGCAAGCGCGGATTTAGGCGTGACACCCATAGTTTTTGTCCACTCTGTCCTGACAAGCCTGGTCTTTGCCAAGGTGAATGTTTTGAACGCTACCACTCAAAAGTGAAGTTTTAGCGTAGGGTACAGCATTTCACAGACAAGGACACACTTACACAGGGTCTCCCAAGATGCCATTACATTTTGAGAGACCCGAACCATTACAGTTGTAAAGTTACAAAAAAAAGTGTAAAAAAGAAAAAAAAAAAACGTAAAAAACAAAACACAAAAAAAATATAAAATAAAAAAACCAAAAATAGTTGTCGTTTTATTGTTCTCTCTCTCTCTATTTTCTCTCTATTGTTCTGCTCTTTTTTACTGTATTCTATTCTGCAATGTTTTATCATGCTTGCTTTTCAGGTATGTAATTTTTTGTTTTCAGGTGCGCCATTCAACTGCAGCGCGGAATTATTTATCTTGACAGCAACAGCGTTTGCTCCCACGATACATAAAGCCGTGACTCCAGTGCTGTAGGAGGTGATTTCACCACCACAGTTAAAAAAAAGAGCATATATGCCGAAGCATGGGGGCAGCAGGGGCGGAGGAGCGATTTTGCTCCTAATGCCGCGTACATACGGTCGAAATTCCGACGGAGGCCTGCCCGTGGAAAATTCCGACCGTGTGTACGCGGCATAACTTTTTTGCGGGAGGATGCCCCCATGCTTCGGCATATATATATTTTAGGCACAGGTTGCGTTAAAACATTTTTTTATTTTTTACTAGGTTTTGTTTTGGTATTTGCTTTGCAGGTATGGCATGGTAAGGTCTTACTGTTGTACTGTAATGTTACTTTGTTTTAATGTTAACCACCATTTGCTTAGCAGGTACGCCATTCAGTTGCAGCGCGTATCTATTTATCTTGACAGCAACAGCGTTTGCTCCCACGATACATAAAGCCGTGACTCCAACGCTGTAGGAGGTGATTTCACCACCACAGTTAAAAAAAAGAGCATATATGCCGAAGCATGGGGGCAGCAGGGGCGGAGGAGCGATTTTGCTCCTAATGCCGCGTATATACGGTCGAAATTCCAACGGAGGCTTGCCCGTGGAAAAGTCCGACCGTGTGTACGCGGCATAACCTTTTATGCCGCGTACATACGGTCGAAATTCCGACGAAGGCTTGACCGTGTGTACGCGGCATAACTTTTTTGCGGGAGGATGCCCCCATGCTTCGGCATATATGCCCATCATTAGAAGTGGGTGGATGAAGGGAGGTATTCTAATGGTGGGCATACCCACCAATCAATCTCTTTTTTTCGTTCAGCCAATAGGCTGTATGAAAAAAAAGATTACAATACATGTCCAACAAGGACCAGCAACGTACTGGTATGTTGCTGGACTTTGAATGTTTATACCAGAATGATGCCTGCGGGTTTAGGTATCATCTTGGTATCATTCTTTTCAGCCAGCAGCCGGCTTTCATGTAAAAGCAATTCTAGCAGATAATTAGCCTCTAGACTGCTTTTACAAGCAGTGGGAGGGAATGTCCCCCCCGGATATAAAAAGCGCCATTGGGAAATTGGGAAAGCATTTTATCACACCGATCTTGGTGTGGTCAGATGCTTTGAGGGCAGAGGAAAGATCTAGGGTCTAACCCCCCAATTTTTTTCAAAAAAAGAGTACCTGTCACTACTTATTGCTATCATAGGGGATATTTACATTCCCTGAGATAACGATAAAAATGGTAAAAAAATAAAATATGAAAGGCACAGTTTAAAAATAAAATAAAAAAGCCAAATAAATAATAAAAAAAAAAAAAAAAAAAAGCACCGCTGTCCCCCCCTGCTCTTGCGCAAAGGCGAACGCAAGCGTCGGTCTAGCGTCATATGTAAACAGCAATTGCATCATGCATGTGAGGTATCACCGCGAAGGTCAGATCGAGGGCAGTCATTTTAGCAGTAGACCTCCTCTGTAAATCTAACGTGGTAACCTGTAAAGGCTTTTAAATGCTTTTAAAAATGAATGTAGTTTGTCGCCGCTGCGCGTTTGTGCGCGATTTTAAAGCATGTCGTGTTTGGTATCCATGTACTCGGCCTATGATCATCTTTTTTATTTCATCAAACATTTGGGCAATATAGTGTTTTTTAGTGCATTAAAAATAAAAAAAGTGTGTTTTCCCCCCAAAAAATGCGTTTGAAAAATCGCTGCGCAAATACTGTGTGGAAAAAAAAATGCAACACCCACTATTTTAATCTGTAGGGCCTTTGCTTTAAAAAAATATATAATGTTTGGGGGTTCAACATAATTTTCTTGCAAAAAAAAATTTTTTTTCATGTAAACAAAAAGTGTCAGAAAGGGCTTTGTCTTCAAGTGGTTAGAAGAGTGGATGATGTGTGACATAAGCTTCCTAATGTTGTGCATAAAATGCCAGGACAGTTCAAAACCCCCCCAAATGACCCCATTTTGTAAAGTAGACACCTCAAGCTATTTGCTGAGAGGCATGTTGAGCCCATTGAATATTTTTTTTTTGTCCCAAGTGATTGAATAATGACCAAAAAATAATAAAAAAATAAAATGTACAAAAAGTTGTCACTAAATTATATATTGCTCAAACATGCCATGGGCATATGTGGAATTACACCCCAAAATACATTCTGTTGCTTCTCCTGAGTACGGGGATACCACATGTGTGGGACTTTTTGGGAGCCTAGTCGCGTACGGGACCCCAAAAACCAAGCACCGCCTTCAGGATTTCTATGGGTGTAAATTTTTGATTTCACTCCTCACTGCCTATCACAGTTTCGGAGGCCATGGAATGCCCAGATGGCACAAAACCCCCCCAAATGACCCCATTTTGGAAAGTAGACACCCCAAGCTATTTGCTGAGAGGTATGTTGAGTATTTTGCAGATCTCGCTTTTTGTCACAAAGTTTTGAAAATGTAAAAAATGAAAAAAAAAAAGAAAAAAAATGTCTTTCTTACTTTTCAAAAACAAATGAGAGCTGTAAAATACTCACCATGCCTCTCAGCAAATAGCTTGGGGTGTCTACTTTCCAAAATGGGGTCATTTGTGGGGGTTTTGGGCTATTTTGACATTTTATGGCCTTAAAACTGTGATAGGTAGTGAGGAGTGAAATCAAAAATTTATGCCCTTAGAAACCTTGAAGGCGGTGCTTGGTTTTTGGGGTCCCGTACGCGGCTAGGCTCCCAAAAAGTCCCACACATGTGGTATCCCCGTACTCAGGAGAAGCAGCAGAATGTATTTTGGGGTGTAATTTCACATATAACCATGGCATGTGTGAGCAATATATCATTGAGTGACAACTTTTTGTACATTTTTTTTTTCTTTTTGTCATTATTCAATCATTTGGGACAAAAAAAAAAATATTCAATGGGCTCAACATGCCTCTCAGCAAATAGCTTGGGGTGTCTACTTTCCAAAATGGGGTCATTTGGGGGGGTTTTGTGCCATCTTGGCATTTTATGGCCTTCAAAACTGTGATAGGTAGTGAGGAGCGAAATCAAAAATTTATGCCCTTAGAAACCTTGAAGGCGGTGCTTGGTTTTTGGGGTCCCGTACGCGGCTAGGCTCCCAAAAAGTCCCACACATGTGGTATCCCCGTACTCAGGAGAAGCAGCAGAATGTATTTTGGGGTGTAATTTCACATATGCCCATGGCATGTGTGAGCAATATATCATTTAGTGACAACTTTGTGCAAAAAAAAAAAAAGTTTGTCATATTCCCGCAACCTGTGGCAAAATATAAAATATTCCATGGACTCAACATGCCTCTCAGCAAATAGCTTGGGGTGTCTACTTTCCAAAATGGGGTAATTTGGGGGGGTTTTGTGCTATTTTGGCATTTTATGGCCTTCGAAACTGTGATAGGTAGTGAGGAGTGAAATCAAAAATTTACGCCCTTAGAAATCCTGAAGGCGGTGCTTGGTTTTTGGGGCCCTGTACGCGGCTAGGCTCCCAAAAAGTCCCACACATGTGGTATCCCCGTACTCAGGAAAAGCAGCAGAATGTATTTTGGGGTGCAATTCCACATATAACCATGGCATGTGTGAGCAATATATCATTTAGTGACAACTTTTTGTACATTTTTTTTTCTTTTTGTCATTATTCAATCATTTGGGACAAAAAAAAATATTCAATGGGGTCAACATGCCTCTCAGCAAATAGCTTGGGGTGTCTACTTTCCAAAATGGGGTCATTTGGGGGGGTTTTGTGCCATCTTGGCATTTTATGGCCTTCAAAACTGTGATAGGTAGTGAGGAGTGAAATCAAAAATTTATGCCCTTAGAAACCTTGAAGGCGGTGCTTGGTTTTTGGGGTCCCGTACGCGGCTAGGCTCCCAAAAAGTCCCACACATGTGGTATCCCCGTACTCAGGAGAAGCAGCAGAATGTATTTTGGGGTGTAATTTCACTTATGCCCATGGCATGTGTGAGCAATATATCATTTAGTGACAACTTTGTGCAAAAAAAAAAAGTTTGTCATATTCCCGCAACTTGTGGCAAAATATAAAATATTCCATGGACTGAACATGCCTCTCAGTAAATAGCTTGGGGTGTCTACTTTCCAAAATGGGGTCATTTGGGGGGTTTTGTGCTATTTTGGCATTTTATGGCCTTCGAAACTGTGATAGGTAGTGAGGAGTGAAATCAAAAATTTGCGCCCTTAGAAATCCTGAAGGCGGTGCTTGGTTTCCGGGGTCCCGTACGTGGCTAGGCTCCTAAAAAGTCCCACACATGTGGTATCCCCGTACTCAGGAGAAGCAGCAGAATGTATTTTGGGGTGCAATTCCACATATAACCATGGCATGTGTGAGCAATATATCATTTAGTGACAACTTTTTTTTTATTTTTATTTTTTTGTCATTATTCAATCACTTGGGACAAAAAAAAAATATATTCAATGGGCTCAACATGCCTCTCAGCAATTTCCTTGGGGTGTCTACTTTCCAAAATGGGGTCATTTGGGGGGGTTTTGTACTGCCCTGCCATTTTAGCACCTCAAGAAATGAGATAGGCAGTCATAAATTTAAAGCTGTGTAAATTTCAGAAAATGTACCCTAGTTTGTAAACGCTATAACTTTTGCGCAAACCAATAAATATACGCTTATTGACATTTTTTTTACTAAAGACATGTGGCTGAATACATTTTGGCCTAAATGTATGACTAAAATTGAGTTTATTCGATTTTTCTTATAACAAAAATAGAAAATATCATTTTTTTTCAAAATTTTCGGTCTTTTTCTGTTTATATCGCAAAAAATAAAAATCGCAGAGGCAATCAAATACCATTAAAAGAAAGCTCTATTTGTGGGAAGAAAAGGACGCAAATATCATTTGGGTACAACATTGCATGTCCGCACAATTTACAGTTAAAGCAGCGCAGTGCCGAATCCCAAAAACAGGCCTGGTCCTAATGGCCCGAAATGGTCCGGGGCTTAAGTGGTTAATATACAACATATTTGACTTTTAGAATAATTTCATCTTCTGGAACTTTCTCTTCACTGGACTAAAGTTCTCTGAAGGTTCATGTCCTATGAATGCATCTTAATCGGATATTTTGTATCCAGTGGATAATCAGGCATCATCTCATCCGCTCTATTTTTCTCCTTTTTTTTCTCTCAATTTTGATTTTAATGTGAGTATAACCTGAATATTTAACCTAATAGTGACTTAATCTGCCCCATAAATGATCGGGCTAACTGGACCATTAACCCCAATTAGATCAAAATTTATTGACCACTATAATATATAACTTTTACCTTATTACCTCTATATTGCTTTCACATATTAATTATATTCATTTAAATTAATAAACTCTAATGGGTTTCTTTCTTTAATTTAATTCAATTCATCTATTTATATATATTCCTTTGATCTATTTTGGCTAGGTCTCTTAAGCGGTCACTGTGAGGGTTTGTATGCTCGGAGCTCCGTCTACGTCTTACACCGAGGAGGAGATCCCTCTCCTTCCTCTATTAGCGTGCAGAGGTTTCTCTTGTCTCCACCCCCATTTATTTCATCTAGGGCTTTAATGGTGGTAAGTCGTTATTCTTTTTGCCAACTGTGGACCTGTTTACAGATCGATCTTCTAAATTCTATTTAAACCAATTTACAATATGCTAATATGAATCCTTTTATTGTCTATTTTAACAGCTATGTTCGATGTACTCTCACATTTGAGACATACTTCCCCTGACGAAGCCCCGTTGGGCGAAACATGTTGGGACCACGTATGATCTCTTTGGTTTAACATCTAATTAACCACCATATCAGCTATGCCCTATTTTTGAAATTTTGTGAAAACGCTTATATATATACATATGTAATTTTATTAAATATTTTGTACTACCTGTTCAATAATTGGATAAATCCCCTTTTTTTAATCTAATGAATTGAGTCTTCCACTGTTGTCTAAATACTAACGCTAGCACCGCTATAGTCCCGTTTACTTCTTTTTCTACATTTTGTGACAAATTTGGGATGAGGTGCGTTATATTGGGTGTCTACCCTTAGTCAGACCACAAAACCATTTATATGCATATTATGTGTTTTTCATATGGTTCATATTCATGTATATTATGAATGAGAGGACAGCCATATTGTCTCTAAAGTTAAGCTCATAGCTCATGATATGCTATGAACAATACTTTGGTTTCTACTTTCTCTTTGAGAGGTTAACCCAAATTCACTATCTTTAAAAGTTTAAATTAGATTCATAGGCATGAATAGGCTTTGTTCTTATGTCTCACTAGGGGGTCTTGGCTGTAGCAGCCTCCCCAGGTTGTAACTCGAAGGTTTGGACACTTGGTAAAATAAACAAGATAAGAAGCTCTTGTTTCAAGTGAGCCTGAAAACCTAAATTAGTATTTCAGTATAAGCTACAAAACTATAGTGCTTATTCAAAATTTCTGTTGTATTGTATATCTTAAATAAGGTTTATTTTAAGTATCTTCACAAAGTATCTATACTAGTAATACATGTATAAACCCATGTATGCATATATATAGATTAGTATTAAGGAGTTGTATACATGCTATTATATTAGTGGGGTAGCATTAGAAACTGCTCAAACATACATTCCAGTGATTAGTTTCAAGGAATTTCCCAAAACATTAACAAATGGCCTGGGGTAGTGTCAATGCTAAACATTCACACCTGTAAATCTGAAGTGGTGCCGAAATGTCTGAAGATGGTTGACACATTTTAACACCGCGGGACAATAAATGGTATTCTACGAAGTTAGATCAAAGGGTAATCATAAATTGTTTTTTTTTAACTACCTGACCCTAACATTAGGAATTATTCCTTATACACCACTGCCCCTACAGGTTAATAATGATATTGTTCAAGATGGCATATATTTGGTTGCTAAGACAACCTTCCAAAACAGTTACCTAGTAATAAGATACACACCCACTTTTTGGAGGGAGATAAAAGTAGGAAGAGTTCAGGGTGTGAGAGATGGCAGGGAGATCGCAAGAAAAAAAGAGATCGCAGGAGAAAAGAGACAGAAGAGGGGATCTCGGGAGGAGAGAAAGAGAGGGACTCGATCTCTCTTGAAGGAAGACGCTCGCTGAGGAGATCTTAAAAACGCAAACATGTAGCAATGTTGGAAGGAGTCCTGTTGGACTCATAATGGAAGCTTCTCAAACAGACAGAACTTTAACCTGGTAATGTATTTATTTTGTTTATTTACCTGCTTTGGTATTGGAGTTGTTTTTACAGGCACATAACTAAAACCATTTAAATATATATGGCAAAGCAATTTGGAATTATCTATATTTTTAACTGCAGTATAAAATAATGATAATCCAAATATTAAGGCACATACCCTGATTTGGTTGTCTTTAAAAAGCTAGAGCTAAGTGGTACAATGGTTTTATTGTGAAGTATGTGTAAAAATAAATTCTTTCTAAATTTAATAAGCCTTGATTGTTTTGTCAAGCCATGTCCTTATATGACACTTGGTCTGGACACGTTTAAGAAGTGTAATCAGGAGATCTGTTTGTTCTGAGAAAAAAATAGTATCAAAGTGAACAAAAGAGTGTTTACACCTTCCGTGAAGTAACGGAAAGACATTTCACAAGAGTTACCAAGTTTTAAATGTACAAGTATCATTTAACCACTTGACCACTGGGCACTTAAACCCCCTTAATAACCAGACCAATTTTCAGCTTTCGGTGCTCTCACATTTTGAATGACAATTACTCAGTCATACAACACTGTACCCATATGAAATTTTTGTCCTTTTTTTCACACAAATAGAGCTTTCTTTTGGTGGTATTTTATCACTGTTGGGTTTTTTATTTTTTGCGCTATAAGAGAAAAAAGACTGAAAATTTTGTAAAAAAATGATTTTTTTTTCGTTTCTGTTATAAAATTTTGCAAATTACTATTTTTTCTTCATAAATTTTGGCCAAAATTTATACTGCTACATATCTTTGGTAAAAATAAGTACAAATTGGTGTATATTATTTGGTCTTTGTGAAAGTTATAGAGTCCACAAGCTATGGTGCCAATATCTGAAAATTGATCACACCTGAAGTACTGACGGCCTATCTCAATTCTTGAGACCCTAACATGCCAGAAAAGTACAAATACCCCCCAAATGACCCCTTTTTGGAAAGAAGACATTCCAAGGTATTCAGAAAGAGGCATTGTGAGTTTTTTGAAGTTGTCATTTTTTCCCACAATTCTTTGCAAAATCAAGATTTTTTTTTCTCTTTTTTTTTTCACAAAATTGTCATATTAGCAGGTTATTTCTCACACACAGCATATGCATTCCACAAATTACACCCCAAAACACATTCTGCTATTACTCCCGAGTATGGCGATACCACATGTGTGAGACTTTTACACAGCGTGGCCACATACAGAGGCCCAACATGCAGGGAGCACCTTCAGGCGTTCTGGAGCACCAAGGCCAATTCTGACATTTCTCTCCTACATGTAAAAATCATCATTTATTTGCTAGAAAATTACATAGAACCCCAAAACATTATATATGTTTTTTTAGCAAAGACCTTAGAGAATATAATGGTGGTTGTTGCAACTTTTTATCTCGCACGATATTTGCGCAGCAATTTTTTTAACGCGTTTTTTACGGAAAAAAAATGTTTTGTGCTTAAAAAAAAAAAAACAGTAAAGTTAGCCCAATGTTTTTGCATAATGTGAAAGATGAAGTTACGCCGAGTAAATAGATACCTAACATGTCGCCCTTAAAAATTGCACACACTCGTGGAATGGCACCAAACTTCGCTACTTAAAAAATCCCCATAGGCGACGCTTTAAATATTTTTACTGGTTACATGTTTTGAGTTACAGAGGAGGTCTAGGGCCAAAATGATTGCTCTCGCTCTAACGTTCGCAGAGATACCTCACATGTGTGGTTTGAAAACCGTTTTCATATGTGGGCGGGACTTACGTATGCGTTCGCTTCTGTATGCGAGCTCACGGGGACAGGGGCGCTTTAAAAAAAAAAAAAAAATTTATTCTTCATTTTACTTTATTTATTTTAGTTTGACATGTTTTTCCGCCCTAAACATTTTTTTTGATCACTTTTATACCTATTACAAGGAACGTAAACATCCCTTGTAATATGAATATGGCATGACAGGTCCTCTTTACAGTGAGATATGAGGGGGGGGTGTCAATAAGACCCCACATCTCACCTCTAGGCTGGGAAGCCTGAAAAAAATACAAAAAAAAAACAACAATCCTGGCTTTGATCGTAGCGGTGAGTCGGTAGAAGCACCGGAGGGCGGCGGGGGGGGGACATCCCCTCTTGCCTCCCGTAAGAATGATCAAGCGGTGGAACAGCCGCTATGATTGTTCTTATGGTGTAGGGAATCGCCGGCTGAAAAAGCCGATATCTGAATGATGCCTGTAGCTGCAGGCATCATTCAGATATCCCCGCACAAAGTCAAGGACGTCATATGACGGCCGGAGGGCGGGAAGTGGTTATTGCAGAGTATTGCCGGGCATTGCGGAGTATTGCCGGGCATTGCGGAGTATTGCCGGGCATTGCGGAGTATTGCCGGGCATTGCGGAGTATTGCAGGGCATTGCGGAGTATTGCGGTGTATGGCAGGGTATTGCGGTGTATGGCAGGGTATTGCACGGGTATTGCACAGGGTATTGTGGAGGGTATTGCACAGGGTATTGTGGAGGGTATTGCAGAGTATTGTGGAGGGTATTGCAGAGTATTGTGGAGGGTATTGCAGAGTATTGTGCAGGGTATTGCAGAGTATTGTGCAGGGTATTGCAGAGTATTGTGCAGGGTATTGCAGAGTATTGTGCAGGGTATTGCAGAGTATTTTGCAGGGTATTGCAGAGTATTTTGCAGAGTATTGCGCATGGTATTGCAGAGTATTTTGCAGGGTATTGCAGAGTATTTTGCAGGGTATTGCAGAGTATTGTGCAGGGTATTGCAGAGTATTGTGCAGGGTATTGCAGAGTATTGTGCAGGGTATTGCAGAGTATTGCACCAGGGTATTGCAGAGTATTGCACCAGGGTATTGCAGAGTATTGCACCAGGGTATTGCAGAGTATTGCACCAGGGTATTGCAGAGTATTGCACCAGGGTATTGCAGAGTATTTCGCAGGGTATTGCAGAGTATTTCGCAGGGTATTGCAGAGTATTGCACCAGGGTATTGCAGAGTATTGCACCAGGGTATTGCAGAGTATTGCACCAGGGTATTGCAGAGTATTGCACCAGGGTATTTTGCAGAGTATTGGCAGGGTGTATTGCAGAGTATTGGCAGGGTATAGCACAGGGATGGCTGAGCAGGGATGGATGGATGGATGGATCTGTGACTGCAATTGTCACAGATCCAGCCCACAGTGCTGCTGCTGCCATCCGCTCCCTCCCCCTCCCCTCTCACACTGTACCGATCGGTACAGAGAGGGGAGGGAGGAACCGGCGTCATCAAATGACGCCGGTCTGTTTACAAGTGATTGCTCCGTCATTTGACGGAGCGATCACGTGGTAAACGGCCGCTATCAGCGGCGATTTACCGCGATTCGTGATCCGCCGGGTCCTCTGGACCCGGCGGTCACGGAGTTTCCCGTGTGCGCGCCCCAGGGGGCGCGCGGGAGCGCGATTCTGGGAGGACGTTATATAACGTCCTCCCAGAGTTAAGCAACCACCCTGCCGCCGTTATTTGTCGGCAGGTGGTTGTTAAGTGGTTAAGTATTGAACTGTGAATATACTTTGTCATATAGAGCTTGCATAGAAATGTATGTAAATATTATCTGGACATAATCCATCATTTATCTCTGATTGTAGAAGTATATCCATTCATTTGTTTGATCACGACTTATACCTGATTTTAATTTGCACTGTACTTTAGTTAATAAATATATATAATATTTTAAGCAATATTCATTTGTGTTACATGTCTTCAAACTAGCACAGATATAAAGAACTTAGAATTTCTTGATATTGTAGGCTTTGGGAATCTCCCAAAATTAAGATTTGCCTATTTCCATAAGTACAATAATATTTTTATATTTCAGTGTAAACATTCTGACATACTTGTAGGCACTATGCCGAAATGCATCAATGTTTCTGACATATATGGAGGCACTGCTGAGATCTGTCAATGTTTGAAACAAGTGATATATTTGTGCAAAGTTATATATATTTTATTGTCATTTAAACAAATATATATATACATTTTTAAAAAATTAATAATTTTTTTGTTTTGCTATTGCCATTGTTAGTTGCAATATTGAAAAATGACAGATACTAAAGTTATTTTTAGTGCAGCCGGTCCTGCTGATGCAGAGAATGAAATTGGTATGCATCACAGAAAAACCGTAGAGTTTGCAAAATATCAGGGGATATCTTCTGTCAGAGAAGTACCTGAAATAAACACAGAACTTGGTCCCTGTAAGTCAGTTATTACTGCAAGAAGGACCATGTGTACTTTGGATTGTAAGCCCAATCAAAGTACCAGAGAACTTTTTAAAGTTTTCAAGAAAGCCCATTACTTGGCTAAGAAAAACCCAGATTTTGAAAGCCATGGATTTTTTCAACTGTTTGATGAGGCTTTGCCAAACAAAAATAGGATTTTTTACTCACCGTAAAATCCTTTCTCTGAGTCCATGGACCGACACAGCTTCTCTATTGACAAAGTGGGTATTATCCGTTAATTAGGAGTGACTAGGCAGAAAAACTTGTAAAAAGTGTTGCATCACACCTTCTACAGTACCGCCCAGGGGGCGGACCCTCTGGGTATACCCTCTCAGTCTGCACATCGCAGATCAGTTCGTCAAAAAGCAGTACAAACTTAAAAGGAGGGGTGGGTGCTGTGTCGGTCCATGGACTCAGAGAAAAGGATTTTACGGTGAGTAAAAAATCCTATTTACTCTTTCGTCCATGGACCGACACAGCTTCTCTATTGACAAAGTGGGACGTTCCAAAGCAGTGTCAGAGAAAAAACGAGGGGTGGTAACAGCATAAAAACAAACTTCACCCCAAAACACAAAACAGCACTCCTCCAACGGAGGAGTTGCAACTCTAAACAGCCGCCTGCAAAACCTTGCGGCCGAAAGAGGCATCCGAAGATGCACCTACATCAACTTTGTAGAATTTTGTGAAAGTGTGAGCGGACGACCAAGTCACCGCTTTACATAGTTGGGAAACAGACGCTTGATGTCGGAAAGCCCAAGAGGCAACTATTGCCCTGGTCGAATGCGCCGTGACAGGAAAGGGGGGCGCCTGACCCTTTAAGGCGTAAGCCTGGATTACTATCTGTCGGATCCACCTAGAGATGGTGGCCGATGAGACTGCTTGGCCCTTCTTGGGACCAGCCACCGAAACAAACAGTGAGTCTGACTTCCGGAACAGGGAAGTAGCAGATATGTATACTCTCAAAGCTCGGACAACGTCCAAGGAATGCAACGCCGACTCCTTAGGATTCGACGGCTGAGGACACAAGGATGGAAGTACAATGTCTTCGTTGAGATGAAAAGCCGAAAACGACTTTCGGAAGAAAGGAAGGCTGCGGCCGCAGCACCACCTTATCCTTGTGGAAAATCAAATAGGGAGCCTTGCAGGACAGGGCTGCCAGCTCAGAGACTCGTCTAACTGATGTAACAGCCACCAAAAAGACCACCTTCTGAGAAAGTGTCAACAGGGGAATATCTCTAATATTCTCAAACGGTGTCTTCTGAAGCACCGAGAGGACCAGGTTCAAGTCCCACGGAGGTAACGGGGGGCGGACCGGAGGGGCCACATGTCGAACCCCCTGCACAAATGTACTCACGAGAGAGTGAGTCGCCAGGGGTCGCTGAAAAAAGACAGCCAGGGCAGATATCTGTCCCTTAATCATACTTAGGGCAAGCCTTTGGTCTACCCCATGCTGTAAAAACAGCAGGATTCTGGAAACCAAATAGGTACGCGGATGCCATTTCATTTCCTCACACATGGAGATGTAGGCCCTCCAAGTGCGGTGATAGACCTTCCTAGAGGACGGTTTCCGAGCACTTCTCATAGTAGAGATTACTAAGTCTGACAGGCCCCGATCTCTCAGTACCTGGTTCTCAACAGCCATGCCGTTAAAGCCAATGACTGTAAAGCAGGATGGAATATGGGACCTTGCGATAGCAGGTCCTTCCGTAGTGGTAGGCGCCAGGGGACGTCTGCTACCAGACGTACTAGATCGGCGTACCAAGGACGCTGAGGCCAATCTGGAGCGATTAGGATCATTGGAATTCCCTCTGCCTCCACTCTGCGGAGCAGAAGAGGAAGAAGCCTTAAGGGAGGGAAGGCATAGATTAGCCGATACTGACCCCACGATGCTACCAACGCGTCCATTGCGTCTGCCCATGGGTCTCTTGACCGGGCCACAAACCTCAATACCTTCCGATTGAGTCGGGAAGCCAGAAGATCTACGTCTGGTGTGCCCCATCTTTGGCAGAGGAGTTGGAACACCTCCGGGTGTAAGGACCATTCTCCCTGGTCCAGCATCTGGCGGCTCAGGTAGTCCGCCTGCCAGTTTTCCACACCCGGAATGTACACGGCCGACAGTGCCGGTACGCTCCTCTCTGCCCACTTCAGGATGCGAGCGATCTCCGATGCTGCAGCTGAGCTTCTTGTTCCTCCTTGATGATTGACATATGCCACTGCTGTGGTGTTGTCTGACTGGATCCTGACTGGACGCCCTTGCAGTCTCTGAGACCATTTGAAGAGGCACAGCTTGATCGCCCGGATCTCCAGGACATTGATCGGCAGGAGGGCTTCCTCTGGGGTCCAGCGACCTTGCGCCGACTGGACACCCCAGACTCCCCCCCAACCTGTAAGGCTGGCGTCCGTCGTGATCACTATCCAGTAAACCGGAAGAAATGACTTCCCGGCCATTAGAGCCGGTGCTGTCAGCCACCATACCAGGGATCTCCTGACTAGGTGGCTCACTCGGATTTGATAATCCAGAGATGAAGGGCATCTGTTCCATCTGGACAGAACTTCCTTCTGTAACACTCGAGTGTGGTATTGAGCATATGGGACCGCCTCGAAGGAGGCTACCATGAGGCCCAACACTCGCATGCAAAAACGGAGTGACGACCAATTCCTGGAAGTCAGCTGCCGTACTGCAGCCCGGAGGGTCTGCAACTTCTCCACAGGGAGGAATACCTTTGCCTCTGAGGAATCCAGAATCAACCCCAGGTACACTAGGCGTTGAGTGGGCACCAATACTGACTTTTGCGTGTTTAGTATCCAACCACAGTCTCGAAGAGTCTGACAGGTAATGGACACGCTTACCTCTAATTCTGAGCTTGAAGGGGCCTTCAGCAGAAGGTCGTCCAAGTAACCTGTGATAGCGATACCCCGCTGTCTTAGAAGTGCCAGAATCGGAGCGAGCACCTTGGTGAACGTCCTGGGTGCTGAGGCAAGGCCAAACGGGAGGGCCACAAACTGGTAGTGGTTCTTCCCGATAGCAAATCGCAGAAACCTCTGGTGTCTGGAGTATATGGGGACATGCAGGTATGCGTCCTTGATGTCCAAGGAGGCCAGAAAGTCCCCCGGATGGAGAGCCGTGACTACGGATCGAACCGACTCCATCCGAAATCTTTGTACCTTCACAAAGCAATTGAGGGCTCTGAGATCCAAGATTGGACGAACCCCCTCCTTCTTTGGCACAATGAACAGATTTGAGTAAAAACCCTGACCCCGTTCCTGTTCTGGAACTGGAATAACTACCCCGCGTTCCAGTAGACCCTGGACCGCCCCATACAGGGCCTCCCGATGGGTTGGTAGTAGCTGGAGATTGGAGGTGATGAATCTGTCTGGTGGACAAGAGAGAAATTCTATCTTGTAGCCTGAGGAGATTACTTCGCAAACCCACCTGTCGGAGACTAGAGCAGTCCACTGAGTCGCGAATTTGCGAAGACGTCCCCCCACCCGAGAGCTGGGTGGGGGCGGACCTTCATGTGGACGCAGATTTGTCCGCAGGCTTGTTGGGTCTGCGGGACCAAGGACGCTTTTGTCCTTGGGCAGGCGCTTTATCGGCCTGGGGTCTTTTCCCTGTCGCCTTAAGGGGCGAAAAAACCGCTTACGTGCAGTAAAGGGGGGCCCTTGCCCTTGGCGTGGTCCCTTACCCTTGCTAGTTTGGGGAAGCAAAGTGCTTTTACCATCTGTGGCATCCTTGATGATGTCATCCAGAGAAGCCCCAAAAAGTCTGTCGCCCTTAAAAGGCAGATCCAATAGGGCTTTCTTGGAAGTCTGGTCCGCAGACCAGCCCTTTAGCCAGATCAGGCGGCGTATTGCTACTGCATAAACCGAAGCTCTTGACAGCAGGGGAATAGTATCCATGTCTGACTCGCAGACAAACTTAAGGCCCTGGACCAACTGGTCGGCCAAAGTTATCTCATTAGGAGGAGCATCTCGCTCCTTTAACCCCTGGAGTAGCAATTTTGCCCATTCAGTAAGTGTCTGAGACACTAGGGCCCCCGCCAATGCCGGGCATACTGCCGAGCCTACCACTGAGTATAGGTAGCGAGCGAGTGCTTCAGCCTTCTTATCCACAGGGTCCTTGAAAACAGGAGCCCCTTCTACTGGAATAGTGGTGGCTCTATTAAGTCTGGACACCGAAGGGTCCACTATAGGGGGAGAGGTCCATATCTTCAGAAAACTCTCCTCAAAGGGGTACCGTACTGCAAACCTCTTTGGGGCTGTAAAGACCCTCAGTGGGTTCTCCCATTCCTTGTATAAGAGTTTGTCAAAATAAGACACACAAGGGAACACCTTAGCAGTGCGGGCAGGTTTACGAAACCCAAAGGGGACTGGAGTATCTGCGACTTCTTCAGTCCTTTCCAACTTTAGCATATCCCGCACTGCAGTAATAAGGTCAGATACCAAAGCCGTCTCGCGTACTGACCTGGACTTGGAGTCCTCCTCACTGTCCGATCGGTCACGGTCTGCAGTCTCTGATGCATCAGAATCTGGGCCATGAGCCGTAGCTGGACCTGGTTCTGCATCAGAAATATCCCCAGAAGATTGCAGGGGACGGGGGCGTTTATTACCCCCTGTATTCCCGTGTGCTGCTTCCACCCTGGCAGCAAACGCCTCTAGGATTGCCGACATAGCGTCCATAGACACCTCAGGGACACCAGCTGCTAAATCTGGTGTTTCAGGGGAGAAGACATCTGGCTCAGATGCCATGCTGACCACACGCTGACACTCACAGGGCTCCAGGCAAGATATCAATAGGCCACCCTCATGCGCTGCAGAGATGCTGGGTTACCCAGAGGACTCACCACCCTGGATAGGTACTGCTATGCTGCGCCTGTGATGCTGTCCCCTTGCTGCTGTGTCAGTCTGCTTCTTTTATCAGCACTTCCTGTGTGAATTTTCGCGCCAGTGTAATGCACCCTAGAGGCCGGAGGCTCTCGCAAAATGGTTGCCAAAAACGTCTGTATGGAAGATAATGTGGGCTCTAAGAAAATGGCCGCCGACAGAAGATAGAGGTCAGGCAGCCATAGCCCACAAAAAGATGGCCGCTGAACGGCAATATCTGCATACAGGGTGGACAAACATGGCCGCCGATCACCTGATAGGGGCCAGTGGGTGTGGCCGAACCACAGGAAGATGGCCGCCACGCAGTTACAAGAGGCCAAACTTGGCATGGACCACCTCAAAATGGCCGCCGACAGCATGGAGACACAGAAACACAGGTAAGCAAAAATGACATTTCTTTTAAATGTTAGTTACAGCCAGCCCCGCTCCAGTGGGACCCCCTAGGTGACCCCCAGCACCCAGAAACCTTTAGCTAGAAGCCCAGGGAGGAGGGAAAGGCAGGGAGAGAGGGAAGAAAGGGGCCACAACCACTTACTTGATCTCTCCAGGAATGTCCAGCTAAATCACCCAGCCGAGGCAGGGGAGTTTTACTTACCTATCCTGCATGTATTCTGCTGGAAGACATTCCAAACAGATCATCGTCCGCGCACGGAAGGTGACTGTTGGCCAGGCATGCTGTGATTGGACCCAGAAGGGACGATCATATGTATGCCCTGGAGCATGACGCTCACCGGACAGGCTGCTGCGACTCGGCCGTAAGGTCAGCCGAAGCTGAGCGGTCCGATGCAAGCCTTGGAGCGTAAGCTCACCGGCCAGGCTGCTGCGACTCGGCCGTAAGGTCAGCCGAAGCTGAGCGGTCCGATGCAGGCCCTGGAGCGTAGGCTCACCGGCCACCCGTGGAGCGACGGGCATGTCGTGGAAAACCCAGCGCGTAGCTAGGGTCGGCACACGCTCGATGGCCGAAACTGGGGAGACTACAAGGATCGAAGATCCAGCCTGTCACCCAGTCGGCAGTTGATCGAAGATCGCAGGAAACAACAAATGTAGCAAAAAAAAAAAAAAAATATATATATATATATATATCTTTTTTCCCCGGACCAATGGGCCCGAAGGGAGCCATGTCCTACTCCTTGCTAGACAGAAAAAAAACTGATCTGCGATGTGCAGACTGAGAGGGTATACCCAGAGGGTCCGCCCCCTGGGCGGTACTGTAGAAGGTGTGATGCAACACTTTTTACAAGTTTTTCTGCCTAGTCACTCCTAATTAACGGATAATACCCACTTTGTCAATAGAGAAGCTGTGTCGGTCCATGGACGAAAGAGTAATTAAAGTTGTTATGGCTGGGATTACTATCCCAAAAATGGACTGCATTGGCTAATAGAGCACCATCCTTTTTGCTGTTATACAGAACAGTAAAAGAAGCTTCAAAAATAAATTTAAATAGCCCGCTCAAATAATAGCTTAAAAAGGAGCAGGGACAAATTGAAGCTACAAAATATAATTACAGAGTTATATACAATACTGGCGCTTTAGTTGCATAGAGACAATACATATATATATTACCAAAGGAGTCCTTTAAGCTGTACGAAGAGCTTTGATGTGAGAATAACAGTCCTGGGATGTAACTGGGCAGCCTTACTGGGGGAGCCGAAGCCAGACTCCAACATATAGAAACAAAGAAAAAAAACAAAGGAAGGTGCCACTTAGTTATAAACTGTCACACTTTAATATTACAATAGTATCAAAGCACTCACTATTAGATAAACTGTAACAGGCACATAACGGTCCGGTCTACGATCGTACTCCGCTTGTTGGCAATCTCAGTGAAAAAAGACATCCGTGCGTGCTGAGAGAGGAGCCGGTGTAATGTCCATACGGATGTATCCGGATGGTCTCTCAATGAACCAGGAGGAGGGCTGTGACGCAGCACTCAGTGGAGTGACGTCACGACCAGCATGCAACGCGTTTCGATGTTAGAGCAGAGAGACGATCTGAATCACTGCACGCATCTTTGTCAAGCAGGTATGTGAACGTAGCCTTTTTATATGCCTGAGGTGATGTTGCCACCTTGTGGGACTAGTTGTAAATACACCCATGGAAGTTGGTGTTATACACTAGTACTGGCAAAAATTAAAAGGAGGAAACAAATACTAGATAATGTAATGTTACTAAACCGGGCATATACAAACACAACATATTAATCCGATATTATGATATGGTTTACATTTTTTTATAAAAAACGTTATCTTTTTAATATATAAGAAAGCTTTTTGGCCATAATAAAATAAAAATTAAAAACATCAAATTAAATCATTAAAAATTATTAAAAATTATTAGTATGTAATATATTATATATAAAAATGTGTCAAATCTCAACCATAATGAGTACCTAATAATAAAAAATGTGGGAATAAAAATGTATAAAGGTAGATTGGTCTATAATACCAAATTGGTTACAATAAGCAAACACTCCAACAATCAATATTATGGTGTGTCAGAAATGACTGTTGGAGGGGGGAACTACAAAAAGACCTATAATTCAAGAAAATAATAACACTAATTAGATTGTTTTTAGAGATAAATTTGTTCCACAATCCATACTCTGAGGCCTTCTGTGGATTTATGGTGACAACCAGCAAAATGGCGGGGCACACTGTGCTTGTCTTTTCCACCTTCTATTTTACGTCTATGCTCGCCAAAGCATTGGCGTAATGGTCTTATAGTGCAGCCTACGTACAACAATTTGCAAGGGCAAGTTAACACATAAAGAACAAAATCTTAACTGAAATTATAAAATGCCCCCAGAAGATGTGTTTTTCCCTTTGTAGTGAATTCTTATTGTCCATGATCTATGAAAGAACATGTTTTACACAAGTTTTTTCTGCATTGAAACATGCCTTTTAAAGGGAACATATCAATATGTTGTAACAGTGAAGTTTTTTTACACTTCAATTTACTAGGGGCTATTCTGTTTTTCAGATTAGTAGCTCTTCTGTAGGTAACCCTGGGGGTGTCAGTGAGAACAGATTTTAAGTGTGGGTCTTCCAATAATATAGGCCAATGTTTTTTTAGAATAGATTCAATTTTGCTGGACTCTGTATGGAACCTTGTTATAAAGCGGATAGACGGATCAAACTTGTTCTGATCCTCATTCTGCGTGCTCGTAGGTACTTTGGGTTCCAAATAATGATTATATGTATGGTCTATCAATGAAGTAGGGTACTCTTTGTCATATAGTTTCTTTTTAAGAATTGTGCTTTGTTCAATGTAATCTGTTTTTTGGGTGCAATTGTGCCGCAATCGACAAAATTGGCCTCTAGGAATATTATTTGTCCACTTTTTGTAGTGGCAACTTTTGAAATAGAACCACATATGGTTTGTCTTTCACCCATGTTTGGGATAGGGACAGATTGACTTTTCTTGATTTGGACCTCTATCATTTAGGTAAGGATACCCAAGCCAAAAATAATTTTAAACCAACAGCAGGTAACTCCTTACTCCATTTCAAAATTTGCCACTACAAAAAGTGGACAAATAATATCCCTAGAGGCCAATTTTGTCGATTGCGGCGCAATTGCACCCACAAAAACAGATTACATTGAACAAAGAACAATTTTTAAAAAGAAACTATATGACAAAGAGTACCCTACTTCATTGATAGACCATGCATATAATCATTATTTGGAACCCAAAGTACCTACGAGCACGCAGAATGAGGATCAGAACAAGTTTGATCCGTCTATCCGCTTTATAACAAGGTTCCATACAGAGTCCAGCAAAATGGAATCTATTCTATAAAACATTGGCCTATATTATTGGAAGACCCACACTTAAAATCTGTTCTCACTGACACCCCCAGGGTTACCTACAGAAGAGCTACTAATCTGAAAAACAGAATAGCCCCTAGTAAATTGAAGTGTAAAAAAACTTCACTGTTACAACATATTGATATTTTCCCTTTAAAAGGCATGTTTCAATGCAGAAAAAACTTGTGTAAAACATGTTCTTTCATAGATCATAGACAAAAAGAATTCACTACAAAGGGAAAAACACATCTTCTGGGGGCATTTTATAATTGCAGTTCAGATTTTGTTGTTTATGTGTTAACTTGCCCTTGCAAATTGTTGTACTTAGGCCGCACTATAAGACCTTTACGCCAACGCTTTGGCGAGCATAGACGTAAAATAGAAGGTGGAAAAGACAAGCACAGGGTGCCCCGCCATTTTGCTGGTTGTCACCATAAATCCACAGAAGGCCTCAGAGTATGGATTGTGGAACAAATTCCCAATACATTACCAGAGGCAGAAAGATTTCACAAACTCTGTGAACGTGAAACCTTCTGGATTTATTCTTTGGATACTCTTAGTCCTGGTGGCATCAATGAAGAATTGGAAATTTCCACTATATTATTGTAGCGGCCTCCTCACTCCCCTCTTTGCATCAGCTCGTCTTTCTCTTGTCTAGGGGTACCTTAGAGGGGAGAGAGCGGGGTCACCACGCCAAGCCTTTACCACATGTGTCCGTGCGGTGTAAGCCAAGTTCTTTCTCTACCTTCGGGTCAGTGTTGTGCACCTGGAGTTACCTTGAACAATGTCCACCAGAAAAGAGCCCCACACCATTAAAGTCCAACACTCCTTTATTCTTCTCGAGTGAACAGCACAATCAGTTAGACTCCCTTAAAGAACAGAACAAACAAGGAGGTGTGGATGCGAGTAGGCCCAGACACAATGAACTCTCCACTTTCCTCCATGAAAGTGGGCTGAGGTCTCCGAGCGGGGGGGTTTCCTTCCAGGCGGTCTCCGATGGGAGGCTCACCTGTCACTGGCAATCTGCTGCACCCGGTCTTCAAGTGAGTCCATTACGCCTTCCGGATTCGGGTACCCAATCCCTGGGTTCCCTAGGACCTCCGTCCCTCGCGGAACTCAGTGTTGGGCACTGAGCTCCTGACCTCCATTCAAGTACCTCATCCCAGGCCAAAGGTGCCTGAGATGGAACACGACCTCCGGACGTCCTTTAGGCCTAGGCCGCCTAGAGGACCGACACAAACCACCGCCCTCAGGCTGAAGGTGCCTGGGACTCGACCCCGTGACAAAGATGGCCGGCCCCTTTATACCCTCTCCCAGCAAGCACGGCGGGTTCCCCGCCCCACCATACCGCTGCCGAGGGAGGACAAAAAGGAGGCACGGCACACAGCAATGGTTCAACCACAGCCCAGGGCGACAGCGCCACCTGCTGGGCCGCAGGGAACTACACATCACTGGTGTCTCTGCCAGGTTTAAATTACACCCGGGAAAGTACATACGCTACACTATGAATATCAATATATTCTTTCTTCTTTTTTTTCATATTCCCCCTATCTGGCCATGCAGTATATATTTATATTTACACATTGTTTTTTGCATAATTATTAATTAATTTAATTATTTTATCCCTAAAAATATCCTCCCTGCATCACAAAATTATCTCTAAAAACAATCTAATTAGTGTTATTATTTTTCTTGAATTATAGGTCTTTTTGTAGTTCCCCCTCCAACAGTCATTTCTGACACACCATAATATTGATTGTTGGAGTGTTTGCTTATTGTAACCAATTTGGTATTATAGACCAATCTACCTCTATACATTTTTATTCCCACATTTTTTATTATTAGGTACTCATTATGGTTGAGATTTTACACATTTTTATATATAATATATTACATACTAATCATTTTTAATCATTTTTAATGATTTGATTTGATGTTTTTAATTTTTGTTTTATTATGGCCAAAAAGCTTTCTTATATATTAAAAAGATAACGTTTTTTATAAAAAATTGTAAACCATATCATAATATCGGATTAATATGTTGTGTTTGTATATGCCCGGTTTAGTAACATTACATTATCTAGTATTTGTTTCCTCCTTTTAAATGTTGCCATGGGTGTATTTACAACTAGTCCCACAAGGTGGCAACATCACCTCAGGCATATAAAAAGGCTACGTCCAGCCATTCACATACCTGCTTGACAAAGATGCGTGCAGTGATTCAGATCGTCTCTCTGCTCTAACATCGAAACGCGTTGCATGCTGGTCGTGACGTCACTCCGCTGAGTGCTGCGTCCCAGCCCTCCTCCTGGTTCATTGAGAGACCATCCGGATACATCCGTATGGACATTACACCGGCTCCTCTCTCAGCACGCATGGATGTCTTTTTTCACTGAGATTGCCAACAAGCGGAGTACGATCGTAGACCGGACCGTTATGTGCCTGTTACAGTTTATCTAATAGTGAGTGCTTTGATACTATTGTAATATTAAAGTGTGACAGTTTATAACTAAGTGGCGCCTTCCTTTGTTTTTTTTCTTTGTGACAAAATATAATTAGCCTGGAATTTTTAACAATCAAAAGTTACACCCAGTTTTAAAAACTAAAAAGTGAAATCTAGCTGAGGTTTTTAAATATTTAAATGTCTGTAATTGACCAAAAGAAAGAAAGATGAGCAGAGTAACATGTTTAAAGACATTTTTTTTCTTTACTCTAAAAATGAGTTCCAGACCCTCCTTTACAAAAGTGGGAGGAGACTGATTTTATCTTTGCAGCCAAAACCTTGTTTAGAGCTGACAGGTTTCAGGAATGCATGTCTGCCTGTGTGATGCTACTTGCTCTTTGCTTATACAAACACACACATCTGATAAAGTGAAACCAAAACTGTTATCTGTCATTTCAATTGTTTTTCATGTTTTAGACATTGTTTTCCTTACAGGTATTTTAGAATAACAGGATACCATAAGAAGTTATTGGATAAATATTCAAGCAATTATTTTGTTTCAGAAACATTTATAATAAATCCAAGAATTTATTTTCTGAAAAATATATCAGCTAAAATTAAATTTAAAATCTGTAAATATTTTAGGCGCTGCCATGAAATCAAATAAAAATAAAAAGCCCAGTTGAATTTCAATTTAAAAGGGAATGAAGTAATTTACATTGCCACATTTATAGTTAATATGCCCAACGATCGATTACGTATTGGTATCGATCTCTTTAAAGAAAAATTTAATCCTATTGTGATTTTATTTAAAATGTTATAGGGTCTCAAGTGACAAGGCCATACATATGAACCTTCTCAGTTCTCTCACAATTAGTGAGTATAGTTGAGATCCATCTTAGGAATAATTAAATTCTAGATGGCACCGTTGTACAGGCAACTCCACTTCCCTAAAAGAAGGGTCAGACAGGAGGTTCATACAAAATGTATGTCCCCAGGAAAATAGTTGAGAGGAATGCTTGGAAGGTGATATTCTCAATGCTCACATCCATACAGTATATGCTGACTCCATTGAGCTTAGTAATTATACGTAATTACTACTGGGATTGTATGGTGTTTTCTGTTCCCTAACAGGTTAGTGACCTAGGGAATGAAAATAAGGTTCATATTTATGCCAGGAATATAATCACATTAGTAGAAAGTTATTAAAATAGTTGATCAGTCCTAAGATAAATATTTAGGCATTCAAACCCCTCGGGATAAATAAATAATCAGTCAATCATTTATTCCTGATAATCAATGACCCAAAATATTATGTGTACATTGGCAACGATATATTACATCACTTTGCTATACACATGGATCTGGTAAATACCACTGTGGTCCAGATTAAAATAAAACCCAAGTAGTTTCATAAATGAATATGAATCCTTTAAATAATCTTACTTACTGCCATATGCAGTAAACATATTAGTACCACATGAGGTCATTATTCCTTACAGGTACTAATAAAAAAATTTTTATTACCCGGCCATGTATAAATAGGCCAGAATTTTAAGAACCCTGCTGCATTAAAATGTTTCGCAGACAGGATGTATATAGAAAAGATTTCAGTAAATCACACTCATGAAATATAAAAATTTTCATGGAGTTCAAAAATATGTTTGTGAAAAGATTCCTGTGATGTGGTAAAATAGACATACACATTGCCAGGATTCAATCTGATCAAAGTGAAAACGCACATTGTGTTTTAAATCAAACATTGCTGTCTTTCCCTAGCTTGCTATGTTTCGCTAGTGGAGACCATTAAGAGTTTCGAGTTGAGGGGTGTTGTGGGATCAGTGCACTGGATCTTATGATAATCCTATACTTGATATTCTTAAACCAAATGGTCATTGTGTTTATATGCTGATCTAAAACAGCTAAATAAACGAGTATTTATGTACGGCTATGCTGTGCTATATATTGACCAATGCTTGATGTAAAAATACAAAGCGCTAAGTACTTCACTACACAAAATGATGCTCGATGATGGTGGAACACTCAGGTAAGTCCTGAATAGGGATGAGCTTCGTGTTCGAGTCGAACATACGTTCGACTCGAACATCGGCTGTTCGATCGTTCGACGAAGATCGAACGATTTGGGCCGTTCGCGCCAAATTCGAGTGACGCGAACGGCCCACAATGCACTACGCCATCGCAGTGTCATCCAGGCGCTGTGATTGGCCAAGCATGCACTGTGACCCCGCATGCTTGGCCAATCACAGCGCCGGCAGCGAGGAGAGCAATGATTGGCCACAGGCAGGATGCCTGTGGCCAATTATTGCTGAGGGGGTTTAGTACACGCCCCACACTATAAAAGGCCGCCAGCACGGCGGCCTAGTGTAGTGTGTTCCGGAGCAGGGATAGAGCAGCATAGGCAGGGACAGTGACTTTTATTTCTTTCTTGCTTAACCTGGATTCCTTTAGTTTAGGGAAAGAGAAGGATAGGTAGGGAGAGTGTCAGTGTGTTTTGTGCTTGTGCTATATTGTGCTTAAAAAAAACATTTTTTCTAGGGACAGAAAACTGTAGGTAGGGAGAGTGTGTCAGTTTCTTTCACTGTCAAAGTCCTTGTTTCCAGGGACCTGGAAGGACAGTGAGTGAATTCTCCTTGTGCTAAATTGTGCTTAAAAAAAACATTTTTTCTAGGGACAGAAAACTGTAGGTAGGGAGAGTGTGTCAGTTTCTTTCACTGTCAAAGTCCTTGTTTCCAGGGACCTGGAAGGACAGTGAGGTAATTCTCCTTGTGCTAAATTGTGCTTAAAAAAAACATTTTTTCTAGGGACAGAAAACTGTAGGTAGGGAGAGTGTGTCAGTTTCTTTCACTGTCAAAGTCCTTGTTTCCAGGGACCTGGAAGGACAGTGAGGTAATTCTCCTTGTGCTAAATTGTGCTTAAAAAAAACATTTTTTCTAGGGACAGAAAACTGTAGGTAGGGAGAGTGTGTCAGTTTCTTTCACTGTCAAAGTCCTTGTTTCCAGGGACCTGGAAGGACAGTGAGGTAATTCTCCTTGTGCTAAATTGTGCTTAAAAAAAACATTTTTTCTAGGGACAGAAAACTGTAGGTAGGGAGAGTGTGTCAGTTTCTTTCACTGTCAAAGTCCTTGTTTCCAGGGACCTGGAAGGACAGTGAGGTAATTCTCCTTGTGCTAAATTGTGCTTAAAAAAAACATTTTTTCTAGGGACAGAAAACTGTAGGTAGGGAGAGTGTGTCAGTTTCTTTCACTGTCAAAGTCCTTGTTTCCAGGGACCTGGAAGGACAGTGAGGTAATTCTCCTTGTGCTAAATTGTGCTTAAAAAAAACATTTTTTCTAGGGACAGAAAACTGTAGGTAGGGAGAGTGTGTCAGTTTCTTTCACTGTCAAAGTCCTTGTTTCCAGGGACCTGGAAGGACAGTGAGGTAATTCTCCTTGTGCTAAATTGTGCTTAAAAAAAACATTTTTTCTAGGGACAGAAAACTGTAGGTAGGGAGAGTGTGTCAGTTTCTTTCACTGTCAAAGTCCTTGTTTCCAGGGACCTGGAAGGACAGTGAGGTAATTCTCCTTGTGCTAAATTGTGCTTAAAAAAAACATTTTTTCTAGGGACAGAAAACTGTAGGTAGGGAGAGTGTGTCAGTTTCTTTCACTGTCAAAGTCCTTGTTTCCAGGGACCTGGAAGGACAGTGAGGTAATTCTCCTTGTGCTAAATTGTGCTTAAAAAAAAACATTTTTTCTAGGGACAGAAAACTGTAGGTAGGGAGAGTGTGTCAGTTTCTTTCACTGTCAAAGTCCTTGTTTCCAGGGACCTGGAAGGACAGTGAGGTAATTCTCCTTGTGCTAAATTGTGCTTAAAAAAAACATTTTTTCTAGGGACAGAAAACTGTAGGTAGGGAGAGTGTGTCAGTTTCTTTCACTGTCAAAGTCCTTGTTTCCAGGGACCTGGAAGGACAGTGAGGTAATTCTCCTTGTGCTAAATTGTGCTTAAAAAAAACATTTTTTCTAGGGACAGAAAACTGTAGGTAGGGAGAGTGTGTCAGTTTCTTTCACTGTCAAAGTCCTTGTTTCCAGGGACCTGGAAGGACAGTGAGGTAATTCTCCTTGTGCTAAATTGTGCTTAAAAAAAACATTTTTTCTAGGGACAGAAAACTGTAGGTAGGGAGAGTGTGTCAGTTTCTTTCACTGTCAAAGTCCTTGTTTCCAGGGACCTGGAAGGACAGTGAGGTAATTCTCCTTGTGCTAAATTGTGCTTAAAAAAAACATTTTTTCTAGGGACAGAAAACTGTAGGTAGGGAGAG
This sequence comes from Rana muscosa, assembly GCA_029206835.1. NCBI lineage: Eukaryota > Metazoa > Chordata > Amphibia > Anura > Ranidae > Rana > Rana muscosa. The sequence continues at coordinate 38,395,527 of CM055119.1, forward strand.
TGTGTCAGTTTCTTTCACTGTCAAAGTCCTTGTTTCCAGGGACCTGGAAGGACAGTGAGGTAATTCTCCTTGTGCTAAATTGTGCTTAAAAAAAACATTTTTTCTAGGGACAGAAAACTGTAGGTAGGGAGAGTGTGTCAGTTTCTTTCACTGTCAAAGTCCTTGTTTCCAGGGACCTGGAAGGACAGTGAGTGAATTCTCCTTGTGCTATATTGTGCTTAAAAAAAACATTTTTTCTAGGGACAGAAAACTGTAGGTAGGGAGAGTGTGTCAGTTTCTTTCACTGTCAAAGTCCTTGTTTCCAGGGACCTGGAAGGACAGTGAGGTAATTCTCCTTGTGCTAAATTGTGCTTAAAAAAAACATTTTTTCTAGGGACAGAAAACTGTAGGTAGGGAGAGTGTGTCAGTTTCTTTCACTGTCAAAGTCCTTGTTTCCAGGGACCTGGAAGGACAGTGAGGTAATTCTCCTTGTGCTAAATTGTGCTTAAAAAAAACATTTTTTCTAGGGACAGAAAACTGTAGGTAGGGAGAGTGTGTCAGTTTCTTTCACTGTCAAAGTCCTTGTTTCCAGGGACCTGGAAGGACAGTGAGGTAATTCTCCTTGTGCTAAATTGTGCTTAAAAAAAACATTTTTTCTAGGGACAGAAAACTGTAGGTAGGGAGAGTGTGTCAGTTTCTTTCACTGTCAAAGTCCTTGTTTCCAGGGACCTGGAAGGACAGTGAGGTAATTCTCCTTGTGCTAAATTGTGCTTAAAAAAAACATTTTTTCTAGGGACAGAAAACTGTAGGTAGGGAGAGTGTGTCAGTTTCTTTCACTGTCAAAGTCCTTGTTTCCAGGGACCTGGAAGGACAGTGAGGTAATTCTCCTTGTGCTAAATTGTGCTTAAAAAAAATTTTTTTTCTAGGGACAGAAAACTGTAGGTAGGGAGAGTGTGTCAGTTTCTTTCACTGTCAAAGTCCTTGTTTCCAGGGACCTGGAAGGACAGTGAGGTAATTCTCCTTGTGCTAAATTGTGCTTAAAAAAAACATTTTTTCTAGGGACAGAAAACTGTAGGTAGGGAGAGTGTGTCAGTTTCTTTCACTGTCAAAGTCCTTGTTTCCAGGGACCTGGAAGGACAGTGAGGTAATTCTCCTTGTGCTAAATTGTGCTTAAAAAAAACATTTTTTCTAGGGACAGAAAACTGTAGGTAGGGAGAGTGTGTCAGTTTCTTTCACTGTCAAAGTCCTTGTTTCCAGGGACCTGGAAGGACAGTGAGGTAATTCTCCTTGTGCTAAATTGTGCTTAAAAAAAACATTTTTTCTAGGGACAGAAAACTGTAGGTAGGGAGAGTGTGTCAGTTTCTTTCACTGTCAAAGTCCTTGTTTCCAGGGACCTGGAAGGACAGTGAGGTAATTCTCCTTGTGCTAAATTGTGCTTAAAAAAAACATTTTTTCTAGGGACAGAAAACTGTAGGTAGGGAGAGTGTGTCAGTTTCTTTCACTGTCAAAGTCCTTGTTTCCAGGGACCTGGAAGGACAGTGAGGTAATTCTCCTTGTGCTAAATTGTGCTTAAAAAAAACATTTTTTCTAGGGACAGAAAACTGTAGGTAGGGAGAGTGTGTCAGTTTCTTTCACTGTCAAAGTCCTTGTTTCAAGGGACAGAGAAGGACACCTGAAGGTAGCCCTTATTGCTTTTTTCCCATCTCCCTACAGGCCATCTATTAGAATGTCTGGAAGGCAAACAAGGAGAGGCAGACAGTCAGGAGGCAATAAAAGAGGGCAAGCAGGCTCTGTGTCTGGGGGCAACAGTGCTGGTCGTGGACGCGGTGCATTGTCATCAGCACATGGCCATGGGACACGCTTGTCCTTCTTTTCGGCAGCTGGACATGTTGAGCCACATCATGCCGAAGACTTGGTAGAGTGGATGACCAAGCCCTCCTCCTCCTCCTCATCCTCTCTCACCCAGGCTCAGGGTACTGGAAAAGCAGCTGCCAAAGCGTCCTCTTCCCTGGTATCAATGTCAGACTCATCATCAGTCACTCCTTCCCTAGACCCACCATGTCCTCCTCCTGAGGAGTCCCCCGAACTGTTTCAGCACAGTGTTGGGTACATGCTCCAGGAGGATGCCCAGCGTTTCGAAGGGTCTGATGATGAAACCCAGCTAGAGGAAGGCAGTAGCGTGAGAGCAGACAGAGGGGATGCTCAAGAAGGACACCAATCTGGCAGTCATGTTCCAGCAGCTGCAGCATACTGCCAGATTGCCTCCAGTGATGAGGAGGGAGGTGATGATGAGGTCACTGACTCCACGTGGGTGCCTAATAGGAGAGAGGAGGAGGAGGAGGATGAGGAGGAGGCACATCTCCAACGAGGCAGGATGCCCTTTGGTGGCCAGCGTAAGGGCAGTACACCGACGGAATCACACCGCAGAGCTCCGCCTGTGCAGGGCGCTGCCTCTGCCCGTCATTCAAAAAGTTATTTGGTGTGGGCCTTTTTTGAGGCTAGTGCATCAGATCGCACAGCGATATGTCTCAAGCGTATATCGCGTGGCCAAAACATCAGCCGCTTGGGTACCACATGCCTGACCAGACATATGTTGACCTGCCATGCAGCTCGTTGGCAAGCCTACCTCAAAGACCCACACCAAAGAACAAAGCGGACCTCTCCTTGCACCGCATCAGCTGGGATCTCCAACCCCACTATAACTTCAGTCCTCTCTGAAACATGCACTGAGAGGAATGAAGGTGTAGAATTAGGTGTGTCACAGCCAAGTACTTGCGGCCACTCTGCTAGCAGTACACCGACGTCCGATTCTAGCAGGCAAATTTCCCTGCCCCAGCTGCTGGACCGTCGAAAGAAGTTCACTCCCAGCCATCCACATGCCCAGCGGTTGAATGCTAGCTTGGCTAAATTGCTAGCGCTTCAACTGCTGCCTTTTCAGTTGGTAGACTCGGCCCCCTTCCGTGAGTTTGTGCAATGTGCGGTTCCTCAGTGGCAGGTTCCCAAACGCCACTTTTTCTCACGGAAGGCTATTCCGGCTCTCTACCGGCATGTGGAAGGCAATGTCTTGGCCTCGCTGGACAGGGCGGTCAGCGGTAAGGTGCATATTACCGCTGACTCATGGTCCAGCAGGCATGGACAGGGACGTTACCTTTCTTTCACGGCCCATTGGGTCACTCTTTTGGCAGCTGGGAAGGATGCAGGACAAGGTGCAGTAGTGTTGGAGGTTGTCCCACCGCCACGCCTCCAAAATGCTACTACTGGTTGTGACACACCTCTCTCCTCCACCCCCTCCTCTTCTTCTTCCTCCATGGCCTCTTCCTGTGGTTTGTCCTATGAACCAGCGGTGCGCCGTAGCCGTTCACGGGGCTACGCAAGTACGCAGGCAAAAAGATGCCATGCCGTGCTTGCGCTGGTGTGTTTGGGGGACAGAAGCCACACTGGGGCAGAGGTCCTGTCTGCTCTGCAGGGCCAGGCCGAGAGGTGGTTGACGCCACGCCAGCTTAAGCCAGGAATGGTGGTTTGCGACAATGGCACCAACCTCCTCTCCGCCCTCCGACAGGGACAACTGACCCATGTGCCCTGTGTGGCTCACGTCCTTAACCTGGTGGTGCAGCGGTTCTTGGGCAGGTACCCGGGCTTACAGGATGTCCTGAGGCAGGCCAGGAAAGTCTGTGTGCATTTCCGCAGATCTTATAATGCCAGTGCTCGCCTGGCTGAGCTGCAAAAGGAGTTGAACCTGCCCAAGAACCGCCTTATATGTGACATGCCCACCAGGTGGAACTCAACGTTGGCCATGCTGCAGCGGCTGCACACGCAGCAGAGGGCCATCAATGAGTACCTGTGCGACTACGGCACCAGGACAGGGTCAGGGGAGCTTGGTTTTTTTTCTCCACGCCAGTGGGGCATGATCAGGGATGCATGCACTGTCCTGGCACCATTTGAGGAGGCCACGAGGATGGTGAGCAGTGACAGTGCATGCATCAGTGACACTGTACCTCTTGTCCACCTGTTGGAGCACACGCTGCGTGGAATAATGGACAGGGCACTTGAGGCAGAACAGAGGCAGGAAGAGGAGGACTTCCTTGCCTCTCAAGGCCCCCTTTACCCAGACAGTGTTCCTTCTGTCCCACCCATCGCACAGGAAGAGGAGGAGGAGGAGGAGGAGGAGGAGGAGGATTGTGTCAGCATGGAGGTGGAGGCTGGCACTCAGCATCATCAGCAGCAGTCTTTTAGGGATGATTTACAGTCCCAAGAAACCAGTGGACTTGTACGTGGCTGGGAGGAGGTGGCTGCGGATCATGTCGTCCTTAGTGACCCAGAGGACTCCGGAGCGAATGCCTCAGCAAACCTACGCTGCATGGCCTCCCTGATCCTGCAAAGTCTGCGGAAGGATCCTCGTATTCTTCGGATCAAGGAGAGGGACCATTACTGGCTGGCCACTCTCCTTGATCCACGGTACAAGGGTAAGGTTGCGGACCTTATGTTACCGTCGCAGAGGGAGCAGAGGATGAGACAACTCCGGGAGGCCTTGCAGAAAGGTCTGTGCAACGCGTTCCCAGAGACTGGGAGGTTACAAACTCCTGGTCCTGGACAACGAGTTGCTGAGGCTTCGGCCAGTCAAAGAAGGAGCGGTGGGGAAGGTGGCCGTCTGACCGATGCGTTCAGACAATTCTTTAGTCCGCAGCCCCAAAGTATGATCGGTTCCAGCAACCATCGCCAGCGTCTGATAAACATGGTGCAGGAATATCTAGGGGCAAGGTCAGACTTGGACACCTTCCCCACCGAAAATCCTCTGGCTTACTGGGTCTTGAGGATGGATCACTGGCCAGAGCTTGCACAGTATGCAATTGAGCTACTGGCCTGTCCTGCATCCAGCGTTCTTTCGGAACGCACATTCAGTGCTGCTGGAGGATTTGTCACGGATCACAGGGTGCGCCTGTCCACCGACTCGGTTGATCGACTGACTTAATAATTTGCCATAGGGCTCATTGCTGTGCTCCAAGTACAGTATCTGTGAGGGGTTGGAGTGTTGTGGCACCAGTGCCTAAGGCCCAATTTTTCAGCCCCTGTTTAACAGGGGCGTGTCATTACAATTTTTGAAGCAATACTTTGCAACAGGGCTCATTGCTGTGCTCCAAGTACAGTATCTGTGAGGGGTTGTAGTGTTGTGCCACCAGTGCCTAAGGCCCAATTTTTCAGCCCCTGTTCAACAGGGGCATGCAATTACAATTCTTGATCTAATAATTCACAGCAGGGTCCATTGCTGCACCCACCAAGAGTAACTCTGAGGGCTTACAGTCCTGTGGCAACGCCACCACCACCACCACCACGAAAGGCCCAATTTTTCAGCCCCTGTTCAAAAGGGGCATGTAATTACAATTCTTGATCTAATAATTCACAGCAGGGCCCATTGCTGCACCCACCAAGAGTAACTGTCAGGGCTTACAGTGTTGTGGCACCAGCACCACCATCAAAGCCCCAATTTTTACTACCACTGTTCAACAATTATATGTAATTAAAATTCCTGATATAATAGTTGACAGCAGGGCGTTCCAGCACCAACCAAGAGTAACTGAGTGCTTACAGTGTTGTGCCAACACCAACAACTAAGGGGCCTATTTCTGCAGAGTATATACGGCAGGTCCCTACTTTCAAACATCCAACTTACAAACGACTCCTACTTGCAAACGAAAGAAGACAACAGGAAGTGAGAGGAAATCTACCCCTAGAAAGGAAAATTCTCTCCTGTAAGAATAAATATGGGAGAAAGGGGTCTCATCTGTACTGATGCTTTATCAGCAATCCTTGTTTCAAGAAAAACACCACATTTCAAAAACAGTTGTCATTGGGACGGAAAGTGAGGTGAAATGTTCTGAACAGGGGCACAGACAGCAAAACAAATGTTACAGGGGTGATAACCCTTACCTATGTTTCCCAAAAAGTTTAAAAATAGATTTTTGGGCTGGAGCTACACTTCAACAATGTACCTGTTCAAAATTACAAACAGATTCTACATAAGAACAAACCTACAGTCCCTGTCTTGTATGCACCGCCTGTATACGGCTGTTCAGAGTATATAGGGCCTTTTTTATTTTATGTGCGGGGTTCCCCTTAATATCCATACAAGACCCAAAGGGGCTGGTAATGGGCTGGGGTAGGGGGGGGGTCATGGGGTAGCTATGCCATTTTTCTTAAAGAATTTCATCCATATTACCGGGACCAGACATTACATTAAAGCCGCAAGCAGTTTTAAATGGCTTTTTTTTCCTTTAGAAGTGTCATTTTCTGCAGGGACAGTTCTAAACACGGGAAACACGTGGCACTTCACAGGCATACTTTAGACACCCCCCAGGTACGATATTTAAAGGAATATTTGACTTTTTTTTTTTCACTTTATGCATCATTAAAATGACTGCTCCCGAAAAACTACCGTTTTTAAAACTTCTTTTTGCATTGATACATGTCCCCTGGTGCACAACCCGGGTTCCCAAACCCTATTTATGACAATAACATGCATAATAGTTGTTATAATTAGCACTTTAGAATTCGAACGTTCGCATCCATTGTATTTAATAGGGTTCTAATGTTCGTTCGAACTTTCGGTCCGTTCGCGGGTTCTGGTGCGAACCGAACCCGGGGGTGTTCGGCTCATCACTAGTCCTGAAGACCCATACAAGCTGGCATTTAAAGGTGGTAAGAAATAGTACAACTGGATCAGAATGTTATTTGGTTATATAAATTTAAGTTTTGAATTTGATGTTGTTTCTGTTTGTTATTTTACATAAGGACATTGCCTGATGTACCTTCAAGAAAAAGTTTAACATACAGTAGGTGCCGCCGATATTGTGTCAATCTCGCCGCTTCTAGCGGCGAGATTGACACCCTATGAGCTCCGTCGCGAGAGCCAGCGCCGAGCTGTCTCGTCATCGGGAAAGGAAAAAATGTTCCTTTCACGATGAGCGACACACATTGCCGATAGACGGGGATTCCCGCCAATACCAGGCACTGCGTTTGGTATGAATCCTGAGCGGGAACTCCACGCCAATTTTTAAAGAGAAAAACGGCGTGGGTTCCCCCTCCAGGAGCATACCAGGCCCTTGGGTCTGGTCTGGATTTGAAGGGGAACCCTACATCGAAAAAACGGCGTGGGGGTCCCCCTCAAGATCCAAACCAGACCCTTATCCGAGCACGCAACCTGGCAGGCCGCAGGGGAAGAGGGGGGGACGAGAGAGCGCACCCCCCCCCTCCTGAACCGTACCAGGCCACATGCCCTCAACATGGGGGGTTTGGTGCTCTGGGGCAGGGGGGCGACCAGCGGCCCCCCCACCCCAGAGCACCCTGCCCCCATGTTGATGAGGACAGGGCCTCTTCCCGACAACCCTGACCGTTGGTTGTCGGGATCTGCGGACGGGGGGCTTATCGGAATCCGGGAGCCCCCTTTAATAAGGGGGCCCCCAGATCCCGGCCCCCCTACCCTATGTGAATGAGTATGGGGTACATTGTACCCCTACCCATTCACCTGGTGGAAAAAAATGGCAATAAAAACACAACACAGTTTTTAAAAGTATTTTATTGCACAGCTCCGAGGGTCTTCTTCCGACTTCGGGGGTCTCCGGTGTCGTCGCCGCGCTCTCCGGTTCTTTCTTCTGCCGGGCCACCGCTATCTTCTTCCAACTCTTTTGCTAGCGGGGCCCGGTCTTTTCCTTCGCCTTCTTCCCTCTCCTTCTCTCCGGTTCTTTCCTTCTTCCGCCGGGCCTCCGCTAACTTCTTTTAGCTCTTTTGCTAGCGGAGGCCCGGTCTTCTCTGTCGCCTTCTTCTTCGAGTCAACATCGAGGAGGAGAAGAGGGAAGAAGACTCCAACGGCGACGACGGGAAGACCGGCCCCTCCACTAGCAAAAGAGCTACCAAGAAGTTAGTGGAGGGGCCGGCAGAAGGACAACGGAGAGCCGGACGAGACGACGGAGAAGACCGGGCCTCCGCTAGCAAAAGAGCTAAAAGAAGTTAGCGGAGGCCCGGCGGAAGAAAGAACCGGAGAGCGGGAAAAGAACCGGAGAGCGGGAGAAGAAGAAGGCGACGGAGAAGACCGGGCCTCCGCTAGCAAAAGAGCTAAAAGAAGTTAGCGGAGGCCCGGCGGAAGAAGGAAAGAACCTTAGAGAAGAAGAGGGGAGAAGGCGACGGAGAAGACCGGGCCCCGCTAGCAAAAGAGTTGGAAGAAGATAGCGGTGGCCCGGCAGAAGAAAGAACCAGAGAGCGTGGCGACGACACCGGAGACCCCCAAAGTCGGAAGAAGACCCCCGGAGCTGTGCAATAAAATACTTTTAAAAACTGTGTTGTGTTTTTATTGCCATTTTTTCCACCAGGTGAATGGGTAGGGGTACAATGTACCCCATACTCATTCACATAGGGTGGGGGGCCGGGATCTGGGGGCCCCCTTATTAAAGGGGGCTCCCGGATTCTGATAAGCCCCCTGCCCGCAGACCCCGACAACCAACGGCCAGGGTTGTCGGGAAGAGGCCCTGTCCTCATCAACATGGGGGCAGGGTGCTCTGGGGTGGGGGGGCCACAGGTCGCCCACCTGCCCCAGAGCATCAAACCCCCCATGTTGAGGGCATGTGGCCTGGTACGGTTCAGGAGGGAGGGGGGGCCGCTCTCCCGTCCCCCCCTCTTCCCCTGCGGCCTGCCAGGTTGCGTGCTCGGATAAGGGTCTGGTTTGGATCTTGAGGGGGACCCCCACGCCGTTTTTTCGGCGTAGGGTTCCCCTTCAAATCCAGACCAGACCCAAGGGCCTGGTATGCTCCTGGAGGGGGAACCCACGCCGGTTTTTTCTTTAAAAATTGGCGTGGAGTTCCCGCTCAGGATTCATACCAAACGCAGTGCCTGGTATTGGCGGGAATCCACGTCGGATCCCCGCTCAATACAGTGTCGCGTCTCCTCGCTATTGCAGCGAGCGCGACACGTGTCGCCACCCTGTTGCCGAGATCTCGGCACTCCTGTCGCCGAGAATCTCGGCGATGGGAGCGCGATAGATATACAATATCGGCGGCACCTACTGTATGTGGATGATATTTTTGTTGAATAGCATAATGTTTGAAAAGCATATCCCAAAGTTCAGATATGTTCTTAACCAGTTGAGGGAGGCGGGTGTTTAAAATTTCATTTCAGGAAGACCAATGGTGTTGCTCCAAGGTTCATCTCCTGAGACCTAAGGTTTGCAGCCTAAGTCTCACCACAAGAAGAAAATGGAGACTGTGATGAGGTCAAAAATATCTGCCAATATCAGTGAATTGAGGACATGTTTGGGTACGGTATAAAATATTCAATTGTATGCTTGTCATCCTAGGTTCCAACTAAGAATGCTGGAAGCAGTGGATCTCCTACGTAAACTCCATGCTTCTTAGAGAACGATTGACGTACAGTCGTAGGAGAGAAGTGGGCAAATTTGATACTATATGGCAACCATGGCTGGGGGATGCTGATTTAGCGCCATCTCAACTGGTAGTAGAAAGACTCCAGATGTAAAGACCCTGGCGAGGTGTAGGGGAGGGAGGGGCAGAGAGGAGAAGGAAAGAATAGCTTGAAGGAGTAAAGATTGTACATCTAGATAGGAGAGAACACCGGTGGTGGAAGAAACGACTTGTGTTGATCAGATATGAGGAGGCATAGGTGATGGATGTAGTTATAGGGTTAGGGGGGAGGTGGAAGGGGAGAAAAAGGGAAAAGAGGATAGAGTGATATAAAACAGAAGTAAATACATAAGATTGACACAAAATATTATATGGATGTAAGATTAGACATGTTTTCTTATGTGTAAGGTTTTATCGCACAAAATGCTCGAATTGAATTGTATGTATTATGAGAATGGTTTCCTAAAATAAAGAAGTTTTTGAATAAAAAAAAAGAATGCTGGAAGGTGACATATAAGAAGAGAATGTGGATGTAATAATATGACATTGTAATATTTCTCTCCTAACTTACAGATCTTCAAATCTTATACTTCAGCATTAATGTTGATCCTGCCAATCATGGCAGAATAATATCATCATTAGATCATTGATGATTTTAGTTAATTAAAATATAGTTAACCAATCGCTATATCATATATATAGCATAGTTAGAAAATGTAAAAATTAATTAATAAGAATATGTATTCATACTGTCTATTTACTCAAATAGAAAGTGATTGACACTCTAGACCAGATCGTTGATTGGTAAAGACGAAGTGAACTACCAAAAGACACAGTGATCGTATGGATGATGTTAATCCTTGGTGTCCAGTTCCGGAGGGAACCTGTCACCAAACCATACCCCAGACCAGATCGTTGATTGGTAAAGACGAAGTTGACCACTAAAAGACACAGCGATCGTTTGGATGATGTTAATCCGTGATGCCCAGTTCTGGATGGAACCTATCACCACTTCGAATCCTTCATCAGGAGTCATGAAGCAAGATGCTCCAGGATTCGTATTGCTGGAAAGAAAGATTTGTTGCAGAAGTCCCTTGTTTGTTTGAATCCCAGAATATCCATTGAAAGAAGGGATATTGAATCCCATTTTCAGCTTGTAACTTTGCAAGAGCGGATTCACTGAAGAGTTTCTTCAATTGCTGGTTTACCAGCCTTGTTTTTATCACATTTGAAAAAGGGGGGGGAGTGACACCACCACTGCAACAGTTAATTTTGTTTTTATAAAGACTTGAACTCATCAACAAAGATCCAAGTCATACAAGAACATTCTTTATCATATGGATGAAGAGAGGACCGTTCTTCAAGTATAAAGAAAAATAATAATATGACCATATCTTTTAAACAACTGATATTTCTACGGACCCGTTTCTTAGTATGTCCGTGACTATTCGTCAGAATACAAGAGACGTGGGGGGGATTTGTCAGAACATTTGATGTTAAAAGAATTACATATAGGCCTTTATATTATGCATATTATGTATTTTTCATATGGTTCATATTCATGTATATTATGAACGAGAGGACAGCCATTTTGTCTCTAAAGTTAAGCTCATAGCTCATGATATGCTATGAACAATACTTTGGTTTCTACTTTCTCTTTGAGAGGTTAACCCAAATTCACTATCTATAAAAGTTTAAATTAGATTCATAGGCATGAATAGGCTTTGTTCTTATGTCTCACTAGGGGGTCTTGGCTGTAGCAGCCTCCCCAGGTTGTAACTCAAAGGTTTGGACACTTGGTAAAATAAACAAGATAAGAAGCTCTTGTTTCAAGTGAGCCTGAAAACCTAAATTAGTATTTCAGAATAAGCTACAAAACTATAGGGCTTATTCAAAATTCCTGTTGTATTGTATATCTTAAATAAGGTTTATTGTAAGTATCTTCACAAAGTATCTATACTAGTAATACATGTATAAACCCATGTATGCATATATATATATAGATTAGTATTAAGGAGTTGTATACATGCTATTATATTAGTGGGGTAGCATTAGAAACTGCTTAAACATACATTCCAGTGATTAGTTTCAAGGAATTTCCCAAAACATTAACAAATGGCCTGGGGTAGTGTCAATGCTAAACATTCACACCTGTAAATCTGAAGTTCTGCCGAAATGTCTGAAGATGGTTGACACATTTTAACACCGCGGGACAATAAATGGTATTCTACGAAGTTAGATCAAATGGTAATCATAAATTGTTTTATTTTAACTACCTGACCCTAACATTAGGAATTATTCCTTATACACCACTGCCCCTACAGGTTAATAATGACATTGTTCAAGATGGCATATATTTGGTTGCTAAGACAACCTTCCAAAACAGTTACCTAGTAATAAGATACACACCCACTTTTTGGAGGGAGATAAAAGTAGGAAGAGTTCAGGGTGTGAAAGATGGCAGGGAGATCGCAAGAAAAAAAGAGATTGCAGGAGAAAAGAGATAGAAGAGGGGATCTCGGGAGGAGAGAACGAGAGGGACTCGATCTCTCTTGAAGGAAGACGCTCGCTGAGGAGATCTTAAAAACGCAAACATGTAGAAATGATGGAAGGAGTCCTGTTGGACTCATAATGGAAGCTTCTCAAACAGACAGAACTTTAACCTGGTAACGTATTTATTTTGTTTATTTACCTGCTTTGGTAATGGAGTTGTTTTTACAGGCACATAACTAAAACCATTTAAATATATATGGCAAAGAAATTTGGAATTATCTATATTTTTAACTGCAGGATAAAATAATGATAATCCAAATATTAAGGCACATACCCTGATTTGGTTGTCTTTAAAAAGCTAGCGCTAAGTGGTACAATGGTTTTATTGTGAAGTATGTGTAAAAATAAATTCTTTCTAAATTTAATAAGCCTTGATTGTTTTGTCAAGCCGTGTCCTTATATGACACTTGGTCTGTACACGTTTAAGAAGTGTAATCAGGAGATCTGTTTGTTCTGAGAAAGAAATAGTGTCAAAGTGAACAAAAGAGTGTTTACACCTTCCGTGAAGTAACGGAAAGACATTTCACAAGAGTTACCAAGTTTTAAATGTACAAGTATCATTTAAGTATTGAACTGTGAATATACTTTGTCATATAGAGCTTGCATAGAAATGTATGTAAATATTATCTGGACATAATCAATCATTTATCTCTGTTTGTAGAAGTATATCCATTCATTTGTTTGATCACGACTTATACCTGATTTTAATTTGCACTGTACTTTAGTTAATAAATATATATAATATTTTAAGCACTATTCATTTGTGTTACATGTCTTCAAACTAGCACAGATATAAAGAACTTAGAATTTCTTGATATTGTAGGCTTTGGGAATCTCCCAAAATTAAGATTTGCCTATTTCCATAAGTACAATAATATTTTTATATTTCAGTATAAACATTCTGACATACTTGTAGGCACTATGCCGAGATGCGTCAATGTTTCTGACAAGGTCTTCTACCTCCAGCCGTGGTGTCAGGTTCCTGGTCAGAGGCCAGAATGCTGAGATGGCTTCCCTTGCGGCTGAGTGCAGAACAACCCTGAAGGTGATGACAGGAAATTCTATTCCCAAAGAAGCAGAGGCTACCAGCTCAATGCAAAAGTGATGTACACAGGATGTGGATCAGACTGCAGACTTTAAATAGGCCACTGGCACCAGGATATGTCACGCATTGTGTGCGCCAAGCCGTTCACAGCCACGCGCGCAGCCGCATTCGCACTGGTAAAGGCCTAAGTGCCCATAATCTGCGATCCTGTTGAGTGTTGGCAGATGTGCCAGTTCTTCTGTGAACTATTCTCTGACACATGGTAGGTGGCTGATTGGGAGATACACATTTTTCTTAGTTTCTGTTATAAAATGTTGCCAAAAAATGCAAAAAAATAAACGTTCTTCATACATTTAAGCCAACATGTATACTGCCCTAGTTCTTTGGTAAAAATAACCCAAATCAGTGTACATGATTAATTAATTAATTTATTTAGTGTGAAAGTTATAGAGTCTACAAACTATGGTATATACAGGTGCATCTCATAAAATTAACCACTTCAGCCCCAGAAGGTTTTACCCCCTTAATGACCAGGCCATTTTTTGCAAAACAAAGCTGTGTTACTTTAGCTGACAATTGCGCGGACATGTGATGCTGTACCCAAATAAAATTGATGTAATTTTTTCCCCACAAATAGAGCTTTCTTTTGGTGGTATTTGATCACCTCTGTGGTTTTAATTTTTTTGTGCTATAAACAAAAACTCAAACAACAATTTTGAAAAAAATATATATTTTTTTACTTTCTGCTATAATATATATCCATTTTTTTTTTTTAACAAAATCGAATTTCTTCATCAATTTAGGCCAATATGTATTCTTCTACATATTTTTGGTAAAAAAATCCCAATGAGCGTATATTGATTGGTTTGCACAAAAGTTATAGCAAACTATGGGATAGATTTATGGATTATTAATTTTTTGTTTTTACTGGTAATGGCGGCGATCAGCGTTTTTTAGCGGGACTGTGACAAATCTGACACTAAGTGACACTTTTTGGGGACCAGTGACACCAATACAGTGATCAGTGCTAGATACTGTAAATGCACTGTTACTGTATAAATGACACTGACAGGGAAAGGGTTAACATCAGGGGCGATCAAAGGGTTAAGTGTGTTCCCTTGGAGTGTTTTCAAACTGTGTGGGGGATGGACTGACAGGAGGAACACAGAGATCCATGTTCCTGCTTACAAGGAACAGAAGCTCTCTGTGTACTTCCCTGTCAGAACAGGGATCTGTCTTATTTACATAGACAGATACCCGTTCTGCTTCTCTGTGGAGCGATCGCAGGTGGTCTGTAGGGATGAGGCGAACACCCCCCAGTTCGGTTTGCACCAGAACTTGCGAACAGGCAATAAATTTGTTCGAACATCCGAACACCGTTAAAGTCTATGGGACTCGAACATGAAAAATCGAAAGTGCTAAATTTAAAGGCTTATATGCAAAATATTGTCATAAAAAGTGTTTGGGGACCCAGGTCCTGCCCCAGGGGACATGTATCAATGCAAAAAAAAGTTTTAAAAACACCCGTTTTTTTGGGAGCAGTGATTTTAATAATGCTTAAAGTGAAACAATAAAAGTAAAATATTCCTTTAAATTTCGTACATGGGGGGGTTGTATAGTATGCCTGTAAAGTAGCGCTTGTTTCCCCTGCTTAGAACTGTCCCTGTCTCCCCAAATTCAATTACCAGGCCCTTCGGGTCTGGTATGGATATTAAGGGGAACCCTGAGTCAAATTTAAAAAAAAATGACGTGGGGTTCCCCCCAAATATCCATACCAGACCCTTCAGGTCTGGTATGGATTTTAAGGGGAACTCCATGCCAAATAAAAAAAAATGGCGTGGAGTTCCCCCAAAAATCCATACCAGACCCTTTATCCGAGCACGCAACCTGGCAGGCCGCAGGAAAAGAGGGGGGGACGAGAGAATGCCCCCCTTAACCGTACCAGGCCACATACCCTCAACATGGGGAGGAGGCTTTGGGGGTCTGTGACCCCTCAAAGCACCATGTCCCCATATTGATGGGGACAAGGGCCTCATCCCCACAACCCTTGCCCGGTGGTTGTGAGGGTCTGCGGGCAGGGGGCTTATCGGAATCTGGAAGCCCCCTTTAACAAAGGGGACCCCCAGATCCCGCCCCCTATGTGAATTGGTAAGGGGTACATTGTACTCCTACCATTTCACAAAGAACGTGTAAAAAATTGTAAAAAAACACACAGACACCATTGGAAAAAGTCCTTTTAAAAAAAAAAAAATTTTTTAAAAAAAAAAGATTCCAGCGGTGTAAATCCACTCTCGGTATCCTGCGATGGATGCTCTCCTCTCCGGGGTCCAGCGGTGGATGATTTCCTCTCCAACCAGGTCCAGGCTCCAGCAATGAGATGTCCAGCACAGCGCATCCTGTCTCCACCGGAGACACCCCGGGAATCCCGGCAGCCTGACCAGTCTCTTCTGTAGCTGAGGGCGGGGCCACCCGTCACGTTACCCCGTCCCCCTCTGACACAAGGGTAAACCCGGGCTTCCCCAGTGACGGGGTCACGTGATTTCGTTGCAACAACAGTTCGATATAGATAGAAGATTCGACATGACGGTGACAATAGCGATCTGTGTCTATCGAACCTGCGGTTGAATGTGCCTAACCTAACTCTATTAGTCCAAGATTATTCGGCATAGAGAGGAAAGATTCGACATAGAGAGAAAAGATTTGACATTATAGAGACATGAAGATTCGACATGACGATGACAATAGTGCCTAACCTAACTCTATTAGTCCGAGATTATTCGACATAGAGAGAAAAGATTTGACATTATAGAGACATGAAGATTCGACAAAGCAGCTGAAAACATACAATCGTGGCAAGCGGACATTTATGGTGAAATGCTCCGCTCATAGGCTATAAAAGAATTCTAATGTTGGTTGACTAGTATTAATAATTAATAAATATAATCATTACTAGTCATACAACATTAGAATTCTACTATAGCTTGTGGGCAGAGCATTCGACCGAAAATGTACGATTGCGGCGTCGTACAGTTTAGCTGCTTCGTCTAATCTTCTTAGAACATTCGACAGACACCATAATCCTTCAATTGACAGATTTGACCTTGATTAATTTGGATTTTCAGACGAATGCGATTTTTAACGAAAAAAATAAAATAAAAACGAATTTCGGGAGTAACTAAATAAATGTACTTTTCGGACGAAAACAAAATTCCGAAACAAAATATTTCAGTGTGCACATGTCTACTGTTTTTTATAAAGTATAAACCTCAGCAGTGCCACAGGCTGATCGCCTCCATACTACGACGCATTGATGCAGTAATTCATGCATGTTTAACTTTAACTTTAACTTTGAATTGAATTACTGAAATAAATTAACTTATTGATGATATTCTAATTTTATGAGAAGCACCTGTATTTTTGAAGATTGATCAATCCTGATTTTACTGATGGCCCATCTCATTTCTTGAGGCTCTAGAATGCCAGGACGGTATATATACCCTCCAAATTACCTATTTTTGAAAAGTAGACAGTCTGAGGTATTTAGTATACGGTGTGGCAAGTTTTTTGAAGTTGTAATTTTTTGTCACAATTTTTTGAAAAATAAAGAACTTAAATTAAAAGAATACAATTTTTTTATTTTTTATTACATTCTGTCACCAGTACAGTACAGTGTCATCATATGACTGGTGTAGTGGTGATCAGGGATACTGACTGGTGACAGTAAGTAAAAAAAATATTAATAATAATTTTTATTTACGTTTTTAACCACTTAAGCCCCGGACCATTATGCAGGTTAAGGACCAGAGGTGTTTTCAGAATTTGGCACTGCGCTGCTTTAACTGGAAATTGTGCAGACATGCAATGTTGTACCCAAACTAAATTTGCGTCCTTTTCTTCCCACAAATAGAGCTTTCTTTTAATGGTATTCGATTGCCTCTGCGTTTTTTTTTTTTTGCGATATAAACGGAAAAACTGAAAATGTTGAAAAATAATTATATTTTCTACTTTTTGTTATAAGAAAAATCGAATAAACTCAATTTTAGTCATACATTTAGGCCAAAATGTATTCAGCCACATGTCTTTAGTAAAAAAAATGTCAATAAGCGTATATTTATTGGTTTGCGCAAAAGTTATAGCGTCTACAAACTAGGGTACATTTTCTGGAATTTACACAGCTTTTTATTTATGACTGCCTATCTCATTTCTTGAGGTGCTAAAATGGCAGGGCAGTACAAAACCCCCCCAAATGACCCCATTTTTGAAAGAAGACACTCCAAGGAAATTGCTGAGAGGCATGTTGAGCCCATTGAATATTTTTTTTTTGTCTCAAGTGATTGAATAATGACAACAAAAAAAAAAATTACAAAAAGTTGTCACTAAATGATATATTGCTCACACATGCCATGGTTATATGTGGAATTGCACCCCAAAATACATTTTGCTGCTTCTCCTGAGTACGGGGATACCACATGTGTGGGACTTTTTGGGAGCCTAGCCGCGTACGGGACCCCGAAAACCAAGCACCGCCTTAAAGGGGTTGTAAAGTTTTGTTTTTTATTTTCTAAATAGGTTCCTTTAAGCTAGTGCATTGCTGGTTCACTTACCTTTTCCTTTGATTTACCTTCTAAATGATTTTTTTCTTTGTCTGAATCTCTCACTTCCTGTTTCTCCTCACTAAACTTCACACCATCATCCGAGTGGTGTGGAGTCAGCCAGAACAGCTTACCGAACAGCTTACTGAGGAGGAACAGGAAGTGAGAAATTCAGACAAAGAAAACAAAGAAAAAAATATTTAGGGAAATCTAAGGAAAAGGTAAGTGAACCGACAATGCACTAGCTTAATGGAACCTATTTAGAAATAAATGACTGCCCTCGATCTGACCTTCACGGTGATACCTCACATGCATGATGCAATTGCTGTTTACATATGACGCCAGACCGACGCTTGCGGTCTAGACTGTCTGCATTTGCTGAACATCTGATATTACAGTTTGCCATTTGTCTGAAGAATAACTGACCTACTAACATCAAGTCCAACCACCTGGGATCTCATCAGAGACACCTTTTAACTTATATATTTATTGGATATATATGCATCAGTCTGTGTATAGGTACTAGCCTGTGCTCACAGTTTACATATTCTTTTTGACCACTTTTATTGGATGATATTTGTTGTTCTCTATATGAGTTGTATCACATGAGTCACTGTTTATCATTTCTAATATTGTAGTTATATGGTATCATTGGCTGTTAGACTTCACGCAGAAGGGATATCATCCTATTTTCCATTATCTCTTAGGATTACACGATCACACTAGATTATTGTTTACAGATAATGCACTTTATCACTTATACTGGTTATTAGTATAACCAATGAGCAGCGCCACACCCCACTTAATTTTGTCACACAATTTTGAAGCACTGTTAGAGCACTAGCCTAAGCCTTGTATCCAAGTACAAACAAACTGTTATTGTTTGAATGTTTATATGTATTTTCTTACTACTCTGCTTAAAATAAAAAACCCTAGTTTTTTACATTACTTATCCATGTGCCGCCTAAAGTCCATTTTTTTAGTTTACTCATATGTCTCCTATTATATTGGGACGTTGGCACATTTATACATGTGCATCCACAGTGTCACCCTGTGAGGATGCACGTTTAAGCAATTTCATCAAAAATGACTGCGCACCAGTGCACAAAGCAAGGGGGTGATTCTTTTCTATACTTATGGTAAAGCTTGCAATTTGATATGCAGCATATTGGCACTCTCTTTTCTCTTATGGTCGTTGTTTGTTAAACTCTTGTGAGAAAAACCTGATAGATTTTGGGGATATATTTCTGGATATAATAGAGTTTCAATCCCTGCTTTTTTTTTTTTGTCTGGTCTTTTGTGTGTATGGCTCACTAAATACTATCCTGGGTCCATTGTGGCATAGAAGGGATTTCTCTAAGTTACCCCCTTTATGAAATGTGGAGCATGGTTTTTGGATGGTAAGAATGCTCAAGGTTCTATTGACCTATGTTGGCACAACACTTTGATACAGTACCCTTTGTCAGCAACACTCCTGAAGAAGAAAATGTTGACAAAACATGTTAAGAATAATATGTGTAAGCTGTCAATGAGATATCAATGGGCAATACACCGTAACAAAATCAAGCACTGTTTTTATGTGATTTTATGTGGATTACTTAATAAATTTGTTGTTTTATGTTGTGTTCAGTATTTGGCACCTCAAAAGTCCCAGTTGTCCTGGTTTGTGTAGTTTAATATTTGGAATGTGGTACCAATGATATCTTCCTCCAACACCACAATACATTGTTCAAACAATACAACATAAAGATTGTTAGTTTATTAAAGATACTGTAGCAAGTAGAGAGGTGGATGTGCCAAGGTAGTGAGAGGAATGTATCTTACTGGTTAAACAAGAGGTGAGGGTTTCAATATACAGTATACCCCTGTCTGTGTCAATAATGCAACCCATTTAAAAACTAGTTATATTCCCCTGAACTTCTTTGGATTATTGGCAAGTGTGTCCAATTGATGTTATAAATGTTTGTTTTTATAAAGTATTAAATGTGTAGCATCAAATGTTTTATAAATAAATGTAGCCAGCATTGATCATTTGGTTTGGGATTCTCTATTTGTTCTCCACTCCAATGCTAGTTTTTCAGTGTAAAGCAAATCCAAAAGATTCTGTTTAATTCCCTCTATTGTCAGAGGGCCTATGAAGAGCAGTTCATGTTGCATGCAGTATTGTACTGCTAGAAGACAAACATGTATCCAGTCCCTGTTGCATTGAGGAGGTTGGGATTCCTGAGTGCACTCCCAATAGCTAAATTTTAATAACAGGGTACCTAGAGGTATGGCATTTTCCCAAACCTCAGTTATGTACAAGGTTTTGTGTTTCCAAAACACAGATATTAGAGGAGATTTGAAGAAACAATGAGATAATGCAGCAAATTTCCCCTACACTTGGGTCAGGAAATCTGTGTTTGAAACTGTTGTACTGCTGTTGTAGTTGGAATCAAATACAGACCCTGTGTAAGATTTGTATTGAGTTTCTCCTAATGATTCAGTGATTATGACTCTGCAGATATTGCTTTATCCTGTTAGTACCTTGCCAACTATATTTTCCGTCAGGAAGTTCAGGAAGTTACTGTTTAAATGCAAAATATTGAATAATTAAATCTGGTGATAATAAAAGATAAATGATTCCAGCTGCGACCATTAAAATAGTGTTCTGACACCATACAAAAGTGATAATTTAACAAGCAATAGTGTGCTAAAATCAACCTCCTATTAAAGCACAGAATTGATATTGCACATCAAAAATTGTGAAATAGTGACAAGTAAATTCCCCCTGTCTAAAACAATCAACACCACCTGAATAGGGATAGCCTGTTGCCCTCCTGTGGCAATAGGTGTGTTCCGTTTCTCATATAAAACAATCCTGACTGCAATCAGTCCATAGATCAGTATCCAGATGATTTATTTCAGTTTTCTCTACGGTTCTGGGGAAGTTTATTAACCCTTTCCACACCACTAAATACAAAAGATTCCACATTTCCAGCGTGTACATGTTTAAAGTGTTTTGATACATTTGAGAGATTCCTGTCGTTAGAATAAGATGCACCATTATAGTGTTCGCTTATCCTGACCCTAAGAGATCTGGAGGTGCATCCTACATATTGTAGTGTGCATCCTGTGCATTCCACAACATACACAACATTCTTTGTGCCACAATTAATGAAATCTCGAATTGTGTATTCTCTGCCAGTGGATCGAGAGACAATGGTCTTGTTATTTCTACTGTGCTTATCACAATAACGGCAGGTTCTCAGGCCACAGCGGAAAGAGCCATGAGTGGTTAACCATGTATATCTAAAACCACCAGATTGAAAAAGGCTGGAAGACAAAATATTGCCAAGTGTCCTAGCACATCTGCTTAAGAACCTGCAGCCCTTAGAAATCACAGCAACAAGACCCTTGTTCGCAGAGAGTAAAGGCAGATATTTTGATATAATGCCTTTAATTTGGTTAAATTCCTGTGAAAAGGTGGTAACAAAAGTGACAGGATTACCTTTGTTAGATTCAGACATGCTGATCCCTGTTTTCTTTGATGTAAGTAAAATACAACCTTTTTTTTAAATAAATTATTTGAATTACTGCACCATGAGAGCATTCTTTCCTCTCCCTCTCTATATGGCAACACTGGAGCTTTGAATACGCTACATATATATATTGAATGGATGACAGCAGCGGTTTGGATTTATTCCTGTGACCTCATGTATGACATCTAGGATTTTCCCATATGCATAATTTGACTCCCTGTAATAGGGGTCAATTAAGTCTGGTGAGTGCATTGTTTGTGTGCATGAGGGTGGAGAGGAACCTTTCCTATACTCACTGAGGACGTTATTCACGTGTGGGATCTATATATGGATTTTACAATTTTTATGTATTTTTTAAAATTTAACCACTTGCCGACCAGCCTCCGTCATTATATTGCGGCAAGTTGGTTCATTCCTGCAAATCGCCATAGCTGTACATCGGTCAGTTTTACAGCTATAGCAGGCATGTCCGCTGCATGGCGGGGGAGCTGATGCGTGTGGTGGGTGTCTGTGATTTCCGCCCGCCACCCGCGATCGCTCCACAGAGAGCCAGAATGGGGAACTGTCAATGTAAACAGATCGCCGTTCTGACTAGTGATTAGGAACAGCGATCTCTCTGTTCTCCCAGTCAGTCCACTCCCCCATAGTTAGAAACACCTGCCAGGGAACACATTTAACCATTTGATCACCACTAGTGTTAACCCCTTCCCTGCCAGTGTAATTTATACAGTAATCAGTGCGTTTTTATAGCACTGATCGCTTTATAAATGTTACTGGTCCCAAAAAAAGTGTTGCACTCCTGCTAAAAATGGCTGATCACCGCCATTACTACTAAAAAAAAAATTATAATAAAAATGCCAATAATCTATCTCCTATTTTGTAGACACTATAACTTTTGCGCAAACTAATCAAAATACGCTTATTGCAATTTTTGTTACCAAAAATATGTAGAAGAATAAATATTGGCCTAAACTGATGAAGATATTTTTATTTTTAATTTTATTTTTGGGATATTTGTTATAGCAAAAAGTTAAAAATATTGTTCTTTCTTCAAAATTGTCAGTATTTGTTTGTTTATAGCGCAAAAAATAACTGCAGAGGTGATCAAATACCACCAAAAGAAAGCTCCATTTGTGGGCAAAAAAGGATGTCAATTTTGTTTGGGTAAAGTGTCGCACAACCACGCAATTGTCAGTTAAATCTACACAGTGCCGTATCGCAAAAAATGGCCTGGTCATTAAGGGAGAAAATCTTCTGGTCCTTAAGTGGTTAAATGAAGATGTATTTATTTATTCACTATTGTTTTTTTACTATTTTTACATGTATTTTATCATATAAGAGTGCGGTTTCTTTGTTTATTTTACACTTTACAACACACAGCTCTTTATTGTAGTTTATTTGTTTTTTGGTCATTGATTTGCGCAGGTTTAGAACCTATTGGTTCCTATATTTTCTTTCAATTGTAGAAGATTAGCAAGTAACAAACATTGTTCTCATAACTATATGCCAGAAGCCTGCAGAAAAGAAAACAAACAAAAAAAAAAAAGAGATGGGATGCATTTGGTTGCAACAGATCAGAGCAACTGGGACATTTCTGCTTAGAGATTTGAACTTTTTTACAAAATGATACAAAAGAGTAGGTAAGCTTTTACTTTTCCAACATTTCACAGAAAATCAAGACATTTCGGAAAAATATAATTTTGGCTAATTGCCCTGGAATCAATTTGGAAGGCAAAATTACCTTTTTTGTCAGATCAGCTGTGCATAACTCATTGTTTTTTAAATACTGTATATACTCGAATATAAGCCGACCCGAATATAAGCCGAGGCCCCTCATTTTACCACAAAAAAATGGGAAAACATATTGACTCGAGTATAAGCCTAGGGTGTCCATCTGCATGCCTCACTTGGCCTCACTGTGCCCATGCCTCACTGTGCCCATGACTAGACTGACGTTTAACATGGGAGTCTATGGAAGGGGTGCCCGGGTTTGAAAAATTGGTGCTCCCCGGGCCTTACGTCCCCCAGACAAAAAACTTTGCGCACTTGTAGAGGAGACATGGGGCTACATGTGTGCCAAGTTCCGGGTCCAGAGGACCTACGACCTATGACCGGCCGGTACCGGGTCCCCAAAGTCACCAGAGAAATGACCGTTTAACATGGGAGTCTATGGACAGGGTGCCCGGGTTTGAAAAATCGGACAACAAACTTTGCACACTTGTAGAGGAAGAGTGGGGCTACATGTGTGCCAAGTTTGGGGTCCAGGGGACCTATGGCCGGCCGGTACTAGGCCCGCAAAATCCGGGAGATCAGGCGCAAAAAGGTGACTCGAGTATAAGCCGAGGGGGCATTTTCATTTTATAAAAAATGTTCTCAAAAACTCAGCTTATATTCGAGTATATACGGTAAATGAATCCTATGTCCTTTAATGAATAAGAAAGAAAATGTATTTAGCCAATGGTAATCTTTTTAAATCCTCATATGTCATTTTTATTTGTGGTCCATGTGCATATTTTACATGTTCTAGTGGACAATAGATAACAAAGTTAAAGATTTTATTTTTAATGTACGGTAAATCAATTCCGAAAGACTGTTCTTGTTTATTCTTTTCAATCTAGAAAAGTTCACAAGTTTTCACAAGTTCCTTCCACTTTTTAACCCAGCTTCCTTCAATCTTGGACTTTACTTAAATTTAGCCACTTTTACTTTAGGCAAATTAAAAACATGACATACTACAGCTTACCAGTCCTTATATTTGGTGATTGCACTTATTTTTGTTTCAGGCTGAGAACATTTTAACAAGTACAGAAAATACCGGTTAATCCTGCCTGAAAGGCAGTGTCCCTGTCACGTCCATTGAAATGAACTGGAAGCAAAAACAATGTTAGCATGGTAACCACCAAGGAACAGGAAGGATTACCAGGTAGAACTAAAAGTAAAAGTGAAAAAAAGAAAGAAAACTAAAGAAGGCACCTCGCGTAAACATTAATAAGCTCCAAGTAATCCATTTGCAGCTCGCTGGTTTTTTATATATTTTAAAAGTTGGACAATTGAGGAGAGAGAGAGCTAGGAAAGGCAGATTAGCTGTCTCTGTAACCTGAAAGTATTTTTCCTGTTCTCATACCTATGTAAATCTTATCTGAGAAATGTAAAACAAAGTTCCCTTGCTTTGACGTTTAATGGAAACTCTGTAGGAAGAATTTTCAAGAATCAAACAATTGTATTTCATGGTGTTATCTGTAATTTGAAAATATTTTTTACTCTGTGGGACTTTAAGGAAGCAAATGTGAAAATGTGAATGTATTGTTTCATCACCAACAGTGCTACAGATTTCTAGCAAAGCATACTAGAACACATGCATTTAGTAAGCCTTTCATACTGGTAGCAGCTGGTGAAAACAATGCAGCACCAGAAAAAATTATGTGTACATTTCTTTGCAATCTATTATATTAAGTGCCCTATAGTATTATTAATGGGGTTAATCTCATCAATTCCCAATGGCATTGATTAGAGTAAGTGTAACAAACCAAGGTAACACAGGATAACAATAACAATGTTGATACATAAAAAAAGTAAATTAGATGACATGTCTTTCTTTGAGCATTAAAATAATGCTACCCTATGTGAGTGATTTTCTAAAGACAAAAAAAGTGTTCACTCTGAAAGGGAGTTTATCCTTTAAACTAGTGAATGTGGGGAAAATTCACTTAAAGGCTGGGTTCACACTATTGCGAATTGGATTCAAGATCCCTGCATTCAATTTGCAATATCAGGAGAATGTGACCCACTCTCTATGGAGCCGATTCACATATTTCTTATGCGGCTCTGGTGCAAATTTGCACAGGAGCTCTGTGCGTTTTTTGGTCCATTTCAGGTCCGAATTCAGCCCAAAATTCAGGCTGTAATTGTACCTGAAATGGTAAACCAGGACGCACAGGACCGCTACTGGGAGCCACATCGGCACTAGGTGTGAACCAAGCCTCAAAGAATACCCAATCATAGAATTAAACAGTAAAATACCTTTGACTATAATAAGGCTTACCTATAGGTACTGTAAATATCTCCTAAACTTGCAACGTTTAGGAGATATTTACTGTATACTGTGCCAGTTACATCATCGGCGCATGCACTCTGAAGGAATGGCCGCCCGTGCCATTTCTTCAGGGCACTGTGCCGTGACCAATGGCCCATACACGCGGGAGTGACGTCATCGCTGCCTCGGCCAATCACAGCGCCGGAGCTCGCGAACCAGGAAGAAACACCAGGGAAGATGTCAGCCCTCTCAACGGTGCGTGGGCGCCGCTGAGAGGGCTTCGTTCTAAAGTAAGTATCTCATAATGAGCTCATTAAGCCTTTGTCTTACTTTTTTTTTGGGGGGGGGATTTACAACCTCTTTAATATTGTCAGTGTCGTTCATTTGTCTTTTAGTAAACTGCTCAAGCATTCCTACTCTCAGCTTTTTACAACATGAAGGCCAATCTTTCTGTAGTCCATGATAAGAACATAGAAGGGCTAAATAGCCTCTTGGAGATAACACAGGATGTCTGCACAGGACACAGTAAAGCCGTAATTTTTGACAAAATAGATATAACAAAATACTTTAAATGGTATATTTAACAGACCAAATGAAACATATAAGAGCAGTTCATTGTTAAGGTTTACGTACTCTTTAACAAAAAATGTAGGTCACACAAAATAAATTGTGTTTCCTGTAGTATGTCAAACATATTTAAAAAGAAAGCACCCAGTAGTTAAATAAAAATAATAATGGCACGCTATTTTCCTATATGGTGCTTAAATAATAAAATTTTAATTTAGCAATGATATTGGATAATAATACTGTTTGCCTTCTGTAGCTAGCTAAAAATTACAGTCAGGCCCATAAATATTGGGACATTGACACAATTCTAATCTTTTTGGCTCTATACATCACCACAATGGATTTGAAATGAAACAAATATGATGTTTTTTAACTGCAGAATTTCAGCTTTAATTTGAGGGTATTTACATCCAAATCAGGTGAACGGTGTAGGAATTACAACAGTTTGTATATGTGCCTCACACTTTTTAAGGGACCAAAAGCAATGGGACAATTGGCTGCTCAGCTGTTCCATGGCCAGGTGTGTGTTATTCCCTCATTATCCAATTTACAAGGAGCTGATAAAAGGTCCAGAGTTAATTTCAAGTGTGCTATTTGCATTTGGAATCTGTTGCTGTCCACTCTCAATATGAGATCCAAAGAGCTGTCACTATCAGTGAAGCAAGCCATCATTAGGCTTAAAAAACAAAACAAACCCATCAGAGAGATAGCAAAAACATTAGGTGTGGCCAAATCAACTGTTTGGAACATCCTTAAAAAGAAAGAACACACCGGTGAGCTCAGCAACACCAAAAGACCCGGAAGACCACAGAAAGCAACTGTGGTGGATGACCAAAGAATTATTTCCCTGGTTAAGAAAACACCCTTCACAACAGTTGGCCAGATCAAGAACACTCTCCAGACACTCTCCAGGAGGTAGGTGTATGTGTGTCAAATTCAACAATCAAGAGAAGACTTCACCAGAGTGAATACAGAGGGTTCACCACAAGATGTAAACCATTGGTGAGCCTCAAAAACAGGAAGGCCAGATTAGAGTTTGCCAAACAACATCTAAAAAAGCCTTCACAGTTCTGGAACAACATCCTATGGACAGATGAGACCAAGATCAACTTGTACCGGAGTGATGGGAAGAGAAGAGTATGGAGAAGGAAAGGAACTGCTCATGATCCAAAGGCAAAGCATACCACCTCATCAGTGAAGCATGGAGGTGGTAGTGTCATGGCGTGGGCATGTATGACTGCCAATGGAACTGGTTCTCTTGTATTTATTGATGATGTGACTGCTGACAAAAGCAGCAGGATGAATTCTGAAGTGTTTCAGGCAATATTATCTGCTCATATTCAGCCAAATGCTTCAGAACTCATTGGACAGTGCTTCACAGTGCAGATGGACAATGACCCGAAGTATACTGTGAAAGCAACCAAAGAGTTTTTTAAGGGAAAGAAGTGGAATGTTATGCAATGGCCAAGTCAGTCACCTGACCTGAATCCGATTGAGCATGCATTTCACTTGCTGAAGACAAAACTGAAGGGAAAATGCCCCAAGAACAAGCAGGAACTGAAGACAGTTGCAGTAGAAGCCTGGCAGAGCATCACCAGGGATGAAACCCAGTGTTTGGTGATGTCTATGGGTTCCAGACTTCAGGCTGTAATTGACTGCAAAGGATTTGCAACAAAGTATTAAAAAGTGAAAGTTTGATTTATGATTGTTAATCTGTCCCATTACTTTTGGTCCCTTAAAAAATGGGAGGCACATATACCAACTGTTGTAATTCCTACACCGTTATCCTGATTTGGATGTAAATACCCTCAAATTAAAGCTAAAAGTCTGTAGTTAAAGCACATCTTGTTCGTTTCATTTCAAATCCATTGTGGTGGTGTATAGAGCCAAAAAGATTAGAATTGTGTTGATGTCCCAATATTTATGGACCTGACTGTATGTTTGATACTAAATAAAAGCATTATTTTCAAAACATATTAAACCAGTGTGAAAAAAGTGTTAAGTCCACAACAACAAAGCCCTATATAGTAGCCTCCTCCCCTGCTCTAACCCTAAATTGTAAAGCCTAAGAAAAAAAGTGGATTAAGCCGAAAAATAAAAAATAATAATTACCTTAGACCCCATTGTAAGGCTTGTTCACCTCATAGAGGTTGATGTCACTCAGCTTTGTCACCTGATCTCGGGAACATAAAGACTCCCAAACCTCATGATAATTTTTTCTGCCCTGTATAGGAATGTCACCCTCACTTAAGAAAACGAGTTTTAATTTGGTTTAAAGGCAAATACTTTTTCCTTTTGGTAATTTTTTTTCTTAGTTGCAATAAAGTATTGGGTAGGGATGACTATATAGGGCATATAATCGCCTAAAATTAATACCATTAATAAACAGTTTATGCACTAATAAAACTTGTCTGCAGCAACAAGAAAATGGCATGGTTCCTGAACTTTATGTAACTAAGTTTCCTTATTTGAACCCACTGGCCAGCACACTTTACTTACTATTATTTAGTAGATTTGTAAGGGTATGATGAGACTGCAACTGTAACTTTGACCTTTTCAGTGCTCCCCACAAATTTGTTTATTTCTATCTACAGTAATTGCCAACTATGAGGCTAAATGTGTATGGCTAAAAATATATTGATCGATTACCCCACACAAGAAAAATTATTTTAACACATGCATGTTATGATCACAAGTTGATAACGATTGTATAAGCATACCATTGGTTACAATTCAGCCAGTTAAAACTAGCCATTTTCTGTCTCATCTGATCAGTATTCAATTCAGTCCAGATGGTAAACCCTGTCGTCAAATCAAAATAAAGACACCACTGCCAAGTTGAACTCATCAAATGATTGCAATAAAATAATGGAAACATGGAAATATTATATTCACATTGTCACTTGTAATTATGATTTAGAGAATTATTTTTTCACACCAAGACTTATGAACAGGATAATGTTTTAGGTGGGTATTTTAATTTGACTTAACAAAAGGGACCACCTGCTGTAATGTTTTCATAAATACATCTTGTCAGTTATCTGGTTCTGAGATAATAAATGTACTTCCATCCATTCTATTACAGTACTAGCCATTGACTTCTAACCTGTAAAGGTGTTGCTTTTGATCTCAATACTTTTACAGTAAAATAAACAGTCTTTAGAAATCTTTAGACAGTACTTCAGACTTTGTAAAGATGCAAGCAGGACAAGCTCCAGTGACTCTCTGACTGAGTGCATTGCGTATGAAACGAAAATATGTCTTTTAGAGAGAGAATGCAAACAAAAGGCCTTTAAATAAGAATTAACAACTAAAATTGATGCTTTGGGTAGCAATCAAACTCAAATAGGCTTGAGACCATTTACTTTCTAAACCATTGATCTTTGCATGATTTGCTTATGAGGTCCTCCTATGAACATTTGCTCTGATTTACTAAAGTTTAAATTGAGGTGAAATAAACCTTATTGTATCTAAGAGTCAGGTCTTTGATGGGTCCTTAACTCCTGAAGAGAAAACTATACTATATTTTTCAGTGAGTGCATAAGTTTTTGAATTTTTATAGTTGTTACCTAAAAATGATTGTCGATGTGACCTTAACACATATTTATAGTGAAAATTCCTATTCCTGCTTGAGATATGCAGTATAATTCAAAATCTGTTGCCCAGCAGTAGTTAAAATAGAAAAAGTTTAGCTTAGCGGTAGTTCTAATGAGCTTTCCCTGCAATACTCACAACAACAATACTTTTCAACAGTGCTGTCCCTCACAGGTTCACTGTTCAGATCTGAAACCAATTAACAGAAACAAACACTATAAAATAGCAGGTGGGTCAGCGCTTCACTGACATGCAAGTGAGCATAAGTCCATAAAATCCATATTTATACCGGACAAGCAGTGGCAGGGTGAGTAGTTCACAAGTGGGGGAATGGAACACATACAATTACCAGCAGCTCCTCAGTAGGTTTGGGAATCCCTCATGACGCGCATATAAAACAATAAGAAAGGGCGCCAGGTAAGTATGAGGTAAAAACAGCAGTCAATTTAATCCAAATCTACTTAAAAATTTCTGTACACTGTATGCAGGGCTAGCGTGCACAACAAGGAGGCAGCAATCTTGGTGGAAGGGAGGGCAGCCATAGGGCACAAGTATGGACCCGCCGTAGAAGGATAGAAGCCGTCGGCCAGCGGTTCAGTTTGCACCAGAACTCCCAAACAGGGAAAAAATTCAGACTCAAGCCACGAACTCTATTAAAGTTTATGGGACCCGAACATGAAAAATCAAAGGTCTCCATTTTTAAAGCTTATATGCAAGTTATTTGCCATAAAAATGGTATCGGTACTGCCCTGGGGGACATGTATCAATGACATTTTTTTTTTTAAATATAGTTTTTAACCACTTGACCTCCGGAAGATTTACCCCCGTTTATGACCAGGCCATTTTTTGTGATACGGCACTGCATTACTTTAACCACTTAAGGACCACCTAACGCCGATATACGTCGGCAGAATGGCACGTCTGGGCATAAGTACGTACAGGTACGTTGCCCTTTAAGAGCCCAGCCGTGGGTCTTGAGCTCCGTGACCGCTCCCGCGGGACCCGCGGACCAGATCACCGCCGGTGTCCCGCGATCGGGTCACAGAGCCGAAGAGCGGGGAGAGGTAAGTGTAAACAAACCTTTCCCCGTTCTTCCTAGTGAGAGTGTCACTGATCGTCTGTTCCCTGTCATAGGGAACGACAGCCAGTGACATCACACACAAAGCCACGCCACCACACAGTAAGAATCACTCATTAGGTCACACTTAACCCCTTCAGTGCCCCCTACAGGTTAACCCCTTCACTGCCAGTGTCATTTTCACAGTAATCAGTGCATTTTTATAGCACTGATCGCTGTAAAAATGACAATGGTCCCAAAATGGTGTCAAAAGTGTCCGATGTGTCCGCCATAATGTCGCAGTCACTGATCGCCGCCATTACTAGTAAAAAAAAAAATATTAATAAAAATGCCATAAAACTATCCCCTATTTTGTAGACGCTATAACTTTTGCGCAAACCAATCAATAAAAACCTATTGCGTTTTTTTTTTACCAAAAATATGTAGAAGAATATGCATCGGCCTAAACTGAGGAAAAAAATAGTTTTTTTTATACATTTATTGGGGATATTTATTATATCAAAAATTAAAAAATATTTCATTTTTTTCAAAATTGTCGCTCTATTTTTGTTTATAGCGCAAAAAATTAAAACTGCAGAGGTGATCAAATACCACCAAAAGAAAGCTCTATTTGTGGGAAAAAAAGGACGTCAATTTTGTTTGGGAGCCACATCACACGACCGCGCAATTGTCAGTTAAAGCGATGCAGTGCCAAATCGCAAAAAGGGGCCTGGTCCTTTAGCAACAAAATGGTTCGGGGCTTAAGTGGTTAACTGACAATTCCATGGTCGTGCGATGCTGTACCCAAATAAAATGTATGTCCTTTTTTCCCACAAATAGAGCATTATTTTGGTGGTATTTTATCACCTCTGCAGATTTTATTTTTTGCTCTTTAAACAACAAAAGACTGACAATATTGAGAAAAACTCAACATTTTCTACTTTCTGCTATTAAAATATCCAATAAAAAAATCTAATTTCTTCATAAATTTAGACCAATATGTATTCTGATACATATTTTGGTTAAAAAAAATCCCAATAAGCGTATATAGATTGGTTTGCACAAAAATTATAGCATCTACAAATTATGGGATACATTTATGGAGTTTTTATATTTTTTTTACTAGTAATGGGGGTGATCAGCATCTCATAGTAAGACTGTGATATTGCGGCCGACACTAACTGACCATTTTGACACTTTTTGGGGACCAGTGACACTAATATAGTGATCAGTGATAAAAATATGCACTGTCACTCTACTTATGAAACTGGCTGGGAATGGGTTAACATCAGGGGCAATTAAAGGGTTAACTGTGTATCTAAAAATGTGTTTTTTCACTGTGGGGGAGGTTCTTTTACAATGGTAAGGCATTGATTCCATGGTCGTCGTTCTTGTTCTCTGCCTAATGATTTGTGTGTACCGGTGGACATAGAGTCCATGGTACCCGAAGATCAGCTCCCGCTGTGTCTAACCACAGTGGCAGCGGGCTGACAGCGGCATGCATGCATGCCCCAGACCCGGAAGTGTCGATCACATCCTAGGTACATAATCTTGCGCAGGGGAGCCGCCTTGCCGTCGTACAAGCAAGCGGTCAACATTCTGTTAAAGGAGCGGTGATTTAATGATGATGATAAGTGAAAACAATAAAAATGAAAAATTCCTTTAAACATAGTGCCTGGGAGGTCCCTTTAGTCTGCCTGTGAAGTGGCACATCTGTACAGTGTATAGAACATGCTGCAGCAAAACTGACATATGTAAAGAAACAAAAAAATAATTTACTGTATATACTCGAGTATAAGCCGACCCGAGTATAAGCCGAGGTACCTAATGTTACCACAAAAAACTGGGAAAACTTACTGACTCGAGTATAAGCCGAGGGTGAGAATGCAGCATGGGAGAAAAAGAAACCCTGGACTGCCGCACTCGGTATAGACAGTTATTTATTCCAAAATTTCAAGTAAAAAATCAAAATTCAAAATAAATCCATAAATCCAAAACAACAAATGCAGATAGTATGCATGCAGGGAAGGGTGGCTAACGCGTTTCACGTCACGAATTGACGCTTACTCATAGCTCAGGTGAGAATGCAGCAGCTACTGTGAGTGGAAGAGGGTCAACAATGCCTATTTGCACGCCTCACTGTGCCCATTGCAACTTCACTAAGCCAATTGTCACTGCCCATTGCCACCTTACTGTGCCCATCCTCACTGTGCCCATCCTCACTGTGCCCAACCTCACTGTGCCCATCCTCACTGTGCCCCTAAAATTGAAATTGAACATTGTAAATTGTACCTGAAAAAAATTGAGAGGCTGCGGCGTCCATCGTTTAAAACTCGCGGTCTCTTCCTGGTCCCTTCCGTGATAGGCGGAACTGTGTCTGCTTAGAAAACACAAACGTTCTCTCATCTTCAGTTTCCCAGCAGACGTCCGTGATTGGCGGAACACTGAACACAGTGGCTGCTGGGATGGGTGAGGATGAGAGAACGTTCGCGATAGGCGATTCTCAGCAGACACAGTTCCACCTATCACGGAAGGGACCAGGAAGAGACCGCGAGTTTTAAACGATGGACGCCGCAGCCTCTCAATTTTTTTCAGGTACAATTTACAATGTTCAATTTCACTGACTTGAGTATAAGCCGAAGGGGGGACTTTCAGCCCCCCAAAAAAAAGAAAATATCGGCTTATACTCGAGTATACACAGTAAATAGATTTTCCCAGCTGCAAGCCATTGCGGGCAATATAAAAAAAAAAAGTGGAATACCCTCCCCACCCCCCCACCCCGCCCATGCATTCCAGGCCCTTTGGGTCTGGTGTGATTTTTAAGTAGAACCACCCCAAAATTAAGCAAAAAAATGGCGTGAGGTTCCCTCCAAAATCCCTTCTAGACCCTTATCCGAGCATGCAGCCTAGTAGGCCAGGAAAAGGGAGTAATGCACAAATGCCCCCCCCCCCCACTTGCCCTCAACATGTTAATGGGGACAATGGCTTCTTCCCCACAACCCTGGGCAGTGGTTGTGGGGGTCTGCTGGTGGGGGGGTGTTATCGGCACCTTATCAAGGGTATGTGAATAAGTATGCCATACATTGTACCCATACCCATTCACCCCAAAAAATCAGTTTAGTGTAAAAAAAACATTTTTTTGACAAGTCCTTTTAGATCCATCAATCACAATGCCTGCTACACTGCCAGACCCGAAAAAAAAAAACACTTAGCCCGCGACAAAGGCTAATCGCTGACTGCCTGCTCCACCATCTGACGGTCCTTAAATAGGTAAGGGGCGGGCCACCTGGTGACATCACCTTGTGGAACTGCCCCCTTGTGACATCACCAACCAAAACCCATACCCGGCCACCGCCCAGGGTTGTGGGGAAGAGGCCATTGTCCCCATCAACATCGGCACAAGGTGCTTTGGGGGTGGGGGGCAAAGCACCCCCCCCATGTTTAGGGCATGTGGCCTGGTATGATTCAGGAGGCGGACGCTCGCTCGTCCCCCCCTTTCCTGGACTGTCAGGCTGCATGCCCGTATAAGGATTCAGTATGGATTTTGGGGGGGACCCCACGCCATTTTCTTTTACATTTTGGAATAGGGATCCCCTTAAACTCCATAACAGATCCAAAGGGCATGGTATGGATTGGGGTTCCCCCACGCCATTTAAATTTTTTTTTTATATTGGCAGCTAATTCAGCAATGTTTTTTTTTTCATTCAGCTGTCAGCGGGGAAGCCCACTGACAGCTGATGACTCATCCATTGTTAAGGACGCGGCGGCCAGCTTCCTGGTTTTTCTCCTTAACAACCTGGACATCCTACCGAGCGCACAGAAAATTTGGGTGTTGCTGTTTTTATCATTTTATGCAGTTTTTATCAGGCCGCTGTGCCTGTTTTGGACTGTACCCTGTACCCATCTCCCCCTGCTTGGAATAAACCAGTCTACACATAGATTGCGTTTTTTGCCTTCATGGTCCGATTCCTGACTAATGTCTGTCTGTACCTGGCTAAATTCATTCATCACGTCTCATCTCCCCTGTAGTGGGAACAAGTGCATCTGACTATTTGTTCACTCATTTGGTCCACCTCATCTGGTAAGGGTGTTTATCTCTCACGGTGGAGGATTTGTCACATAGCACTACCATATTCGTTTGAAGATTTCTACTACACAGGGTGCTTCCCTCTGTCTGATTGAATATCTATCATCATATGGACTACTTTGTTACAATTTTTTTGCGCTGCACTACCTTTTTCTATTGTATTTGATCATCTCTGTGATTTTGTTTGCGCTATAAACAAAAAAAGAGTGACAATTTTGAAAAAAACACAATATTTTGTACTTTTTGCTATAATACATATCCCCAATTTTTTTTTTTAAAAGCATTTTTTTTCTCAATTTAGGCCGATATGTTTTCTTCTACATATTTTTAGTAATAAAATCGCAATAAGCGTATATTGATTGGTTATAGCGCCTACAAAATAGGGGATAGATTTATAGCATTTTTATTATTATTATTTTTTTACTAGTAATGGCAGCGATCTGATTTTTATTGGGACTGCGACATTATGGCGGACACATCGGACACTTTTGACACATGTTTGGGACCATTGGCATTTATACAGCGATCTGTGCTATAAAAAGGCACTGATTACTGTAAAAATGTCACTGGCAGGGAAGGGGTTTACACTAGGGGGTGATCAAGGGGTTAATTGTGTTCCCTGACAGTGTGTTCTAACTGTGGGGGAGGGGACTGACTAGAGGAGATTACAGATCGTGGTTCCTAGCTATTAGGAACTCACAATCTGTCTCTCCTCACAGAACAGAACAGCGATTTGTGTGTTTACACACACACGTCCCTGTTCTGCCTCTCGTGCCCGCGATCGCTCGCAGCCGGCGGTCATGAGCATCGGCACCCCTGCGATGCAGCGCCTGCTATCCTGCTATGATGGTTTGCGGGATCTTGCCGACCTGTCACAGTGTAATGACGGCGGCTGGTCGGCAAGTGGTTAACCACTTAAGGACCGAGCCTCTTTCTGAAATTTGTTGTTTACAAGTTAAAAACATTTTTTTTTTGCTAGAAAATTACTTAGAACCCCCAAACATTATATATTTTTTTTCTAACACCCTAGAGAATAAAATGGCGTTGTTGCAATACTTTTTGTCACACCGTATTTGCGCAGCGGTCTTACAAGTGCACTTTTTTGGGAACAAATACACATTTTTAATAAAAAAATAAGACAAGAGTAAAGTTAGCCCAATTTTTTTTTATATTGTAAAAAGATAATGTTAGCCGAGTAAATTGATAACCCAACATGTCACGCTTCAAAATTGCACCCGCTCGTGCAATGGCGACAAACTTTTACTCTTAAAAATCACCTTAGGCAACGTTTAAAAAATTCTACAGGTTGCATGTTTTGAGTTACAGAGGAGGTCTAGGGCTAGAATTATTGCTCTCGCTCTACCGATTGTGGCGATACCTCACGTGTGTGGTTTTCATATGCGGCCGCTACTCACATATGCGTTCGCTTCTGCGCGCGAGCTTGGCAGGACGGGGAGCGTTTAAAAATTATTATTTTTTCTTATTTATTTTACCTTTTATGTTTTATTTTTACACTGTTCTTTAAAAAAAAAAAGTTGTGTCACTTTTATTCCTATTACAAGGAATGTATACATCCCTTGTAATAGAAAAAAGCATGACAGGACCTCTTAAATATGAGATCTGGGGTCAAAAAGACTCAGATCTCATATTTACACTAAGATGCAATAATAAATGAATAAAAATGGCCCTTTAAGAGCTATGGGCGGAAGTGACGTTTTGACGATGCTTCTGCCCTGCAATGGTATGGAGACAGGTGGGGGCCATCTTCCCCTCACTCGTCTCCATACCACACACGGAAGAGGACCCGATCACCTCCGCCGCTGCCGACGTCTCCGGTAAGCAGTGGAGGGCACCGGAGAGCGGATGGAGGGGGGGCCGAATCCGCCACAGAGACCACTATTATCGGAAACCGGACCGCCCGCTGAAGAAGAGGATACCTGAGTTATGGCAGCTAGCTGCTGCCATAACAAAGATATCCCTCTTCAAACAGCCGACATATATCGGTGTGCGGCAGTCTGGAAGTGGTTAAGCCTACTTTCACACTGAAGCGCCATGCCGTTAGCGCTAAAGCGCTGCTTGTTTTTGTGAGGCTTTCAAAGCACCACAAAAAATCCAGTTTTGCAGCGCTTTCAAAGCACCTTTAAGGCACTTTGGAAGCGCTGCCCATTCAGTGCAATGGGCAGGGGTATTTTGGGAGCGCTAAATACAGTGCTCCCAAGCCGCCCCAAAGATGCTGCTTGCAGGACTTTTTCTAACGTCCCGCAAGCGCACCGCCCGAGTGTGAAAGCACTTTCAGACACTTTTTAGAGGCTATTTGAAGAGCTAAAACGCCTGAGAACTGCCTCAGTGCGAAAGGAGTCTAACTTAAGAATCACGCTCTTTATGTTTTTCTCAAACTCCTTAGTAAACAATGCAAAATAAAAATGTATCTTCTGGTAATTACGTGTTAAGAATCCTTCACTCACAGGACCAAGAGTTTCAGTTAACAAGAATTTATTACAATGCTTACTTTTTTGTTTGCTAAAAGGGTTATAAAACAATTTGAAGATTAAGAGGTTCGTTTTGGGAAAGAACTAAAAAAATAAAAATAAAAAACAATAACTTTCATTTACAATAATGACTTTCTAAAATGCCACTAGCAAAGAAAGGAAAAAAAAGACAGACTTTCATATCTTTACAGACAGACATCGATAAACTGTCCTGAGGCTGCCCAGGAAGAGTTATTTATTATTGTTTGAGATATTGCTAGGATGTTGCTTTTGTCTAATTTTCAGTTTTCAGCCCTGTACACACGATCGGATAACCTTTGGATTTTCGTCCGATGGATTTGTCCATCGGAAATCCGATGAAACTGTTTTCCATTAGTCTTGGCCACACACCATCAGTCAAAAAATTGACCGTTCCAAACACGGTGACGTAAAACACTCCGATGAGCCGAGAAAAATGAAGTTTAATGCTTCTGAGCATGCGTCGACTTGATTCTGAGCATGCGTGGGTTTTTTAACCGATGGACTTGCCCATAGATGATCGGAAATTCCCATCGGTTTTTTATCCATCGGAAAATTTTAAAACAAGTTCTATTTTTTACAACCGATGGAAAAAAGACCGATGGGTACCATACACGATCGGTTGGTCTGATGAAAACCATCCATCGGACGGTTTTCATCAGTCAAACCGATCGTGTGTACGGGGCTTAAGTGTTGCTGAAGCACTGGAACCTAATACAAAGAAATACTTTTAGGTTTGAAACAAAAGTGACTCCCTAAAAGTCAAGGGATTCTGTCCATCACCATAAACTAATCATAATTTTTTTTGGTATACTGTGGCATGTCACGATTTTATTTATGAGTAGGAATGAGCCGAACACCCTCCTCTTCGGTTCGCACCAGAACATGCGAACAGGCAAAAAATTTGTTCGAACACGCGAACACCGTTAAAGTCTATGGGACACGAACATGAAAAATCAAAAGTGCTAATTTTAAAGGCTAATATGCAAGTTATTGTCATAAAAAGTGTTCGGGGGCCCGGGTCCTGCCCCAGGGGACATGTATCAATGCAAAAAAAAGTTTTAAAAACTGCCTTTTTTCGGGAGCAGTGATTTTAATAATGCTTAAAGTGAAACAATAAAAGTGAAATATTCCATTAAATTTCGTACCTGGGGGGTGTCTAAAGTATGCCTGTAAAGTCGCGCATGTTTCCCGTGCTTAGAATTGTCCCTGCACAAAATGTAATTTCTGTAGGAAAAAAGGCATTTAAAACTCGCGGCTATAATGAATTGTCGGCTCCCCGGCAATACAGATTAAATTCATTGAAAAAAATGGCAGGGGTCCCCCCCACTGTCCATTACCAGGCCCTTTCGGTCTGGTATGAATATTAAGGGAAACCTCCGAACCAAAAAAAAAAAAACGTGGGGGTCCCCCCAAATTCCATATCAGGCCCTTCAGGTTTGGTATGGATATTAAGGGGAACACCGCACCAATTTTTTTTTAATAAATGGCATGGGGTCCCCTCCAAAAATTCATACCAGACCCTTAAGGACTGGTATGGATTGTAAGGGGAACCCAGCACCAAAATTTTAAAAAAATGGCGTGGGGTCCCCCCAAAAATCCATACCAGACCCATATCCGAGCACGCAACCTGGCAGGCCGCAGGAAAAAAGGGGGGGACGAGAGAGCGCCCCCCCCCTCCTGAACCGTACCAGGCCACATGCCCTCAACATGGGGAGGCTGTCCTCATGTTGATGAGGACAAGGGCCTCATCCCCACAACCCTTGCCCGGTGGTTGTGGGGGTCTGTGGGCGAGGGGCTTATTGAAATCTGGAAGCCACCTTTAACAAAGGGGAACTCCAGATTCCAGGCCCCCCCTATGTGAATTGGTAACGGGGTACATTGTACCCCTACCATTTCACAAAGAAAGTGTAAAAATTTGTAAAAAACACACAGACACAGTTGGACAAGTCCTTTATTTAAAAATAAAATAAATAAATTCCAGCGATGTAATCCCGTCGATGTGCAACGATGATCCATTCTCCAGCGAACCTGCAGTCTCCTCTCTCCAGCAGGAACTAAACCCCCATGACTCGCAAGAGGGGGCGGGGTCACCCGTCCTTATCATAGGGAACCCCCGGGGTTCCCTATGATAAGGACGGATGACCCAGCCCCGTGGCGTCACGTCGTGAAGCGCCCCCTAGGCTTAAGCCGGATCCCTATATCCGTCAGGGGGGCAGTGAGGGGAGCAACGTCCATGGTTGGGGTAGGTGGGAACATCCGTGGTCCCGGTGCAACAGAAATCCATGGGGCTGCAGACATGTTGCTTCTCCTTCACTAGTTCCAGCTCGTACTGTCCTTTGGCGCCAAACACACCACGTGCAACTCACTGTTGGTGGGGGCTCCTCCCCCTTTTTCCTTGCTGCACGTAGCTCGCTGGCTTTTCTGTATTTGAGACACGCCCACAAACTACGCAGTTAGAAAAATCCAGTATAGGTTTAGGCCTGTACCTCATTTTCTCTCACAGTGACGCAGTTAAATTTTTCCCGAAATGGCCGACTTTCACAGAACCACAAACAGGGGAAAAAATATAGTCCAACTTCCAGGGGTAGCTGCAAAATCCAGGACTCGAGCCTCCACGTGTAGCACACAGATCCTTTTGCCCCTGCTTACCTTCACCTGTGGGAGGGTAAGACACACCATGCCACAAGCCCGTGTCCTCCTTATCAGAGGTCAGGCGGTGTTCACAGATTTGGGTCCTGCAGCGAGTTACCTCTTTCCACTGGTTCTTGTCCCTAGAATTGTAGGGAAAAGTCTATATTCTTCCCCAAGAAGGCCAATGTCCACACAACTTCAACCCCAACAAAGAGTTTATTTTCTTTTGCTTCAGTTAACGGGGAAATTGAAGAGAGAAAGAAGTTAGCGAAGATAGGAGGTAGATTCAGGCACAACACTTGACTCACTCGTCGTCACTCAATCCCGAGTGGGTTTAGCTCACCCGGATAGATCCCTCTCACAGTTCTAGCAGCCAGAGTGGAGCTCGAACAATACTGTAACTTTGTCCCCTCCAGGGACGGGCTCAGGAGATCCTCTAATAGTAGCATAATCCTGTTAAATCCTATAAAACTTAGAGAACCGATGATGCCAATGGGCACTTTTCAGTGTTATATTGCTGAGTACTGAGTCCACCCTCTAATAGGCAACCAGGCCTCTCTTTCACCGTGACATCTCTCACCGGTCCATCAGACAGGTCCTCCCCTGGTTTACTCTCCATCAGAGTGGGCCGCCCCTCATATGGGCTCCCTGGAACTCCAGCATATTGATCGCAGACCCAGTTAAAGGTACTGGGCCTGCCTGGAACGTTGCAGCCTCGGGCTAAAGGTGCCCGAGACTCCACAGCCAGTTCACGCACCCCCCGGCCAACAGGGCCATAGGGCGCGACTTCACCGTCAGGGGTCCTTGGACTCCCCCTGACACACCACCCCAGCGGGGCACACTCCTCCGGGTACTCCTCTCCCCGGCACTCCTCCTACAATTATGGCATCTGGCCCTTTTATATCCTCTCCCGGCATGCACAGCAGGCGGAGCCCCGCCCACCGCACGGCAGCCGAGAGAGGACACCCAATCACGCTATCGTGTCACCTGAGGTTCGACCCTAGGCCTGGGCAACAGCATCACCTACAGGCCAAAGGGGAACTGCACACCAGACAACACTTACAGCAGAGCAGAGTCCAATACCTAACAAATTAGAGAACCTGAGCCAACTATGGCTCATACTACCCCTAAATTTAGACCATAGCGATACCCCAATATTGGGGTACCCGCTACATATATTTTAGCTGTGATCTTTGTATTAGGATTCATTCATCTATGTAGGCACACACCTGCTACAACATTCACTGGCAGACGCACTTACTTTTGGAAGTGTTTCTACTGGCTACATCTATGTGTGTTTAAATGGACTGTTCCAATCAAATTACGGCCACAGTTATTTCAATATGTAATACCATATATCATCACTTGTACATTTAGGAGGTTAATTTGATGGTAGATACATGAACGGAAAGTGTGCGGGAAGAAAATAATTTTTTTTTGCACAACACCAGTTCTCACTACTTTTTGTTACTCCCTGGTTTGTGATATATTATGTACTTGTTTCAATAACCATGGGAGCCATTTCTTCATATCTCAGTTCACACACAATATTTCATCACTTACAGACATTCATAATAATTTTTTACACAATTTTCAACATTATTTTGTTGGTGTATTTATGTTAGAATACATGATATTCTTATTTTACGCACTCTTTCTTTGGATTCAATTTATTAAGAATACACAATGTGTGGTATGTTATGTTTTATACATTCCCGCACATTGTAGTATATGGAACACATACAGTACATGATTTTTGTATATATTTGTGTCATAAAAAAATATATATATATATACATGTTTTCACATTAGCTTTCACACACTTATTTACCACTTCACATATGTTCACAGGTTTACACGTTTGACTATGCCCACAGAA
This sequence comes from Rana muscosa, assembly GCA_029206835.1. Taxonomy (NCBI): domain Eukaryota; kingdom Metazoa; phylum Chordata; class Amphibia; order Anura; family Ranidae; genus Rana; species Rana muscosa. Next base: position 38,436,979 of record CM055119.1, read on the forward strand.
GGTTTTAATTACCAATTTGCTAATTGGATTCAATTCATCACTCCCCTTTAGTCACATGGTCATTAGAGATTGGTATTTATTTGAAATGTTTTTTTTGTGTTAGTCAGCTATGGTTAAACTTTAAGAATAGTGTGAAACGCGTCAGGTTCCAGTTTGCTGTGGCTTGTAGTGCTTCTTCTGATTTTACCAATAAAGGCAACCATCTTTTCGAACGCGACTGTCCAGAAAATTTCCTTTTTTCCACCTTAACATTAGGAGTGAACCTTGGGGGTTTCTCTTACCCACAAGGGACCGTGTCCCAACGGGGACAAAGGCTTGGCATGTTTGGTATCTATTTACTCAAGAAAATTTTGTCAGAGGTTCACTTGGGACTGTTATTCACCACATCTAGTATAAATGAAAGGGAGAAATCCATCCTTTTAAGGCGGCATTTGTGGGCTGATCTAGAGGGGTTCTGGGGTGGGCCATCAGGAGAAGCTGTGTGCAGCAGCTGTCTGCATCTCTCTATTAGGGATGAGCTCGGTGTTCGAGTCGAACATACGTTCGACTCGAACATCGGCTGTTCGACCGTTCGGCGAACATCCAACGATTTGGGCCGTTTGCGCCAAATTCGAGTGACGCGAACGGCCCACAATACACTGCGCCATCGCAGTGCAATCCCGGCGCTGTGATTGGCCAAGCATGCACTGTGACCCCGCATGCTTGGCCAATCACAGCGCCGGCAGCTAGGAGAGCCATAATTGGCCACAGGTAGGTTGCCTGTGGCCAATTATAGCTCAGGGAGTTTAGCACACGCCCCACACTATAAAAGGCCGCCAGCGCGGCGGCCTTGTGTAGTGTGTTCCGGCGCAGGGAAAGAGAAGGATAGGCAGGGACATTGTTGATATTCTTTGTGCTATTCTTGTGTGCAGGGAGAGAGAAGGATAGGCAGGGAGAGTGTCAGTGTCATATTCTTTGCTAAACCTTGTGTGCAGGGAGAGAGAAGGATAGGCAGGGGACAGTGTCAGTGTCATATTCTTTGCTAAACCTTGTGTGCAGTGAGAGAGAAGGATAGGCAGGGGACAGTGTCAGTGTCATATTCTATGCTAAACCTTGTGTGCAGGGAGAGAGAAGGATAGGCAGGGGACAGTGTCAGTGTCATATTCTTTACTAAACCTTGTGTGCAGGGAGAGAGAAGGATAGGCAGGGAGAGTGTCAGTGTCATATTCTTTGATAAACCTTGTGTGCAGGGAGAGAGAAGGATAGGCAGGGGACAGTGTCAGTGTCATTGTTGCTAAGCCTCCTGCACATTATACACCTGAAGTTAGCCCGTATTGCTGTGTTTTCCTGGTGTGTTACACCAACAGGCATTTGCAGCACTTACAGCGGGCGGAGTGTGCCTCCTGCACATTATACACCTGAAGTTAGCCCGTATTGCTGTGTTTTCCTGGTGTGTTACACCAACAGGCATTTGCAGCACTTACAGCGGGCGGAGTGTGCCTCCTGCACATTATACACCTGAAGTTAGCCCGTATTGCTGTGTTTTCCTGGTGTGTTACACCAACAGGCATTTGCAGCACTTACAGCGGGCGGAGTGTGCCTCCTGCACATTATACACCTGAAATTAGCCTGTATTGCTGTGTTTTCCTGGTGTGTTATACCAACAGGCATTTGCAGCACTTACAGTGGGCGGAGTGTGCCTCCTGCACATTATACACCAGAAGTTAGCCCTTATTGCTGTGTTTTCCTGGTGTGTTACACCAACAGGCATTTGCAGTACTTACAGCGGGCGGAGTGTGCCTCCTGCACATTATACACCTGAAGTTAGCCCGTATTGCTGTGTTTTCCTGGTGTGTTACACCAACAGGCATTTGCAGCACTTACAGCGGGCGGAGTGTGCCTCCTGCACATTATACACCTGAAGTTAGCCCGTATTGCTGTGTTTTCCTGGTGTGTTACACCAACAGGCATTTGCAGCACTTACAGCGGGCGGAGTGTGCCTCCTGCACATTATACACCTGAAGTTAGCCCGAATTGCTGTGTTTTTCTGGTGTGTTACACCAACAGGCATTTGCAGCACTTACAGCGGGCGGAGTGTGCCTCCTGCACATTATACACCTGAAGTTAGCCCGTATTGCTGTGTTTTCCTGGTGTGTTACACCAACAGGCATTTGCAGCACTTACAGCGGGAGGAGTGTGCCTCCTGCACATTATACACCTGAAGTTGGCCCGTATTGCTGTGTTTTCCTGGTGTGTTACACCAACAGGCATTTGCAGCACTTACAGCGGGCGGAGTGTGCTTCCTGCACATTATACACCTGAAGCTAGCCCATATTGCTGTGTTTTCCTGGTGTGTTACACCAACAGGCATTTGCAGCACTTACAGCGGGCGGAGTGTGCCTCCTGCACATTATACACCTGAAGTTAGCCCGTATTGCTGTGTTTTCCTGGTGTGTTACACCAACAGGCATTTGCAGCACTTACAGCGGGCGGAGTGTACCTCCTGCACATTATACACCTGAAGTTAGCCCGTATTGCTGTGTTTTCCTGGTGTGTTACACCAACAGGCATTTGCAGCACTTACAGCAGGCATAGTGTGATTCCTGCAAAATATACTCCTGAAGCTAGGCCTTATTGCTGTGTTTTCCTAGTGTGTTACACCAACAGGCATTTGCAGCACTTACAGCAGGCGTAGTGTGCTTCCTGCAAAATATACTCCTGAAGCTAGGCCTTATTGCTGGTTTTCCCATCTCCCTGCAGGCCATTAGCATGTCTGGAAGGCAAACAAGGAGAGGCAGACAGTCAGGAGCCAATAAAAGAGGGCAAGCAGGCTCTGTGTCTAGAGACAACAGTGCTGGTCGTGGACGCGGTGCATCGCCATCAGCACGTGGCCATGGGACACGCTTGTCCTTCTTTTCGGCAGCTGGACGTGTTGAGCCGCATCATGCCGAAGACTTGGTAGAGTGGATGACCAAGCCCTCCTCATCCTCCTCATCCTCTCTCACCCAGGCTCAGGGTACTGGCAAAGCAGCTGCCAAAGCGTCCTCTTCCCTGGTATCAATGTCATCATCAGTCACTCCTTCCCTAGACCAACCATGTCCTCCTGAGGAGTCCCCCAAACTGTTTGAGCACAGTGTTGGGTACATGCTCCAGGAGGATGCCCAGCGTTTCGAAGGGTCTGATGATGATACCCAGCTAGAGGAAGGCAGTAGCGTAAGAGCAGAGAGAGGGGATGCTCAAGAAGGACACCAATCTGGCAGTCATGTTCCAGCAGCTGCAGCATACTGCCAGATTGGCTCCAGTGATGAGGAGGGAGGGGATGATGAGGTCACTGACTCCACGTGGGTGCCCAATAGGAGAGAGGAGGAGGAGGAGGAGGATGAGGAGGAGGCACATCTCCAACGAGGCAGGATGCCCTCGGGGGGCCAGCGTAAGGGCAGCACACCGACGGAATCACACCGCAGAGCTCCGCCTGTGCAGGGCGCTGCCTCTGCCCGTTATTCAAAAAGTTCTTTGGTGTGGGCCTTTTTTGAGTCGAGTGCATCAGATCGCACAGCTGCTGTTTGCAACATATGTCTCAAGCGTATATCGCGTGGCCAAAACATCACCCGCTTGGGCACCACATGCTTGACCAGACATATGTTGACCTGCCATGCAGCTCGTTGGCAAGCCTACCTTAAAGACCCACACTAAAGAACAAAGCAGACCTCTCCTTGCACCGCATCAGCTGGGATCTCCAACCCCACTATACCTTCAGTCCTCTCTGAAACCTGCACTGAGAGGAATGAAGGTGTAGAATTAGGTGTGTCACAGCCAAGTACTTGCGGGCACTCTGCTTGCAGTACACCGGCGTCCCATTCTAGCAGGCAAATTTCCCTGCCCCAGCTGCTGGACCGTCGAAAGAAGTTCACTCCCAACCATCCACATGCCCAGCGGTTGAATGCTAGCTTGGCTAAATTGCTAGCGCTTCAACTGCTGCCTTTTCAGTTGGTAGACTCGGCCCCCTTCCTTGAGTTTGTGCAATGTGCGGTTCCTCAGTGGCAGGTTCCCAAACGCCACTTTTTCTCACGGAAGGCGATTCCGGCTCTCTACCGGCATGTGGAAGCCAATGTCTTGGCCTCGCTGGACAGGGCGGTCAGTGGTAAGGTGCATATTACCGCTGACTCATGGTCCAGCAGGCATGGACAGGGACGTTACCTTTCTTTCACGGCCCATTGGGTCACTCTTTTGGCATCTGGGAAGGATGCAGGACAAGGTGCAGTAGTGTTGGAGGTTGTTCCGCCGCTACGCCTCCAAAATGCTACTACTGGTTGTGACACATCTCTCTCCTCCACTCCCTCCTCTTCTTCTTCCTCCATGGCCTCTTCCTGTGCTTTGTCCTCGGAACCAGCAGTGCTCCGTAGGCGTTCAAGGGGCTACGCAAGTACGCAGGCAAAAATATGTCATGCCGTGCTTGCGCTGGTGTGTTTGGGGGACAGGAGCCACACTGGGGCAGAGGTTCTGTCTGCTCTGCAGGGGCAGGCCGAGAGGTGGTTGACGCCACGCCAGCTTAAGCCAGGAATGGTGGTTTGCGACAATGGCACCAACCTCCTCTCCGCCCTCCGACAGGGACAACTGACCCATGTGCCCTGTGTGGCTCACGTCCTTAACCTGGTGGTGCAGCGGTTCTTGGGCAGGTACCCGGGCTTACAGGATGTCCTGAGGCAGGCCAGGAAAGTCTGTGTGCATTTCCGCAGATCTTATAATGCCAGTGCTCGCCTGGCTGAGCTGCAAAAGGAGTTGAACCTGCTCAAGAACCGCCTGGCCATGCTGCAGCCGCTGCACACGCAGCAGAGGGCCATCAATGAGTACCTGTGCGACTACGGCACCAGGACAGGGTCAGGGGAGCTCTGGTTTTTTCACCATGCCAGTGGGGCATGATCAGGGATGCATGCACTGTCCTGGCACCATTTGAGGAGGCCACGAGGATGGTGAGCAGTGACAGTGCATGCATCAGTGACACTGTACCTCTTGTCCACCTGGAACATACGCTGCGTGGAATAATGGACAGGGCACTTGAGGCAGAACAGAGGCAGGAAGGGGAGGACTTCCTTGCCTCTCAGGGCCCCCTTTACCCAGACAGTGTTGCTTCTGTCCCACCCATCGCACAGCAAGAGGAGGAGGAGGAGGAGGAGGATTGTGTCAGCATGGAGGTGGAGCCTGGCACTCAGCATCATCAGCAGCAGTCTTTTAGGGATGATTTACAGTCCCAAGAAACCAGTGGACTTGTACGTGGCTGGGAGGAGGTGGCTGCGGATCATGTCTTCCTTAGTGACCCAGAGGACTCCGAACCGAATGCCTCAGCTAACCTACGCTGCATGGCCTCCCTGATCCTGCAAAGTCTGCGGAAGGATCCTCGTATTCTTCAGATCAAGGAGAGGGACCATTACTGGCTGGCCACTCTCCTTGATCCACGGTACAAGGGTAAGGTTGCGGACCTTATCTTACCGTCGCAGAGGGAGCAGAGGATGAGACAACTCCGGGAGGCCTTGCAGAAAGGTCTGTGCAACGCGTTCCCAGAGACTGGGAGGTTACAAACTCCTGGTCCTGGACAACGAGTTGCTGAGGCTTCGGTCAGTCAAAGAAGGAGCGGTGGGGAAGGTGGCCGTCTGACTGATGCGTTCAGACAATTCTTTAGTCCGCAGCCCCAAGGTATGATCGGTTCCAGCAACCATCGCCAGCGTCTGATATACATGGTGCAGGAATACCTAGGGGCAAGGTCAGACTTGGACACCTTCCCCACCGAAAATCCTCTGGGTTACTGGGTCTTGAGGATGGATCACTAGCCAGAGCTTGCACAGTATGCAATTGAGCTACTGGCCTGTCCAGCATCCAGCGTTCTTTCAGAACGCACATTCAGTGCTACTGGAGGATTTGTCACGGATCACAGGGTGCGCCTGTCTACCGACTCGGTTGATCGACTGACTTTCATAAAGATGAACCAGTCTTGGATCACCACCAGCTACCAAACACCTGAAGCTGATATAACAGACTAATTTATTTTCAAATGTCACATCCCTTCAAGACTGATGCTGATGCTGAGAGACTGTCCTGTTATATTGACTGACTATCCTCCTCCTCAATGATCCGATTGATGATGATAGCTTGGAAGAAAATTTTTGTTTCTGGGTGCCACCACCAGTGGCTAAGGCCCAATTTTTCAGCCCCTGTTTAACAGGGGCATGTAATTACAATTTTTTATGCAATGCTTTGAAGCAGGGCTCATTCCTGCACTCCAGCTAGAGTATCTATGAGAGGTTGCAGTGTCGTGGCACCAGCACCAGTGGCTAAGGCCCAATTTTTCAGCCCCTGTTTAACAGGGGCGTGTTATTACAATTTTTTATGCAATGCTTTGCAGCAGGGCTCATTCCTGCACTCCAACTAGAGTATCTGGGAGAGGTTGCAGTGTCGTGGCACCAGCACCAGTGCCTAAGGCCCAATTTTTCAGCCCCTGTTTAACAGGGGCGTGTAATTAAAATTTTTGATGCAATACTTTGCAACAGGGCTCATTGCTGTGCTCCAAGTACAGTATCTGTGAGGGGTTGCAGTGTTGTGGCACCAGTGCCTAAGGCCCAATTTTTCTGCCCCTGTTTAACAGGGGCATGTAATTACAATTCTTGATCTAATAATTCACAGCAGGGCCCATTCCTGCGCCCACCAAGAGTAACTGTGAGGCCTTACAGTGTTGTGTCAACACCACCACCACCAAAGGCCCAATTTTTCAGCCCCTGTTCAACAGGGGCATGCAATTACAATTCTTGATCTAATAATTCACAGCAGGGCCCATTCATGCGCCCACCAAGAGTAACTGTGAGGGCTCACAGTGTTGTGGCAACACCAACATGTAAGGGGCAAATTTCAGCTGAGTATATACGGCAGGCCCCTACTTTCAAACATCCAACTTACAAACGACTCCTCCTTGCAAATGGAAGGATACAACAGGAAGTGAGAGGAAATCTACCCCTAGGAAGGCAAATTCTCTCCTGTAAGAGTTAATATGGGAAAAAAAGTGTCTCCTCTCCACTGATGCTTTATCACCAATTCTTGTTTCAATAAAAACCCCAAATTTTCAAAAAACATTTGTCATTAGGACGGAAAGTGAGGTGAACTGTTCTGAACAGGTGCACACTGCACAGACAGCAAAACAAATGTTACAGGGGTGATAACCCTTCCCTATGTTTTCCAAAAAGCTTAAAAATAGATTTTTTGGCTGGAGCTGCACTTAAACAATGTATCTGTTCAAAATTACAAACAGATTCTACATAAGAACAAACCTACAGTCCCTGTCTTGTATGCACCGCCTGTATACGGCTGTTCAGAGTATATAGGGCCTTTTTTATTTTGTGTGCGGGGTTCCCCTTAATATCCATACAAGACCCAAAGGGGCTGGTAATGGGCTGGGGTAAGGGGGGGGTGTGATGGGGTAGCTATGCCATTTTTCTTAAAGATTTTCATCCATATTACCGGGACCAGACATTACATTAAAGCCGCAAGCAGTTTTAAATGGCTTTTTTTCCTTTAGAAATGTCATTTTGTGCAGGGACAGTTCTAAACACGGGAAACACGTGGCACTTCACAGGCATACTTTAGACACCCCCCAGGTACGATATTTAAAGGAATATTTGACTTTTTTTTTTTTCACTTTATGCATCATTAAAATGACTGCTCCAGAAAAACGTCCGTTTTTAAAACTTCTTTTTGCATTGATACATGTCCCCTGGTGCAGAACCCGGGTTCCCAAACCCTTTTTAGGACAATAACATGCATAATAGTCATTATAATTAGCACTTTAGATTTCAAACGTTCGCATCCATTGTATTTAATAGGGTTCTAACGTCCGTGCGAACTTTCGGTCCGTTCGCGGGTTCTGGTGCGAACCAAACCCGGGGGTGTTCGGCTCATCACTACTCTCTATGTGTCTGTGACAGTCTCACAGAGCCCAGCCAGCACACTCCCACTCCCCTTCCCTGCATGGAGAGGAGTAAAAGATTGATGTGCTTTGCCTCTGCCTCCTCCAGCCCTCTCCTCATGTCTGCCCTGCCCACACTTCATTTCCTGACCAGTGCTGTGGCTGAGAAGATGTGTGGGTGGGGAATTTGAATCACTGCAGACTGCAGCTGGCATTTACATGGTGGCTGCAAGATTGATTCCTCTGCCTGAACCACCAGACCAACCTGGGGTGAGTGAGCCCTGCACTGTGACTGAACTCTTCCCATCTCCCACCCATCTTTCCCCAATCTACCCCCCCTTTCTGTTAATGTCCAGTTATCACTCAGGGACAACTTCCCTGGGGGATGGGCTGACAATATGCTAGTTGGATAAACTGATGGGGTTCTTACAAGTTTGTGATTCCTCTGTTTTAACCCCTTCTTGTCCAGCCCCATCTTCCCTTTAGGGGCTTGTTTACATGTGTTTTGGTCTCTGAAGAGCAATCTGCACTCAAACCGTTCTTCAGAGAGCATTTGGCAGGCAGTGAGGAGGTGTTGTATCACCTCCTTACCACCTGCTTTAACCCCTAGAACCTCACACTAGTGCACTACAACTGGGTGTGTTGCATGCAGTTGTGGGTTGCTTGCAGAGCAGCTCCACTCATTGAATGGGACATGGTAAGCAGGCACTTTGCCAACAGAAAGCAACTGAGGGCATAACTTTTGCCACAGACAGGAAACAAACTATCACAGTGGCAGCATGTGTACACCCCAGCCTTCTGTTGCCAACCATCTGTAAATTTACAAATGGTTTGTAAAAAAAACAGGTACTTTTTTCCTGTCCATAAATTTCCATGAACTGGAGAAAAGTGCCTATGGGGAGCAGGGCAGGTCCAGGCTTATGCCTGCACAGTGACATCATGGCACATATTGGGCATGGTTTATATCCACACGCCCCACCACACCAGTTGAGGCTGAGCCCGGCAATTCACTAATTGGCCCGCTCTGCAACTGTGCATGCGCAGTTCAGAGCCAGAAAAAAGGGGATTTTTTCCAAGCCTTTTAACACCAGCCATCTGCCATTGGTGAAGGTATGGGGTTATTCTGGAAAATGGGTAAAGGATGCCCTACCCAATTATTAGAGACTGCCGTACCTAGGATTCCCTGAATACCAGGAGATGGAAATAGGTGAAAAAAAATAAAGTGCGCTGTCTCTAAAAAACTAAATGAGCTAAACTAAAGCTCACAAACATAAATGCTCGACATAAAAAATGTGCACAGCTGTTCGCTAATACCTTTCAACATGTGAAGCAGCACAACATCAACAAATTGACACACAGTGAGCAAACTTAAGTACCAATAGTGACTAAATAACATGAGTGAATGAATGTACATTCAAAATAAATAAAAAATAGATATCCAAAACAGAAAAAAGTACCAAAAATAACTCTATTGCAAGTTGTTTACCCAAACAGTCCCAAATGGTGTAAAAAATATTCCAAAGCCTTCAAAGTGCTTCATGCATCACCATCATGCTCAGAAGATAAATGACCGCTTACCAGACCTCAAAGGTCAATAGGCATGTGTACAGCACTCAGCTTAAGGGCATCGATCTGTATCACCGTCTCTGTGGACCCCGGACAGTCAGAGGCTCGTGGCACACAGGTAGGGGTAGAGATTAAAAAGTAGGAGCTTGTGGTGGCACGGCCGCCTGCAGTGCGGAGTCAGCCACGACGTCAGCGTGCATGGTTCGCACTGCAGGCGGCCGTGCCACCATGAGATTTTGTGCTAAATTCAAGCAATCTGTAAGTGTGATTCTTTTTTAATAAATATACGTTTTTAAAGGATAATGCACTATAGGTCCCCATCAAGCCACATGCCCTCAACCTGGGGGAGGGGGCGTGCTTTGGGGCAGGGGGGCTCCCCCCCAAAGCACATTGTCCCCATGTTGATGGGGACAAGGGCCTCTTCCCTACAACCCTGGCTGGTGGTTGTGGAGATCAGCAGGTGGGGGGCGTATCAGAATCTGGAAGCTCCCTTTAACAAGCCCCCCCCCGTGAATGTACCCCTACTCATTCACCAAAAAAGTGATCAAAAAGTAAATAAAAATGCAGACACAGTTTTTGACAAGTCCTTTATGTTTAAAAAAAATGGCCCCTGGTGTAGATCCATCGTCAACCACAATGACCGCCACCACTGCTGAGCTGGGGAAAAAAAGAGTTTGCACCTGACGCTGGCTCCCGCTATCTGACAGCTCTGCTGCCTCCCGCCGCTGAAAAAACGAAGGAGCGGGGCCACCCGGTGATGTCACCTGGTGGTCCTGCCCCGTTGTGACATTATCGACCGAGCATGCAAGCTGCATCCTGTGTTTCATCCCACCGGCCTTAATGTCACTACTGACATAGTAGTGAAACACATACCCAAAGCCACATCTCCAGGCTGTTCCTCCTTCTCCCAATCTTCCTGCAATATATGATAATGTCAATTATTAACCTGTTCCCCTTCCACTTTCTCAGCCATACTGATCCCTGATAGCAAGATAATGGCACGTTATACCAGTGTTTGCACACAACAAAAAACAAAAATGCCCTTGGGAATTTTAAAAAACATACCTCAAGTAAAAAGTATAAATGATTTATTTAACAAACATTTAAAAACAACAATTGATACAGAAAATACAAACCACATATTAAATGTCGACATATAAATCAATATTGCATTTTTTGTCATAGACCTTTCCATGAGATCTGATTGTGTTAGGCAGATGACTGTCAGTAGTCAAGGATGACTGTGCTAGGACTCGACGCGTTTTGCGAGAGGAGTCTTGATTCCTCGGAAGAAGCACAGATAGATGCGGATGATGGAAGACTCCTGGCCTACTAGCTGGTATGAATGACTCTTTTTGAAAATCAAAAAGTATATAAATGGGTATGATACCCTATACTTATAAGAAAGATTTCAAAAAATGTAATGAACTGTCCGTAAGAATGAATGGATGAATGCATACACTGTCAACCATACCAGTGTTTCTTAACTCCAGTCCTCAAGGTGCCCAACAGGTCATGTTTTCAGGCTTTCCATTTTTTTACACAAATAATTTTATCAGTTTTACTGCCTTAGTATTTACCACAGCTGAGGGAAATCCTGAAAACATGACCTGTTGGGGCGCCTTGAGGACTGGAGTTGGGAAACACTGAGTTATACCATCCAAACCTTTCTCTCTATCCACTGATCTTAAAAATCTGCGTAAAGCCTCTTTCACAAATCAAAAATGTTCCAGTTGTAGCAAGAATCCAACTGATTCCTTTTGCTGGATGTACAGGTAAATGTTGACAGTTGCAGTCACTAAGCCTGTTTAATGACAGGCTGATAGCAGCTGCAATTGTCCATGGGTGTTCTGTTCTGATGTAATAGTACAGCCAACAATTACTGAGGTTAGAGACAGATTATAGCTCCCGGATGCAAGCTGGCTGCGTCCAAGAGCAATCATTAGTGGACAGTTGTGACCACTGTCAGTCTGTCATTGCTGTGTACAAGCTATGTGACCACAACGGTCCACATCAGCATTGATATCCAGCCCCAGGAATCCACTGTATTCTTGCTGCAGCTGGAACATTTTTAATGTGTATTTGTGGCGTGGTGTCAGACTCAAAAACAAAACAACTGCAATATATTTTTTGGTGATGCATTTACATCACATTTCCGTTCCTCCCCATCTTAGGTCACCACATGGTAGCTGGAGTTAATTCTCCCAACAGATCACATAGCCAGTTCCAGTGCAAAGTGTTCCTTATTTTCAAAAGTGAATATTTTTTTCTTTCTTATGACAGATTGTAAATGTATTGTTTGATCTGTCCTTAGATGGTAAGGAAGCCATTTATTATGCATGGCAAAAATGCTGAGACAAGAGCTTGTAGCTTTCATTATGCTTAGGAAAGGATGGGAAGGAGACAAGCGTGTAAATTCAGATTTAACAGTCCAGTTGTCTACAAAATATATGCTTTCATTCATAGCCAAGGATTACAATTTAATTTTCCTTATACCTGGTTCTATATTTTGCATGGGAGTTATGCGGCGTACACACGATCGTTTTTCATGCCATTTTTTAAACCGACGTTTTTCTCGTTGTTTTTTTTCATGTTTCCTCTCAAGCCTGTCTTGCGTACACACGATCATAAAAAAAAACGTTCAAGCAAAGCGCAGTGACGTACAACACGTACGACGGCACTATAAAGGGGAAGTTCCGTTCGGATGGCGCCACCATTCATGTTAGTAAAGTTTGTTGAGCGACGATTCGCGCTTTTCAGCCTTGTGCTTTTCAGTCCGTTACAGCGTGACGAATGTGCTATCTCCATTACAAATGCTAGTTTTACCAGAACGAGCGCTCCCGTCTCATACTTGATTCTGAGCATGCACATTTTTTTTCACCTCGTAAAAGCATACACACTATCAATTTTCACGTCGTTAAAAAAAAGACATGAAAAACGACGTGAAAAAATAGAGCATGTTTGAAATTTTTAATGCCCGTTTTTCACACCATTAAAAATGCTCTGGAGCATACACACGATCGGTTTTAATGCCCATTTTTAAAAATGGCATTTTTAACGGCATGAAAAACGATCGTGTGTATGGGGCATAATACTTTATGAATTTGGTGACATATTTTAGTTAACCATTTATGTACTGCCATATGTTTTTCAGAGTAAAGTGGTGGATGCTTATGAATGGTACAGCAGAAATCATGCCCGGGGCAAATCTTTATAGGGTGGCTCAGTTCAGAAACACAGCAACAAGTCCACCATGTGACCATTGTGTAATCATTGTAGTGTTTATATATGAGAGCCTGCCTCTTCCTTTTACATATGAGGAAGGGAATGATGGATGAATGAATGAATCATTCACCAGCCCCAAATCAGCAGCGGCAGCAGATTCGGGGAAGGAAGGGGGCTAAGTGTGGAAATGTCTTTTAACCCTTTTACCTCATCCCCCTCTCTAGTACATCCAGATTGTATGCAGGTTGTCTCCAGATTGTTAGTTAGGCAGTGGCTGACGCAGGCTGGGGAAGAGGTTCATATTCTACACTTAGTTTCCTGGGCTTTTTGGACCATGCCTATCCCCCTTGTTATATAAACAAGGGGGAAGGCCAGGTTTGGGGGCCACCATTCATTTTGCAGCACTAGAGGAGGCCTTAACTGACATGGAGCACTGAGAGGGACTGCTGATCCCAGCAGTCCACCAGAGGACACAGAGAGCCGGAGATCTGCCAGTGTTGGAGAAACACCAATCATGGACTACCACTATCTTGTTGAGGTATGCCTGGGCAGGCTAAGTGAACTAGTTAGAGGATGTTCCATTGCAAATGTTCATGTTGAACTGCATAGCCAAAATTTTCTAGTAAAGTTGCATCAACTTTTCTAAGCCTGGTCACATAAAAAGGTGCATGAATGTTGCTGGCGTATAAAGAACTAGGATCAGTAAAGCATATGTGGGGTATGAAATAAAGCCATTATGGAAGGGGGAGTTATGCAGTTGATATTGGTAGCCAGAACTAGTGCAAGGTACAATGCAGTCAGTCATGAAGTGTGGTACTTCATGACTGACGTGTGGTAGTGGTGTAGGTGATGGATCCTTCGGTAGCTAGGGAGTCGGTGACCAGGCTCACTCCCCAGTGGTTAGTTTCCTGAAGCAACCGTGACTGAACCGGCATTACAGAGGCCCATAGCCTGACAGCAGCGGCATAACTATAGGGGTCGCAGGGGTCCCAATTGCAACCCAGCCCCATGCCTCAGTGGGCCCGTGTGGCTTCCCTGTCATATTTGGTTCTACTGTAGTGTCCTCTCTTAGGTAGTGAAGTAGTGACCACACAGAACTGATCATTCAGCTACAGCTGACAGTGACATGAGCAGCTGCAGCTGAAAGATCTGTCTAGGAGAGGGCTCTGACATTCTGCCCCTCCCCAGTCCTTGGTTGCTAGGACCCCCAAAGTCTTAACAAACCAATGAAATCACTTGTTTCCCCCCCTCCCCAAGTTCCCAGAGAAGGCAGAACTTTCCTAATCACACTTGCTCTGCATCCTGGTTCCCATGGTTCCCTTGCTGCTACAGCCATGCTGCTTGAGGTAGGGGGGCACACTGATGTAAGGGGCACACTTATTTAAGTAGGGGATACGATGATGTAAGGGGGCACATTGATGTAAGGAGAGGGGCACACTGTTTTACGGGGGGCACACCGATGTAAGGGGGCCACACTGATGTAAGGGAGGGGCACACTGATGTAAGGAGGGGCACAGGCACATTAGTGTAAAGGTAGAGATATGGGGAGGGGTTGGTTAGGGAGGGAAGAGCATAAGAAAACAAGGTCAAAGACACTAATAACACTAAAAACTACAGGAATAGGTAATGGTCACATTAGAATGCCCCCAATTAGGCCCAAAGGGCAGGTGAGAAGGATGCACGGAAGTATGAGTTTGAAGAAAGGACACGATTGGCACGATTGGTACACAAGGTTGTTTGAAATCAATTATAGTTATAGGACCTGGCAATACTGGGTTAAAAAAAAAATATATATTTTGCTTTTTTGTAAAATTGCCACAAGAAAAGTATATAAATGGAAAAAGACATTGGGCACATGATCACACGGGACATAGAAAAATGTAAATATCATGACTAGAAGCACTCAGATTAAAATTTTTAATTTGAGCTCCTGGAATGTCCGGGAAATGGGAGATCCAGAGAAAAAAGCAGCAGTTTTCCTGATTGCAAAAACATACGCGGTAGCTGTACTATGTTTACAGGAGACACATCTTACAAAAAGCTCTAGTCCTCAAGTGAGGTGGCGGGATTATCCCACACAATACCATTCAGTCCATACCTCCTATTCCAGAGGGGTGAGCATCTTCATTAGAGTTGGAGTGGTCTTTACCTGCATACAGGTTAAGGCAGATGAACAAGGGCGATACATTTTTTTATTTTGTAGGATTGAAAATAGAGCCTGTATATTGCCAAATGTGTATCCCCCCCCCCCTTTGATCTTTTGGTGCTCTGTGAGCTCACCAAGTTTGTTCTAGATAAGCCAGGAGTACCGGTGTTAGTAATAGGGGATTTCAATATGGTAATTGCCAGAAACTAGATAGATTTCCTCCAGGGATATGTACAAGTAGAACAACGGATAGCCGGCTAGCTGATTTTTTGATAGAAACGGGCCTGAGAGATATCTGGAGAACACGAAATCCAGAGAACCGAAAGTACTCGTGTTTCTCTAAGACTCACTCTACACTCTCCAGGATTGACTTGGTTTTGGGAAATGAGGAGATGATGCCCATAATAAAAAGCGTGACCTACAAACCAAGAGGCCTATCAGACCACTCCCCAGTGACAGTGTCACTAGAGTTGGGTAAGCGTAATCATCCTGAAGAGTGGAGGTTAAGTCCCTTCTGGATGGAATTAATGGGAGACCCGAAGGATATATTGGCATCCCTGGGAGAGTTTATTGACTTGAACCGAGGCACCGCCTCGGTAGGAATAGTATAGGACTCCCTGAAAGCTTTCTTGCGATGTATGATGATACAACAGATCTCAAAAATTAAGAATCAGACTAAAGATTGGGAGAGAATAATTGGACAGCGGGTAACAACTGCGGAAGAACAATATATTAATAATCCGACACCAGATACACTCAGGAGTTGAATAGAGGAGCAACAAAATGACCGACAAATGACCCTCCGCAAGGTAGAGTACAAATATCTCTTTCAGAGACAAGCTGCCTTTGGAGAAGGGGAAAGCGTGGCATGTATGTTGGCACAGCTAGTCAGGGCAAACTCTCCCACCTCTGTGGTACCTACGATCACCACGGAGGATGGAAGAGTAACCTCATACATTCCAGAAATAGTGGACACGTTTAAAGAATACTATGAAGATCTTTATAGATCCCAGCAGAGAGAGATAAGTGAAGCAATAGACACTTTTTTTACGGGTCTGGACACGCCTTTCCTCAGTGAAACGGATAGAGACAAATTGGGTTGCCCTATAACACTGGAGGAGATGACGCGCATTACTAACGAAATGACGCGACAGAAATCGCCCGGTCCAGGTGGCCTCCCAGCCGAGACATACCAGCATTATGGGAAGGTATTACTTCCCAAGTTGTTAAGGGTACTGCATAGTTCGTTGGTACAGGGAGAGCTCCCCTCCTCAATGAAGGACTACACCATAATTATCATACATAAGGATGGCAAAGACCCACTTGATGCTGCCCCATATAGGCCTATTGTGCTGTTGAATAGTGACATCTGAAGATCCTGGCGAAGGTCTTGGCGGCTAGATTGAGCAGGGTTATATCAAAACTTATCCATCCCGACCAGTCGGGTTTTATACCTGGAAGAACAACTAGTGTTACCATAAGACGACTATATTTGAACCTCCAGGTTCCGACGGACGGGAATGGGGAGAGGGCCATTTTGTTCCTGGACGCCGCCAAGGCCTTCGACAGTTTAGAGTGGCAGTACTTGTGGTAAGCTATGGAAATGGCCCAATTGGGCCTGGGCTTCATCAACTAGGACAAGATGCTCTATGCAGCACCAGAGGCTAGAGTAAGGGTGAATGTTGAACAATCTGACAAGTTCAGACTGGGGAGAGGGACGAGACAGGGATGTCCCCTGTCACCCCTCCTCTTTGCCATTGCAATTGAACCTCTGGCTATTGCTCTTAGGTCTGCTGACCAGGTGAGGGGCTTTAGAAGAAGGGACTTGGAAGAAAAAAGTTGCATTATATGCAGATGACCTCTTGCTCTTCCTTGGAGATACACGAGACTCCCTTCGGGAAGCTATGAAAGTAGTCAACAGATTTGGGCAAGTATCTGGATTAAAAATAAACTGTGAAAAATCCAGTCTGCTACTAGTTGACTCTTTGGGAGGTCTCCTGGCAGAGGAGGCAGCTCAGATACCAGTTGTTAATAAATTCAAATACTTGGGTATAAATATTTCAAGAGACCCTCAACAATATACCACAGATAATATTGATCCCTTGTTGATGAAATTTAGAGGAAAAATAAAAATCTGGAAATGCCTGCCAATATCTGTGGCAGGCCGCTGTAATTTAATTAAAATGATTTGGATGCCCCAGCTCCTTTATATATTACATAATTCCCCAATTTGGCTTTATAAAAAATGGTTTCAAATGATAGATACCCTGTTTAGGGAAATGATCTGGAAAGGTGGCCCAGCAAGAATTCGGTTAAATACGCTGCAGCTCCAGAAACAGGAAGGAGGAGTAGCGCTACCACACCCCTTTAGCTATTTTTTGGTGGCACAGCTTCAATATATAGGGGGGGGTGTAACTTAGCCAGTCAAGAAGTATGAAGAAAGATGCTCCTACAAATCACCTTACACAAATCTATACCTGAAGCCTTGGAGGCAGGATCTTTTGCCCCAAAACTCCCAACCTTGAACTTAATGATGAGGGTCTGGGACACAGCAAAAATAACACTGGATTATAGGGGCTGTACTGATTTCACCCCACTGTGGGAAAACAGTAAATTGGGAGAGCTCCAGAAGCTGGGGACAATAAGGGATTGGGAGAGATGTGGAATAAAATTTGTTTCACAGATATATCAAGAAGGCACTCTGAAGACCTTCCAGGAACTGGGACTCCAATATGCCTTACCAAATAAATCCTTTTTTAAATACTTGCAGGTTAGGCATGCACTGGAGGAACAGTTTAGAGGAAGGATTTTAGAATGGACCATAATGCCTGTACTTAAAAAATTAATCAACACAGACTCAGGGAAAGGCTTCATTTCCAAAATATACCTACATATTAATAATGGGAGACTGAGTGGGTTAGAACCCCCTCTGTATAAAAGGAAATGGGAAAGAGATGTAGGAGATCTCTCTGAGTCACAGTGGAACAGAATCCTTGAACTGGCCCCAGTGGTCTCCTTGTCGCCCTCACAGAGGATGTCACATCTGTTCCTACTGTACAGAACCTATTATACCCCGCACAGATATTTTCAATTTGGCCGCCGGCCAGATCATAGTTGCCCTAGATGTGGGTAAATGGAGGGGGACTTACTCTATATGTTTTGGAGATGTCCGAAGCTTTTTCGGTACTGGACGGAGGTGGGGAAAATCATTGACAGGGATTTTTGGAACATCTACCGAGATGGAACCGAAACAATGCCTTTTGGGATTAGTGGGGGAGTCAGGTAAACTAGGAAGTACCCAAGTAGCGGTCATGAGATGCTTATTTTAGGCAAGGATCCTAATTGCCCAAAGATGGCAGTCAGCATTACCACTGTCTAGTGAGGAATGGCAAAATAACATTGATGTAGAGGGGGCACACTGATGAAAGGTAGAGGGGAAAACAATGATGTAAGGAAGGGGGCACACTGTTTTAAGGGGGGCACAACCCATATGGAAGAGAAATATATTTCCAATATATTTATAATTTTTTTATATATGTGACATATAGTTACAATATATTGGCCTGCTCTAATATATTTTTACATGTATTCCAAAAATGTTAATTCAAATATATTTTCCAAAGGTATATATTTGAAAATATATTTTTTTAAATATTTTTCCCAGATGTTTTTGAACATGTAAAAATAATGCATTTAAACAATAATGCATTTAATGCATTTAAACATGAGATGCTTATTTCAGGCAAGGATCCTAATTGCCCGAAGATGGCAGTCAGCATTACCACCGTCTAGTGAGGAATGGCGAAATAACATGAATAGGCGTAATCCTAAAAGAAAAGTCAATATATATCAAGCAAGGCATGCCAATGAAATATGATATGATTTGGAAACCCTGGTGGGAAGCAAGAGGGATTAGCTTGTAAACCCTAATAAGCACAGAAAAACATTTAAAAATATGTGTAATGGTCCAAGAGAAACCGGATTGTGAGAGAATGGATGTTGTGGGAATGAGTGTCAAGTATGAAGTTGTGAAGAGAAGCGGGTGCTGGAGAACCCTATTTAATATAAATATATACAGATATCCCTATGATAGACCCAACCTAGGTACTACCTCAAGATCACTCAGAACATATAGGGATTACTAAATTTGTGAACAGGGTTGATGGGTTGGGACAGCATGGGGAAATCTGTTTTTAACCTTTTGTAAAAATGTGAAAAAACTCAATAAAGAAATAAAGTAAAAAAAAAAAGAGGGGGACACCGATGTAAGGAGGGGGCACATTGATGTAAAGAAGGACTCTGATATACATTGACGTAGGGGGGGCACACTGATGAAAGGTAGAGGGGAAAACAGTGATGTAAGGAAGGGGGCACACTGTTGTAAGGGGGGCACAACCCATATGGAAGAGAAATATATTTCCAATATATTTATAATTGTTTTATATATGTGACATATAGTTACAATATATTGGCCTGCTCTAATATATTTTTACATGTATTCCAAAAATTTTTATTAAAATATATTTTTCAAAGGCATATATTTGAAAATATATTTTTTTAAATATATTTCCCAGATGTTTTTGAACATGTAAATATAATGCATTTAAACATATATTTTTAAATTAACTTGTAAATGCATTCCAAAAATTTTATTTAAAGACATATATTTGAAAGTATTTTTTTAAATATGTTTTTCTAAAAAAAAATTAACGTCTAATAAAAGCATTTCAACAAATATTATTTTTCTGATATTTTTGTAATATTAACTTGGAAAGTACAGTACTTTAAAAAAAAAAACTATAACATACCGTATATACACGAGTATAAGCCAAGTTTTTCAGCACATTTTTTTTGTGCTGAAAATGCCCCCCTCGGCTTATACTCGAGTCACCTTTTTGCGCCTGATCTCCTGGATTTTTGGGACCTGGTACCGGCCAATCTTAGCACACATGTAGCCTCACTCTTCCTCTACAAGTGTACAAAGTTTGTTGTCCAGGGGACCTACGGCCGGGAGCACCGATTTTTCAAAGACGGGCACCCCTTTCATAGACTCCCATGTTAAACGGTAATTTCTTTGACTTTGGGAACCTGGAAACTTGGCACACATGTAGCCCCATTTCTCTCTTCATCTGGGGAGCACTGATTTTTCAAAGCCAGGCACCCCTTCCATAGACTCACGTCAGTCTAGTCATGGACACAGTGAGGCATAAGCACAGTGAGGCATGGACACCGTGAGGTATGAACACAGTGAGGCATGCACATGGACACAGTGAGGCAAAGTGAGGCACAGTGAGGCATGCAGATGGACACCCTAGGCTTATACTTGAGTCAATACGTTTTCCCAGTTTTTTGTGGTAAAATTAGGTGCCTCAGCTTATAATCGGGTCGGCTTAAACTCAAGTATATACGGTAGATAACATTCTAAATTCATTTATTAGAGTCCTTTTCCCATTTTAATATAGTTTGTTTTACTCTTTTAAAATTAAAAAATAATCAAAACCAAAAGATTCAAATAAAATATTAAATCATTTTATAAAATTTCAAGCATGTCATCCATTTAATACAAAGCAGATAAACCTCTCGCATCCACCTTCAATTCTGAATTGAAGTCATTCTGAATTGAGAAATCTCATCGGATGACCAGCAAAATGTCTTCAGGAAAAATACAAGTCCAGTTACCTTGATTTATTGATTGACTTGGATGAATGAGAACCTTCACAGGCATCCACCTCCACAGTCCAAGGATCTTGTCTGCTTACAGGGTACCGAGAGAAAAACCACACTCCGAATATAAATCTTCAATGTTCTGTTTAATCCATAAATCAGTAGTTGCACTATTATTACCAAACTTGCTCATCCATGTCTTTATGGACTTTGCCTTGTGCAATGGTGCGCCTTAAGAGTTTCCTTCACTGGAACTAAGGGGCCAAGCCCAACCCTTGAAAAACAACCCCACACCATAATCCCCCTCCACCAAATGATTTGGACCAGTGCACAAAGCAAGGTCCATAAAGACATGGAAGAGTGAGTTTGGGGTGGAGGAACTTGACTTTGGGACGAATTAGAGAGCAGACTGCAAACCAAGCCTTCTTGTCTACTTCAGTGCCTGACCTCACAAATATACTTCTGGAAGAATGGTCATAGACATGCCTAAATCTTGTGGACAGCCTCCCCACAAGGGCAATATAGTATATCTTCTGTATATTCTTTTATACTAAGTCCAGTCCATTGTCTGGACTTAGTACCTGCCGAAGGGTAATGGGACGGAGGGAATTCCAGCAGCCTAATAAGAGGAATTGGGATATTAACATCCCCCCCCCCCAGTGAAAAATTAAAAGTCAGCAGCTACACATACTGTAGCTTATGACTTTTAATATTAGGATACTTACCTGTCTTGGAACCCCAGCCAATGTTTCCATCGGCTCTAAGGTGCTGCTATTGCCTATAAGGGCCAATTCAAAGTCTAATTAAAAAAAAAAAGGTCCTGGCCCCTCCTTCCTGTTGAGTGCCTCCACAGCCAGAAGCTTGCTATGGGGGCACCCAAGCGGAGTCACAGCTCTGTGTGTTTATTCAGACACGGAGCCCCGACCCGCCCCCCCTCTCTCCCCTGATTGGTTAACTGACTTTGATTCACAGCCGTGGGAGCCAATGGTGCCACTTCTGTGTCTCAGCCAATCAGGAGGAGAGTCTTGGATGGCTAAGGCACTCATGGACATTGCTGGAGAGAGATGGGGCTCAGGTAAGTAATTGGGGGGTGCTGGGGTGACTGCCACACACAGAAGGTTTTTTATCTTAATGCATAGAATGTATTAGGATAAAAAACCTTCTGCCTTTACAACTCCTTCAACTTGATGAAACCAAAGTCAAATAGATATGCAAAGAAAAGAAACAGTAACCTGCAATGAGCAACACTACATAAAACACACAATGATGCAATCAAAGTGATATTTATTGCTGTTACAGTAGTAGTAAACTTAAAGTGGATGTAAACCCTCACATATACCCAGTGAAGTGAACAGCCTCAGATGATACACAGGGATGAAACAAAATTCCCTACATAAGTTTTATATCCATATCTGCTGTCTTCACATTTATATACTGTTTAGAAAGTTCAGGTGTGTTAGGAAATTTTCTCTTCCTGTTTACACAGAGTGTAACACAGAGTCTGGGCATACAGCCAAGATAGCTAAATTTACTGATTGGAGAAAAGGCACACACCCCCTCTCCACATATAGCAACCTCCCCCGACACAAATTTCAGGCTGCTTTTATCTGATGTGTCTGAGAATTTGTCAGCAGTTATCAGCCTGATAACAGAGGAATGGTTCAGGAGAGAGCTACTGGACTTAGCTCTTTAAAGAGAGATAACAAAACACTGCAGATATATGTGCCCAGCTCAAATTTCATGAATTTGGTTTACATCCACTTTAATACTGACACTAGACTGTCAAATGTCATTTCAAAGTAAATAATATTGCTCACAGTGTTAAAACCATCATCACTGTGTTTTTTTTTTTGGGTGGCTACAAAGTCCCTGTCCAAGGCAAATGGTAAGACAGCATCTGGACTGCTGATATCTTCATGAGCCTGATGGAATTCCAAAACCACCATGCTCGTCTCCAGTCCTGGAACAACTGGCCCTCTGGGTGTTTGACATCATTGCTGGAGCATACGCAGGACACATTTCGAGGCCAACTTCCTATTCATCAGTTTCCCTAACTGGGCTACCCACACTGGTGAAATACTTCTCAAACTGAAGTAGATGTAAACAGAGGACTGCAAGGACACTGAGCGCTGGCAATAGAATATAATATACAACATAAGTTGCCGAGCTAAATGATCAAGAAGTGAAATAAATAAAAAATCTATGTGCAAACAGTTAATGTGATGCTCCAAAAAAGTTGCAATAGTGATAATAAGCAAAAAGTTTCTTGCTGGGTGTCCAAATGAGTGAATGAGATACTGTATGAAACTTCACCCAAGTGCAACTCCACCGTGGATTATCTAAAATGCTTCCTTGCCAGAACACTAGACTCCAAATTATAAGAGTCTACACATGCAGTAGAGGGTAAACCAATGATCAGAGCAATTTACGCTGCTCTAGGCTGAAGAGACATGCAGTAGATGGTAAACCAGCGATCAGAGAAATTCCCTCTGCTTAAGGCTAAAGAGGATGGTGTCATGGCTGACAGTGTAAATCCCTCCAATTCACAGCCCATGAAAAAGAAAGAAATTACCCACATAGTATAAAACTGTATGATATTTATTGAGATAAAATGTTGCTGAGAACTTACAGAAATCCAGATAAAATCTAGCATAAAAATCAAATGTTCCCAAGAACTGGTCTGGTAGATTATAATGATTGACAAATAACAGCACTCTTGTGCCCCTGGGACTCACACTAGACCTTTAAAAAAACATTTAATGGGGTTGTAAAGGTTCGTGTTTTTCACCTTAATGCATCCTATGCATTAAGGTGAAAAAACACCTTGCAATGACGGCCCCCCCAGCCCCCCCCCGTTTTACTTATCTGAGCCCGTTCATCTGCTGTGCGTGTGTCCGGCATCCTCTTCCCCACGGAGTCTGGCTGTTGATTGGCTAGATTGGATAGATTGATAGCAGCGCAGCCATTGGCTCGCGCTGCTGTCAATCACATCCAATGACACGGCGCGCCGGGGGGCGGGGCCGAGTGATACAGTTGGCGGCTATAGCCGCCGGCTGTATCACAGGAGCGCACCCACAAGCTAACCCCCTCGGGAGAGAGCTTTCCATGAAGGTGGTTAGCTTCTGCGGGGAGGAGCCGAGACAGCCGCCGAGGGACCCCAGGAGACCAGGATCTCTGTGCAAAATGAACTGAACATTGGAGGTAAGTATAAAATGTTTGTTATTTAAAAAAAAAAAAAAAAAAAACAACCTTACAACCCCTTTAAGAACATTTAAGAAAAAATATTGAAAGTAAAGCATGATCATTAATAATGATAATAGTAATGATAATCATAAAATAAAAATCATGACAAAGAATAACAAATGCTTGTAACTATGAATTAATTAAAGATGTATGTGTGTATATACTCTATATATGTATGTATATATATATATACTGTATGATGAATGTAAAAAATTGCTGGTGCCAAAATGTAATTATACAGTTTATCATAATGTAGCGCACCCCTTAAGGATCCGCAAGTGTAAAGGGATCCCCACCCTGCACAGCCAGGCACACCACATTTTCACAGCACACTTGAAGCAAGGAACAGTCCAGTGCTTTGTTTTGTATTTTTATTAGGGGGTTTAACTTGGATGGGGAAAAGGGTAATATGGGATGCCCCACAAGGGGTTAACCAAGCGCACTCCAGATACAGGTAGGTGAATAGACTAATATAGGGACAGAGGGAAAATGACAAAATGATATGAGGAATGATAGACGTTTGTAGTCCATAACATATAAGTCCATAAGTTTCTACAACATAGCTCATCCGCAGAGAAGGCTGCCAGCTGACAGATAGAAGAGATCTGAAATAGCACAAAGGGAAACACAAAGCAGCGCCTACTGAGCGTAGCAGTCAATGTAAATTTATTGGAATTAAAAACAGATGCAAGTAAACACTCACAAACGAATAAATGGGGAAAGCTTATCTGGATGAGAGTACAAATCGTCCGCTCTTCCCAGGAAGGAGGTGCTGTATTTCCGGATGCTGGGGAGAGATGATATCTCTAGGTGTCCTCGGCGTTGAGCGGAACCACACGTTCACAACAGCGGTGACGGGGAACAGCTTCCCTGGAACATAGCAGTAACGATCACTTCCGGGTCATGGGGTCAGCGGGAGGGTGCGCGCGTTCGAAGCATGCGTATTTCTCCATCAGGAGCCTGCATCCCCAGCATCCGGAAATACAGCACCTCCTTCCTGGGAAGAGCGGACGATTTGTACTCTCATCCAGATAAGCTTTCCCCATTTATTCGTTTGTGAGTGTTTACCTGCATCTGTTTTTAATTCCAATAAATTTACATTGACTGCTACGCTCAGTAGGCGCTGCTTTGTGTTTCCCTTTGTAATATGGGATGCCCACTTGACTTTAGTAGAACTTTTCCAGGGACAATTTCTTCTGTACAAACTATTTACACTTCCCAGCTTTCTCCAGCACAACACTTGCTTGAAGCACTACAACTTCCAGGACCAGCTGGCACACTGTAATGTTATCTGACTACAAGGCTGTCAGTTTAGTAGCAAATGTCCTTTACAGGAAGGGACCGTGGGCCCCTTTGGCTGTGTAGCAAAGTCTTAGTGCCCAGCTGTCCTTCTGTGGCTACTGATCCCAGCACCACCACTTCAAGCACTGCCAACCCACATGGCTGCAGCTACCTCTTTCTCCAGCCTTCTTGGCTAAACTTCCACAGTCCTCCCAGACTGACTCTGCATTCATCTCAGACTGCTCTCACCCAGTCCTTTCAAGTTGCCTTTCAGTCCACCCTGACTAACACTCACCAGCCCACCTGGCTGTCTTCTAACCTGGAGATTTGACCAGCAGTGTACTCCTCCTGCTGTCCTCACATTTGCTCCTGTGTCATAAAGAGGGTCCCTTCCACACCCGAGCTCCCAGAACTCTCCTGGAGTAGGGGGCTACCCTCAAGGGTCTCCAGCAGCCTCCTAACACACCATCTCCCTCTTCCACCCAAACTTCACTGTCCCAGTTGGCCTGACCCTGAGTATTTGAGGGGGCCTGCCCCCTGCCAACCCATCTGTTGGGGATTGGT
Organism: Rana muscosa; assembly: GCA_029206835.1. NCBI lineage: Eukaryota > Metazoa > Chordata > Amphibia > Anura > Ranidae > Rana > Rana muscosa. The sequence continues at coordinate 38,462,595 of CM055119.1, forward strand.
CAGGGCCCTCATGAATACTCCAGGCAGCTCCTCCTCACCTCCACTCCCATTCTTCTAGAATCTTCTCCAAGTTTCTAGAAGAAGGGGCAGGTATCAGTGGTGCTGCCTGTGATTCATGCCAGCCTCCCTTAGTCACTCACCCATCCCAGATTAAAACACAGACTTGGGTGCCAGCTAAGCTTAAACATTTTGCCTATTCTAACAACAACAAAAATCTAGCACTCTAGCACACTAGCTAGGGGATGCTACAATAAATTGAATGCAATTAAATACAATTCACAAAGACCAACATTAAGGCAAACCATAATATAATTGCAAATATAATAAAATTGTAAATATGTAAAAATTCTTGGTAAATCACTAACATGGAATAAAGTTTTGTGCAATTCATATCAATAACTTAAATAAAACATATAAATCTATGCCATAGGCTGCACATGGACAAAGAGAGTCAAAATTAGGGAATTTAGACAAGAAGGTTTCTGAACTAGTCTCAGAAAAGTGGTGATAAAGTCTCTCACTATTTATTTCCTTCATGCACTCAAAGGGAAATACCTGTTGGCAAGCACACTTGAAATATATACCACAAATTGGGTGATCGAAAGGAATACAAATGTATGCTGCAATGCTGGAATATTAAGTTCAAACATTATATAGAACTCAAGCTCATCCCTAGAGGTCTCATAGCAATCAAAACTGATGCCTAGTACACACGATCGGTTTTCCCGGCGGTCAAAAGTCCGCCGGGAAAAACGAGAACCTGCTCGGTTGCTTTTCCCTGTGTACACACGTCAGCTTTGGTCGGGAAAACCGGCCGTGTGTATGCTCCCTCGCAGTGTTTCCCATAGGAAAACTGCCAAGCAAAAAAACGCAGAGAATCGCGGCGGGAAAAAAAAGTTCTAATTTTTTTGCTCGCAGTTTTCCTGTCGGGAAAACTGCGGGAAAAATAGGGAAATATCAGTCACAATAGATTATTGGTGGGAGAGGAACATCGGGATATTTACCGGTACTTCTGGTGATATTGTGTTATGAATATTGTGGGACATTATTTTTTAGAAATCAAGGGACATTAATTATATATTTAAAGGACTTGATGTATGGTATCAACATGGGGACAATACGCTTTGCAAGATACTCTCCCCTTGCTGAGTGCATGCTTGCTGCCCTTGGATGAGGTTCAGGGATTGATTTTTTGGAGTTAGGACGAAGTTCCGGTATCCGAGGAACGAAACATGTAATCTTTTACGCTGGGTCAGCACTCCCGTTGTCCACCTACCTCCGTGTGTTCAGGGACACCGAATTGGAAGCTGATGATACATCACCTGGAACAATCAGACTGCATGATTCTCGTATGGGATTTTTAGGATAACCATCTTTTGCAAACAGACACTGGATATTGACTGGACTATCTTTTGGAGAACTACCAGTTTGTGTGGGATACACTAATACACTGCCGCTATCTGGAATTATCAGAAACATCACAGATAAGGAGTCATCAGCTGGAGAATTATGTATATTGTATATATACCGACAGACTGAATCTCACTCTACACCTGTAGAGATCTCTATATGACCAGCGATCAGCGAGTAACCAATACAGATTCTAACACAGTTTTACTGTATGAACTGCATATAGGATATACCTGCAGCATGCTGCGGTAACCCTAGCATATGGTTACACTGGTTACATCTGTGAGACTGTTTCTCTCTTTGTGATATCATACCTGATTAGAACAGGATTGCAGTGTTAAGTGATTCACTTACAGTAGCTTTCTCCCAGTGTCTGCAACTTTCCTAACCATACACATGCTGCTACCAGGACGAAAGCAGCAGGGATTAACTACATCTGAGGACACATACCGTATATACTTGAGTATAAGCCGACCCGAATATAAGCCGAGGCACCTAATTTTACCACAAAAAAATGGGAACATTTATTGACTCGAGTATAAGCCTAGGGTGTTAAAGGAAAAAAAAATGTGCTTGCTGTAAAAATCAAATCAAATAAATTTAAATTAAATTAAATTAAAAAAAATTAAATTAAAAAAGAGACTCCTTATAGCAGCAATAAAAGTGGGATAAACACAAGTAGAAATAAAAAAGAAAATTGCGCTAAAAAGTCCTCATGAAAATGTATATATATGAATAAAGTCCAATGTGGCAGGCTGGTGTAAACGCAAAGATGTCCAAATGCTAGAAGGACCTTGAGAAATTCATGCTTACCAAATGAGTAAGCCAATACCGCAGATGGCTATAGCCCAGCCAAGGCCTTGAGTTGGCACCAAGATACACGCTTCACCAGGAAATTATGATTGCGATAGCTGGAACTATGACTCCACGATATATGGTATTAATCAGCCCAAAAAAGAAAAAGAAAAGCACATAGCGTAATCCAGATGACGCTGATAAAAAGCTTAAACAAATTAAAAGGAACACCTCACACAATGATTGTGATCCGCCACCTTTCAAACAGTCTTCTTACCAGATGTAAACAACTTTAACGCTTGATATTATGGGTGAATAAATCAGGATCCTATAAGTAACTGCAGGCTCAGATAGTGAAGGGATGAAGACAGACTCTCCCAGCTGGGACCGTATTCCGTGTGTACGGTATTGACATTGGGTACCTTCAGTTCCGCAATGTCCGCCATGATGGCGGACAGTCTGTCTTCATCCCTTCACTATCTGAGCCTGCAGTTCCTTTTAGGATCCTGATTTATTCACCCATAATATCAAGCCTTAAAGTTGTTTACATCTGGTAAGAAGACTGTTTGAAAGGTGGCGGATCACAATCATTGTGTGGGGTGTTCCTTTTAATTTGTTTAAGCTTTTTATCAGCGTCATCTGGATTACGCTATGTGCTTTTCTTTTTCTTTTTTGGGCTGATTAATACCATATATCGTGGAGTCATAGTTCCAGCTATCGCAATCATAATTTCCTGGTGAAGCGGGTATCTTGGTGCCAACTCAAGGCCTTGGCTGGGCTATAGCCATCTGCGGTATTGGCTTACTCATTTGGTAAGCATGAATTTCTCAAGGTCCTTCTAGCATTTGGACATCTTTGCGTTTACACCAGCCTGCCACATTGGACTTTATTCATATATATACATTTTCATGAGGACTTTTTAGCGCAATTTTCTTTTTTATAAGCCTAGGGTGTCCATCTGCATGCCTCACTGTGCCTCACTTTGCCTCACTGTGTCCATGTGCATGCCTCACTGTGTCCATTCCTCACTGTGCCCATGCCTCACTGTGTCCATGACTAGACTGACGTTACCGGGTCCCCAAAGTCACCGGAGAAATTACCGTTTAACATGGGAGTCTATAGAAGGGGTGCCCGGGTTTGAAAAATCGGTGCTTCCCAGCTGTAGGTCCCCCAGACAATAAACTTTGCACACTTATAGAGGAGAAATGGGGCTATATGTGTGCCGAGGTCCGGGTCCAGGGGACCTACGACCGGCCAGTACCGGGTCCCCAAAGTCACTGGAGAAATGACCATTTAACATGGGAGTCTATGGAAGGGGTGCCCGAATTTGAAAAATCGGTGCTCCCCGGCCGTAGGTCCCCCGGACAATAAACTGGGTTCGAAAAATCCGGGAAATCAGGCGCAAAAAGGTGACTTGAGTATAAGCCGAGGGGGCATTTTCAGCACGAAAAAATGTGCTGAAAAACTTGGCTTATACTTGAGTATATACGGTACATCACATCGTGGGGAGTTTCTTTTCGCCCCCCCTGGATAAACTATATTACATTGTATTCTGTTGTGCTTAACACATGATCCTCATCTACCCCTAGTGACTGACCCACCGACAATTGCGGTAGCGACATGTGTATGTACTAAACTGGTTGTAGGGTTTTGTATCTTTCCATTACGGAACAGTGTGAATACTATCTGTATTCACAGAATCACACTGTCCATTTTAGTAATTTATCAGCTTGGGTCTCATATATAGATGGCTTGGGATATCATTAGGTGCTTATAGGGGGTGTTTTTATATTAGGGGAGTGAGGGGTCTGCGGACTGTTTGGTTTATTTCCCCTCTCATTTAATCCTGAGAGGGGATAATAATTTACATGAATCATCTGTTCTATAGTTTTGGGGAGGTTATAGACCACTAGGGAATCTTTCCTTTCTTTTAGGACTTCCCTGTTGGTCTATATATAGGGGATCAGGGGATTTGTTGTTCTTTTTGTACTTTGCTCTTTTTAGCATTAAAATTGATTGTAGTTTAACTCTTAAGGGTGTGCATATTTATCATTTTGTTTGTTATTTTCTTTTCTTGATTTTGATTTTTAAGTGGACCCTATCTAGGAAATGTTTCTTAAGGACATGTCGCTTGGTATGTTTCAGGAGTGGGGAAGCTGCATGCTCGCTGCTCCCCTTCTCTCTTGGCCACCCAGGCTGCCTGCCTAGATAAGGGTCTGATATGGATATAGAAAGGACTTGATCCGAAAAAACAAAAACAAATGGTATGAATCCCCCCCCCCTTCAAATCCATACCAAACTCTTATCAAGGCAGGCAGTCTGATGGGTGAAAGGGTCTGTTCCCCTTATCCTTAAACCAGTGGTTCTGGGGGTCTGTGGTGAAGGTGAGACTTATCAAAATCAGGCAGCCTCCCCACTTTCTTTAACATAATGGGATCCACAGCCCCCCCAATGTGAATTAGTAAGGGGTACATGCAGAGGCGTAACTAGAAACCTCTGGGCCCGGTGCAAGAAATCACGAAGGAAAGCAGGATTTTGATACTTTTTTTTGAGGGGGGTGACAACGGCAGTAGTTGAGGTAGGATGGCAGCTGTGGTACTTGAGGGGGGTGGCAGTGGTGGTACTTGAGGGGGGGGCTGCAGTGGTACTTGAGGGGGGGGTGGCTGCGGTGGCAGTGGTGGTGCCATCCTCTCCCACCACCACCTGTGCCTCTTACTGATCCCATCCTCCCACCACTGATTTCATCCCTGTCCCCCCCATCACCTCTGTTATAGAAGTAATGGGGGGATAGGGATGAGATCAGTGGTGGGGGGATGGGATCAGTAAGAGGCACAGGTGGTGGAGGTTGGCATCGATTGCTCAGCTCTGCAAAATGTCACTTACCGTCAATCAATCGATTCCCCGGGAATTCCGTTCGATCGGTCACGGTGCCTTCTAATCTCCCGCCGGGATGCCTTCTTGCCTCATGGGTAGACGGTACAGGTATTCCACGCAGAGAGGAAAACTCCTCCCTCGCCTTCTCTCATTGGTGTCAGCATGTCTGCTGACTTAATTTTTCAGTGTCTGCCCCCAGCCTCAGCGCTGCCTCTGCCCAGGCCCAGATTTACTCCCTTTGTCGCCCCAAGGCCAGGTCCTTCAATACCGCCCCCCCTCCCACACACACCATCACATAGGGGGACTCCCCAGAGAGCCCCTCTTACATCAGGGTCCCCAGAGAGCCTCCCTACTTACATCAGGGTCCCCAGGGGGCCTCCCCTTACATCAGGGTGCCCAGAGAGCCTCCCTACTTGCATCAGGGTCCCCAGAGAGCCCCTCCTTACATCAGGGTCCCCAGAGAGCCTCCCCTTATATCGGGGTCCCCAGAGAGCCTCCCTACTTACATCAGGGTCCCCAGAGAGCCTCCCCTTACATCAGGGTCCCCAGAGAGCCTCCCCTTACATCAGGGTCACCAGAGAGCCTCCCCTTACATCAGGGTCCCCAGAGAGCCTCCCTACTTGCATCAGGGTCCCCAGAGAGCTCCCCTTACATTAGTGTCCCCAGAGAGCCTCCCCTCCTACATTAGTGTCCCCAGAGAGCCTCCCCTCCTACATTAGTGTCCCCAGAGAGACCCTCCTTACATCGGGGTCCCCAGAGAGCCTCCCCTTACATCAGGGTCCCCAGAGAGCCTCCCTACTTACATCAGGGTCCCCAGAGAGCCCCCCTTACATTAATGTCTCCAGAGAGCCTCCCCTCTTACATTACATTAGTGTCCCCAGACAGCCCCTCCTTACATCAGGGTCCCCAGAGAGCCCCTCCTTACATCAGGGTCCCCAGAGAGCCCCTCCTTACATCAGGGTCGCCAGAGAGCCCCTCGTTACATCAGGGTCACCAGAGAGCCCCTCCTTACATCAGGGTCGCCAGAGAGCCCCTCCTTACATTAGTGTCCCCAGAGAGCCTCCCCTCCTACATTAGTGTCCCCAGAGAGCCTCCCCTCCTACATTAGTTTCCCCAGAGAGCCCCTCCTTAGATCAGGGTCCCCAGAGAGCCCCTCCTTACATCAGGGTCGCCAGAGAGCCCCTCGTTACATCAGGGTCGCCAGAGAGCCCCTCGTTACATCAGGGTCGCCAGAGAGCCCCTCCTTACACCAGGGTCCCCAGAGAGCCTCCCCTTACACCAGGGTCCCCAGAGAGCCTCCCCTTACACCAGGGTCCCCAGAGAGCCTCCCTTTACACCAGGGTCCCCAGAGAGCCTCCCTTTACACCAGGGTCCCCAGAGAGCCCCCCCTTACACCAGGGTCCCCAGAGAGCCCCCCTTACACCAGGGTCCCCAGAGAGCCCCCCTTACACCAGGGTCCCCAGAGAGCCCCCCTTACACCAGGGTCCCCAGAGAGCCTCCCCCTTACACCAGGGTCCCCAGAGAGTTTTCCCCTTACACCAGGGTCCTCAGAGAGCTCCCCTTACACCAGGGTCCCCAGAGAGCCCCCCCCTTACACCAGGGTCCTCAGAGAGCCCCCCTTACACCAGGGTCCCCAGAGAGCCTCCCCTTACATCAGGGTCCCCAGAGAGCCTCCCCCTTACATCAGGGTCCCCAGAGAGCCCCCCTTACACCAGGGTCCACATAGAGCCCCCCTTACACCAGGGTCCCCATAGAGCCCCTTGTTACACCAGGGTCCCCATAGAGCCCCTCCTTACATCAGGGTCCCCAGAGAGCCCCCCCCCTTACACCAGGGTCCACATAGAGCTCCCCCTTACACCAGGATCCCCAGCTCCCCCCTTACACCAGGATCCCCAGAGAGGTGGGAGGCGGCGATCGGCAGCTCTATGGTGTCCACAGGCAGGGGGGTCTTGCTGGGGCTAGTAGTTCTATCTCCGAATCATGTATACAGCAGAGGGGGCAGGGGCCTCTGACCCGGGCATCAGCAACATTGTACAAGCAGTGTGAAAGAGAAACTAATACCTGCCCGGGTCAGAGGCCCCTCCCCTCCCCTCTCCACTGTATACACACTGACACTGAGAGAGAGAGAGAGAGAGAGAGAGAGTACTACAAGCCCCAGGGAGATCCCTGCCCACACAGGCACCATAGAGCTGCCGATCGCCGCCTTCCACCTCCTCCCACATCTCCCCACTGCACTCTAAACGGGCAGCCAGAGGTGCAGGCAGGGGAGATGTCTTGGGAGTCTTGGGGGGTTGCCGCGGTGCCGCCCCTGCATCCACTGGCGGGCGGTGGGCGGGCCCCTCACACGGGTGGCAGGCGGGCCCCCCAGACTTCACAGAACTACAGGGCCCAGTCGCAGCTGCGACTGCTGCGACCCTGAAAATTCCGCCACTGGGTACATGGTACATAAATAAAGAAAGAGCTGCACCAATAAAAAGTTATTTTGAGTCAGTCCTCAGGAAAGCAAAACAACTGATGGTAGATAGCAGTCCAAAGAGTGACCTATAGGTGCCAATATAGCATAAAGAGCAAGGAATCACATATGCTGTAAACATCCAGACAGTCCAGTACAGTAACACCACAGTGCTTGAATAACCGGAGTGACCACCACCGCAAGTAAAATGGCAGCTTACCAGAAGCAAGCCAAAGAGCGCAGTCGGCTATAACCTAGCCGCGGCCTTTAGCTTGCGTGCAGTAGGTAGATCTAGACATGTTCAAAAGGAAAACATTTGTTTCGTTTCGTTTTAATTCGTTAATTAATTAATTTTGTTTAGTTAGATTCGTTAAATTCGTTAAATTTGTTTTCGGATTTCGTTTAGTTTTCGACCGAAAATATTTCTACCGGATTCGAAATTATTGCACCATGATTCGAAATTATTTCAACCGGATTCGAAAATATTTCAACCGAATTCGAAAAAATTTCAACCGGATTCGATAATATTTCAATCGGATTTTTTGCAGATTACTATTTATTTCCATCAGATCTCCTGCAGTATATTAACATCTATTTCATTTTTTTTTTTTTTGCAGGTCTCATCCGAAACAAATAGTAATCTGCAAAAAAAAAAAAAAAAAATGAAATAGATAGTATCTATATTCTATTCTGTTGTTCTATTGTTTTTCTATTGTTTTTTCTATTTCTATTCTAATCTTTTCTAATTGGAATTTGAAAAATCGGTCGCATTCGAAAATATTTCAACCAAATTCCAAAATATTTCTACCGGATTCGATAATATTTCATCCGCATTCGTTAATATTTCAACCAAATTCGATAATATTTCAACCGGATTCAAAATTATTCCAACCGAATAGAAAAGATTATAATAAACCATGTTCCGGCATTCAAATTTCGTATAGAATGAATTAAAATTCCAATTAGAAAAGATTAGAATAGAAATAGAAAATAGACTAGAAATAGACTAGACTAGGGAAATGGCTGCTAATGGTTTGCAGGAGACCTGCAAAAAAAAAAAAAAAAATGAAATAGATGCTTATAGTCTGCAGATCTGATGAAAAAATGAAATAGATACTAATGGTCTGCAGGAGATCTGCAAAAAAATATATAAATGCTAATAGTCTGCAGGAGATCGGATGGAAATAAATAGTAATCTGCAAAAAAAAAAAAATGAAATAGATGCTAATAGTGTGCAGGAGATCTGCAAAAAAATGAAATAGATGTTAATATACTGCAGGAGATCTGATGGAAATAAATAGCATCTATTTCATTTATTTATTTATTTTTTGCCGATTACTATTTATTTCCATCCGATCTCCTGCAGACTATTAGCATTTATATATATTTTTTTTGCAGATCTCCTGCAGACTATTAGTATCTATTTCATTTTCTCATCAGATCTGCAGACTATAAGCATCTATTTCATATATATTTTTTTGCAGGTCTCCTGCAAACTATTAGCAGCAATTTCCCTGGTCTAGTCTATTTCTAGTCTATTTTCTATTTCTATTCTAATCTTTTCTAATTGGAATTTTAATTCATTCTATAAGAAATTCGAATGTCGGAACATGGTCTTTTCTATTCGGTTGGAATAATTTCGGATCCGGTTGAAATATTATCGAATTTGTTTGAAATATTAACGAATGCGGATGAAATATTATCGAATCCGGTAGAAATATTTTCGAATTTGGTTGAAATATTTTCGAATGCGACTGATTTTTTTAATTCCAATTAGAAAAGATTGGAATAGAAATAGAAAATAGACTAGAAAAAAAAAATAGAACAGAATAGAATAAAATATAATATATATATTGTATTTTATTCTATTCTGTTCTATTGTTTTTCTATTCGATTCTTTCCAATATTTTCAATTCTATTCTAATTGTTTTCAAATTCGATTCAACTAGAATTTTTTTCGAATTCGGTTCAAAATTTTTTTGAATTTCGTCCGTGTTTTTTCGTTTCGAAACGTTATTTCGGATTCGGTTGAATTCGTTAGCATTGTAATTAGTTAATTTGGATGCATCCGAAGGTCCGAATAATGAAAATTCGTCCAAATTTCGATTCGGACTAAATGAAATGCACATGCCTAGATGGAACTCGGACCCAGGTCGGACACCCAGGACACTCCTCCAGTATACCGTATATCGTATGCTGTATTGCTAGCTCCGTATGCTTTTGCTCTCACAGACCAGTGTTGTCTGTGTTTCCCAGGCCAAGTAAATTTACGGTACATGGTACATGTTCTTGCTCATTTACTAATAAGATATACATAGTAAATAAGTAAATAAGGTCCTTTATTGAAAAAAAAGTCTTACAATGTCCAAAAAATTATGTTCTATGATGATGGCATGGGTGAACAGGCCAAATCTGGCCATTTAGTTTGCTCATACGGCAAATCTCTGACAGCTATAGTTTGTTCTATCCCTCCATCAAACCTAAAGCTCATCTCTACTCAGAATGTATTAAAGTCAGAGGATCAATATACCGTATATACTCGAGTATAAGCTGAGTTTTTCAGCACATTTTTTTGTGCTGAAAATGCCCCCCTTGGCTTATACTCGAGTCACCTTTTTGCGCCTGATCTCCCAGAATTTGGGGAGCCGGTACTGGCCGGCTGTAGGTCTCCTGGACCCCAAACTTGGCACACATGTAGCCCCACTCTTTCTCTACAAGTGTGCAAAGTTTGTTGTCCAGCGGATCTACGGCCGGGGAGCACCGATTTTTCAAAGCCGGGCACCCCTTCCATAGACTCCCATGTTAAATGGTCATTTCTGTGGTGACTTTGAGGACCCAGTACCGGCCGGTCGTAGATCCCCTGGACTCGGAACTTGGTACACATGTAGCCCCATTTCTCTTCTATAAGTTTTCAAAGTTTGTTGTCTGGGGGACCTACGGCCGGGGAACACTGATTTTTCAAAGCCGGGCACCCCTTTCATAGACTCCCATGTTAAATGTCAGTCTAGTCATGGACACAGTGAGGCATGGGCACAGTGATGCATGGACACAGTGAGGCATGGACACAGTGAGGCATGGGCACAGTGAGGCATGGGCACAGTGAGGCATGGGCACAGTGAGGCACAGTGAGGCACAGTGAGGCATGCAGGTGGACGCCCTAGGCTTATACTCGAGTCAATATGTTTTTCCAGATTTTTGTGGTAAAATTAGGTGCCTCTGCTTATATTCGGGTCGGCTTATACTCGAGTATATACAGTAAATGTCAGGAAGATAATATTTTCTGAAGAATGTCAGCAATGGCTATCTCTAGTTTTACCTACCTAAACCTGTACTGAGGAATATGCCCTTGCTGACCTCTGCTGCTGGAAATTCTTGTTCCCCAGCAGTCCTTGTAAGTCAGTGACCTAGAAGTATTTGAATTCAGGAACTCAGGAATTCAGTTTAATGTCCTATTACTGTGATAAAGCTTTATTATCTATTCCCAGTTCTGAGGACCATTATACTCTGCCTAATACTAATAAAACATTAGATTCTTTGTGTGCCAAACCTAGTCCCATAAACAATATAAACAAATACATTTTCTTTAGGCCTTAGACCAGCCTTAAAAGAAATATTGATGAATCCATAAATACTTATAAAAATTATTATTAAGCCCCATACACACGGTAGGACTTTTTGACAACAAACTTCAAAATGAGCACGTTTTCAAAAAAATCGTACCGTGTGCACGTTCCATCGGACAAACTTTTTCGGTTTTCATCGGACAAAAGTTTGTTCTGCAAACGGACAAACTTTTCGGCAACAAAAGTCCTACGGTGCAAAGTCCTATCGTGTGTACAGAAATCCATCGGACTTTTGTCCGAAGTATAAACACGCATGCCCAGAGCCAATGTTAAAATCAACCAACAATAGCAGAAGTTGACCAAAGGGTGGCGGTAAAGAGCAGAAAAGAGCAGAAGAAACATGTGATGTTGGGAAAGTTTTGGGAAAGTTTGCAGAAAAGTCCTGCCGTGTGTATGCTATGGGTGTCCCGGTCAACTCCCTTCGGACAAAAATCCACGGAAAAGTTTGTTTGAAGTCCGACCGTGTGTACGAGGCTTTACACAGTTCATCACAGCAGGGCCCTTTAATCTTAATTTAATTACATTTACCAAATACATCTAATCCAATTCACCATAAAGAATACTTTTAAACAATAATCGCTACCTTAATTACTATGATGTTATTTGTATTAATTATTAATACCTAAAGGCAATAATTTCAAACATATAATACGTATCCTGAATCCTAATGTAAAGCTTGATAATTGTCTCATATTATCCCCCAAAAAATGATGGGTTACTGAAGGATAGGGCCATTTATAAGGACTATATATTAAACAGAGTAAGATAATTAATTTGTTACATAAGAACTGCACAGCTATACAGGTGTATCTTCCCTGCAATCCTCCATAGCTGCCTTTCCAACCTCAGGGTAGCCTGTACTTGATACTACAATGATGACATAATGTCGCAGTCCCGATAAAAATTGCAGATCACCACCATTACTAGTAAAAAAAATAATAATAATAAAAATGCTATAAATCTATCCCCTGTAGACGCTATAACTTTTACGCAAACCAATCAATATACGATTATTGCAATTTTTATTACCAAAAATATGTAGAAGAATACATATCGGTCTAAACTGAGAAAAAAAAATCTTTTTTTTTTTTAAAAATGGGGATATTTACTATAGCAAAAAGTACAAAATATTGTGTTTTTTTCAAAATTGTGTTTTTTTTTGTTTATAGCGCAAAAAATTTAAATCGCAGAGATGATCAAATACCACCAAAAGAAAGCTCTATTTCTGGGAAAGGACATCAATTTTGTTTGGGTACAGTGTCCTACGACCGCGCAATTATCAGTTAAAGCGACGCAGTGCCGAATCGCAAAAAATGGCCGGTCATTCTGCAGTCAATTATTCCGGGTCTGAAGCAGTTAACCACCACTAGGTTTTTTTTATTATTTGTTAAATAAATTAAAAAAGACAGATTTTTTTTAAAAAAAACATGTTTTTCTTTGTTTCTGTTTTTGAAAATAAAAAAATCTTTCTTCATTAATTTAGGCCAAAATATATTCTGCTACATTTCTTTGGTGAAAATAACCCAAATCAGTGTATATTATTTAGTCTGTAGCAAAGTTATTCAGTCCAAAAACTATGGTATATATCAGAAAATTTGTAAATCCTGATGTGCTTATGGCCTATATCATTTCTTCAGATCCAAAAATTTCAGGACAGTACAGATATCCCCCTAATGACCCTTTTTTTTGGAAAGTAGACAGTCCAAGGTAATTAGTAACAGGCATAATGAGTTTTTTGAAGTTGTTATTTTTTGTCATATGTTTTTGGAAAATTAAGAAATTAAAAACCAGTGCAGTACAGCGTCATATAACGGTGTGGCAGTGATCAGGGATATATATATATATTTTTGAATTTTTATTATATATGTGTAGCGGCCTCACCCCTCACTCCCCTTTCTCATGCTCGGCTTGTCTTTCTTCGTCTAGGGGTTTCAGTGCTGGGGAGAGGGATGAGATACACCACGGCCCATGTCCTCCATAGCTGAGAGGTGAAGGCCAGAAGATTGGGTTTTGTGTAGGTGTCCTAGAGTCAAGTCCAGTACTTCATCCCTGACTCCTTTGCTCCTACTAACCAGAGTTCCACACAGTGAATAGGTCCAACTCAGTTTTATTCTTCTTGGCGTACAAACATACAGTTTCTTCTACTGAGTAGTGATGGGGAATAGATCAAGGCACAATCCCTTCCCTTCTCCTGCTAACCACTGTGGTATCACCAGTGGCGGGTAGTCAGGGGAAGGAAATCTGTCCAAGGGAGAAACCGGAGGCCTCTCTGTCACCAGCAATGCTGCACTGGACTCTTCAGAGAAGTTCCGCACACCAGCTCTCACAAACTCAGACACGGGCACCCAAGGAGTTGGGGCCCCCTCGGATTCCTCCACCCTCGCGGAACTCAGTCGAAGGTACTGAGCCCCAGGCCTCCGCCATAGTACCTCACCCCAGGCTAAAGGTGCCTGAGATGGACTCCATCTCTCGCTCCGGCTAGGTCAAGGGCACCTAGGCCTGGAACACTGGAATGCCAGCACCCAAGCTGAAAGTGCCTGGGTGCGGCCGAGTCCTCCCACTCCGGACTCTGAACTCTGAACCCTGTGGTAAGGGCGTCCACCCCTTTTATCCCCTCTCCCTTCGCGCCACAGTGGGTTCCCCACCCCGCTGTACCAGCTCCAGAGAGGACAAAAAGGTACAGTCTTGCGGTGTGAGTTCAGCTCCGGCCCAGGCAACAGCGCCACCTGTGGACCACAAGGAATCTCACACCACCAGAGTCCTCCAAGAACCAGAAAAAGGTCCCGGATCCCCTAGCAATTAGTGCATCTGGGTTACACTACCACCCAGATGCTTCCCCTAAATTCAAATACCCGCTACATATGTTTTTCTTTTTTTCACATTTTCTTCTTGTTTAACAAACCTTGACTAGAGCAATATAATTTTACCACAGTAACATTGTACTATGGGGGAAAGTGACCAGTATTTATTTATATTTTTTTACACATTATGTTTGCAAATAGCAATGAATTTTATTGCTATATGCAAACATTTTACTGAATGAAATCGGTTCAATGTTTGTTTTGTTGTGATTATCTGTAATTGGCCAGAGCTGGTCACATGGTACAGATGGGCTGTGATTAGCCCAGTCTGTACCATGTGATCACACTGACCAATCACAGCTAGCAACACAATTGTATACAATGGATGGCTTGAACGAAAGCCATTCATTGTTTACAACTATCATGTAACCTGCTATGATTGGTTACAAGGGTCACATGGCATTGGTAGCTGGCCGGTTCAATGATCAGTCATCGGCTGTGTCCGGTGGACGCAGACAGTGACAGATCGACAAGAGGTTCCCGCCAGCATCATCTTGCCATAGGCTGGGCAGGAACCGGTTATGGAATGTATGAAAGTAATAAAGCTGGTTGTAAAGAAGACAGCACCCGCCAATGTCCTAACAACTATGACTAATTTCTGCTGTCAACGGGGGATGACAGCGGAATGTAAACAAAAGAGCTGACGTTAAAAAATAAAAAAAGTTTGGAGTTCCCATAACAATCCATGCCAGACTCAAAGGAAACAGCATGCCATTTTCAGTTTTATTTATTTTTACTGTACGCTCTTTTGTTTACAGTTTGCTGTCAGTGGGTAATTCCCGATCACAGCAGGGATGATTCATCGTTGTTAGGATGCTGATGGATGCCGGTTCCTTAACAACCAGCAGCCCTGAGCTGGACTGTCACATTTAGCAGTGGTAATAATACCACTGCTAAATGTTTCACTTCACCCTGCAGCCGAACGTCCAGTGTGCATTAAATAAGGTGCAAAAACACATGTTTAATACAGCAAAATAGAAAATGTAACTCATGTGGTATTTAAGGGGCATTTTTGCAAATTGCTTATGAGCCAGTTAAATACTGCATGAGTTATTTTAATGCAAATACTCTGGCCCTGAAGCTGCAAGACTACTACAGTTGCTTTTTTATCTTTGGTATGTTGCTTTGAAATATTCTTCACTAAAAACCCCTTATTCCATTGATAAAATATGGAACATTTTGTCACTCTAGTGACCACAGACTAGTGGAACTTTAAGCAGAACTTCACCCTAAAGGGTAATTCCACTTTATGCCCTGCTCTCCCCTGCACTTCTGTTTTTGCCACTTTTTGGGGGGGAGTGGGTACCTGGTTTTGACAGGTACCCGTTCCCACTTCCGAGAGAATCCCCTGGAAGTTCTCCTCCCTCTCCCCACCCACAACCTTCTGGGACATGTCACAGATCCCAGAAAGCTGCAGGACCATTCAAAAAGCATGGATCGACTCATGCATGCTCAGTGGACAGTGGGCTGTGTAGACACAAAGCCTGTTGCCCACAGTCAAAGATGCTGCTTTTGGGGACCCAAAGACCAGAGAAGAACCTGGTTCAGATGAGCACGGCACTGGATGCCTGGACGGGTTGAGTGTCCTTTTATTACAAGTCAGCAGCTACAGTATTGAAAAACACCTACATTTAAAGAACAGGTTTAAATTCTTTGGTGTTTTAGACATTTTTTTCTTTTTTTTTTTACAAAATATTGTTCCTACCATGTTATTGGTGTAATATATGCTTGTTAGTACATTCTTAAAGTGGATCTTCACCCACATTATTCATCATCTCCACTCCTGGGTGGATGAGTATCTGAAATGTGCACAACTCACCATCAGAGCAATTGAGGTTTAAAAAAATGGTAGGATGGGGTGAAAATCCAATTTAAGGCCAAATACAGTGCAGTATTTGTTAACCGTTGATCTAAAAAATTTGAGTTAATTAAAATAAATTCCAATATTTCAGTGTGCCGGTATAAACTTGGAGGAAAAACAAAATGTGCATTTACATCGACTGAATATCCTCATCAGTGGTGAAGCTAGACATACTGTCAACTGGGACAAAGACTCAGTTTGCCCCCCCCCAAGACAGTGGAATCAGCAGGGCCATGACAGGGTCATCCAGCGCCCAGGACAAAAATCACTGCACAGCTAATTATATTTTAAAGGTTGCTATTGGGACTTTTTTAAATACTAAAATAAGCAATAATTTGTTAGGGTAGATTCACACCAGGTGTGGTAACAGTGTGTTGGGTGGCTATTCCGGAGCAGCGCCACCATAAGACAAGGAATAATTTTTCTCCTATTTGGCCAATTCACACATGTGCTGTGGTGTTGTGCACTATAAAAAGGCACTGCATGCACTACTTTATTTCAGCGCAGAGCACTGCGAGAATCTACTGCCTCCCATCACGCTAACATTTCAATAAAGTTTGTAAAAAAAAAAAAAGGAAACATTGTGATGCACCATAAGCCTGAGGCTCGATTCACATATATGTTAATCAGATGCGTTTTTAACCAGCTTCCAATGGAGCTGGTTCACACATGTCTGAGGCTGCTGCGGTCTGTTTTAAAAAAAGAGTCTTGTGCGATTTTGGGTCTGGTTCAGGTGTGAATTAAAGTAAAAATGCACACAGCGTGGTGATTAGGAATGCACAGTGTACAGAGTTTGGTGACCAGGAGTGTGCGGTGTACAGAGGGCAGTGTACAGAGTGCAGTGATCAGGAGTGTGGTGATCAGGAATGGCAGTGAACAGAGTGCAGTGATCAGGAGGGGCGGTGTTCAGAGTGCAATGATCAGGAATGGCGATGTACAAAGTGCGGTGATCAGGAGTGCGCAGTGTACAGAGTACCGTGATCAGGAGTGGGCAGTGTACAGAGTGCGGTGATCAGGAGTAGGCAGTGTACAGTGTGCGGTGATCAGGAGTGTGCAGTGTACAGAGTGCGGTGATCAGGAACGGTTGTGTACAGAGTGCGATGATCAGTAATGGCGGTGTACAGAGTGCAGTGATCAGGAGAGCGCAGTGTACAGAGTGCGGTGATCAGGAGTGGGCAGTGTACAGTGTGCGGTGATCAGGAGAGCGCAGTGTACAGAGTGCGGTGTTCAGGAACGGTTGTGTACAGAGTGCGATGATCAGTAATGGCGGTGTACAGAGTGCAGTGATCAGGAATGCGCAGTGTACAGAGTGCGGTGATCAGGAGTGTGCAGTGTACAAATTGCAGTGATCAGGAGTGCCCAGTGTACAGAGTGTGGTGATCAGAAACGGTTGTGTACAGAGTGCGTTGATCAGGAGTGCATATCTCACTGACCCCTTTAAATCAAAAATGACTCCCCCCAAATCACATGTCACCTCTAAATCCCCATCTTTGACATCCCTCTTTTAGAACAAGCCCCCTCTCTTCCCCTCTCAGTATAAACCCTCTCCTCCCAATCCCCCTAGCTGCACAAATAGAAAAATCCTTCTGTTTCTCTCCCCTCCCTCCCAGCACAGAGCTCAGAAACAGCGCAGATGTTTTTCCTCCTAGGCTCCTCCTTGTAGTGGTCTGTCAGGAGACAAAACAGAGCTGAGAAGGAGTCTAGGGAAAGCTGTCCTGGCTCTGTTACGGTGAGGTGACAGGCAGCAGCCGGCGGGGGAGATGCTGCGGGTGTCCAGCAATGTCATAGGTGCCCCCCCCTCCTTGCTGTACACCAGTAACAATAGTGAACGGAAAGAACAGCACAGGCATGTGTCAGGATCGGAGTTGATGCTGGCAGGGAGAAGAGCTGGAAATAGAGCTGCAGACCAGTACCTGATTTCAGTGAAAGAAGTTGCCCGTAACTGGAACTGTTAGTCGGCGAAGGGGAGATAAGAGAGCAAACAGGTGTGGCGGGGAGGAGAGACGGAAAAGACCAAAGAGAAGAGACTAGATGACCAGGGACCAGAGTGCAGGGCAGAAATTGTTGGGGCAGAGAGTGAATATCAGTGCAGCGGCAGCATAGAGACACAGAATCCGTCAAATAGTGGAGAACTGACGTGTCAGGGAGTGGAGATTGCAGTGGCGCCCCCTCTGTGAGGCGCCCGGGGCACGTACCCACCTGCCCCCCCCCCCAGTTTTGGGCTGATCATTGTACTTGTACGTTGTAGTTACAGTATTATATATACTGCATTTATTTCTATTCAAAGTCTATTTAGACAGGCCATATCCCTGTATAATACCTTCTTAACTAGTTGCAGATACTTATTGTTAATTTCCTTCAAACTGGGTTAAAATTCTTGTAGCTTGGTGTAGAAAGTCTGTTAGGGGAGTTCTACACCTCATTGCTCTCCCTCCTGAATGTCATTCCTGATGGTGTTTGTCATAATAATATTGTCTCTTTCAGTCCATCATGGTCTGTCTCCGTGCTTTTTGTGGAGACCAAGTATATATCGGGTGTCACCAGCATACCAGACACAGAGACATAGGCATGCACACATGGTGTGCTGGGTGTGCCTGGGCACACCCTAATCACCCTGTGTGCATGTGTCTGTATGCCAGCAGGGAGATGGTTAAGATCTTCCTCTTGCCAGTTCCATCATAAGAGAAGTGCTTACACACTTCTCTTTCACTGTGCTGGCAGGGAGATCAATACCTGGTTCATATATCTGTAAACACACACGCATGTGTGTTTGAGCTTTGGGGTGCACACCCTAATGCAATAGTCTGTGCACACCTATGCACAGAGATTTGCCCTCACTTTATGTCCCAGTGATAATGTTGTCACAAGTAAATGGAGGTAAATCTCCCCAATGGGGCCACAGATAGACGACATTAACCTGACAGAGGACCTACCTTTTTATCAGCCCTCAATCTAACTAAAAAAGTTTTGCCTGGAATTAAACAGGCAAACAATGTAATATCTGAAGCAGTGTAGCAAAGAATACTTGAGTTAATTATTGTAGTCTGCATTAGACACATTAGCATTGAGGTCTGGATCTTTACAGCACAGACGTCAGTTTGAAAAGGCAGTAAATATTAAAAGAATGCAACGTTTTGTATAAAACAGCCCCTTTGGAGCAAATTATCTCTACAACAGTTACAAGCTAGTTTGTGTTCTGTCAAATGGCAAATTATAGTTCAATACACACTTTTAAAGAAAAACAGAATCATTAACCCCTTGAGGTTTTCTGGAAACAGAAATAAGCTTTAAGTATGGGTATTACAACTATTTCATATGTCCCAGTGGGTTAAACATATTAGATTTCGTGATTATAACATGGATAGATAAAACAGCCACATTGTGTAATTATGCAATGATCAGCAAGCTTTGCATTTTAATTAGGCTGTTGCTGTAATGAAACCGTCCCACTCTTTTACAAGGGGCCTATCAGGCTGAAAGGTCTATTTACTAATTGGGTGTTAGAAAACATATCCTTGACATTGCTATGCAGGTAAGTCTGCATTTGCTTTGTTGGTATTATGTTCTGCAGTCATATTTGATTTGCCTAATTAGTGGAAATAATTTTCAAACAACATGGTGTTCCCAAGATCCCACTGTTTATTACAGATATAGCTGTTTCATTAACAGATATTAAACAAAGCTAACACACAGTGACATACTGCTATAGGCTGTTCACAATAAGTGTCAGGTTTGCCAAGTACAAGGGCAAACAGATGCCCTAAGTCATGCAAGGTTTTTAAAATGCTAATCTAATATTTTGCAATATTTTTTATGCCCAGAATAACTTTTTATAAGCTTGAAATACCACCAAATAAGATAAATAAATGTAGCTTAGCTTGTAATTAAACACAAACTATTTAAAATCATATGTCTAGAGTGTAGGACCAAAAACAATAGTGGTGAGCATGAAGACCATTAGCAGGAAACTCAACTCTCTTGGGGTCAGCAGCCTCACAGTGTTTTGTATTGTAAGAAGCAATGTTTTTTTTTTTGTTTTGTTTTTTTTTGTCTCATGTTGTCTATTACTCTATATAATTATTAAACCACAGAAATATGTGTTTGAAGCAGGGTCCTGTTAAAATGTAGCACCTTTCTGGCTGGCAACTATGTTGCAGCTGCCCAAAGGAGTCCAAACAGTGACATTAGAGATAGGAGCAGTAGTGCTGAGTAGCAGACTGAACTCACTGGCTCTCCTTTAGTGGGCCTCTAATTCCCCTTTTGTTATACTATATTGCCTATTAGTACATACATATACACACACAGTCAGGGCTGGTGTACAGTATATACACATAGATAAAACACACACCAGTCAGAGCACACACACTACACATGAAATACACAGTCAACGCACACAATTGCTTTATGATACCGCCTGTGGTAACATTTATTAAAAGAGTATGGTGGCCACATGGTTGAATTCCTACATGTTAGACAATGATGTCCAGGTCATCCCTGTTGCCTGACTAAATAGTAGCGATCTGGTATCCAACTCATAATGATGGATTGGTTTCTGCACATGAGTAAGGATGAGCTGAACACGCCCCAGTTCGATTCGCAGCAGAACATGCGAACAGGCAAAAAATTTGTTCGAACACGCGAACACCGTTAAAGTCTACGGGACACGAATGTGAAAAACACCAAAAATACCAACACAAAAAAATGGCGATGATGTCACCCCCAAAATCCATACCAGGCCCTTCAAGTCTGGTATGGATATTAAGGGAAACCCTGCACCCTATTTTTTTTAAATGGCGTGGGGGTCCCCCAGGCTCCCAGACACTATATACTCTGAACACCAGTATATATACTATGCGGTCTGCCCTATATACTCTGCAGAAAATTGGGCCTTAGGTGCTGGTGGTACCAGAACTCTGTAAGCAATCACAGTTACACTTGTTGGGTGCAGGAACGGGCCCTGCTGTGAAATATCAGATCAAGAATTGTAATTACATGCCCCTGTTAAACAGGGCAGACAAATTGGGCCTTTGGTAGTGGTGGTGGTGCCACAACACTGTAAGCCCTTACAGTTACTCTTGTTGGGTGCAGGAACGGGCCCTGCTGTGAAATATTAGATCAAAAATTGTAATTACATGCCCCTGTTAAACAGGGGCAGAAAAATTTGGCCTTTGGTGGTGGTGGTGGTGCCCTAAAATAAAAATATTGTTGGAAGCCTAATCCCACGGCTTGGTGGATGCCTGGCGGGAGCTCCATCCCCGCGACCGCGACTTCACCTACTACTCCAGCCCACATGATAGCTTCTGTAGGATCGACCATGTTTTCATTCCTCTACTCTTCATCTCCAATATCCATAAGATTACGATCCCCCTTCCACGTGGTCGGATCATGACCCTATAATTTTTCTGCTCACCCTCTCAGGTCTGACACGCCCTACCTTTCAGTGGCGATTAAATAACTCACTCCTTACATCTCAGGGCGCCCTCCTTGAGATCCATACACAGCTCAAAAATTTCTTTAAGGAAAATGTAGGCTCCGTGTCTTCGCCCATCTCTCTTTGGGAGGCCCATAAGGCGACCGTGAGAGGCCACTGTATACAATTAGCATCCTCCCGAAAACGCCATAGAGAAAAGCGGACCCAGGAACTTACAGGTCTTCTGGCCTCTGCTGATGCAAAGTGGAAATCCCACCCCTCGCCAGCAAACAAGAAGGCTAGAGACACTTTTGCAGCTCAATTAGACTTGTTGGCCTCTGACCAAGCCGAGAGGGCCCTACGGTGCACTAAGCACAAATTTTATTCCTGCGCAAATAAACCGGGCGCAATGCTTGCTAAGAAACTCAATGCCACATCTCGTGGCCATAAACCTATCCGCCTTTGTTCTGCCAACGGGGACCTCACCTCGGATCCGAACAAAGTCTCTGTGGCCCTGGCAGACTTTCTAGCCTCGCTTTATAGCAAATGTTCCCCCTTCCCTCATAATCTTGCGGACGATTTCTTCCGCGATCTTCATCTTCCTCCTCTCTCCTCAGCAGCCTGTGCGACTCTTAATGCTGACATTACCGAATTGGAGGTGGCTCAGGCCATTAAGGGTCATTAAGGGTATTCGTGTTTTGAAGGCTTCGGGACCGGATGGCTTCACCAGACTATACTACCGCAAGTTTTCTCTCCTCCCCCACCTGACCGCCTACTTTAATTTCATGAAACAAGGTGCGCTGCCCTCCCCAGACTCATTACAAGCTCACATCTCCATGATTCCCAAGACCACCGAGTAGGCCTATGAACCCCAGGCGTTTCGCCCAATTTCCCTATTAAATAAAGACAAGAAACTTTTAGGGAATATCCTGTGCTCCCGCGTTAACTAATACTTGCGTTCCTTGGTTCATAGAGACCAGGTTCATGCCTGGCCATCAGACGGGGGAAAATGTCCGGAAAGTTGTCCACTTGATCACCTTATTGCAGCAATGCAAAATCCCTGGCTTTCTCCTTTCGCTTGATATATATATAAAGCCTTTGATTCCCTCTCGTGGGACTATCTGTGATACGTACTACAACGTTGGGGTTTTGGAGACTCGATCCTGTCGTGGTTGACGGCCCTTTACTCAACCCCCTCTGCCTCAGTCCGCTATGCTGGTTGCCTCTCGCCCTCCTTTCCCATCTCCAGGGGAACGAGGCAAGGATGCCCTCTATCCCCGGTCCTTTTTGTTCTTGCCCTTGAACCGCTAGCTATTGCCCTTAGGGCAGACCCTAACATCAAGGGCATCCCCTACACAGATGACAGCTATAAACTGAACATGTTCGCTGACAATGCCCTCCTGACCCTCACCAACCCTATCGTCACCCTACCAAACCTCCAGGCCCTTCTAACCCGCTTTGCTACTATTTCAGGCCTTCAGATCAACCCACACAAAACAACTGCCCTGAACATTACTCTCCCAGGTCCCCAAGCCTTACATCTCCAATCTTCCTTCCCCTACCGTTGGGCAAGCTCCTCACTGGACTACTTGGGCATCAAGTTGACCGCCTCTTATGCTTCCCTTTTCTCCGCCAACTACTATCCACTCTTGCGCACTATCAGGACTCTCATGGCGTCTTGGCGATTCCCCACTCTATCCTGGATCAGCCGTATCCACACAGTCAAGATGACATCCTCCCAAAGATTCTTTACTTTTTTCAGGCCTCTTCCTGTCCGGGTCCGGGTCCTGTCCTTTCTATCTGCGGCTACTCCAGAACAGACTTATCACCTTTATCTGGGCACATAAACGCCCCAGGGTTTCCCGCTCTACTCTCTATGCTCATAGGTTACGGGGCGGGCTGGGTGTTCTGGACATTGCGAAGTACTATCAGGCAGCTCAAATCTCCCAACTCTCAATGCTCCATGCAACGTCTGACATCCCTCTATGGGTTCTTCTGGAGGTGCCTAACTGCGCGCCGGTCCCTATGTCTGCCTTACTGTGGCTACCCCCTAAAATGCAACCTCCTTCTGCCAGCCCTCTCATGATACACAGTCTGAAATTATGAGACTCGATACAGTACTCGGGCAAACTTATGTCCCCATTCCTGCCGCTAATTCCCCTCTTGAATAATCCTATCTTCTCGCCTGGCTCGGAACAACCCCACATTTTTTCATGGTGGCCTGCCCATGGGTTCTCACTGGTTCGTCACTTTCTTAGTACCCGCGCCTTCCCCATGTGGTCCTCGATTCAAGAGACCCATGAAGCTCCGCCTGCCGAACTCTTCAATTACATTCAGCTGCGACACTGGATAACTTCCCTCCGCCACCTTGGCTTCTTTTCATATCAAATGACTGCCTTTGAGCACACCTGCCAGCATTGCCCAGGTGCTTGCGGCACCATCTCTATGATCTACTCCTCACTAACAGCCGGTAGCTCGTCAGCTACCCTTTCCTATGTGCTTAAATGGGAACGTGACCTGTCCCCCATCAATCTTGCAGACTGGGCCAGCATAGCAAAATTATCTTTCAACACTGCCACGTTGGAGGCAGCCTATAAGGTCCTCCTGCGCTGGTACTGGGTCCCAGCCCATATCGCCAAGTCAAACCCATCATGCAATGACAGATGCTTTCGGGGTTGTGGTCAACGAGGAGATTAACTGCACACATCTTGCCCCCGTCTTGTAGGATTCTGGTCAAGGGTCTTTGGCCTACTATCCTCCCTATTTCATGTTCCCTTCCGCAAGGACCACAAATTTGCATTAATCTCACCAGCAGAAACTAGCCACATACTTATTTTTTTGCTGCCAAACGTACAATAGCGAGGGCTTGGAAAAAACCTTCTGTCTCATTTCCAGAGGTAAAGAATACCTTGACGACCCTAATGATCCATGAAAAAATGTCCAGCGTCCTCCATGACTCCCATGCAAAATTCCTTAAGGTGTGGGCCCCATGGTGGTCCTACACACTCTCTAATCTACATCCGACTAGTCTAGGACTCTGAATTTAATTTGACCCCGTCTCCAGCCTGGGGGACCCTCCCTTCTCTTTCCCACTTCTTCTCTGTTTCTGGGCCACTTGCTCGCCACTCTGTTCTACACCTACAACCTCCCCCCTCCGACCCCACTGTTGTGCGTGTTTTTTGTTGTTTTTTTTGCTTGTTTTTGTTTTGTTATTGTCTTTTGTTTTTTCTGTTTGTTTTTTATTATCCGCTCCCCCTTGTCTGCCTTAGCCCTCAAGGCTCGGGCATAATGCACTGACCCCCGGGCCCTGGCTGGTGGGTTGGTGTCAGTTTATAATCTATACCCTCATAATATATGTTTTATCATGTACTTTCACGTGAACTTCTTTCTTATGTTTCATGTCCATATCCCCTGCGTGGGAATTTGTTATCTGGTTTCCCCTTTTTCATATCTCAATAAAAACATTGTGCCAGAATTTGTACAGATAGAATAAAAGTTTTACAATAATAAAAAAAAAAAAAAATTGTAATTACATGCCCCTGTTAAACAGGGGCAAAAAAAATTGGGCCTTGGGTGATAGCATTCCTGCGGGAACGGCAAACACACAGGAGGAAGAGGAGGAGGAGGATTGTGTCAGCATGGATGTAGAGGATAACACTCAGCAGCAATCTTCAATGCAAAAATGTGTTACCGGCGCCAAGATACAATTCAATATATGCTTATTAAGTGTAGCGGGGTCCTCGAATTGATGGGATACACCTGGGCAATGGTGTGACCCAGGTGTGTAGTTGTGTTGGGATTCAGACCCCTTTTTGTTTCGTGGAGGATTGGAGGATGTAATATTCTCCTTTGCCTGTGGGTGGCGAGGTACCCACAGGCTTCAGGTAGAATCATCCCCTGCAGTGCTCCCTGTTTGGTCTCTTCCCGGAGATGGTATGGCTGGGGCGGGGAACCCGCCGGGCCGTTGAAGGGAGGAGATAAAAGGGGGAGACGCCCTGACCACGAGGTGGTCGAGGTCGTCGTCGTTTTGCGGAGAAGGAGGTCCTCGGAGGAGGAGGGCTGCGGCCCGCACCCAGGCACCTTAGGCCTGGGTGCTGAAGATCCAGGAGTCTGGTCCAGGCGCCCATGGCCTGGTCCGGAGTCATGTTGGCGTCCATCCCAGGCACCTTCAGCCTGGGGTGAGGTACTATCGAGGAGGCCTGGGGCCCAGTACCTTCAACTGGGTCCCGCTAGGGTGGACTGTCCGAGGGTCCCTGGGCGGAGGGACTCGTACCTGAGGTGAGGAGGCCGGGGAGGTTACCCACTGGAGACCCGGAGCAGCACCAACCCGGTGACAGTGGGCCTCTGGGAACTCTCTTGGGAGGGCACATCCCCCTGATAGGGGCCACAGCGCTATCGAAGAGGGCTCCATTGCTGTTCATAGGGGTTGCTGGAAGAGACCCCATCCTTCCTGTTCTGTAACAGCCGGATTGGCTTAGGCGCCGCTGGTCATAGTACAGTGGCATAGAACTGAAACTTTAGGAAGTGCCTTGATCTGCTCGCCCCACCGTTGGCAAGGTTATAGGTCCCAACCAGTTTGCTGCAAAAGAACTGTTTATTGTGCTTTGCGTATTGGAGTGTCAAATAAACAAGTGTTGGACCTTTCTCCGGTGTGTGAACTCCAGTTACTGGAAGCAAAGGGGAGGCTGGTGAGCTTGCAATTACAGACTCAGTGCATTCACAGAACACACCGGCCCGAGGAAACATCAGGAAGTGGCCTTCACCTCCCTACTACAATGGGGAGGACATGGGCCGTAGCGCATCTCACTCTCACAACCCAGGAACCCCCTAGACATGAGTTGGAGTGTAACCGATAAAGTCGAAGAGGGAGTGAGGCCGCTACATAAGTTTGCTGCAATCAGATAAAACATACACCCCTGTGGGCTGAGTGTTTAAAATTTATATATGATAGGTGGATTGCGCTAAGTTTTTTATATGTATTACC
Source organism: Rana muscosa (assembly GCA_029206835.1). Taxonomy (NCBI): domain Eukaryota; kingdom Metazoa; phylum Chordata; class Amphibia; order Anura; family Ranidae; genus Rana; species Rana muscosa. The sequence goes on from CM055119.1 coordinate 38,488,865, forward strand.
ACTCCTTATGATATCAAAAAAACAAACACAAATTGGCGTATGGGTTATGTGAGCTCTATGTTCTATAGGTATAGTATATCCAAACTTGTTATATGAGACCTGTTATATAAATACCAATGATCAAAGTGCTTGTGCCCAAAACAAAGTGGATATATTTAAGAAAATATATAAAAAAATTAAAATATAAAAAAATATAAAAAACCTGCCACTTCAAAGAATATAAAGTGCTTAAACAAAAAAACAGTGTTGTACAATTCAATTAGTCCATCAGCAAAAATAAATAAAAAAATAAATAAAAAAAAACAGCAAATGGTAACAAGTGAAAAAAATCAGGTGCAAACAATTCAATCAGTGTCCTCAGTGAAAAATGAAAAATCGCTCCTTTTCAATTTTTCACTGAGGACACTGAATTGTTTGCACCTGATTTTTTTCACTTGTTACCATTTGCTGTTTTTTTTTTTTTTTGCTGATGGACTTAATGAATTGTACAACACAGTTTTTTTGTTTAAGCACTTTATATTCTTTGAAGTGGCAGGTTTTTTATATTTTTTTATATTTTCACTATTTTATAATTTTATATATTTTCTTAAATATATCTACTTTGTTTTGGTCACGAGCAGTCTTCAATGGATGGTTTTCAGTCCCCAGAAACCCAAGGAGTTGTATGTGGCTGGGAGGAGGTAGTTACGGATCATGTGATCCTTAGTGACCCAGAGGACTCAGAATCGAATGCCTCTGCAAACTTACTCTGCATGGCCTCCCTGATTCTGCAAAGCCTGCGAAAGGACCCTAGGAGTCATGGTATCAAGGAGAGGGATCATTACTGGCTGGCAACCCTTCTTGATCCACGTTACAAGGGTTAAGCCTCGTACACACAACCGTTTTTCTCGGCAAGAAAGCTGATGGGAGAGCTTTTAGTCGAGAAAAACGTTTGTTTGTATGGTTTCTCGTCGGGAAAACTGCCGGGAATCTCGACGAGAAAAATAGAGAACCTGCTCTCTATTTTTCTCGTCGGGATTCTCGGCAGAGTGTTTCCTACCGAGAAAACCGTGAGTGTGTATGCTTACCTGTCCATGGTAAACCCGCACATGCTCGAAAAGACTTTGACGCATTCGCGTTAGCATACAAGGGTAGTGTAGGGTGTAGCAAGATGGCGGCAACGGCATCGAATGTGACGAGCGCAAGCTCGTCGTAGTCAATGACGTCACTGCGTTCTTGCTATTCAAAAGAACAGTTTTTTTTGAATGGCTGTGTGTAGACTCGGCGTGCAAGGCAAGCTTGCCGGGAAAACTGACGTTTTTTTTCCCGACGGGATTCCCGCCCGTGTGTAATGCCGCGTACACACGATCAATTTTTTCGACGGTGAAAACACAGTCGAGAAAATCGACGTGAAAAATGAGGAACAGCTTGTTCCCCCCACACACGGCAGTTTTAAATGACATTTTTTTTTGGTCGAAAAAAACGACCGTGTGTGGGCTCCCCAGCAGTGTATTACTATGGGAAAACTGCCGTGGCAAAAAACAACGGGAATCACGAGAAAAATTACAGCATGTTCTAATTTTTCTCGTCGTGATTAATGAAGTTTTTCCCGTTGAGAAAAACGACAAAAAGCCCACAGACGATCGTTTTTCTCATCCAAAGGGAAAAATGTCAATTTTCTCGACGGGAAAAATGATCGTGTGTACGCGACATAAGAGGTTCCAGGTTTCAGAACTCATCCCGCCTTCGCAGAGGGAGCAGAGGATGAAACATCTTCAGGAGGCCTTGAAGAAAGGTTTTTGCAATGCATTTCCAGACCCTGGGAGGTTACAATTTCCTGGTGCTGGACAACGTGTTGCTGAGGCTTTGTTCAGTCAGAAGAAGAGCGGTAGAGAAGGTGGCCAGCTGACCGATGCCTTTAAAAAAAAATTCAGTCCTCCGCACCAAGGTCTGATCAGTACAATTCAAGCAACCATCGCCAGCGTCTGCATTACATGGTTCAGGAATATCTATGGGCAAGAGCAGACTTGGAGACCTTTCCAACAGAGCATCCACCAGGTTACTGGGTCTTGAGGATGGACCACAGGCCAGAACTTGCTCAATATGCAATTGAGCTAATGGCCTGTCCTGCATTCAGCGTGCTTTCTGAACGCACATTCAGTGCTGCTGGAGGGTTTGTAACGGATCAAAGAGTGTGCCTGTCCATAGACTCTATTGATAGGCTCACATTCATAAAAATGAATCGGTCTTGGATCAGCAGCTATCAAGCACCTGATGCTGATGTAACTGATTGAATTTGCTATGGATGTGGAATCCTTGAAGACTGCCTATGCTGACTATCCTATTCCTCCTCAATCTTGATGATGCTAGCTTCCAACAATATTTTTATTTTAGGGCACCACCACCTGAATAAAGGGGGCCTTGAGAGGTAAGGAAGTCCTCCTCTTTCTCCCACTGTTTTTCCTCAAGTGCCCTGTCCATGATTCCACGAAGCGTGTGCTCCAGCAGGAAGACCAGAGGAACAGTGGCAATGATGCATGCATTGTCGCTGCTCACCATCCTTGTGGCCTCCTCAAATGGTGACAGGACAGTGCATGCATCCTTGATCAGTAGCCACTGGCCAAGCTCCCCTGACCCTGTCCTGGTGCCATACTCACACAGGTACTCATTGATGGCCCTCTGCTGTGTGTGCAGCCCCTGCAGCATTGCCAACGTTGAGTTCCAGCTGGTGGGCTTGTCACAAATGAGGCGGTTGGTGGGCAGGTTGCATTCCCTTTGAATGTCAGCCAGCTGAGCACTGGCATTGTATGACTGCCGGAAATGACCACAGACTTTTACGGCCTGCCCCAGGAGATCCTATAAGCCTGGGTACCTGCTCAAGGACCGCTGAGCCACCAAATTCAGAACGTGTCCCAAACATGGAACATGGGTCAAGTGTCCCTGTCGGAGGGTGGAGAGAAGGTTGGTGCCATTGTCACATACAACCATTCCTGGCTGAAGCTGGCATGGCGTCAACCACCTCTGAGCCTGCCCCTGCAAAGCTGACAGAATCTCTGCCCCAGTGTGGCTCCTATCCCCTAGGTAGACTAACTAAAGCAATGCATGGCATCTTTTAGCCTGACTGCTTGCGTAGCCCCTTGAATGCTTATGAAGCACCGCTGGTGATCCACATATCAACTTCCCAGTAGGATCTTCAGTGTTGAATGCTATTGGTGGCTGACGAATCTCTGGCCTATCCGTCCTACCAGGACTGTGGACATCTGACTGCCAAGGAAGGGAACTACAACATCTTCCAGATTCCTGGTGACACCTTCATGTAGCAGTCGTTTGGGATACCTTTAAGCTCGATTGATCCGGTGTCGTATGACATTTCCGGTAAGCGCATATGCATGTCATCATTTACTTGAAGACTAGTGTCGGGAGTTCTTCATCCACTTGATGATACCTTTTTTTTGTATTGGGACACTACATCACATTGAAATTTTGTTTATATTGTAGACACTTTTTGGGTTGATTCACACAATTTATTTTGCCGGGTGTTTATTGCCCAGCCTCCCCCCTTTTTGTTTGTACTATATCACATGGTCACATAATTTTTTTATATAGTTCAGTTCTTCTGGCCTATATGTAGCGCTGCATATATCACCCCCTATTGTGTAATGCTAGCAGACTGTCTGCAAGTACTTGGGGCACCTTTTGCTATACATTCATTCCTCACAGTGCAGGTTTGTGAGAGGACTGGAGGTATAGTAGGGTTGGAGATCCCAGATGAGGAGCAAGGAGAAGTCTTTTTCTTTGATGTGGGTCTTTCAAGTGTTGTTGCCAACAGACTACATGGCAGGTCGTCATATGTTTGGTCAAGCATGTGGTGCCCAAGTGGCTGCTGTTCTGGTCACGCTTGATCCGCTTCACACATAGGTTGCAAACAGCAACAGTGCAATCTGCTGTACACGTGTCAAAAAAGGCCCACACCAAGTAACTCTTAACCGCTTAAGGACTAGCGCATAACGATATACGTCGACACAATGGCACGGCTGGGTAGTCCCCTTTAAGATGCGGCATTGTGGGCGTGCGCGTGCCTACCGCAAGCTCCGTGAGTCCGACTGCTGGTCCCACGGACTCGATGTCCGTGGGGATACCCGCGATCGTCTCACAGAGAGGAAGAACGGGGAAATGCTAATGTAAACAAGCATTTCCCCATTTTTCTTAGTGACAGAACACTGATCACAGCTCCCTGTGATCGGGAGCGGTGATCAGTGTCATGTCACACATAGCCCATCCCACCCCACAGTTAGAACACATCCCTAGGACACACTTAACCCCTTCAGCGCCCCCTACTGGTTAATCCCTTTACTGCCAGTGCCATTTTTAAAGTAATCAGTGCATTTTTATAGCACTGATCGCTGTATCAATGACAATGGTCCCAAAATGCCGTCAAAAGTGTCCGATGCGTCTGCCATAATGTTGCAGTCACGATAAAAATCGATGATCGCCGCCATTACTAGTAAAAAAAATAATTATTAATAAAAATGCCATAAAACTATACCCTATTTTGTAGACGCTATAACTTTTGCGCAAACCAATCAATAAACGCTTATTGCGATTTTTTTTACCAAAAATATGTAGAAGAATACGTATCGGCCTAAACTTAGGAACATAATTGTTTTTTTTATATATTTTTGGGGGATAATTATAGCAAAAAGTACATAATACGTTTTTTTTTTCAAAATTGTCGCTCTATTTTTGTCAAATACCACCAAAAGAAAGCTCTATTTGAGGGTAAAAAAGGACGTCAATTTTGTTTGGGAGCCACGTCGCAGGACCGTGCAATTGTCAGTTAAAGCGACGCAGTGCCGAATAGCAAAAAGTGCTCTGGTCTTTGGCCAGCCAAATGGTCCGGGGCCTAAGTGGTTAAAGTCAACCTGGGAACCAACATCGAAGTATTCAAATCGCTGCGCATCCTCCAGCAGCATGTACCCGACACTGTGGTCAAATAATTCTGGGGACTTCTCTGTGCATGATGGTGGGGCTACGGAAGGAGTGACTGTGGACAAGGATCCAGTGGAATAGGCCACTTTGGCAGCTGCGTTGGAAGGCAAACTACTCTGAGCCTGGGTGACAGAGGATGAGGAGGGTAAGGACGGCTTTGTTATCCACTCCACTAACTCTTCTGCATGTTGTGGCTCAATAACATGGTCAGCAGCAGAAAAAAAGGACAAGCCTGCCCCACGGCCACCTGCAGAGAATGCACCATGTCCATGACCACCACTGTTGATTGTAGACACAGAGACTGCTTGCCCTCTTTTAGTCTGCCTCTCCTTGATGGCCTTCCGGACATGATGTAATTTTTGTTTTTGCAACACCACACTACACTGTATTAGATACTGTTTACACCGCCTGCACTGTATTAGAAACCGCACTACAGCTGCACTGTATTGTGTACTGTGTACACCACCAAAAGTGTAGTAGAAACCATACACACTGTATTAGATACTGTGTACACCACCTGCACTTTATTAGAAACTGTACTACTGTAGAAATCGAGTTATTACTGTATTAATAATCGATATTCAATAATTCATATTGATGAGGAAAGTTCCAAGAAAATCCGTTCAGTTCTCGTGTAAAAACTACAAAATTGATTTTATAATAAAATCGCAAAATGTTTCAAGAACAATATCAAAATGTAGAATATAAAAATAGCATCAATAAATTTATTATTTACAAAATTAAGATTGTATAAATATATCTTTGTGTGGGTGTGTGTGGCTCCTTCAATCTCTCCAAGTGTGTTCATGTGTGTGTGTGTAGTATTCTTGAGTCTCAGCGTGTCTGCTTTCAAAAGCTTCTCTCCCTAGCTTTTCACTCACAACTTAAACCTATGAAAAACACCACCTTTCTAAAGAGGCTAATTTAACGTTTCATGGACTGTTACAGTTCCACAGAAAGCATGCAAATTTCAAACACACAAGGCAGTTGTTCAGTCTCTAAAATTCCTAAGGAGTGGTCTATGAGCTATGTGTACAAATATTTAACTTGTACGATTTACATTTCCTTTAACATCTAAATCAAATACTAATATAAATCAGTATGTATATTATGTATTATATTCATTGAATCCCAATGTTCTTATTAATATCCTAATCAAGAAGTATTTTAATATTAAAGAACTTATAATCTTAACTAAAACATCTTAAGTAATATGACCTTTCTTCTCTTACATTGGGGGAGGTGAGTATCTTTAGAGAAGAAACCTATTCAGACTAATTGCTACCACATGTTTGAGCTCTTTAGAAAAGCATTTGAAGCTTATAACAAATATATACTTCCACAAATATAAAAGGTCTATAATTTCACTTTTTCATATTTAGAAGATCTAAATATTTAAATATATCCAAGTCCATTATTCCCAGAGACCCAATCCATTCATTCGTTAATATTTGTTAATATTTGTTAATTGATGAATATTAGATATTAGATTAAAGAAAACTTTCTAACAACTACAGCTGCACTGTATTGTGTACTGTGTACACCACCAGAAGTGTAGTAGAAACTGTACACACTGTATTAGATACTGTGTACACCGCCTGCACTGTATTAGAAACTGTACTACAGCTGCACTGTATTGTGTACTGTGTACACCACCATACGTGTAGTAGAAACTGTACACACTGTATTAGATACTGTGTACACCGCCTGCACTGTATTAGAAACTGGACAACGGATGCACTGTATTTTATACTGTCTACACCACCAGAAGTGTAGTAGAAACTGTACACACTGTATTAGATACTGTGAAAGGGGGGTTTGCCTAATCTAAAAGACTAAACTGCATGTACGTCCCATCCCGAAAACTGATAGTAAAGAAATCGTTCCTCAAAAATGGGATTTTAAATGGACCACAGGCAGTGATGAGTAAAAAAAATTACAAAATGTATTATGCAATACAATAACATACAACATCAAAAACATGAATAACCAATGATAAAAACATATATGGGAGACAAATGTGGAAACCAGCTGAAGGAAGGAAGGAGGCTGGCAGACTGATGACCGACGCATTTCGATTACACATACAGTGTTGATCTTCCTCAGGGACTATGCAGGCTTCAGCACTTCAAACGCTGTAATTCTATGAGAATAGTAAAATATGTAACATCAGATACTGCGCAAAACATCAATGTGCATTCTACAGTTACACTATAACTTTATCATAGATAACAGTTGTATCAGAGATTAGTTTGAACAGCTGGTAATACTGACCCCAAATATAAAACAATTTCACCACCAGTAGACAGACATTCAATTAACAGGATAAAAGGGATCTGTCAGGGCCAGACCGGGAGTGCCAACCCGGATATCATGGATCGGTATGTGTTCCCAGAAGTTGCTCTTGATCATTTAATGGATTAACTACAGTGGGTGTTGTCACACTAGATATGAAAATATTGGATTTGTGTTAACATTCTAGAGAGCAAAAAATAATTGTAGCGCTAATACATATAACAATGTGAATCACCCAAGTGAATGAATGAAAAGTAATACTGATAGTATTCCAAAAATGTAACACATAACAAGTAAATATTTACTTGTTATGTGTTACATTTTTGGAATACTATTTACTTGTTATGTGTTACATTTTTGGAATACTATCAGTATTACTTTTCATTCATTCACTTGGGTGATTCACATTGTTATATGTATTAGCGCTACAATTATTTTTTGCTATCTTGTTTTCACCTTTTGTCTGATTGGGTTTGTAGCTGCTCACACACACAGGCAGCACAATATTTTTTGTATTTCTTAACATTCTAGAGACATGGATCAAAAAAAAAAAGAAGATATATATATATATATATATTTTATATATTTTTATGGGTTTTAAATTCCTCCTTTTTTCCCATCACCATGTAAATACATACCCATATATGTCTTCCACTAGTCCAACTCCACTATACACACATTTTACCTTTCTTACCTTTTTACCCTTTTATATAGGTATCAAATAGAGTAGTATCTCTTTTTTATATCTCCTTTTGGCTCCCCCCCTTTTTATTATAATTGTTTTATTATAAGTTTTTTTATTATAATTTTATTATAATAATATTTTATTATAATAATGTTTATTATAATGATGGTTATTCCGCATTTTATAACATTGTTTTTATTATTTGTGGCACACCGCGGCAATGCTGATGGTATTAGGCCATTAATTTACATCTTTAATATTTAATTGCATTTTATTGCATTTTATTCCAGCACACCGCGCAGTATGGCTATTTTACATCCACTGCTTACAGTCCCGGGAGTTTCTTACCCATTAGTCATTACCGCCCATAACACTATTCAAACAAGGCCGCCATAAGACACTTAGCACTTTCATATGTGGACTTCGGTCAGCAAAAACACACCAAAAATGGCCGCCAGTGTTTTGTTGTTTAACTACAGACTTCGGTCTGCATATCACACCCAAAATGGCCTCCGTATACGTTCCATAGTTTGTTGTTTACAGGCTTCGGTCTGCATATCTCACCCAAAATAGCCGCCGTAATCAGCATGACGCTGTGGGCTATAAATAGGAAGTGCAGTGATGCAGGTGCACGCTCCAGATGAAGTCATTACGACGAAACCGGTCGAGCAGATAGCACAGCATCACACCACTTCCCTGCAAAGCATTGTTTGTATGCTTAAACGCTCATTTTTAAACTTCAAAAATGTGAGTACCCTGTATATGTTTATGAATAAAGATTGTGTACATAAGCGGTATCACACTATTGGGAGTATCCCCCTTTGTCTTTCTTCCATCTGGGTAACATTGGAGCTGGATTACCAAGCATTGAGGAACATAGAGGAATAGAGTTTTGTGCCACAGAGCCTCACAGTGACTAACACTGTGGATGCCATACACCCCTTGAGGGTAAGAACTATCTGTTGTCCTTGAGTGAGCATTTCTATCAGAGCACGGATGCACCACGGTTTGCAGTGACCACCAAGATCACACCAGAAATTTTTTTTTGCCAGCACCAGCACTTTACTTTATTTATACGAAGCAAATTAACTTTTCTTTTTTGTTCTAAAACATTTTTTCCCTGAAATGATTGGAATCATTTATTTTCATTCTGAGTCACATCACTTTGTCACCACGGACTTTATTTTATTTTATTCCACCATATCACAGTATTACGTTTTTTACTATCAAGGATTTATCACAGATATGTTTTTATCAATACTATCATTTTTATACAATATTGTTCATTGCCACTACCAATTTCCATTTATTGCATTTTAGTAGCTTATATCACCTTTATTATTACTGGCATATTTAATTATATTTTAATTTACTTATCGGCATATTTATCCTTTTATGTACACACCTTTATTGGTATGGCACCAAGACAGTAAATCGACAGCGACACTCTTACTCCCTCTCTCTGTCATTATATATATATATATATACACATATACATACACACACACACACACACTCTATATTCAACAGGTATATCCATACCTTAATTTGAAAATAATGTGGCTCATGGATGATGTAACCAACCAGAGCAATGTTCCTGTACTGTGTGGTGGAACCTATCTAAAAAAGCTCATAGTAGAGGCTGTCCTATAGTCTAAATCCTCATGGCCAATGTCTGAAATGGTAAGATCAGAGGATTGCTATGATCAACAGAGGGGACCAAAAATCAACCATAGAAAAGAGTGGTAATAAATCTCTAAAGACCACACATCTAGTGGCCCAGGGATCTTAACCATATCTTAAGAGCCATATTGGTAAAGGTAATAGATTACTTTTCGTTGTGGATGGAATGAAGATATAAGGTCGAGTGCGGTACCGGAGAGACTGGCTGGATACTAGTGTCAGCCTTTTTATATGCTGGTGATTGATCTATTTTTATCAGCTGATCTGATCCTAGCCCGTCTCCTGATCATGTTTGGCATCAAAGCTGGGCCCATCCGGCATCTATTCCATGTTCCACATGATATGAAGCATCACCATGGTAACCACCATGTCCTGTGATGCAGCGGCATCACGTGGCATATCTACGTAATCACATGATATCCCGCAATGTGATAGCGCCACGCGGCGTGATTACATCATCGCGTGGTATCGTGCAGAGGTAAATTCGGCATACCAAGGATGTGTGGGACACTCTACTGGCCAAACATTATATAGCAAGGCTACACGGAAAATCAGGCAGAAAGCCCCACATGATGGAAAACATAAAATAGAGCATGGGAACACGTGTGTGACTACTTTGCTCCTAGGTTTCTCTGCAAGAATGACTGTAGAGTTCAATGTCTGCTTGGGTTCTGAGAAGCCCTTGTCAGGCAAGTTGGTGATTTTAGTACTATATAAGGACATAGAAAATGGACTTTGTAGGCACTACAGTACACAGTGTATAAAAATTACACATCTTTATTACAAGAATTATTTAAAATAAACAGACAATGCTAAAAAGTTTATCTATTCATAATATAGTTAATGCCCAGATGACATAAACCACACCACCAATTACACCAACAATTATAATCTGTACGTTTATAGAGACCGTCCTAATCACGGTGCTTAGTAATGTTCCAACAAGCTTGGTGTAGACTGGTTAAGGCGTGCTGTGGTTCAGCTCTACATGTTACGCGTAAAAATGCTTCTTCAGGAGCTTAGGCATCATCGGTGCACTACAAGGTAAATATCTCCTAAACGGCGCACGTTTAGGAGATATTTTCACTACCTATTGGTAAACCTTATTCTCGGCTTACCGATAGGTAAAAGTGACGCAGGAGGGTTTACAATCACTTTAAGTGCCACTTAACCCAATCTACTACAACCTCTGCCACTATACAGGAATTGTATCATGCTATCCTTTATATTTTTCTGTGTTTGTTGTACTTTGAAGGGTTTATGAACTCTCAATGGGTTATGGGCGGCTTGTTATCTCTCTCATCTATTTTGGATTACCCAAACCTATGGCGATACATCTGAGGAGAAGCATCTGCTTCAAGCATCCGCCACTCCTGGACCACCCAGCGTGGTGATTGTGGGGATTTTAGCTTCCAGGAGATTCATAATTTCCATAATTTGAGACATCTGGGACTTTAGGATGGCTATTTCCGAATTGGGCCCTGATACTCCCACCAACCACCGATCTTTGCGAGAAAGCTTACGTACAAACATATTTTTGACCCAGACAAAAATAGGCCTTATGGCAGAAAAAGATCTATCAGAGCAGATCAAAAGATTCACTATGAAGGACTTTCGAGCACTAAAAGACTAGGGTTGAGCGAACCCGAACTGTAAAGTTCGGGTCCGTACTGAACTTTGGCTTTTTCCCGAACCCGGACTTTGCGCGAAAGTCCGGGTTCGGGTTCGGCAATCTAATGGCGCAGTTAGAAATGCTTCAGGGGCCAGCCAATCACCTTTTGATTAGCTGGTGTGCCCTTAGAAGCCATCATAGCCATGCCTACTAATGGCATGGCTGTGATTGGTCAGTGCAACATGTGACCCAGCTTCTATATAAGCTAGAGGCACACAGCACATACGTCACTCTGCTTCAGAATAGATAGGGAGAGGATCTTGTCTGCTGCTGTTGCTTTTAGGGAGAGATTGAAAAATACATGAGTTAGTCCTGATTCTGGAATCTGAGGGAAAAGATAGAGAGACAGTGTAGTGTAGGGCCAGGTTCCTGTTGGTGCTTTCAGGGAGAGAGATTTATTATATAGGAATAGGAGTCCAGATTCAGAGATATAACTCAGCGATCTGCATAGGTTTACCTGTTTGTGTTGCAGTGCAGTCTTTTTACACTGCCATGAGCCCAGTGTCAGAGAAAATCTACCTTTTATCTGCAAGCTCAGTGCACCAGCACTGCATATATTACGTTGAGAGATACACCGTTTCCATACTGTGAGTGTATTCTGCTCTTGGAAAAAGATCCATTTAGGAAAAAAAAAAAAAAAGGCAATTTATTGTGCTCTTTTCCAAAAGACCCATTAAGGGCAAAAAAAAATAAAAAATTTGCATTTTATTTTGCTCGTGCCAAAAAAGACCCGTTTAGGGCAAAAAAAAAAAAAAATTTGCACTTTAATGTACGCTTGCAAAAAGACCCATTTAGGGCCACAAAAAATATTTTGCAGTGTGTTATACATATGTGGAGGCGTGTGAAATAAACCATGTCTATATATTTGTCTTCTACTGTGCTATACTAAAAAAACAAATTTTTTTTTGAATAGCATTTTCTGCAGTTCTGTAGCTGTGCGATTCAGCGGTTACGTACTATGGGTGTGTTGTGGTCTTCCAAAAAACGCCATTTAGGGCCACAAAAAATATTTTGCAGTGTGTTATACATATGTGGAGGTGTGTGAAATAAACAATTTCTATATCGTTTTCGTCTACTGTGCTATACTAAAAAAACAACATTTTTTTTAATAGCATTTTCTGCAGTTCTGTAGCTGTGCGATTCAGTGGTTACGTACTGTGGGTGTGTTGTGGTCTTCCAAAAAACGCCATTTAGGGCCACAAAAAATATTTTGCAGTGTGTTATACATATGTGGAGGTGTGTGAAATAAACAATTTCTATATAGTTTTCGTCTACTGTGCTATACTAAAAAAACAACATTTTTTTAATAGCATTTTCTGCAGTTCTGTAGCTGTGCGATTCAGTAGTTACGTACTGTGGGTGTGTTGTGGTCTTCCAAAAAACGCCATTTAGGGCCACAAAAAATATTTTGCAGTGTGTTATACATATGTGGAGGTGTGTGAAATAAACAATTTCTATATAGTTTTCTTCTACTGTGCTATACTAAAAAAACATTTTTTTGAATAGCATTTTCTGCAGTTCTGTAGCTGTGCGATTCAGCGGTTACGTACTGTGGGTGTGTTGTGGTCCTACAAAAAACGCCATTTAGGGCCACAAAAAATATTTTGCAGTGTGTTATACATATGTGGAGGTGTGTGAAATAAACAATTTCTATATAGTTTTCTTCTACTGTGCTATACTAAAAAAACAACATTTTTTTTGAATAGCATTTTCTGCAGTTCTGTAGCTGTGCGATTCAGCGGTTACGTACTGTGGGTGTGTGGTGGTCTTCCAAAAAACGCCATTTAGGGCCACAAAAATATTTTGCAGACGTTACACCTCCCACAGAGGACAGCTTTTCTTTGCCTCTGGGCAGCCTGGCACACATGAGCGATTACATGCTGCAGTGTTTCCACAATGACCGCCGAGTTGCCCACATTTTAACTGGTGCTGATTACTGGGTGGCCACCCTGCTGGATCCCCGTTACAAGGACAACGTACCGTCCTTAATTCCCTCACTGGAGCGGGATTGTAAGATGCGCGAGTACAAGCGCACGCTGGTAGACGCGCTGCTGGTGGCATTCCCACCTGCGGGCGTACGGTGGAAGCACAAGGCGAAGGCAGAGGAGGAGGAAGAGGTCGCCAACGCAGCCGGGGCACCGGCAGCACCTCAGAAGGCAGGGTTAGCATGGCTGAAATGTGGAAAAGCTTTGTCAGCACGCCACAACAACCAGCACCACCAGCTGAGATGGAACGTCTTAGCAGGAGGCAGCATTTCACCAACATGGTTGAGCAGTATGTGTCCACAGGCCTACACGTACTGGATGACGGGTCTGCCCCCTTTAACTTCTGGGTCTCCAAATTGGGCACATGGCCTGAGCTTGCCCTTTATGCCTTGGAGGTGCTGGCCTGCCCTGCAGCCAGTGTATTATCTGAACGTGTATTTAGCACGGCAGGGGGCGTTATCACAGACAAGCGCAGCCGCCTGTCCAGAGCCAATGTGGACAAGCTCACGTTCATTAAAATGAACCAGGCATGGATCCCACAGGACTTGTCCGTACCTTCTGCAGAATAGACATGTATACCGGTGTTGTGACAAAAACTGTCCGGCCATCGGATTGTGTCCGGCCCATACTGCGAAGGCGCAGCGCTTGCGCAGTACAGAGGACAAGGAGATTCACAAAATCTCCGAAGATGAACGGCGCCTGCGCCGTGAGTGCAGGTTCAAGCCCCACCATCCAAGTGGACATACGGTAGCACATAGTAACAGGGCCCCTCACGAGCTCGGTTTGATCGCCACGCTTCGGGCACGGCCTCACTTGGCTCGGCTTGAACCACGGATGGTGTGGCCTTCACCTGAACTCACCACGCAGGCGCCGTTCGTCTTGGGAGATTTTCGAAATCCCCTTGTCCTACATACTGAGCAAGCGCAGTACAGGGTGGACACTATTTGACGGGGACAGAATTCGACACATCACCGGCCTTACCCAGCCATTGTTGTATTTTTGAACCAGTGTTGGCTACCTCGTCCTCCTCCACCGCCGCTTCCACCTACACAGCCACATCCACCGCCACCTCAACCTCCTACTCCATATGGACCTCGTCCTCCTAGGTCAAGATTATAATTTTTATTTTATTTTTTTGTAGCGCACAGATCCTTTCCCCCTTACCTGCCTTTATGTTGTTGGCTCCTCACAGGAGGGAGAAAGGCACACCGCACTACCAGCCCGTACCCTCCTATATAAAGAGGTTGAGCGTGTACTTGACGGGCCGTGTCCACAGCCGGAGTCAAAACTCCTCCAGAGGATGATTCTCACTTCTACTGTAGGTAGAGGCAAGTCCTTTAATTCCCAGTAAAGTCAATGTCCACACCAGCTGAAATTACAACTCTTATTCTCTCATGGCAAAATAAACTCTACTCGGATAGAAAAGGTTAGAGCAAAGAAACAGGACAGCTTAAGGTGTGGAGGAGGTCCAGGCACAAACGTAGCACATTCACTTCACTGCTTAGGTTTCTCAAACAGTTTTAGGTGCACGGTCTCTGCCACAGACCTTGAGGTTGGTCTATGCCACAGACCGGGTGTACAAGGCCCCTGCCACGGACCTGGAGAACTTTGGTCTCTGCCACAGACCAGGGTGTATAAGACCCCTGCCACGGGCCGGGTGAATAAGGCCTCTGATACAGTCAAGATGACCTTGAGCTTCTCCTTCTACGAACCTAGCCCATATCAAGGGGAAGACATCTCTCCAGGGAGTCAACAGACCCTTCCTTCACCGTGACTCCCGCATCGGTCCATCAGAATGATCCTCCCTTCCTGGAACATGGTCCCCTACATGAGGCGGCACCCTAAGACTCCTCGACCCTTAGCAGACTCCAGACGAAGGCTCTGGACTCCAGGCTTTACTCCCGCACCTAGGCCTCCATACCCAGGGCAGCAGGAACTCCAGGATAGTACCTCACCCCGGGCTAAAGGTATCCGAGATGGAACAGGAACACATGCACCCAGGCCGAAGGCACCTGGGCGTGGACCCCACTGGACATCAGCCCCCAGGCCAAAGGTCTGCCCCTTTTATATGCTCTCCCGGCATGCACAGCAGGTTCCCCGCCCCGCTGTACTACTGCCAAGAGGGGACACAAAAGGCACAGCACTTTATCGGCGGTTCAACCCTAGCCTACCATGGCAGCGCCACCTGTAGGCCGCAGGGAACTGCACACCAATACTGTCCCCCGAGGACAAAATGGTCCATGAATCCTACAGAATTAGGGTGTTTGAGACTATTTACCACTCAAACACTTCCCTTAAATTTTTATTTCAAAGTATTTTATTTTCCCACTAGCTTATCCATTCAATTAAATAATTTATTCCAGAAAGGGCGTATTCTGGGGCATTACCACCATATGTGTGGCATCGTGCCGTTGAGTTTCTGAGGTTCTTAATGACTTCCCGTACCTCTTCTGCTGAAAAGGGGGCCTCCAGCATATTTTTTTATTTTTTTTATGTTATTTTAAGTTATTTCCCTATCCACATTTGTTTGCAGAGCACTTGCCATGCTCTTAACAACATTTTGCTGCCATTTGCAGCCCTCTAGACCTTTCCATTACATTTTTAGAGCCTTTTTAGTCCTTAGAAGTCCGGGTCCCCATTGACTTCAATGGGGTTCGGGTTCGGGTTAAAGTTCGGTCCCGAACCCGAACTTTTTTCTGAAGTTCGGCCGAACCCGTCGAACCCGAACATCCAGGTGTCCGCTCAACTCTATAAAAGCTAAAACCTAATGCTGTTGGATGAAAACAAAGACTATGATAGTACCCAACAAAGTGAACCAAGCCAGGGGTCCAATGTTAGAACCCAAACCTCTATCTTCAGAAACAATTCTGACCAGTTTCCTGACCTAAGTACCAATCCTCAAGTGTCAGCTTTCCTCATAGCCATGGTGAGTGATATTAGAAAAATGACATCAGTATCCATTCCCTCTAATCTAACTCAAGCACAACAAGAAGCATTAAAAAAAAAAATTAGAATCCAGAGAAGATACGGTCATTAAGGCCTCGGATAAAGGTGGTAACATAGTTCTATTAACTTGCCAACAATATGAAACCATGTGCTTCGATATTTTAAGAAACAAGGAATGGTACAGACCCATTACGATCAAAACCACAGCCTAATTTAAGTTGGAATTCAAGTTATTGATTTATACAGCCTATATAGATGCTTAATTGACAACCCAACCTATGAATATTTGAAAACAGCCTTCCCAAGAGAGGCAATTTTTTATGCCATTCCGAAGATACACAAAAGCAAAACAAAGCCTCCAGGCAGACCAATAATATCAGGAATAGGCTCCATGACAGAAAACGTGAGTAGATTCGTAGACTTTTTTTGAATGCCTCACGTTACGGGACCCCCCTCATACGTGAGAGACACATCCGATCTCCTTAAATGCTTAGATGGTCTCACCATCCCTCCAGATGCCTTCTTTGTTACAATCGATGTAGAAGCCCTATATTCAAGTACACCTCATGAGTTAGGTCTCCAAATCACCAAAATATTCCTGATGGAACAAGACCATAGACAGTGGAAGTTTCAGTCCTTCATTCTCCAGCTTCTGTCATTTATTCTCAAATACAATTGTTTCTCCTTCCTTGGCTCCCACTACCTCCAGGTACAGGGCATTGCCATGGGCACGTGTTGTTCACCGGCGTACGCAAACCTGTACCTGGGGGGTGGGAGCGGGAGATTTTTTCTAGTGCAGCATTTCGTCAGTACCTGGACCAGGCCCTTTGCTGGTTCAGGTACATTGATGATATTTTTGTTATCTGGACGGGCACAATATCATCCTTAAATGAGTTTATCCATCAACTCAACACCAATAGATTTAATTTAAAAGTTCACTTCAGGAATATTCCAATGGAATTAGATTTATGCTCTATTTAAGATCATAAGAATGTGTTAGATGGTTTGGGCCCGTGGGGCATTTATTGGTTTAAACTGAAAGAGAAAAATGTGTTATTTGATTACTTCCCCTGTATGTTGGATAAAATAGATATATAAAGAAATTGAAAAAAAAAAAAAAAAAGTTCACTTTTGACCGGCACAGGGATCATATATCCTTTCTGGATTTGTCTATATATAGAGACTCTCTTGATAATATAGCAACTAAATTGTACCGAAAAAGTACGGCAGGAAATACCCTGCTGCATGCCAACAGTGGACATCCCATGTTCCTAGTACATAGCATATCGTATGCCCAGTACATTCGCCAGCGAAGGAATTGCATGCACGAGGTGGAGTTCAGATCGCAGGCCAATGAGCTATGCGTACGATTGCGTAAATACGGGTACAGCAAAAGCCTCCTAAGGAGGGCCTTTAACAAAGCCATTGGAAGAGATAGAACATCTTTACTCTACTCAAAACCAAAATCTGTCCAAAGCCAACATACTACTAAGTTCATTATTAAATATTCAGCCCAACACAGATTACTCCGCACTAGCATGGAAAAACACTGGCATTTACTCAGTGAAGATCCAACACTCTGCAAATACGTCAGAGACACTCCAGAAATAGTCTTTCGTAAGAGTACTTCCATTGGTAACAAACTGCAAGCGAATACAGACCCAAATTATGATAACCAGGTCTTAGCACAAGGTATATTTACATGCAGACAGCGTACATACTGCCCATGGGTACAGACAGGCTCACGGTTTTGTTTACCCAATGGTGAAATATTTCGGCCCTATTTCCCTGCTACATGTAATACAGAGGGGGTCGTGTATCTCATGACTTGCAAGTGTGGGGCCTTTTTTGTCGGGAAGACTTTCCGCCAATTCAAAAAAACGCATATATGATCATCTATACCACTCTCAATACGCTAAAATGCTTACCCCAGTTAGCCGCCACTTGGGTCTATACCATAAGTTTCATACCTCTGTGGTGAAGTTTACTATCTTAGAGGTGGTGCCCCAAGACCCATATGGCGGGAACTGGGATAAACGCATTCTTCAGAGGGAAACGCACTGGATTGAGCACTTAGAAGCGACAAGGCCACCGGGGATCAATGAGGTTCTGTCATACCGGCCCTTCCTTTGAGGGACCCGTGTGGCAGCCTTTGATCCCCGCGCCGCCTTTTGTATCACTTCTTCTATTTATTTTCTCCCCTGCTATGCGATTTTATTGTTTGTTTAATTAACTTGCTACACTTGCATTTTTCACGGCCTCACTATGTGGCATTGTCATTGACTATGGTTATGTGACAGACCTAGCCGGGACAGAGGCTTTTGGAGGGGACTGAATGCAAGCCTCTTGCCTTGCGACCATGGGCCCTGGCATTTGGGGGAACGGTGCTCTTTGTGAGCTGTATGCCTGGGGACCCTTGAGGGGGTGTTACTTTGGATTCAGGTCCATGTCCCTCCAAGACACACAGAATCTGGGGACCCTGCATATGCCATATTAGAGTGACTGAGTCATACTGTTGGGACGTTCACACATTCCCTCTAAGGATATGCGAATGCAATCACCTCCAGCCATCTGTCTGTCCTCTGTGCTAATTTGACCCTGCTAAAATGTGTGATGTTTACACTTAGGATAATGTTTATTGTATAGCAGGTGAGACAGGTAGGAGCCGGGATGTCTACCCTGAACGGTCATATCTATGAGTCACCTTGGCTGGCTAAAGGATTTAGTTAATTAGCTCATGTTAATTATGTTTTGGTTACTCCCTCTGTTTCTGTATATAAGACTTGTTTTTGGTTCTAATAAAGGCTCTCTTGGTTGAACTTACATACAGCCTGCCTGGTGTTTGTTCTGACCGACCACAAATGGATTCGAATGGCACATAGCTGTAGTTTGAATCCTGGAGCACCGGATGATCCAATAGAGCAGAGGAGTGTCGGGAGAGGGGAGCCGAGCGAGCAAAGGGGCTCGTTACATTGGTTGGCAGCGGTGGGATTTGCTCTCCAGTTCCTGGGACACTCCAAACCACCACAGTGAAGGACCAGCTATGCAGCCTGCAGGAAAGTCACGCTGAAAGACCTACTTGAGAGCCGAGATGGACCAGAAGAAGGGTGATGCAGGACCCCGGTCAGTTGAAGATTTGTTTCAGCAACGAGTGTGGCAGCGGTTGGCATTATATGGGGCTAACCCATCAGAGACCGCCATACAGGAAGCCATTAAAGACATCCAGCTGCAGGATGCCCGACAAGAGAGAGAACGAGAGCGACAAGAGAGAGAACGAGAGCGACAAGAGAGAGAACGAGAGCCACAAGAGAGAGAACGAGAGCGACAAAAGAGAGAACTAGAGCGGCAACATGAGTGGAGAATGGCGGTAATACGGCAATCGGAGACAACGCCTAAAGAACCAGCCGCCATGGAAGAGGAATTCGGAAGGAGGTTGCGAGAGATGCAGGGAGGAGAAGCAGGCCATCTCCCTCCAACAGTTAACCAGAGAAGATGGTGTGGAGTCCCCAGCAGAAGTGCTGGCAACAGGGCAGAGTGATACCCACCTCTGCCCAGCACCGGAAACCACTGTGGAGTTTCAGGGAGCCGGGGCAGTTGGCCCCTCTCCCCAGCAACAAGCTGAGGCAGTAAAGCTTTTACTCCCAGCTGAATCACTGGCAGCAGGGCAGAATGCTACTGGCATCGGCACACAACTGCCACAGGAGCGGATATCGGTGGATGGGACTGCGGTCTCCACTCACAGCAACCCAGCAGAAGAGCTGGCAACAGAGCAGAGTGCCACGGGCCTCTGCTCTCAACTAACCGAAGAGGGAGGTCCTGTGGTATTGGATGGGACTTCAGTCCTTACTGACACAACCCCAGAAAATGGTGTGACACTGAGACAGGAGGATGTCAGCCTTGCTTTGCAAGCACTGGGGGATTTTCACCTACCACAAGTGGATGGGACTTCAGTCTCCACTTGTATACCCCAGGGATGCCGGGCAGTCGACCCAGATCCCCAACAGCATGACGGACTGAGCCCAGTCACCCTGTCTTCTCTCCAGTGGCAGAAAGGACTCCAGGGAGAAGGGACAGTCCAGGCCTCTCCCCAGCGGCGGTTATGTTCTCTGAGAGAGGCAGAGGTTGGCTGGGTAAGTAATGCTCGGTTTGGAGCAATTTGTTTGGGGTACTGTGTGGATGCCGGCATTGGGGGAATGGAACTATGGACTAACTTCGGACTCAGCCCGTTTGGGGTCTCCTCCTATGTTAGTTTCCTGCCGAAAGGGGAGATGTGTGACAGACCTAGCCGGGACAGAGGCTTTTGGAGGGGACTGAATGCAAGCCTCTTGCCTTGCGACCATGGGCCCTGGCATTTGGGGGAACGGTGCTCTTTGTGAGCTGTATGCCTGGGGACCCTTGAGGGGGTGTTACTTTGGATTCAGGTCCATGTCCCCCCAAGACACACAGAATCTGGGGACCCTGGATATGCCATATTAGAGTGACTGAGTCATACTGTTGGGACGTTCACACATTTCCTCTAAGGATATGCGAATGCAATCACCTCCAGCCATCTGTCTGTCCTCTGTGCTAATTTGACCCTGCTAAAATGTGTGATGTTTACACTTAGGATAATGTGTATTGTATAGCAGGTGAGACAGGTAGGAGCCGGGATGTCTACCCTGAACGGTCATATCTATGAGTCACCTTGGCTGGCTAAAGGATTTAGTTAATTAGCTCATGTTAATTATGTTTTGGTTACTCCCTCTGTTTCTGTATATAAGACTTGTTTTTGGTTCTAATAAAGGCTCTCTTGGTTGAACTTACATACAGCCTGCCTGGTGTTTGTTCTGACCGACCACAAATGTATTCGAATGGCACATAGCTGTAGTTGGAATCCTGGAGCACCGGATGATCCAATAGAGCAGAGGAGTGTCGGGAGAGTGGAGCCGAGCGAGCAAAGGGGCTCGTTACAGGTTATATTACCTGTCTGAGTATTTGATGTGTTTGATTAATTGCTGAGTCTTTGGCTTTTCCGTCTATATCAAGTTTCCATCTATCTTTTTTAGTTCCTTTATATATATGTGAGACCACCTTGGTTGTATCCCTTTAAGTTTACCCAGCAAAAAATTATTTATATACACACAATTTATTAACCTCAATGTTTAAACTAAGTATAGTATACATGATTAGCAGGCAAGATGGTGGGTTCCTCTATGCCCACCGTACTGGCTTCACAGCATGGCTATCCTGATTTGCATTGCCAAAACAATATTTGGCTTTTTGTTATGGCATGCTATATGCATGCATCAAGTATTAGAGTTTCTCCTCATTCACTCCGCCTTGCGGTGTGGCCGCTATGTGGACTAGTAACCCTGTTACCCAGCGCCGGACGAGAAGCTCAGACAATGGGGAGAATATGTGGCGACCCAAGCCATTGGGGATTGGTCCGGTCCTTCCCAATCCAGAGAGAGGACCAATCACCATATCAGCCAATGGCACTCGGAAAGACACCTTCCATCAGGTGTTTTCTCACAGTACTTCCACCCCTCAGCACCTAGATCGCCCTTTGCAGCCTCTGAGTGCGCATGTGCCGGTTGGCGCATGCGCGGAGTAACTCTTCGGCCGGCTCGCGTGACGTCAGGTGCCATCTGACGTACACCCGAGCGGGATGCACAAAACAGCGAGGCTGGGACTCCATTTCTCAGATGCTATAGGGGTGGAGTCACCCGGAACATCTCGCTTACACGGCAGTCCCAGGACTTTCAATGGATGCAGATCTGGAGGCTTTCGAGCACAGGGTATGTACCCCCATATTTAGTTAGTTATGTGTAAGCTTAAGCCTGTCCCTTATTATCATGCTTATGGCGGTGCTTATAACCTCTCTCCTTGCTAGATCCAATCAGTCCAATACTGTCTGCAGTAGTGAAGGGACCCATGAATGCTTTGTTGGCTATAATAAACCCAAAGGTATATATATATATATATATATACACATGCATATACACATACATACACACACACACACACACACACACTGTTTCCATACCTATTGTGTATAGGCGTAATTGGCCATGTCCTCAACATATTTATCTGCTAAGCAAGCTATATAGTAATCTCCTTTCTTAAAAAATCTTTATAGTGACATCTATAATATTTTGGTTCCATCCGAGAATTCGGCGAGATTTCAGTGTTTGGGTGCAGGAAAAAAAGCATGTCTGTAGGCAGCATCAACACCTTATCAAGGTATTTTGTTTAATAAATTCACACATCAATTATTTAAGTATGTGTAATTTTGTAGTCATAGGCATCTTTCAGTATTAATATACAAGCAAATACGTCCAATTCAGAAACATTCCCCTCTAAGCCAGAAAGAAACTCTGCATTCAGTCCTAGGCAGCCCTCCAGTTATTTTAGTATATTGATACCACTAATGTAAGTATTGACACATTATTCCTATTGGAACACCTGTGTGACCTCAAGTTATCAATATAGCAAATTAATCTTTTTATAATTCTTATTTTTTATAGCTACCTGGTGCATCCCCATATTCTTTCCCACCAATTGTCTAGACGAGCCTTGCTGTCATCTGGCGTCTGGGGTTGGGCGGTTCACTACCCCAATACCTTCCAGTTGGGGTGGTGGTCCACTTGGCTGCTGCACGTGTAGGGCAGGGGTGACTGTCCAAATACTCTCAATCGGCACCAATTTTATTGGTGAGTGTTTCACATATACTGATGTTGATTATGTCAGTGTATACATTGTTGTATTTATTTATCTAACTGAGGAATGCTCCTTTTTAAAATCTAGAAGCTCCCGACGAAGCGATTGTGTAGATCGCGAAACATGTAGAGCTAATTTTAAACCCCTCCAAGGACCCCGTGGATACATACCCAGGAGACACTCTCTACTCAGCGTGGGCATCATCATTGTAAACAACCCCGCAGCAAGTTTTCAATACAATTATTGAGTACTCTCTCTGGGATTAACCACGTGACCTATTTTCAATTTTTGTATTCTATTCATAGATGCATCTTTTGTTCAACATGTTATATTTTGTGAAACATTAAAAATTGTTACTTTTATATGTGCCTATAAAATAAAATAAATTCTATATTCTTTTTAAACCCAAAAACCCCCACCGACTAGAAATGCTGGTGCTGACACACAGCCTCCTTGTCCTCCAACATGGCTTCTTCCTCACTTACTACCTTAATGAGCTCAGGATACTTTAATGACATGGCATCAGCTGAAGTCTTTAGCTGTTTCCCGGAGAAGGGTCGTAGTCCTCGATACTCAGTCCCAGTGCATGTGGGGAAGTTCTTTAAGCATTTAGCTATGAAATCTCCCAAGGTTGCAATAAACTCTGGCCCAATCATGGCTTTAGATGCCGGTAAGGTATCCCCTTCTGTTGAGGCTGTCTGGCTGGAACTTTCTGGGCTCAAAGCACCAGGATCCATGTTGATGCTTTTTGTGGTACTGTCTTGGAGTTTTGATAGCAGAACAGAATATCCAGGATGAACCCCCATGTGTAGCTCCATCCCCGAAGAAGCCGCTTGAGAATGTGCGGTTCTATGCTCATCCCCTCAACCCCAAGAACAGCCTCAGCCCCTCTGGCACACCTGGCAAACAAACATTATTGTGAACTTAACAGTAAATGGACACAAGCTGTTGTGAACCCAAAAGTATTTTTACTGAGAGACTTGTTTTTGTCATAAAGCAAACAGTAACAATAAAACCAAGAAGTATTTAAATATAGCCCAAATTAATCAGTTGAGTCTTTTTCACTGAAAGATTAATAGCAATGAAATTCAGCAATGTGTACTGGCTAATTTTAGGGGACTCAGGGCCAATAACCCTGAAAGCAGAGACAATCAACAAAATGATAACTGATTGCAGTATGTTATGAACGCTTACACAGAACCAACAACTTGAATTGAGCTCTAGGAGTCCAGGCAGGAGGAGGGCAGAGGAATGACCTGACTTGTGTCAGACCATTCCTTTCTATTC
Source organism: Rana muscosa (assembly GCA_029206835.1). Taxonomy (NCBI): domain Eukaryota; kingdom Metazoa; phylum Chordata; class Amphibia; order Anura; family Ranidae; genus Rana; species Rana muscosa. Next base: position 38,513,085 of record CM055119.1, read on the forward strand.
CCCAACACCACAGTCTCAAAGAACAGTATAAACACTGTATTGAGTTAAATTCTAATAATTCATCCTTTAGTCTTTAGACCTGCTTGTTTAGTAGATAGAGTCCTGGGTGAAAAGTATGGACCCTTATGGCACCAATGGCTTTAATCCCTTGTGGGTTGGATATGCTGTAGTTTCTCAGAAGAAAGGAAGGACTTGCATCTTCAGATAGCTCTTTAGTGGTATGCTTGAAGTGTCCTGACAAGCAGGGTGAAGTAAATTATGCTTGCGATGTCCTGGCAAGCAGCGTGATATAATGTATGCTTGTGGTGTGGTGAAAACAGGAGAAACATAGTCGCTGCTTAGCAAAGAGTAAAAGTAGCAATGGGTCTCTTTCAAACTTAGTCAGAGTGACAAGATAATGGTGTCTGCATGCAGTGTTATAAGAAGATAGGCAAGTGCCCACTCACCAATCCTGCGACAAAGGAAAGATGTCCTGGAACAGGCTCTTGCAGATTGCTCAACTGGCAACTGGGAGGCCCAGTGACATCGATATGGGCACCCACACAACCGATTGGATGCCTGAGGTGATGGGTCTGCGTCCAATGGTGGAGCGGTTTGCGGGGAAACAGTCACACCGGCCCTGTAGAGCAGCACTCTCCTCCTGCGTCCGGTCTTCTCCCCTTGCCTCATGGTATCCCACTGCTCCCAGACAGCCTTGTGGTCTCCTCTCCTCAGCTTGACTCCCCCACTCCCCCCTGAGCAGGCTGGAGTATGTAGTCTGCTCCTTTAGAGATTACTGTGGGTCTGTCTGTCTTTGGGCTACATGTTACAAGATCCTTTGCTTCCGCAGCCAATGGAACCAGCTGCAGGTGGCCGCTCACACAGCTCAGCTCAGTGTACAGCGTGGGGAGAAGGGGGGGGGGAATCCCCCACAGCTGTGATAGGCTCTGTGTCTCTCCCCACCTGTCAGCGGTATCAGCGCCACTGCCTGTGTCTGGGGGGTCAGCACCCTCTACATTATAAAAACTTGTAGAAATATTTCTGGGCCCAGTCTTAACTAAACACTGCCCCTGTTCAGAAAAAACTGCAAGGTTAACTGGGAATATTGACACTGTATGTGGATTATAAATATACAGCAAATAATGTTAAATATCCTATAAATGTTGAGAAAAAAAAATACTATATGGATTTGTTGTCAAAGAGCGATTCAATTTTTTTTGAGCTTGTTGATGGAAACATATAGTTCATTATTATTTGAATAATCAGCAAGCTAGGTATGCAAATTTGCCATTTTTGTTCAGTTCTCATAGGGCCCTTTTACACCACATGCAGTTCTGTGCATTTTTTCTGCATCAAAAACACATGGAAAGTAGGTTATAAGCTTCTCAATGGCATAGTTCACACCAGTGCTTGCAGTTCCAGCTCCAGAAAAAAAAGTAGCACATGCTGCATTTTTCCTGCACTAGACTGTACTGGAACGCCGTAAAACGCTTCAAAATGCACCAGAACACACCAAAAACGAACTGGAACACACATGTCCTTCTTTTTTTTTTTTTATTGTTTTTATTGAAAAGAATTTCAGACAAGATGATACAGATAAAGGAAGTAAACAAAGGGTAATTTTCACTGCTTGACATGTCTATATTACTACATGCATATCAAAAGAAAATAATAGTCCCAAAGGGGGATCAATGAACAGATTCAATAACAACAGTGGGAGGTGAAAACATCATGGCCTATGAAAGGAAGAACAGGAGGATAAGAAGGGGGAAGGAAAAGGGGGGGGAAGGAGAGGGGGGGGAAGTGGGGAGTAAGGGCGGGGGGAAGAAGAAGGAAGGGGGATGGGCGAGGGAGGGAGTGGTTGATCTGTAGTGAACATGCTAGGTCAGCAAGTACAGGAAATAATTTACCGAACATGAAATACAATTATTCATTTAGGTACATTTGAAATGTGTGTCGTATAGTGCATTTTAAGAAGGACTTTTATGCCAGGTTGACCAGATTTCCCAGTGTTTGTTAAACCTAAGTTGATTGCCAAGTCTGTTGGCCATCAGAGATTCGTAGACGTAGTTTGTTTGGGTGATAAGCAGTACTTCGGAAACATTTGGTGCTTTGTCTGATTTCCAGTTTCTTGCAATTAGCGTCCTGGCAGCTAAGAGAATATGAGTTATCACTGTTCTGTAGTCGGGAGGGAAAATTTCAATTCCTACATTTAGAATGGCTAGGGCGGGATTAGGGCGGGTTAAAACCCCCGTAATTCCTGAAATATGACGAAAAATGGAGTTCCAGAAACTGGTCAGGTGTCTGCAAGCCCATAGCATATGGAGTAGGTTGCCTGTTGTACCGCAGTTCCTCCAGCATAGTGGGGAGCTTTGGGACCCGAACTTGGAAAGCCTGTAGGGAGTGAGATACCACCGAAGTGCTATCTTTTAGGATAGTTCCCAATGGTTAACGCATCTAGATGCCTTATAGAGTGAACGAAATGCGTGTTGCCACTGGGAAACAGAAATATTTTGACCCAAGTCTACCTCCCATTTCTCAAATGGTTGGGATTTTATAAACGTCATTTTATGTTGGAATAAATTATAGAATAGGGAGATTCCCTTTGTGGGGGTAGGATTAGTATTATAGAAGCGCCACACCACTCTCGGGAGGCGAAGCCTGCATGTGCTTAGTGGTCTGAGAAAATTGGAGATTTGTATATACTTGTATAGGTCTGTGGAAGGCAGTGAGAATGTGTTTTGCAGGGCAGTGAATGAGAGAAGGACATCGTCTTGGTAAAGATCATCTATAGTCTTAATACCTCTATTCTTCCAGCTTTTGATGGAGAGATTAGGTACAATCTGGGATAGAGTTTCAATAGGTGCAGGGATATCTATCAGGTCGGTGTGTGGGACTTGGAGATTTCTCAGGTCTCTCCAGACCTGTAGAGAGGCCTGGATGGTAGGGGGCAGATCTCGTAGAGGCAGTCGTCTCCACATATCTGCAAAGAGGAGGGATTTCAGGTCTGCGGATGGTATGAGTGACTGTTCAATGTCTCTCCATATGGAAGGAGTCGTTGGATCAATCCAACTCTTAAGTTGTGTTAGGAGAGAGGCACGATAGTAGTCTCGGATATCAACCAACCCCATCCCTCCCGCTAAGCGGTGTTTAACTAGAAGGGTTTTGGAGCATCTTGGTCTCTTTGTTTTCCAAATGAAATGAGAGAGAAGAGTGTTAAGCTTTTTAATATGTATGGGGGATAGAGGAATGGGAAGTGTCCGAAATATATAGAGCATCTGAGGGAGGATTAACATTTTAAACGCCGCCAAGCGCCCAGACCAAGTCAGTTCAACATTGGAGAGACGTGTCAGTTCTACTGTTAATTTGTTGATCAGAGTGGAATAGTTAATCTCAGCTAGCAGTGAGGGGTCTGAGGTAATTTTAATACCTAGGTAGGTAATGTGTGACTTGCTTTAAGAGTAAGGATAGGTATTCTGGAGATGATTTTTCAGATTGGGTGGGATGCCTAGATCTAAGATAACTGATTTTGAGAAATTAACTTTGTAAAAGGAGATATCACTGAATTCAGTGAGAGTTTCGTGGGCGTTACGTAGGGATACGGAAGGGGCGGTCAGGAACAGAATGATGTCATCTGCAAATAGGTTGATATCATGGTATTTGCCTTGGATAGGAAAGCCTGTAATGTCTGGATGGGACCTGATCCTCTCGGCCAGCGGCTCAATAAGAAGGTTAAAGATTGAGGGGAAGAGGGGGCACCCCTGTCTTGTGCCATTGGAAATAGAGAAGGTATTTGAAAGCATGTTAGATGTGTAGACCTGGGCACAGGGGGAGGAGTATAGAGCCAGTATGGCAGAGAGGATGGGCCCCGAGAATCCGAATTTCTGCAGGGTTTGGTTCATGTAGCCCCAGTGTACCTGGTCGAACGCCTTCTCCGCATCCAAGGATAGGAGCAGGGAAGGCGTTCGACAGAGATTGGCAGATTGAATCACTCCCAACACCCTTCTCGTGGCATCCGATGTTTGTCTACCCCGGGTGAAGCCAGATTGATCCGGGCCAAGTAGCAGGGGGAGGATAGGCATTAATCTGTGCGCTAAGAGTTTAGCATATATCTTAACATCGGCGTTGAGAAGGGATATAGGCCTGAAATTAGCTGGATCAGTATGTTCTTTCCCAGGTTTAGGGATAGTGACAATATACGCCTTAAGCATCTCTGGAGGAAAGGAGGCAGAGGACATTGCAGCGTTGAACACCTCTTGAAGAGTTGGTGTTAAATTACTTAGGAAGGCCTTATAATAGTCGTTAGGAAGTCCATCAGGACCCGGGGATTTGCCTAGGGGGAGTGTTTTTATGACCTCCTTGATTTCACGCTCTGTAATAGGCGAATTAAGAGAGTGGAGGTGATCGGGAGACAAGGAGGGAAGGTTTAATTTCTCTAGGAATTTCTGTATAGCCTCTCCTGTGGGTTGGGGGGTATTAGGGTCAGCCTGTAAATTATAAAGTGAGGAGTAGTAGTCGGCGAAAGAGTTAGCTATTTCTTTGGGATTGAGTATTTTCTGGTGATTACTTGGGTGTAGTAGGAACGGGATTTTTGTTTTGACCCTAGTACTTTTAAGCCTTTGGGCCAGACATTTGCCTGCTCGGTTACCCGAGGCGTAGTGATTTAACTTTAAGTACTGAAAGTGCTTAGAATGTTGTTCAATAAGAAACAACCTGAGCTCAGCACGATGCTGTGATAGCTGTTGGGATATCTGTGTATCAGGGGAAGATTTGTTCAATGCCTCCAACTTCTGAATAGTAGTAAGGAGTTGCTCTAGCCTGTGGGTCCTCCGCCTCTTTTCCCTTGCACACATTTGTAATATTATACCTCTAACAAATGCCTTATGGGCACACCATAACATTGCAGGGTCTGAGACCGAGCCCACATTATCTTCAAAGAAGGTAGCCAATCTGCTAGTTATAGTAGAGACATGTGTGGGCATCCCAAAGACACAAGAGTTGGCCCTCCATATGTAAGCAGGACTAGGGGTGTATCCCTCCATCACCGTGATTGAAACAGGTGCGTGGTCGGACCACGTGATATCATGGACGCTGGAGGAGGACACCGCCTGCAGAAGTATTTTGTCTACAAGGATCAAGTCTATTCTCGAATAAGAGTTATGCCGAGTAGAGTGGAAGGTGTAGTCTTTTTCATTACCATGTTGGCATCTCCAGACATCAAAAAGGTCTTCTGAGTGGAGAAGGTTTTGGAGTTGGGGTATTGGGCGCTTGGATTCAGAGGAAGAGTCGAGTACGTAATCCACAGTTAGGTTGTGATCCCCACAGATGACCAGAGACCCTTGTTTAAGCTCAGCAACCTTGCTGTACAACCTTTTCAGGAATCTAAGTTGGTGGGAGTTCGGAGCATACAGGTTGACAAGGGTGAAGGGCTTGTTGTTAAACTCACCTATCAGTATGAAGTACCTCCCTTCTGGGTCAGCATGTGAGTCCAACAAGGTAAAGGCTACTGAGTCTCTAACCGCGATAAGGACACCTTTCTTTTTGGAAGATGCCGAGGCAGAAAAGATATGAGGGAATCGGTTGTGGCGAAATTAGGGAGGACTGTCTGAGAGGAAGTGTGTCTCTTGAATACATAGGACATCAGCCTGAAGTTTGAGAGCCTCTCTCCAGACTGAGGCCCTCTTGGCCGGGTGATTCAGGCCATTCACGTTGAAAGAGACTATCTTAAGCGCCATGTATTAATGAGGAGCGTATATGATGAACGTACCTCCTGTCAGCCGAGATGACCAATATCTCAGGGTCAGGCGATGGTGTGGAGATGCAATGTTGTTGTTCTTGAGACGAGTAGGATTGCAGATTCTCTGAGGCAGGATCAACCAGGAACAGGCTTGAGTAGGTGGGTTAATGGGGGACAAAGAGATTAAGACAGAGGGGGGGGGGAGTAGAAAAAAAGCAACAATACACAGTTCATTGTGCAAAAGGTAAAAAGAAAGTTCAAACAAGAACCAGAGGGAAGTCTCGCTTCCCATAACTTGACGGGAGGGTATCAACTTGAAAGAGTCAGTGAGCTACATACTCCAGAACATACCGGGAACCTTGAAGTACCTGAGTCATACTAAGGTGCGGGCTAGTTGGTTAAGATGTTTGTTTTTTGTTGCTCTTCTTTTTTGACACCATTTGCCATTCATATTGTGGGTCAAGCTTAGGTGGGGGTGAAGGCCCTGTAGAAGATTTCACTGGCAGAATATCTAAGGTGCGCAGGAAGGAGAGACCTTCCTCTATATCCGTGATAACTGTGGACTTGCCCTCATGTGTGACCGTGAGCTTAACTGGGTACCCCCACCTATAGGGGATGTTGTGGTTGCGGAGTGCTTTGGTCACTGTCAGGAGGGATTTGCGCTTGTGCATGGTGAATTGTGACAGATCCGCGAACAGTTGAATATGTGAGAACTGAGCAGGTGGTTGCTGATTTTTGCGAAATGCAGTCATCAGTTGGTCCTTCACTTGGTAGAAGTGAACCCGCATCAGGACATCTCTGGGGATGTTATCCGGGAGATGGGATGGTTTGGGTAATCTATGGATGCGGTCAATTTGCATTTCCACTTCTGGGACAGAGGGCAGGAACTGTTTCAATAGGTCACGGGCATATTGTTGGAGTTGGGTTGGAAGGATGGACTCCGGTACTCCTCTAATTTTCACATTGTTCCTTCTTGACCTATCTTCAAGGTCAGCGACCTTTGCCCTGAGCCAAGAGAGTTCCTCTGAGTGATCAGCGTGTGCATCAATCAAAGTGTTGTGGGATGCTGCAAACTCTCCCATTTTCCCCTCAATATGGTCTACTCTGCCTGCTAAGTCTCCTATGTCAGATTTAAAGTTCTGCATGCATTGCATCAGGTCTGCGTGCATAGAGCTGCGGAGGGAGACAAGCATGTCTTTGAGAGTAGTGTCTGATACAGGGTGACCTGTCGTGGGGAATGAGGTGAAAGGGTCGACCAGCTCCCTCGTATCCTCCATAGGACTGTGTGTGTTGCTCACCTGCTGACCGTTGCCATCCAGACGAGGCTTAGATTTTGCTGGGCTGCGAGATAGCGGGGTAGAGGCCGGCGGAGGTGTCTGAGTGTGATTCAGAGGCGATCCTGGGCTGGCGGCCGCAGATCGCGTGCTGCTGGAGGAGGATGGTGAGATATTCCCCCCATCTGCGCCATCTTGGATAGGCCCGCGGCCTCTCGACGGGAAGAAATCCTCCAGTTTCTTGGGCTGAGTGTGGTCTTTCCTCTTTCGGGTCATTCCCCAAGTGTCCTGAGGCTCTCGGATGTGATGTAGTGGGGAAAGTAGCGGCCGTGTCGCGCTATTCGTCAGTGGTTCCCGTGTCTGGAGCGGAGCTATGCAGTCAGACGTCCATGCAATAGCTCGGTAGCCACGCCCCCCCACACATGTCCTTCTTTAATGTTAAGAAAAAAGAGGGGGGGAAATGCACTAGACTGCATCAAAAATGTACCAAAAACGCACTGAAATGCGTCAAAAACGCACATTCAGAAAAGCATCTGGAACGCATCCGGACTGCCTTTCTATGATATGAACTGGCCCATAAGCAGAACTTTTTCTGCAAATGCCACATACTATAGAATTAATAAAGTGGAGCTTCTTCTTAATATAAACTTCATATCCATATGTTTACTGCTTTCCATGGAATTTGTAATTTTGAAAATACACTAGTGTGCTACACAGCCTTGCTGATTATTATGATCACCAATGTTAGCCCTTTGAGTAGAGGTGGTGTTACTGATTCATTGTTCAATAAACAGGTTGGAGGCAGGAAGGTGTCATAGTAAACTATATCGCCTTAAAATACATGAACCCCTTACCTGGCTATGTAGGGGGAAAGAGGTGCATAAACTACAAGATTTGCCTTACTGGGATCACAAAACATGGGTTCGACTCGAACACGAAGCTCATCCCTAGCTGACACTAACAGCGTTTTGAGCACTGTAAAAAGACTTACCCTGGTTGTATGCGATTCATTTTCAACATCTGGGTCCACTATTTTTACTTTACCATTTTGGACTTATGTCCAGGCCTTTTGGATTGAATTTGGTTCATGTTTTATGCATCATTTAATTCATGTTTATATGTTATTTATGTAGCGGCCTCACTCTCTCTCTTATTGCGGCTCTTGTCTAGGGGTACCTGGGAGAGAGAGTGCAGGAACACCACGCCAAGCTCTCACCTCGTATGCGTATGAGGGTTGAGCAAAGTCACTTGATTCACCTTCGGGTCTGTTCGTTGCATACGGAGCCTCTGCTTCCTTCGTGGAGATGTGTCTACCAGTAACAGAGCCCCACACCATTAAAAGTCCAACGCTCTTTTATTTCTCCATTTGCCAGGATGAACATAATCAGTTGAACTCTTGTAACAGACAGACAGGGGTGTGGATACGAGTAGGCCTAGGCACAAATGAACTCTCCTATTCCTTTTTCGTGCGAATAGGCTTGGCGCACGGCCTCTGCCACCGACCGTGAGGTTGGTAGCTGCCACCTACCGAGTGAACTGTTGAGGCCCCCGCCACAGGCCTGAATGTAACGGTCTCTGCCACCGACCTTAGAACATGGACCACCTTCCGTGTGAATACAGCCCCTGTTTGGAAAGGACATCCATCCCGACGGTCTCCGCAGGCCCTGTCCCGGCACTGGCAATATGCTGCACCAGATCTACGGGAAGGTCACCTGCATGGTCCGTTACGCCTGGATTAAGGTACCCGATACTGTGGTCACCCTAGGACGATTACTCCCGGGCAGGACCCAGTGGAAGAAGCTGGGCCCCAGGCCTGAAGTGATGTACCTCACCCCAGACTGAGGGTGTCTGGGGTGACTCCTGAACTCCCCGTGTCCAGGCCTAGGCCGCCTGGACACCAACCGCGGACAGCAGCCCCCAGGCTGAAGGTGCCTGGGGCTCGGACCTTGTGGCGAAGATGTCTGCCCCCTTTATACCCTCTCCCATCAAGCACGGCAGGTTCCCCACCCCGCCGTAAAACCGCTGTGAGAGGTCACAAAGGGTACTGCAGTGATGGTTCAACCCCGGCCCAAAATGACAGCGCCACCTGCTGGGCCGCAGGGAACAAGACATCACTGATGTCTTCACCCGAATTAAACACTCACAAAAGTACATACCCGTTACATTTATTTACACCTAATTTGCAGCGCAGCTTATTTTATTACCCCCTTAATATATAGATGTCATCACAATAAATTCCAATATAGTTATAATCAATAAGATGAAAAGATGGGGTCTCCACATTTGTTCACAGGTCAACGCCTGCTTATTCAGGGAAAACATAAAACATTTTTTTGATCTGTAACATAAATAGACAGGTTGTACTTTCCAATATTAAATCATAGCCACAATGGCACCTTTATATTAAAAAAACTACCGTCTACCTCGGCTGACAGCAACATGTTCGCTTATACAACCACTATTAAAAGAAAAAGAGAAAAAAGAAAAGAAGACATCAGAAACAGACAGAAAAGGGAGGAGAAACTTACCACCAGGATGGCGATCTAATTGAGATATGTCCCCACTACAAAAAAAATCATTAAATCATATAGATTCAATAATAATATATTAACGCAAAGCCTAATATATCTTCTCAGAACTTTCCTGTATGTTTATAACCTATTGGTTGGGGGATTGTTAAATTTGGAATATTCAAGATACTACACTTATGAGGCAAGGTAAATAGTATATGGAATATCGAGCAAACACTGAGAAAAAATACAAGAAAACTCAATAGTGATGAAATGCAATTCAAGGGTTTATGAATATTCCATTTCCCGCCATATAATCTAACAGACCTCTTAATATACTTAGCAATCCTTATTAGATAATTTGCGAGTCCCCAGCATCAATAGTCCAAGGAAAAATATAAACCTCATCCTCTGGCACACGAGTTATAGATGTCTTCAAAGGCCTTTCAGGCCTCCCACCAGCATAGCACAAAAAAAAAAAAAAAAAAAGAAGAGGATGAATATGCTGCTCTTATATATTGCATCCATAGTCAGTCTCCTCCTCTTTCTGGGTGTTTTGGCACCGGAAAGATGGTGCCATCAAAGAACGATGATGTCAAGACCCTGCAACGTACTGTATCATAACGTCATGACGCAGGTGCCAAAAGAGAACATCCCGGAAATAATCAAAGCTCCAAATGGAGCCCTGGTTACCTTGGTAACAGTGCCAACACAAAACATGCACTGTAATAAACCAGCTGGATACGAACACTATATGGATCTGTTAGTACTACCTGAGGATGTCCTCCTGTGTACACAAAAATATTAGATTACAATACATGTTTATTTCCCCAAAAAATTATTACTCTAACCCATGATTGTAGCCTCAGCCACATGTGTAAATGATATTGCTTTTAAATATCATTATAAAATGTTGATATTTTTATAAATGACTATTCATTCTGGTACCTTTAAAGTCCTAATAGTTTTTGTTTGGAGGGAATTTGTTAAGATGTACAATATTGAAGGATGTGGTACCTGTAGGAAAGATATGTAAGAATTTCACTACCCCACTTCTCCTTTTTCTTCCTTTGTAATATATAAAATATAGGCCTGTTACTGATTAAAATTTTCGTGTTCGATTAATCGTTTTTTTTTTAAAATCGATTAATCTACTAATTTCGATTAATTATAACGCACATACAGATCCAACTACTTTTAGCTGATCTCCTTGCAGGCCGATTCCCAGTGCAGCTATCAACCTCTGGAAAAATGGATAGCAGGATACAAAAAACACAAAAGGCAGCGCTCGATGGGAATAGCATTAGAACTTTTATAGTCTTCAAGTAGGTAACAAAAAAATATTGCACTGGAGATAAAATCGATGTAGCTACATAAACTGTAAAAATGGTGCGAGTAATACCAAACGGTAGCAAAAGCAGTCATAAAAACATGTAGCTAAGTATGATACTGGTATAAAAATGTGTACAACGATACGACTGCTGAATTCAGATGAGGAGGGGTTACCATCAGTCCGTCGGCATGTAGATGTCCCGTGAAGGGAACCATCACAACTCCCAGTGCATGGCTGTAGAATCCCAGGTTGATAGAGGGAAGTATAACAGCCCTTGCGTGTGGCAGATAGTAAGGTCTCGCCGGCATGCAGATATGAAGGCACAGCAAAGGAGCACTTCAGATGGACACGGCAAGCCCCACGGGTGTCCGTGAAATCACCAGATCTCCGACAGAACTTCCTGAAGACCTGGAAGCTGGCGGAGAGGTGAGTACCGATCAAAAGAATTTTGATCGATCAAAAAAATTAATCGATTAATCGAGGAATTAATAGTTAATTTCCACAGCCAAAATAAATTAGTGTGTCTTTTAACTGAGCTGATTAGCAGTTGGACAGTATGTACTCCTTATTTATCTCAGAGGGAGGTCTGGAAGACCTTACCTGAGATAAACAAATCACAACAACTTTTTTCTCAGACTGTATACCTAAACAATTATAAAAGATTGATGCAAACTTCTTAAAGCATTTTTGTTATTCCACTATTCCAAAGGAAGTGAGCAGAAAGATTACATGTAAAAAAATAGCCTGCAGCTAGAGGCATCATTCAGATATCCTTTTTTTTCAGCCGGCGATCCTGCGCACCATAAGAACGATCATAGCGGCGGTTCCGCCTATTGATCGTTCTTATAGGAGGCGGGAGGGGACATCCCCCCTCCCGCCGCCATCCGGGCTCTCCCGTGCCATCGGGGATCCGGAGAGAATCGTCCAGCGCCGGTGGTGGGTCACGTGACAAGCATAAAGATGACTGGTGACCAGATGGTCACCAGTCATCTCTATGATCGTCGGAGGCCCGGGCGCGATGTGATGACGTCACGTCCGGGTCCTCAAATGTAAACAAAGCCGCCATTGCGGCTGTAAGTATGAGATCAGTGAAATTTTTTTCACGATCTCATGCTTTCCAGCCTGGAGGAGAGATGTGGGGTCTTATTGACCCCGCATCTCTCCATAAAGAGGACCTGTCACACACATTCCTACAGTAGGTGCCGCTGATATTGTGTTTCTATCGCGCTCCCATCGCCGAGATTCTCGGCGACAGGAGTGCCGAGATGTCGGCAGCAGGGGGGCGACACGTGTCGCGCTCGCTGCAATGGCGAGGAGACGCGACACTGTATTGAGCGGGGATCCGACGCGGATTCCCGCCAATACCAGGCACTGCGTTTGGTATGAATCCTGAGCGGGAACTCCACGCCAATTTTTAAAGAAAAAAACGGCGTGGGTTCCCCCTCCAGGAGCATACCAGGCCCTTGGGTCTGGTCTGGATTTGAAGGGGAACCCTACGCCGAAAAAACAGCGTGGGGGTCCCCCTCAAGATCCAAACCAGACCCTTATCCGAGCACGCAACCTGGCAGGCCGCAGGGGAAGAGGGGGGGACGAGAGCGGCCCCCCTCCCTCCTGAACCGTACCAGGCCACATGCCCTCAACATGGGGGGTTTGGTGCTCTGGGGCAGGGGGGCGACCTGCGGCCCCCCCACCCCAGAGCACCCTGCCCCCATGTTGATGAGGACAGGGCCTCTTCCCGACAACCCTGGCCGTTGGTTGTCAGGGTCTGCGGGCGGGGGGCTTATTGGAATCCGGGAGCCCCCTTTAATAAGGGGGCCCCCAGATCCCGGCCCCCCCACCCTATGTGAATGAGTATGGGGTACATTTTTTTTATTTTTATATTTAACTTTTTTATTGTTTTGTTTTGAAACAAACAGAAAGCGAGAACAAATATCATAAGGGTACATTCTATATACTTCTTGTATCACCACTGGACATTTACCTTCTGTCATATATATCATACATCCTGATATGCAATATCCGCCATTCTATGTATATTTAATTCCTCGCCTCTCGCCCAGGCCTTACTCATATTACTCATATACCTTCAAGTCGTTCGTGTCCGCACCATTGGGCATCCAGTCCCCCTCAACCCTAGGCCCCTCTTACTCCTCAGGATGGCCGGGAGATTTCTGCCCCAATTTTTCCCTCTATCTCATTGACGCTCTCTTTATTTCAACTTAACCCCACCCTCCCTCCCTCCCAAAAAAAAAAAAGAAAAAGAAAAAAGAAAACAACCCCACAAGGGGATTAAAGCTCCCACTCTCTCTCCTCCAAGCCCCCCCCCCAGTCCCCCGGTGACCGTTCAGTTATGGTCTATTAAGGTTTTTCCCTCTTCCGAGTATTTAAAGACATTCCATTCTGACCATATTTCAAGATAAACTCCCCGTTTCTGTCTGGAGGTCCAGACTAGGTCCTCCATCAAATTCAAGTCTTCTACCCACTTAAGCCACATCCCTACTGACGGTGGCTGGGTCTGCTTTCACATTGCTGGAATACAGGCTCTTGCCGCATTCAGGAGATGACAGAGGACCGATCTCTTATACTCTCTCACCGTGGTGTCCGAGTCCTGTAACAGGAAATAAGTCAGATCGTCTGGTAGCTCCTCCTCTCTAAACCTTTGCGCAATTTCTCGGACCTCCTTCCAGAATCTCAGTATTCTGGGACAAGTCCAGAAAATATGTATTAACGTCCCTCCATTTCCCCCGCACCGCCAGCACTTATCTAATATATCTGGGTAACATCTGCTTAATACGGCTGGGGTACGGTACCATTGTGATAGTATCTTGAAGTTCATCTCTTGCATTTTTATACAGACTGAGGATTCAAAGATGTTACGTAATATTTTATTATTTTGCTCCTCCGAGAAAACCCTATCTAACTCCATCTCCCACCTCCTGAAGAAGGGCAACTGAAACTCCTCACCAGGAGTATTCAGCAGTTCACTAATTTTAGATAGGGTATGTCGCATTATACCACTCCCATTACAGTACTCCTCAAACTTCGTTAGCTTTCTTTCATATTTACTCGGTGAGCTCAGGGTATAAAAAAAGTGTCTTAATTGCATTGCCCTCCAAAAGTCCAATTGACATACACTTTGTCCTGTTATCATCTCCTGGATCGTGGGCCAAGAACCTGTTCTTATAAAGTGAGATGCCTGAAACAACCCCTGTTCAACCAGTTCCCTAAAGGGTCCCTTCTTCAATCCCGGTCCAAACTGTGGATTCCCCAGAATGGGAAAAAGAGGTGAATCCAGTGTTGATAATTTCCCTTTCACAAATAGCCCATATCCCATCCGGAGTGTAGGGCCTATCAAGGGGTGCGTCTTTACACACCCCGGGAGGTCCTTATAACACCATGCCGCTCGGTGAAGTAATCCACTACACTGAGCTTGTTCTATCTCTGACCAAATCTTCCCCTCACTATGTCGACTCCAATCGATCAAGCGGCTCAATAGAGCCGCCTGATAGTATTTATATACATCTGGGATTGACACACCTCCATATCGTTTAGGTAGTGACATCAGCGATCTCCTAACTCTTGGGTGTTTATTTGCCCATATAAATCTTCCGAGCAAGGACTGTGTCTGCTTGAAAAACTGTTTAGGTATCGCAATAGGGAGCGTCTGGAAGAGGTACAAAAATTTTGGCAAGATGTTCATTTTAATGATATTACACCTCCCCAACCATGAAAAAAACCCTTTCTGCCATCCCTCCAGGAGGACCCGAACCCTAGCAAGTAATGGCAAGAAATTGATCTTATATATTTGTGTAAGATCCGCCGGAATGGAAGTCCCTAGGTACTTCAATGCTTGATCTGTCCATCTAAATTTATAGTTAACTTTCAAAGTGTTCAGTTCTTCCTTGGGAATCGCAATTCCCATTGCTTCAGATTTTACATAATTTATTTTAAAGTTTGATAGCTCTCCATATGTCTCCAATTCTTGGAGCAGATTAGGGAGGGAAACCATCGGATTAGTCAGGTTAAACATCATGTCATCCGCATACACCGATGTCTTATGCTCTGTGCCTCCCACATACACCCCCTTAATATCTGGGTTCTTGCGGATCCTATTCAAAAACGGCTCCAACGATAGGACAAATAGAAGAGGTGATAACGGGCACCCTTGTCTTGTCCCGTTAGATAGCTTAAAAAGTGGAGACATTACTCCATTCACTTTAACCTGGGCTGTGGGTTGGGTATAATTACTTGATATCCACTGCAGCATCTTATTCCTGAACCCCATGTGTCTTAGGACCGTGAGCATAAACTGCCAATCAATACGATCGAAAGCCTTCTCCGCATCTGTTCCCAGAAAGACACATGGGGTTCGGGATGTGCTTGCCAAGTGGATCAAGTTCAGAGTCTTAATCGTGTTATCCCGTGCCTCTCATGATTGCACAAACCCTACCTGATCTCTATGGACCAGGCAGGGAACGTATTGCTCTATTCGCATTGCAAGGATCTTGGAAAAAAGCTTCAGGTCTGTATTTAATAGCGAGATCGGCCTGTAGCTCCCACATTGAGATGGGTCCTTGCCTTCCTTCGGTATAACCGCAATCAACGCTTTCAAGGTTTCTGTATGGAAAGAACTTGTATCTCCTAGCCCATTAAACATTTTTAACAGGAATGGTCCTATAATGGGGAAGAGAAGTCTGTAATATTGAGTTGTAAAGCCATCCGGTCCTGGAGCTTTACCTCTTTTCCCCATCTTAATTGCCTCCTGAATTTCTTCTATGGTAATGGGCCTCTCCAATTCCTGGCTTATTACTGGTGTTAAACTCGGGGTGCCTGAGGTTGCTATATATTCTTCCATTCTAGTTTGGTTCTGAGAGTTTGGCTGCAAATTATACAACGCTGTATAAAAATTTCCAAATCGCTCAGCTATCTCTCTAGGTAGCTTAAGTTTTTTGCCTTCTGCCCCTCTAATCATTGATACATATGTCTTTGATTGTTGCTCCCTCAAAGAGCTCGCCATTTGCTTCCCACACTTATTCCCAAATTCGTAATTTAGTCTCCTACCTGTCCGTATTGCCCTCTTTGCTTTATACATGAGTAGTTCTGTAGTCTGTCTAAGCAACTCCCAGCAATAGCTTTTCCAGGTCTGGATTAGGGCCTCGTTTGTGTAAAAGTTCTAACCGTGCGATCTCTGCCAGGAGCACATTCAGTTTTGCTTCCCTTTCCCTCTTAATCCTTGCCCCATGTTTCATTAAGATTCCCCTTATCACTGCCTTGTGTGCCTCCCAAATCACCCCTGGGTCGCAGTCGGGCGTGTCATTAGTCTGGAAATACCACCTTGCTTCTCTCCGTACATCTTCCAGTACTGCAGGGTCCTGCAGGAGAATTTCGTTCAGCCTCCAGATTACCGATCCAGGAAGCTGAAAATCTGCAAGGTTGTATTTCAAAACAATTGGCGCATGGTCTGACCAAGTTATTTTCCCTATTCCTACTTCTTTAACTGCATGTAACTGGTTATGTGGGATAAGGAAATAATCTATACGGGAGTATATCTTATGGGGAATAGAGTAAAAGGAATAGTCTCTCTCTCCTGAGTGTGTCAATCGCCATACATCTACTAATCTTTCTTTTTGTATTGACCGCAAGATCCGTTTCCGGGTCCCCACTGGTGCTGCCGAAGTCCCTGATGAGGTATCCATACTAGGCACCAAGGGGATATTCAAATCACCCCCCAGAATCAGCTGCCCTTCCTGAAATACTCCCAATTTATCCATAAATTTCCCAAAAAATATGTCCTGTTGTGTGTTGGGAGCATAAAACGAGGCCAGCGTTACCACCGACCTCCCAATAGTCCCCTTCAGGGCCAGGTATTGTCCCCCGGGATCCCCCAGAGTGTCAGTACATAACCATGGAAGCTTATTCGAGATCAGAATAGATACCCCTCCCTTCTTTGCCACCGAATTGGTGGCATGATATCCTATTGGGTACAACCTCCTCACTTTGAAATGGCGGGGTTGTTTAATTGTGTAAATGATATGTAAAAGTGGGGAGGCTGGGGGTAAAAGGGCGGCCCACAGAATGCGTTAGGGTAAATGTAGTCAAACTTTTCCTCTTTTTCCTTTCTGTGGGCTGGGTTTTTTTTTTTTTTTGACGAGTATAATATAAGGAGAATCAGAAGCTATGGAGGAGGTGGGGTAGGGGTGGGGAGGGAGGTAGGAGAATAGTGGGGGGGTAGAGGGGTATAAGAGGCTGGCAGGAGGTAATATGGAAGATGGGGATAGTAGTCGCAATAGGTAAATACCCCAAAAGGTTAAATAGCGAGCTCCTTTGTACGCCAGTACGGGTGCAGAATAAGCACACAGAGGCACATATTGATACACACATACACACAGGAATACATTTTTCACTCACATACACTCACTCAAACTCATTTACGGATATACACATTTATACACAGGAGAATGCCCTTTTTTTTTTTTGTTAGTTTCTGTGTTTGTTTGGGCCTTCTTATTGGCCTTTTGTATTTAATTACTTAATTAATATTTTTTTTTTTTCTTGTTCCGTTTTATGAGGGACACAGTAGGGGAAGGTTACATACACCAATATACACTATATACACATTATAAATATCACTATGATGGAAAAGAAGGAAAGAGGGGGGGAAGGGGGAGGGGCGGGGGGGGGGGGGGGAAGGGGAAAAAAAAGAAAAAAAAAAAAGAAAAAAGGGAAAGATATGTTTGCACAATTAGATATGGGTAAGAAACATATACATGGCCACGGGGGGCTAATTGATATATGGACAAGTGGGGCACCGGGGGGGGGGGGGGGATGGGCGGGTTAAGAGGGGGTGCAGAGGAGGTATGTGCTTAGTGGGGATAACATGTGGGTACTTTAAGAAAATGGGAGGTTTTTCCCTTTTAAGGGGAAAAACGACCAGAGTTGATGGCAATAGGTAATATAGGCGATATCTGTAAGGTATGGTTGGATAGGAAAAATATGTAAAGTTTTGATGTCACCTCTTGTATTATTATTTTTAGGTTTTTTTCTGAGTTTATGGAGAACTAAAAGTATACAGTGATATTAATAGATCTCATATCTTGTAAATGATAACTGTTAAGTCACGATAACAATGTTCTTTTTATTTATAAGGCACTCTCGAGTTCCCATCTTTTGGGGGTGCAGAAAGGGACTGCATTTGGGGCCGGGGGTGCACATTTTTAGTTTTTTTTTTTTTTTTTGGGAGTCAGCAGGAATAGGATTATAAGAGCCAGAACAAAAGTCCAGACGGGGCAAAGGTCTAATGGAAGATAAGATAACCGGTTAGATTGGTGACACAAGTGGACAGCATAAAGGGACAGGAGGAGTGGGCGAGGGGGGGCCGGGACCCCTCGCTTGGGGGCATGCGCAACTAACACCCCCCTAGTAGGTTAACACTCAGGTGGGGTAAGAGTGTTTAAAGCAAATTGCTTTACATATCAGTGGGGAGGAGGGGTAGGGGCACCTTTTTCCCATTGTATATTAGAGTAGGGCAGGGGAGGGTGTGCTTTTTTTTTTTTCTTTTTCTCTACTGCTCTCTCTCACGGGGGGCACCCCGTCTGCCGCCGTTTGACCATTAAAAGGGGGAAGGTAAGATAATAATAGGGAAGGAAGGGGAAGGGAAAAGGGAAGAAAAGAAAAAATGGATGCAGTGTCAATAATGTCGATTAATGCAAAAGGGTTAAATACCTCAATAAAGAGACAGATTTGGAGTATGTCAGAAGACTGAACAAGATGCTTTGCCAAATCGTGCTAAAAAAAGGGATGGTGCCCCAAGCCATAGATGCGGCAAGAATGAAGCAGATCTTAAAAGGGAGCGTTACGCTCGGATCCAGTCTGGCTCCACCTGAATTATCCTGATCTGGTAAAGATCATCAGAGATGAAGAGGCTCTACAGAAAGATCAGCAAGCTATCAAGACGCATACTTCTTCTACGCCAGTAATGGTCAGATCAGCCATGACCCCTGAAAGAGACTCAGAAGTAGATACCCTGAAGTCACAGATGTCTCAGGTGTTGGAGATGCTGACCTCTTTGATGGCAAAGGATCCAAGGGTCGTAGAAAATGAGGGACCGAAGAAGGAGTTGTTACCGGATACCTCAGCGCCCACTCCCCTACAAGATTGGGGGGATGCGATTTGTTTTAACTGCGGAGGAATTGGCCATATTGCGAAAGTATGTTCCAGCCCCAAGAAAAAGAAGATAAATAATCGCAAGCCGGCGGAAAACTCCAGAGGGCCCCGATGAAGGAGTCAACCGGGTGCCCATCATCTCCAGTGAGCTCCATTGGACCCAAACTGAATGAGAAGCCCAGAAGGAAAGGGGTCAAACCCCCTCAGAAGAACAGTGTTCCTCAGCAGGAATATACACCTAAAAAAGGGGGGAGATCAATGCATACCGAGCCCAAGAGGGACTAAAGTCAACAGCCAAAAACAAGAAGGAAAATTCCAAGGGAAAGTGTAGGGGTCAACAGAGAGAGACCCCTCTGAAGTCATATCCAGAAAAACTGGTAGGCCCCTCCCCCGTAGTGCCTATTCAGGTGGAGGGGGTCTACACAAGAGCCATCTTGGATACTGGGGCGCAAGTGACCTTATTATACCGATACTTCTATGATAGACATCTGAGTCATCTACCCATCCAGAGAATTGAAGATTTAGAGATATGGGGAATCGGAACACAGAGTTTCCCTTACGTTGGTTACTTGCCCATAAAACTGACCTTCGACCCCTCAGTAGCCGGGAAGGCTGAAGTGTTCGATACCCTGGCAGTGGTGTGCCCCCGACCGCCTGGAGCCAACAAGAACTCCCTGATAATAGGGACCAACACAGACCTGGTCCGAAGGCTCTTGGCCTCTCTAGCACGAGGGAAGAATCCCGCTGTCACCAGAATCCACCCAATGTTGAAGACAGCCTACCAGCGACTAGTCTTAGAACAGCAGGCCCCAGAAGAGGGGGTGGGAAAAGTCTGGAGACTGGCGAAGAAAGGAATAGTATTGCAGCCTGGTGAGGTAACCTGTCTCAGGGCCACTGTGAAGCTTACTTGGGAGCAACCTGGCCCCTTTGTCATGTTGGAACCAGACCCCCGGGAAGAATACTCAGGCTTAGAAATGATCCCAGAAATGGTTCCAGTAAGAGCTTTGAAGAAGGCACACTGTAAGGTGCCGGTGAGCGTCAGGAATACCACGGTTACCCCCATTAAGAACCCCGCCAGGATGTTGTTGGGTCAGGTGAGCCCTGCTGCCCAAATTGTCTTATCAGATGTGGAGAAGACAGAGGGAGAAAGGACTATCTGGGAGAAGCTCTGCATGGAGAACCCGAACCTGCCAAGGGCCTGGAAGGAGAGGGCAAAGGCCCAGTTGACCAGATGGAGGAAGATTTTCTCTAAAGATGAGTTTGATGTAGGGTGTGCGAAGAGCGCCACCCATCGAATCCGCCTCCAGGAAGACAAGCCTTTCAGGGAGAGAGTCAGGCGAGTTCCTCTAGCCAACCTTGAAGACCTGAGAGAACAGCTCGCAGAGCTCAAGCGAACCGGTGTTATCCGGGAATCTAGAAGCCCCTATGCCTCTCCAATAGTGGTGGTCAGGAAGAAGAATGGGTCGTTGAGGTTGTGTATAGACTACAGGACTCTCAACAGGAGAACGATACCCGACCAGTATACCACCCCGAGGATAGAGGATGCCCTACAGAGTTTGTCTGGAGCCAGGTGGTTCAGTGTCATGGACCTTAAGAGTGGATACTACCAGATCCCTATGCATCCAGAATATAAGGAGAAGACAGCCTTCATAACCCCTGTGGGATTCTTTGAATTTGACCGGATGCCCCCAAGGTCTGTCTGGAGCCCCTGCCACCTTTCAATGCCTCATGGAGAAAACCGTAGGAGACATGAACCTCATCGAAGTTCTCGTGTACCTAGATGACATCATCGTCTTTGGGAAGACTCTAGAGGAACATGAGGAGAGACTGGAAAAAGTCTTGAGAAGGTTCAGCGAAGAGGGACTCAAGCTTTCGCCAGAGAAATGCCAGTTCTACTAGTCATCAGTCAACTATCTGGGGCACAGTGTCCGAAGAAGGGGTAGCCACAGACCCCGGGAAGCTGGAGGCAGTTACCTCCTGGCCACGGCCCACCACTGTGACAGAACTCAGGTCCTTTTTGGGGTTCTGCTCCTACTATAGGAGGTTCGTAGAGGGGTTCGCACGGATTGCCAGACCCCTGAATGAACTGTTAAAGACAGAGGGAGAAGAGGATGACTCGGGTCCCAGGAAGCCGGGGGAGTCAGTCAAAGACCAGTGGAATGGGAAGTGTGAAGAGGCGTTCCAAATGCTGAAGAAGAGCTTAACCACTGCCCCTGTCTTGGCTTATGCAGACCCAAAGAAACCCTATGAACTCCATGTAGATGCCAGTCATGACGGTCTGGGAGGAGTGCTCTACCAGGAGCATGAAGGGCAACTGCGAACCGTCGCATATGTGAGCAGAAGTTTTACCCCCTCTGAAAAAAACTACCCCACTCATAAGTTGGAGTTCCTGGCCCTTAAGTGGGCTGTAGTTGATAAACTTAAAGACTATCTGTATGGGGCAGAATTCACAGTGAAAACTGACAACAACCCCCTTACTTATCTTTTCACCACAGCAAAGCTGGATGCCACAGGCCATCGATGGCTGGCTGCACTGTCTGGATTCAACTTCAGCCTGAAATACAGACCTGGGGCTGGCAATCGAGATGCAGATGCCCTGTCTAGAAGGTCTCATGCTCCCACCAGCAGCACAGAAGACTGGACCCAAGTGGCACCAGACGGGGTGCGGGCCCTCTGTCAAGGGGCTGAACTCCAGGTCAGTGGGGGGTCCAGAGCGGAAGAGATAGGGGTCACAGTAGTGGGGGTCCCCAAGCAATACTGTGGAGTAACTCAGATAGAGGAAGATGACTTACCAAAGCTGTCCAAAAAGGAATTGAGATGTGACCAATTGGAAGACCCTTTGGGGAAATTGGTCCTAGAGGCCCTGGAAAATAAGGATCCAGATAGACTCTTGCATCACCCTTCAAAGGGAGCTCGCCTGTTGCGGAAGGAGTGGGACAGGCTGCAGGTGCATCAAGGGGTGGTCTACCGAAGGGGCCCCTCTGATGACCTAGACGACAAATGGCAACTGTTTCTACCCGAGAAACACCGAGAGACTGTCTTGGTCGCCTTACACGACAACCATGGTAATTTAGGAGCTGAAAGGACCTTTCAACTCATCAGAAGTCGGTTCTATTGGCCCTGCATGAGGGCTGAAGTAGAGGAATACTGCCATTCATGCGCACGCTGCATTCAGCAGAAAACTCTACCCCATCAAGCTGCCCCAATGAGCCACCTGCAAAGTCAAGGCCCATTGGATTTGGTGTGCATTGATTTTCTCTGCCTCGAACCCGACTTGAGTGGACTAGGAAATGTTCTGGCGATAATCGACCATTTCACCCGGTATGCCCAGGCCTTCCCAACCAAAGACCAGAAGGCTTCCACTGTGGCCAAAGTACTTATGGAAAAATACTTCGTGCACTATGGGCTACCACAGCGTCTCCACTCGGATCAAGGGAGGGACTTTGAAAGTCGGATGATCCAGAAGCTCCTGGACTCCTTAGGGATCAAGAAGATCCGAACCACCCCCTACCACCCACAAGGTTCAACCGAACCCTACTCAACATGCTGGAGACTTTAAGTAGCGAAAAGAAGCAGCACTGGAGCAAGCACATAGCAGCAATTGTGCATGCTTACAACAGTACAACAAGTGACACTACAGGGTACTCTCCCTATCGACTCATGTTTGGGAGAGAAGCAAGACTACCCATAGACCTGGCCTTTGGCACCACCATAGACCATTCCTCAGCCACTTCCCACAAAGGATATGTGGACAGGCTGAGGCACAGTTTAAAGTTGGCCTATGAGCAGGCCCAAGCAGCTTCGGATCAGAGAGGAGCCCGCAACAAGAGAAACTTTGACCTGAAGGTCCGGATTCAGGATCTGCAGCCCGGGGACAGAGTGCTGCTACGGAACTTAGGAGTCCCTGGGAAGCACAAGCTTGCAGACAGATGGAGACCTGAGTCGTATGTTATTTGCAAGAAGCTGCCCGGCCTGCCAGTCTACCAACTGAAGCCGGAGGGAAAGGTGGGGCCATTGAAGACTTGGCACCAGAACCACATACTCCCACTTGCCGAAGCAGTTCGGGTACCCCCTGCAAAGGATTTCCCTGAGCCAACTTCCATCCTGGATACTCCTAGGCCAAATACCCGGTCCCAGGCATCTCGGTCTGAAGAAACAGATGTCTCTGAACCTAGTGAGGATGAGAGGGAAGAGCTAGAATGGCTATGGCCTTCCCAGGCCCCAGTGACTTCTGCTATAGATCTTCTACCTTTGAAAGACACCATAGACAGTACACTGAATGCAGAAGCTACTGAGTTCATCCCGTCCAGTCCTCTATCAGACTCATGGGAAGATGCCCTCGACTCACTCCCAGAGGAGGATCCAAGATGTTCCATGCATCTTCCTGCTCCTGAGTTAAATGTTTCAGAAACAGTGAAAGCTGCCATGTCTGTTCCAGAAGAGGAACCTACAGTGTCCAAGCCAGAAATCCCCAGAGAGCGGAGGGTGAAAAGGGTCATAAGGCCTCCCCGAAAGTTGACTTACCCACACCGACACTGTGGTAACTGCCAGTAGGAGTGCAGAATGCCCTGATCCCTCCACTGTTCATTTGGTGGAGGGCAACCCCAACTCACCCCCTGGCACAGTTAGACAGGCCACTTATGACAGTGTGACCTGTGGGCAAGGAAGTTCACCCTCTCATTTTTGGTGGGAACTTCCTCTGCCGACATCATACGCAACTTTGTCTAATGTTGTGCGTAGTGTATGTTGACAATTATCTTTGGGGACCAAAGAGTTTAAGTGGGGGAGTGTGTAGCGGGGTCTCCGTTGAGGCCCCATGGACTACGTTACCCAGAACCCCGTTTGGCACCCAAGGTGCATTGTGCCGCCGAAGAGACTCATGGGTGGGGTATAAAAGGGGAGGGTGAGGCTAAGCCCGGCCTCTTTGGACACCGCGCGGCTGGCAAGAGGACTTCCTGTGCTGACCTGCTGCGAGTGCAAGGCCCGAGGCCTGGGCCTTGCGCACTTCTAGAGAGCCTTCCACCTCACTGCGGAGCCTGTGCGGCATCTGACATCTACCTGCTTTGCGGACATCAGTTGGACCAGAGATCTGGCTGATGCAGATCCTGTGTGTGTGGAGAAACAGCGGTGGGAGTTCCTGACTAGGATCGAGTCTGGAGGGGTGAGAGAGCACCTGCTCACAACTATAACCGAGTACTTTTGTTAGGCCTATTGACTGCCTTGGCCCATCGTGTTATACTTGCTATCCTGACAGGAGACTAGTTGCAGAACTAAGTTATATAGTCTCCGGGGAGTTGCTTCTATTGCTATAAACCATTATTGGATTACAAATTATTGTTCCTGTATGTGCACCACCGATCGTCTTGCATGCGAAGATTCCTCACTTAAAGACTGAGCTTTAACCGAGTCAGGCCTGACTGGGAGTTTATAGCTTTATTAAGCGCCATATTGCTCACGGGGAGGATAGCTATATGTTAGTGTGTGATATAAATATATATATGCACTATAGTTGACTAGTGTTATCATTACTGCAGGGCTCTGCATGTATGTGTTATATGGTATTGATTGTTGCCCTTTATATCCAAGTAAATCTTTTATAGTTAATCATTCTGGTATTAGCGTCCATTACTATATTTCACAACTGTTTGGATTATTGTGGGATTGTTTATAGACAGGTATAGAGCCATACTATAAATTCCAACCCTAGACTAGCTGTGCCAGAGGAGGGTCGAGTTGATTGCCGGGGGTTGGCTGTGCTGTGTACAGGGCCCGAAAAAATAATCAGCGGCTCTCTTAGTTTGGGGGTATCGCTACACACAACTGAACTGAAAACTGAAGGCATGTGTGAAAGGGGCCTTATACCCTGTACACGCGATCGGAGTATCCGATGGTCTAAAATCCGATGGAATTTTTCATTTGAATTCCGTTGAAGCTGTCTTGCATACACACGGTCAGACTAAATTCAGACCGTGCAAAACGCGGTGAAAAATGAAGTTCAATGCTTCCGAGCATGCGTCGACTTGATTCTGAGCATGCGTAGGTTTTTTCTCCGTCGGAGTTCCACACAGACGATAGAAATTTCCTATCATCTTTCCCCCCCCCCCCCCCATCGGAATTTTTTTTAAAACATGTTCTATTTCTAATCACCGATGGAAAAAAGTCTGATGGGGCCCACACACGATCGGAATGTCTGATGAAACAAGTCCATCTGACTTTTTTCATCAGAAATTCCGATTGTGTGTACACGGCCTTAGTGTCTTTTTCCTATAATATATATATATAAATATATATATATATATATATATATATATATATATATATATATATATATATATATATATATATATATAAATAAATAAAAGGGGTGTAAATAAAGGCCTGCAGAACACCCACTCAGCGCCAGATCAAACCCACAGACCTCTAAGCAGTATAACCAGAGATAAAAAATGGTAAGAATATTTTCCAATATAAAACCACTGAGCAGTCGTTTAAAAATTGAAATAAAAATAAAACCACGGTATAAGACTAAAACAGTTCAGTTTCTGTGATATTAAAATACGCAAAACAGCGCTTAAAAAGCAATAATGATAGACTCGTGGAAAAACCAGTGAATAAAGAAAGTCTAAAGTCTCGTACACACGGTCAAACTTTTTGCCAACAAGCTTCAAAATGAGCAAGCTTGACAAAAAATCCGACCGTGTGTATGCTCCATCGGACAAACTTTTTTGTTTTTCATCGGACAAATGTTCGGTCTGCAACCGGACAAACTTTTCGCCAACAAAAGTCTGATGGAGCAAAGTCCGACCGTGTGTACAGAAATCCATCAGAATCTTGTCCGAAGGACAAATTAGCATGCCCAGAACCAATGTTAAAATCAACAAGTTTCCTTGGCGATATCCAACAGCCCTCTTGGGTGTCTCTCATAGAGTAACTCAAAGGGTGAGAAACCCATAGAGGATTGGGGTACCTCCCTAATAGCAAACATTAAATAGGGAATTAGACAGTCCCAATCCTTTCCATCTTTATCCACCACCTTCTTTAACATTTGTTTTAGGGTTTTGTTGAATCTTTCAACCAACCCATCTGTTTGGGGGTAATACACAGATGTACGCAATTGTGTCACTTTGAACAACTTACACAGCTCTTTCATAACCCGGGACATAAAGGGTGTACCTTGGTCCGTAAGCAGTTCTTTACAAATACCCACATGGCTAAAAACAAGAGATAGCTCTTTGGCTATGGTTTTGGCCGAGGCATTTCGGAGAGGAATCGATTCCGGATAACGGGTGGCATAGTCCATTATAACCAAAATGTACTGGTGCCCCCTAGCGGACTTCATTATCGGACCTACCAAATCCATTGCGATCCTCTCAAAGGGGACCTCAATGATGGGAAGAGGTACCAGCGGGTTACGGAAATGTGGCATCGGTGCCGACCTCTGACACACAGGGCAGGAGGAACAATAATTTTCTGTTTCCTTCATGACCCCAGGCCAATAGAATCTCTGCAATACTCTCTCTCTGGTTTTCTCTGTCCCCAGATGACCTCCAAGAATGTGCCCATGGGCCAACTCTAACACCAACTTCCTGTAAGGTTTGGGCACCACAAGCTGCTCAATGGTTTCTTCTGCCCTTTTAGCCACCCGATACAGTAGGTCCTTTTCCACGATGAAGTATGGGTAAGTGTAGGTCTCATCTGGGTTCACTAACTCGCCATCTATTTCCACTACGTTTTCCCGTGACTTTATTAGGGTGAGGTCTTTTAACTGTTCTGTGGCAAAATTTTCCTTGTGAACCTCGAGATCAGAAAACTCCACAGACGGCATATTTTCGTCTGAGGATGTTGGCTCCTCCCCAGTTTCTCGCGTCTCCCCTGCCAATACCGACAAGGGAAATTCTGGAGAGTCCTCGCCACTCTCAGAGGAATTCTGGCTCTCACATTCCTGGTAAATAGGGGCACCAGTGGGGCGCTCAGGACAATCCCATAGTTCCCAAAACTTTGGAAAATCCCTTCCCACAATGGCATCATGAGGCAAGTGAGACACTAATCCCACCTGATGAGAGAGGGTACCTTTGGGGGTCTCAAAACACACTGTAGTCACCGGATACTCTCGGGTGTCCCCATGCACACAAATAACCGCTACCTTGCTATTCCCAGAAACCTCTGTAGTAACTAATTCAGCCTTTATCAGTGTCACGAGGCTACCTGAATCCAGCAATAAAACAAAATTTCTACCATTAACACACATTTTGCATAAATGTTTCTCAGTTCCCCGAATGGCAGTGCATGCGACTGTTGCAAACAGCGACTGAGGTCTGTCCGTTAGAAAGTCACATTGCATGGGTTCATCCACAACCGGGCAATTTGCTGCAATATGTCCCTCTTGTCGGCAGCGGTAACAAACAATCCTTCTTGCTGCCTCTTGAGCCCCTGACTTCCCAGGCTGTTCTCGCAAAAACCTTAGGTAGAACTCCCACCCTCTCACCCTCTCCACCCTCACCCCTTGGAATCATCTTACCCGCCACTGGGGGTGG
Organism: Rana muscosa; assembly: GCA_029206835.1. NCBI lineage: Eukaryota > Metazoa > Chordata > Amphibia > Anura > Ranidae > Rana > Rana muscosa. The sequence goes on from CM055119.1 coordinate 38,540,615, forward strand.
TCTGGTCTTAGGGTGGAAAGTACATGAGTCTCTGGAAGAGGCAGTCAGGTTCTCTGTAGCCAAGTACTTCTCTACACGATCCACAAGATTATCGGCCGTTTCTGGGTCTCCATGGCTTACCCACTTTTGGATGGCAGTAGGAAGAGCTCTCAAGAAACGATCCATCACAACACGTTCCACAATCTTTGGTGCGGACAAAGTCTCTGGCTGTAGCCACTTCCTGCTCAGGTGAATGAGATCATACATTTGAGACCTGGGGGGTTTTCCAAGCCGGAAAGTCCAGTTATGCACACGCTGAGCCCGGACAGCCAGGGTGACACCCAGCCATGCCAATATTTCAGTTTTTAGCATCACATAGTCTTTTGCTTGGTCAGGCTCTAGGTCATAGTAAGTTTTCTGCGATTCACCAGTTAACAGAGGAGCCACTAGTCCAGCCCACTGCTCCTTAGGCTACTTTTCTCTTTCAGCAGTCCTTTCAAATGTGGTCAAAAACACCTCTGGATCATCCTCTCCAGTCATTTTTGTCAATAAACGAATCACCCCAAAGGACGCGGTATTAGTGGAACGACTTTCCTCACTGGTCTGCGGACGTTGCTGCATTACTGTTTCCATTTGTTGTAGTCTCTGCTCTTGCTTCTGCAACAGGTCTATGAAACGGGCCTCCGATTCCTGCAGGGCTTGTTGCTGAGCTTCCAGACTCTGTTGGTGAGCTTGCTGCTGGGCTGCAAGGCTCTGTTGATGAGCTTGCTGCTGGGCTGCAAGGCTCTGTTGATAAGCTTGCTGCTGGGATGCAAAGCTCTGTTGTTGAGCTACAAGGCTCTTTTGCAAACCTGCATTTGTCTGCTGCTGATTGGCATTTGCTAGAGCCAGCTGTTTCAATATCTCCTCCATGCTGGCCTTAAAAAAAACTGCCACTGGTTCTCCACCAACTGTGAGGGGGTTAGCTCGGCAGCGGGTGTGTGTGACCCCCTGGATGGGTTCACCACACAAGAACAGGCACAGCAGACAAAGTTTGTAGTTGCAAAAACAAAAGGTGCGGTTTATTTAAACTATTTACAGTGGAAAAACAGCAAAACAAAAGAAACATAAAAAAGAAATCCTGGTCAGCTTGACCGCTTACTACACACGTAGGTTCCCTGTCTGACAACTAGGTGCAGCCTTGTGCTGCCCCAGCCCCTATCTCCCTGTTTTTGAAGGTTTTAGCCACACAGGCTTTGTCTCACCGCACAGGACAGAAACACACTCCCCAGTCTTGCACAACACAGAACTGGTTCCAGGATGGAGCATCTCCCTTAGCATGCTGGGAGTTCTTGTAGAGGCCTCAATGAACCACTTGATTCAGCTGGGCTCATTAACTCTTCCCCCGCAAGACTCCCAGCACTCCTCCTAGTGGTATGAATTTGCATAAAGCCTGAATCTAGGGCATACATACCTACCATCCTGGATGCAACCTGGCGATTTTACCTGCCTGCTGTCACAATATATACACATACATACATACATACATACATACATACACACACACACAGTATATTGGTATTGTTTAAACACAGAGAATGGAAATCAGATATAAATAGTGCTAAAGTACCATAACCCAACACAAATATTCTTGCACAGAAGAGGCTTGATCCTGGGCAAAATATTGATATTTTGAGCAACTGTGACACATCTGTGGAAAAATTAGGCCTTGGGTGTTGGTGGTGCCAAAATACAGTAAACCAACAGAATTCTTCCTGCACAGGAAGGACCCTTATAAAAAAATTACAGTATGTTTCAATGGTTTTTATTATTTTTTCAATAAAATGTCCCTACAGAGAGAAAAATTACCTTGTCTATTTCAGTTAAACAAAAGACAGTAAAACAGTATCGTATTATAGTAAGCACGCTAAATAAACAGAAGCTTTAATTTAGCTTGATCGGTGGAGAGGAGAGTAAACTGATTGTGTGTTGAAGACCTTGACTCCTGCCCCCCCCCGACACCCCTATTGGGTACACACTGTGTCGTAGGGCCATAAGAAAGATCACCAACCTTTTATTTATTGCACTATAGCATTGCACAACCTTTGTCAATGATACTCCATGGTACTCCATACAGTAGGGAGATATTGAGAAGTCTAGTGTGCTAAGTGAGTAAATAAAAAGTTTTAACTTGAGGACCGTATTGCTTAAAACAAACAGAAAACCATTAGCAGAAAGCAGAGGAGCGACATATAGAGAGTAATTACTACTGTCAAGCTCCAAACTGGGGAACTGTCTAGCTCCAAAAACTGCTTTCCCTGGGTAACAATTTCTCCTGAAATTAGACATCCTGCCCAGTTCATAACTATTATACATTAGAATTGAGATCTTGATTTTGACAGTAGGAAAGGAACTCAATACTTCAGTGTCAAAGTCATAAATTCGTGTTATCTTATAGAGTAATAGAGGTAGTAGTATCAGAAAGAATTACAGAGAAGGGAAAAGAATAGAGAAGAGTAGACAAAGGATCACCAGCCACCAAGACATTCACCCTCTGCTTAAGAACAGCTAATACCTGGAAACAAGGGAATACCCACATGGTGCGCCCATGGTTCCTATATCGCCTAAAGTCCAGTAGGGTGCTAACCATTTTTTCTTGGGCCATTATCCAAGAGACCTTCCTCTTAGTTGCCAAGATAGAAACCCTGGGTTGCTTCCAAGCCTTAGCTATGGATATTTTGGCTCCTAGCAGAATAAAGAAGAATAGCTTCTGGTATGCTTGGAAACTTTCAGGATGGGGAAATTAAGGAGGGCTAAAGATGGGGTCTTGGGGACCGAGTAGCCAGTGACTTTGCAGAGTAGGTGAAAAAGCTTGTTCCAAAACCTAAGCACTGCATTATTGCAAAGAGATAAGGCCAGGTGACTGAGTCAAAGGCCTTCTGGAGAGAAGCATACCTTGACAAGGGCCTCCATCCCAGCTGGATTGAAGAAGTGAGACTATATCAATTGCTCTCCTCACCTGGGCAAGACCTTGCCTTCCAGGGATAAAGCCTACCTGGTTCTTTTGTATGTAATGATTTATAAAGGAGGCAATGGGATTCGCTAGAATCTGGGTCAGGATCTTCATATCTTTATTTATCAACAAAATATGTCTATAATTACCCACAACCCCTTTGTCTTTTTCTGGTTTAGGGATAAACAACTAAATTCAGCGTACATTTAGGTTATCGAACGGTTTGCCCTTCTTTTTAGAAGTTAAAGAACCAAGTAAGGGGAGGGGCTAAAATACCAGCAAACGTTTTATAGTATGGCACAGAAAAACCATCAGGTTTTTAATGACTTCCAATACTTCCTCAGCTGTGATGGGAGCCTCCAGTTTGTCCCGATGACTATCCTTCAAAACTGCAGGTGGTAGGTTATACTGGACGTGTACTTTTGTGTCTGTGCTGTAGAGTTTATCATAAAATGCATGAAATGATTGCATTATGTTGTGGTGCCATCAGGCATCCAAATTTTCGGTTGTGTAAACAAGCACATTTTGGGAGAGTTTTAGAGGCTAGCATGGGGCCGATATTAACTCTTTAAAAAGGTAAAAATTTGCCCCGCTCCATTGAATGCTCTTTTCTGCTTTAGCCGTGATAGCTAAATTTAAGGTGAGGCGAGGCGCGGCGCATCGCGTCTAGTTGCGAAATAGAGACCTTAGATGGGTCTCTTATGTTGAGAATGCAAAGAGGAGAATTCCTTTCTCAAGTCTCTCTATATCAACAAGTCTTTCCGTTTTTATCTGGGTCGCAATCTGATGGTCGCTTTGTGTGCTGCCCAGAGTGTCTCCACCGAGATCCCCTCCACATTATTGAGGAAGAAGTATTTTTTTAAGGCCGTCTCTAGTTTTAACACTCGAATGGGTTCACTCGGGATTGATTTGTTAATTCTCCAGTGGGAGACACTTGGACGTGCTGAACTTTTACGCAGCGAGAGCAAGACCATGGAGTGATCGAATCATGCAGTATCCTTAATGGAGGATTTTACTGCCAAGGGGATATGGGACATGGAAATGAAAATATGATCTATTCTGACATACAATTGGTGTGGGCTCGAGAAATGTGTATAGTCTCGTTTTGTAGGGTTAATTTCTCTCCATATATTCGCTAGGCCTTGTTGGAAGATTTGTTTGCAAATTTTGGAACTACCTTTAGTAGGGTGAATGAGTTGTGAACTCGTGGACCTGGTCTTATCCAATCCCTGGTCAAGGCCAGTTTTTGAATCACTCCCATAAACCACGGTACCCCCTACAAGTGGGTTTAGCATTTGGAACATTCTCTGAAAGAATTTAGCCTGTCCTCTTTTGGGTGCATAAAAAGAGACAAATAGTATAAGTGATCGTCTAGGACCCCCTTCACTAGGAGGAATCTGACCTCTGGGTCTCTGTATTCCAATTGTGGCATAAATTTAAATTTTTTAGAGAACAAGATGGTTTTATCCTCCACATTTGCCAGGAAAAACAGTAGGTAATTTGAATGGAGAAAGAAGGGACTGTAACGCTTTAGGAAGTGTGTTTCTTGTATAAGAACTATATAAATTTTGGGGAATAGTAGGAATGAAATTTTTTTTTCGTTTCATTGAGGAGTTTAACCCCTACGTGTTGTGGGAAATGACACAGAGGGGTGGGGTGAGCATTGCTTCACAAGCCATGGAGCAAGCGGGTTGGGCGGGCAACCATCCAGTTCACTGTCACTTACCTTTGCATGCTGCAGACTCTGAAACCGGTGGCTAGGCCAAATGGGTAACAAATCCCCTGAAATATCGTGATGGAAAGGGAGCGTCTGGCGACTTGTTGGAAAAGAAAAAGTTAGAACCAGAAATGAAAGAATAAAGAATATAGAGCACAAACAGGCCTAGTGGAGGCCTGGAGTGACTGGAGGAGAAAAACTCTCTCCAGTCAAATTAGTAACACAACGTATAATCACCCTCCGGGAGGGCTAGAATGCCACCATACAGGCTTGGAGAAGCCATAACCACAGGGCAGGAGGTTGCTCAATACAACTGCCCCCGACACAGCCAACCCTTGGGCTAAACAAAATACAATTAGCTTTTGAAAGAATCAAAGCCTACAGGTTAACAACTTATGTGCCAGGCTCATTGTAACAGGGGGAAAGGGGAGAGGAAGGGAAAGGGAAGGGAACTGTGGAAAGAAGAGGGGGGAAGGAGTTTGAGGGAGAGGTAGGGCTAAAAACAAAGCAAGGCAGGGTATAACTCAATCTGAACTTAAGTGGGCACAGACCCCTAAAGTGTGAGATTACATTACTTGCTGACCTATGGTCAGGGTGTTCTGGGAAGGCCCCCAACTTATAGGAGGCAAACCCAGGACATCCCGTGAATATTAAGCATCCAACAATGTATACTCTTAGGCACAAATGATGAAGTAGAACCTTCAAGATACTACCAGTCCATTGGGGGTCACGAAGACCTTGCCAAAGAGACGATAAGGAGAAACAGTACTTATACCAGGGGATCAGTTTTAGTGGGGAAAACATCCCCAGATCAAAAGCCTGGGAAAACCAGGGATGAGGAGTGTGGAAAAAGCCAAAAAGGATCAGGGGGGCTTATTGTCTTTATCTGTCTTGGTCTTTTTTCACACTGGGGTGATGGTGCTTGTGGGTTTATGGCACTTGGAGGCCCCCGATTGTGAGCTTAGTGTCCATCGTCGAGTCCTGCTAGATGAATTTTAGGTTCAATAGCAAATGCTCTCCATCCGGGAAGCTTGAGAAGAAGCTGGTTTTACTCTTAAAAGGTGAACTTAAGTGCGAATGGGAAGGCCCACCATTATTTGTTTCTTTGGGAAAGGATCGCAAGAGGAGGTTTCAGGGATCTTCGCCTTTGAATTGTAGACATATAGGTCGGCAAAAATCTGTATTGCATGTCCTTGACAAACCAATTGGGATTGCTGATGGGGCTTTTTCACAATTTCTTCCTTAATTGCATAAAAATTAGGTTTAACCACCATGTCTCTTGGCGACCCATCTTTCCTGGGGGGTCCCAGAGCCCTTTGAGCCTGGTCCAACTCCAGTCTATGAGGGGGAATGGTGGGAATAAGGTTTTTAATGAGATCTTGAACAGCTGCAGGGATATCCGTAATGGACTCTGGAAGGCCTCTTATTCTGAAATTATGTCTCCTCGATCTATTTTCAAGGTCATCAATTCTGGACAGGGCTATGTCATGCTGTTCTTGTAGAACATGAATATGGTCAGTGTTCTGGTTAGCCCTGGAGACTGATATCCAATTTGTGTTCAATTGCTTCCATTCTAGCACCCAGATTTTGGAAGTCGTCTCGGATGTACCCTGTGATTTTAGCTGCCGTTTGTGCAAGGCTCAGCAGTGTTGAGGGGCATATCTGGGCCTAGTCCCCCTGGGGTCTAAGATCGCAGCCTACCATGCCTTCAGACATGTGTCTGTGCCGGTGGGTCACCCCCACCTGATTCTGCCACTGATAGACATCCTGTGGGTATCAATCCACTGTGGGGTGTGCTGGATGGCTGGGGCAGTGTGGAGCTCCTAGCTTATGTGGCCATCTTGGGAGCTGCCCCACATGCGCCTCCAAAATTACATTATTTGCAACTGAAAACACATGCAGAAAAATATGTGGTGATACATTAAAATTGTTGTTACAAATAACAGCAGCTATGACCCCATTTTTTAACCCCTTGGTGCTGAGTGACCGTAAACATGTGGCCTCTCGGGGGGCGGGCCTTGACGCTGAGCGGCTGCATTGTTGCGTAAAAAAGTGCAAATAGCACTGTGCCAAGACCGCGCGACCTGTGCGCTCCTGACACAGTTACCGGTGGCTAACTGAAAGCTCCCAATTGCTGCTTGTGATCAGGAGCTTTATGATCATGTGATTGCCATGTCAATCACACCGGTCACATGACCATAAGGCCCACAGATCAGACCATTTGTGGGCAGGTGGAATGCTGGCTAAATTTTACCGAGGCAAACACTGGATAGGACCCCCTGAAATGTTTGCAAACTCTTCTGGCCTGCCTCAGAAGATATTTCAAAACAGGATACATATCCAGGAACTGCACCACCAGATTGAGAACATGTGCCAGGCATGGCTCATGTACCAACTTTCTCTGCCAGGAGGGCAGACAGAAGGTTGGTGCCATTTTTTCACACCACCATTTGTGGCTTAAGTTTCCACTGGGTTGGGGGATGAAAGAGATACAAAGAGAACAAATGTACATGAGATACAGAATAGAAGATCAGGAAAATCGGAACAGGAGGAAAAACCTGAGAATTAGAGGCTTACCGGATCAACAAGTAGAAGATTTACAAGAAAAGATAGATAAAGTGTTCGGACACATGCTAGGGAAAACAGAACCTGATAAAATAAAATTAGAAAGAATCCATAGGATCAGGAAACCTGTAGGAATACCAGAGGAAACCCCGAGAGACGTGATTGTACGATTTCACAATTTTCAGGATAAAGAACGGATTCGACTTGCCCTAAAAGCTAGTAATTCGGCCACATATGAAGATAATAACCTACAGATTTTCCCAGACCTGGCAGCAGAGACTCTAAATAGGAGAAGAACGTTGAAACCTCTGCTGGAACATTTGAAATCGCATAATGTTCAATACTCATGGGGCTTCCCAGCCTGCCTAATTGGCCGTAAAGATGGGCGATCTGCGACATTGAGATTCCCGGAAGACACGCGGACATTTTTCAACAGACTAGATATCCCAGAATTGGAGATCCCGGGATGGTGGGAGCCACAAGAAAAGAATACTAATAAAGAAGATCAGCATACATGGCAGCTGAAGCCAAAGAAAAATAGAGGGAAGTAAAAGAGAAGAGGGATGGAATTCTGGACTGGGGAGGGGCGGGGCATCGGGCGGGTGGGAAACAGTAGGGAAAGGGTGAAGGGTTGGGCGGGTAAGTTAAGTCAAAGAAGAAGCTGAGGGAGCAGTAGGGGCATGGGAGCCCCTCCAATATAGAGGGGGTGGTAGAGGCTCCGGCAGAGGTCCAAGTTAAAGTTCAACCTCGAGGGGGGAGTACCGTAGGGCCAGATGGAGAGGGTAGGCCACGGATCTCTAGGCCACGGGGAGGCCAAATGTCCCCATTTAGGGAGGAGAGGGTGGGAGGGGAGGGGGAGGGATAGGGGAGGGGGGAGAGGGTAGGAGGGATCTCTGGGAAAACCACAAAAGATATTGCTCTGTTTGTTTGTGGGGGTTTTTGTTTTCATTTGAAAAATGACAAACATAAAAATTATCTCATATAATGTCCGTGGGTTAGGTGCCCCTATAAAAAGTGCAAATATAATCCGAGAAATGAGTTCCATGAAGGCTGAAGTGGTATTACTGCAGGAGACTCACTTTTTTCAGGGCTCAAACCGGAGAATTATCTCAAATGATTATCCCCTATGGTACTACGGGGACTCTCCGATAAGACGTGCTAAAGGAGTGGCCATTGGGTTTGCCAAGGGATCCCAATTCATACTGGAGGAGAGGAAAACAGACCCGGAAGGGCGCTACCTATTTTTAAGGGGCAAATTGAACGAAGAGGAGATCTCGTTGGCAAATGTTTATGGCCCAAATAAAAAATCAATTAAATTCTTAATGGGGGTTATGGATGATTTCATGGATTTCAAGAAAGGGGGGGCTATCATGGCAGGAGACTTTAACCTATGTCTAGATCCCAGGATGGACTGTACGTCGCATGTGCCGGAGACTGGAATAGCCCAGAGAAACAAATTAAAAAAGAGAATGCAGCAACATCAACTAGTGGAGGTGTGGAGATCCCAACATCCAAAACAGAAAAATTTTACATTCTACTCCTCGGTACATGGGACGTACTCAAGATTAGATTTTTTTTTGGTTGAACATAAGTTACTAGAATTAGTGGAAGATACAGATATAGGAATAACAACATTCTCTGACCATGCTCCAATAATACTCCAACTGAAGATAGGAGAGTCCCGAAAGAGAAATAATATCTGGAAACTAAACGAAGAACTTTTACAAGATAAAAAAATTGTCCAAAGAATAAAAAACAAATTAGTACTATTTTTTAGAGAGAATGCCATAGAAGATATGTCCGAGGCAGTGATCTGGGATGCCCATAAGGCCTACATTAGGGGTATCCTGATAAGGTAGGGGGCGGAAAAAAAGAAAAAAACTAAGGAGAAAAAAATTATATTAATAAAAGACATAGCCAATTTAGAACAGCTACATTAGAATACTAGGAAAAAAGAAACTATACTGATGCTGAATGCGAAAAGAGAAGAGTTGAGAGAAGTAATAGAGCAAGATACTAGAACAGTCTTTAATCAAATCAAGAAAGAGAGATACCAACACGGGAATAAAGCCGGGAAATATCTAGCAAAATTACTAAAAAAGAAAAAATCTGTAAATTTCATAGAAAAAATACAAACAAGTTCGGGGGAATTAAGATATAAAACAACAGAAATAGCAAAAAATTTCCAGGAATTTTATGGAAAACTTTATTCAATTAATGCAAGAGAGACAAAAGAAGAACTAAAACAAAAGAAGGAAAAAATAAAAGCCTTTCTAAACAAGATAAAATTAGAGAAAATCTCGGAAGATAAAATTAGTCTCTTAGAGGCCCCAATAACAGAGCAGGAAATAATAAAAATAATACAGGATCTACCCAATGGGAAAAGCCCAGGACCAGATGGCTTTACGATCCTTTATTATAAGAAATTCCTGGAAATTTTTACCCCGAAACTGTGTTCCTACTTGAATGGGGTAGGTAGGAAATGGGAGCTGAGGAAAGAAGCATTAGAAGCTATTATAACTATTATATTAAAAGAAGGTAAAGACAATACACTCTGTTCTAGTTACAGACCAAACTCTCTCTTGAACATAGATACCAAGATATTCTCCAAGATACTTGCTTCTAGGATGAAAACAATTATGACAGAAATGGTCCACGCAGATCAAGTTGGTTTCATCCCAGGAAGAGAGAGTAGGGACAACAGTATCAGAACCCTTTTGGCTATACAGCAAATAAAAGAGAGCAGGGCCCCAGGTCTACTCCTGTCAATAGACGCCGAAAAGGCTTTTGACAGGGTAGACTGGGGCTTCATGCAGAGTACCTTAAAGACTATAGGTCTGGGACCCAGAATGATCTCTTGGATAAAATCATTATATAATACACCAACAGCAAGATTTAAAGTAAATGGGTTTGTCTCAACCCCTTTTGAGATGAAAAATGGCACTCGACAGGGGTGCCCATTGTCACCGCTGCTTTTCGTCCTTACCTTAGAGCCTTTGTTAAAAGGAATTAGAAAGAACGTGGACATAAGGGGGATAAAAGTAGGGGAAGAAGAGCATAAACTTGCAGCATACGCCGACGACATTATATTCTACGTAACACAGCCTAGAATAACTCTACCTAACATAATGAAAGTTTTAAAAGATTATGGAAAAATTTCTAACTTTAAAATAAACCCGGCAAAATCAGAAATTCTGAGTCTTAATATCCCTAAAGCAGAAAGGATTACTTACCAAAAAGATTTCCCATTTCGATGGGGTGTGAAAGAACTGAAGTATCTCGGGGTTAAGATAACAACTACAATCGAGACAGTATATAAAGCCAATTATATCCCACTATTAAATGACATCAAAGCTGAACTGAGTAGAATAACTCCAGGACAATTATCCTGGAGTGGCAAAATAAATATTTACAAAATGGTAATTTTGCCTAAAATAATGTATAAATGGCAAATGTTGCCAATCCCAATACCACAAGCATTTTTTAATAAATTGCAGTCAATGTTTCTAAAATTTATATGGTGTGGGAGAAAACCACGAATTAAACTTGCACTTTTAATTAAGGAAAAGGCACAAGGAGGATTAGGGGCTCCTGATTTGAGAAATTATTATTTTGCAACAGTTTTATCACGAATAATAGAATGGGCTAAAAATAATTTAGAAAAAAGATGGGTGAATATGGAAGTCACTATAAGTAAAGCGCCACTGGGAAAGGTGATTTGGATACCAGAGCAATATCGGGAACTCAGTACGGATATACACAAAATCACCAGAAATGCACTTAAAATTTGGGATAAAATTCACAGAAAAGAGAAATGGGAGTTCAATTCACCTTTAATGCCATTAACTAACACAAAATATTTTATACCGGGTGTCGAAAAAAAAATTGGAAAATGGATTATGCAAGATAATTTACAACTGAAAGATGTAATGGAGAAAGATAAACTGCTAGGGTATCAGGAATTAAAAAAAACAAACGAGAATCACTGATGTTGGATGAATGGCGGTATGCTCAGTTAAAAAAAAAAAAACGAAAAATTACCACGGCCAAATAGATCTATAGAAAGTTTACGGCCTTTAGAGAGATTGTGTGAGGAGAAGGTGAAGAAGGGAGTAATCTCTAAGATTTATAAAATATTAATCGATACAAAAAAGCTGGGTACACCGCCATTTATCAAGAAATGGGAGGAGGAGTTGTGTTCGCAGGTCAACGACCTGGAGATTAAGCAAATTATAGAGAGAGTACATGTTACATCAGTAAACCAAAACGAAAGGGAATTAAATTATAAATGTTAGCTCGTTGGTACTTAACCCCTGACAAGGTACATAAATGCTCAAATGAAAGTTCAAAGTTCTGCTGGAGGGGGTGCAAGGAAATTGGGACTATGGCTCATATCTGGTGGAAGTGCCCTAAAATTAAAATTTACTGGGGAGAGATCAGAAAAACAATCAAAGACATAACCAAGATAGAAGTCCCCGAAGAGCCTTGGGGCTGTATACTACACGGGATCCGAACCCCAACCAAACAGTATCTGAGAACTTTGCTTCCACAACTCCTAAATGCTGCAAAGTACCAAATAGCTACACATTGGCAAGAAATGGAACGACCTAGTTTGAAAGGTTGGTGCCACAAAATTGATGACATCTACAGACTGGAATATCTAAAGTCTAGCGAGGGGGAGGAAATGGTGCAGTTTGAAAAAAAATGGCGGGAATGGGTAATATTTAAACATACTATGGGATATGTAGAGTTGCTGGGTTTGTAATGGGCATACATGAGGGTGTGTACGTTTGTGAATATGCGTACGGGGTGGGTACATACGCGTGTATAGATTAGTGCGGGTATGTGTATATATGTGTATAGGTATATATATGTATGTGTGTATATATATATATATATATATATATATTTAGAGATACGGGGGCATATAGACATGAATGTAAATGCACACGGACATAGATAGATAGATAGAGATAGATATAAATATAAATATATATAAGCTTTATAAAACAAATTTGATTAAGAAATTACATAGGTTTTATATGAGAAAGAGGTATGATTAAGAGAAGGAAATTAAAAGGTTAAAGAGGGAGCAATAGAACGGTGGGAAACCAAAGGGGGGAGGTCCAGGGAGGGGGGTGAGGGGGGGAGGGGTAGGGGGCATTGTTTATTATCTCTTTGTGAAATATTAAGTCTTTGTACATTTGGATTTTATGTTATGAGATATGAAAACCTAATAAAGATTATATAAAAAAAAAAAATACCGAAAAAATACACACGTGTATACAGTAGATGCCCTTCTTCCACCAATGGAAGTACAACATTGTCTTTTTTATTGGTGGAAGAGGAGAATTTATATATGTGTGTAACTTTTGATTCTATTTTCCCCTGGTAACCTCTAGGGCAGGGATCTTCGGACTTCGGCCCTCCAGCTGTTGCGGAGCTGCAGGTCCCATGAGGCATTGTGAAGCTCCATTCGCGGACATGGCTGGGCATGATGGGAGTTGTGGTTCCTGGACAGCTGGAGGGCCACCCTAAGCTTCCATGGAACTCCTTTTCATGTGGTATTTACTGACAGGTAAAGTGTTTTGCTGTAAATTCTGCAAAATGGTATAGTGACTTGGCAGTTGCAGGATCACATGCGATATTTAGGGAAAATGTGTCTAAACAACTATATACTGCATGCGGACTTGTCCTGTGAATGGCGCCCAATATATTACAATTGCGTTTACTACTAAAAAAAAAAAAAAAAAAAAGTTTCCACTGGGTTAACCAATTCTGAACCTGGTCCTGCACAGCTGAAAGAATCTCTGCCCCAGCATGGCTCATGTCCCCTAGGTAAACCAGCTGCAGCACTGTGTGGCATATTTTAGCCTGAGTTGTTTCATAGCCTCTTGAAGACTTAAGGGTAACCAGGGGATGACTCAGTGGAAGAGGGCATTGAGGCGGAGAAAGAGAAGGTGGAGCAGACCGCCATGGCAGCATCGCCACCAGCTGTGAGTATTTAGGGTGGCAGAACAAGTCTCATCCTGCATGACTGATACATAGTTTCCCTGTACTTGCTGGAGTACATGTCTGTAGTCATGTGGACCTGGCTTCTGTCTCTGTGGCCCATTGATATGAAAACATTGTCTTCCACATAATGATGAAGGACACAGGTGACCTTACTGATGAATAGGAATGAGCCCAATGTTCGAGTCAAACATAAGTTCGACTCGAACATCGGTGTTCGCTGAATTGCGAACATTATGCGGTGTTCACGGCAAATTCGAAAGCCGCGGAACACCGTTTAAAAGTCTATGGGAGATTAACATGAAAAATCAAAAAAGTGCTAATTTTAAAGGCTTATATGCATGGTATTGTCATAAAAAGTGTTTGGGGACCCAGGTCCTGCCCCAGGGGACATGTATCAACGCAAAAAAAAGTTTTTAAAAACGGACGTTTTTCGGGAGCAATGATTTTAATAATGCTTAAAGTGAAACAATAAAAATAAAATATACCTTTAACCGCTTGCCGACTGCCTCACGCACTTATACATCGGCAGAATGGCATGGGCATTCAAAGCAACGTATATATAGGTTGCTTTGAATCTGCCGCCTAGCGGGTACGTGCGCGCCCGCCGCAGTCTCCGTGACCGTACCCGCGGACAGAATGTTATGCCTAGTGACAGGACACTGATCGTCTGCTCCCTCTTATCGGGAGCAGTGATCAGTGTCGTGTCTCATTAAGCCCCGCCCCCACCCAGTTAGAATCACTCCCTAGGACACACTTAAACCCTTCCCCGCTCCCTACTGGTTAACCCCTTCACTGCCAGTGTCATTTACACAGTAATCAGTGCATATTTATAGCACTGATGCTGTTTTGGGACCGTTGTCATTTATACAGGATCAAAAGTGTCCGATGTGTCCGCCATAATGTCACAGTCACAATAAAAATTGCAGATCGCCGCCATAACTAGTAAAACTTTTTTTATAAAAATGCCATAAAACGACCCCCTATTTTGCAGACGGTATAACTTTTGCGCAAACCAATCAATAAACGCTTATTGTGATTTTTTTTACCAAAAATATGTAGAAGAATACGTATCAGCCTAAACTGAGGAAATATATATATATATATATATATATATATATATATATATAAAAAATTTGGGGGATATTTATTATAGCAAAAAGTAAAAAATATTGCTTTTTTTCTAAATTGTCGCTCTATTTTTGTTTATAGCGCAAAAAATAAAAACCACAGAGGTGATCAAATACCACCAAAAGAAATATCTATTTGTGGGAAAAGAAGGACGTCAATTTTGTTTGGGAGCCGCATCGCATGTCCGCACAATTGTAAGTTAAAGCAACACAGTGTCGAATCGCAAAAAGTGGCACGGTCATTTGGCAGCCAAATACTCCGGGGCTGAAGTGGTTTAATATCGTGCCTGGGGGTGTCTATAGTATGCCTGTAAAGTGGCACATTTTTCCCGTGCTTAGAACAGTCCTGCAGCAAAATCAAACTTCTAAAGGAAAAAAAGTCATTTTTAAAACTGATCGCGGCTGTAATGAATTGTCGGGTCTCGGCAATACAAATAAAAAAAACTCATTGAAAATAAATGGCAGGGACCCCCCCCCCACCATTACCAGGGGAACCCTGAACCAAAATGAAAAAAAATTGCGTGGGGGTCCCCCCAAAATCCATACCAGGCCCTTCAGGTCTGGTATGGATATTAGAGGGAACCCTACGCCAATTTTTTTAAAAACCCTGCACCCAAATAAAAAAAATGGCGTAGGGGTCCCCCCAAAATACATACCAGACCCTTATCCGAGCATGCAACCTGGCAGGCCGCAGGAAAAAGGGGGGATGAGAGAGCGCCCCCCTCCTGAACCGTACCAGGCCACATGCCCTCAACATGGGTGGGTGCTTTGGGGCGGGGGGGTTCTGCACCCCAAAGCACCTTGCCCCCATGTTGATGGAGACAAGGGCCTCATGCCCACAACCCTTGCCCGGTGGTTGTGGGGGTCTGCGGGCGGGGGGCTTATCAGAATCTGGAAGCCCCCTTTAACAAGGGGACTGCCAGATCCCAGCTCCCCCCATGTGAATTGATAACGGGTACATTGTACCCCTTACATTTCACAAAAAAAGTGTCAAAATATGTAAAAAAAGACAGGAGACACTTCAGGACAAGTCCTTTATTAATAAATAAAAATGTCCAGCGATGTCAATTCATCTTCTATTCCGCCGCCCGAGCCGGAAAAAAAAAGGCCGTAACATCTCCACGGGAGGCTGCCCCCGACTGACGCTTCTCTCGCTTCGAAAGGTGTTATATAGCGGAGGGCTGATGCCACAGTTTTTTTTGCATTGATACATGTCCCCTGGGGCAGGACCCGGGTCCCCAAACACTTTTTATGACAATACCATGCATATAAGCCTTTAAAATTTGCATTTTTGGTTTTTCATGTTCGTGTCCCATAGACTTTAACGGTGTTCGCACAATTTTTTTTGCCTAATCGCAAGTTCTGGTTCATCCTTACTGGTGAAGAAATGGCATCTGGGAACCTTCCACTGTGGTACAGCACACTCAAATTTCCAAAAGAGGGCAGATTCCACCTGCTAGAAGAGCAGGGGTTGTAAAGTTAGCAATTTGCTATTTTCTTTTTTGCTCTAGCAGCTGGGGTAGCAAATTTTGTCTGGTGGTGTGGTGTTTTTAGAATTAGAGCAAGGTTCCTGCCTATGCCTGCCTCTACTCTGCTGTGCCCCATGCAGATCCTCCTCCATACTGGAGAAGCTATACAGTAGACCTTTGGCACCCCTTGCTATACCATCATCCCTATCACTGGACTCTGCTAAGAGAGCTTGGTGTATGGTGGGGATTAGGGATGGGCCCGGTGCTCGATTCGAACCCATGTTCGAATCGAGCATCGGGCGTTCGCTCGCTCGTCGAGCCCAGAACTATTTGGGCCGTTCGCATCACATTCGTGTGATGCGAGCGGCCCCGCAATGCATTGCGGCCGGCGCGGCCGGCGCAGTGCATTGCTGGCTGATGATTGGCCAAGCATGCACTGTGACCCCGCATGCTTGGCCAATCACAGCGCCCGAAACTCGGAGAGCAATAATTGGCTACAGGCAGGACGCCTGTAGCCAATTACAGCTCAGGGGCTTTAGTACACGCCCCACCATTTAAAAGGCCGCCACGCCATCGGCCCCGGTCACATGAGTTCCGGCTTTAGGAGAGATTAGTCTGCTGATTCAGTCTTTGCTTGATACTGAAAGATTTGCTCTTCTTTGCTAAACCATTGGCTATTTCTTTGCTAAACCATTGCTACCTAAGTCATTGATCGTTCATTGCTGCTGATTGCACAGTTAGTGTGTTATTAGCTGCTGCTGGGGATTAGTCTGGTGCGTGCTTACTGTTAGTACAGTATTGCAGTAGTACCAACCGCAGTGCTGTTAGCACAGCATTGCACCCCAACAGCACCCATAGGACTTCTAGTATGTTAGTGGCAGCAAACAGAGCTCCTATATTTTCTTCTCAGCAGCACCCATAGGACTTCTAGGGTGTTAGTGGCAGCAAACAGAGCTCCTATATTTTCTTCTCAGCAGCACCCATAGGACTTCTAGTGTGTTAGTGGCAGCAAACAGAGCTCCTATATTTTCTTCTCAGCAGCACCCATAGGACTTCTAGTGTGTTAGTGGCATCACACAGAGCTCCTATATTTTCTTCTCAGCAGCACCCATAGGACTTCTAGTGTGTTAGTGGCAGCAAACAGAGCTCCTATATTTTCTTCTCAGCAGCACCCATAGGACTTCTAGTGTGTTAGTGGCATCACACAGAGCTCCTATATTTTCTTCTCAGCAGCACCCATAGGACTTCTAGTGTGTTAGTGGCAGCAAACAGAGCTCCTATATTTTCTTCTCAGCAGCACCCATAGGACTTCTAGTGTGTTAGTGGCAGCAAACAGAGCTCCTATATTTTCTTCTCAGCAGCACCCATAGGACTTCTAGTGTGTTAGTGGCAGCAAACAGAGCTCCTATATTTTCTTCTCAGCAGCACCTATAGGACTTCTAGTGTGTTAGTGGCAGCAAACAGAGCTCCTATATTTTCTTCTCAGCAGCACCCATAGGACTTCTAGTGTGTTAGTGGCAGCAAACAGAGCTCCTATATTTTCTTCTCAGCAGCACCCATAGGACTTCTAGTGTGTTAGTGGCAGCAAACAGAGCTCCTATATTTTCTTCTCAGCAGCACCCATAGGACTTCTAGTGTGTTAGTGGCAGCAAACAGAGCTCCTATATTTTCTTCTCAGCAGCACCCATAGGACTTCTAGTGTGTTAGTGGCAGCAAACAGAGCTCCTATATTTTCTTCTCAGCAGCACCCATAGGACTTCTAGTGTGTTAGTGGCATCACACAGAGCTCCTATATTTTCTTCTCAGCAGCACCCATAGGACTTCTAGTGTGTTAGTGGCAGCAAACAGAGCTCCTATATTTTCTTCTCAGCAGCACCCATAGGACTTCTAGTGTGTTAGTGGCAGCAAACAGAGCTCCTATATTTTCTTCTCAGCAGCACCCATAGGACTTCTAGTGTGTTAGTGGCAGCAAACAGAGCTCCTATATTTTCTTCTCAGCAGCACCCATAGGACTTCTAGTGTGTTAGTGGCAGCAAACAGAGCTCCTATATTTTCTTCTCAGCAGCACCCATAGGACTTCTAGTGTGTTAGTGGCAGCAAACAGAGCTCCTATATTTTCTTCTCAGCAGCACCCATAGGACTTCTAGTGTGTTAGTGGCAGCAAACAGAGCTCCTATATTTTCTTCTCAGCAGCACCCATAGGACTTCTAGTGTGTTAGTGGCAGCAAACAGAGCTCCTATATTTTCTTCTCAGCAGCACCCATAGGACTTCTAGTGTGTTAGTGGCAGCAAACAGAGCTCCTATATTTTCTTCTCAGCAGCACCCATAGGACTTCTAGTGTGTTAGTGGCAGCAAACAGAGCTCCTATATTTTCTTCTCAGCAGCACCCATAGGACTTCTAGTGTGTTTGGCAGCAAACAGAGCTCCTATATTTTCTTCTCAGCAGCACCCATAGGACTTCTAGTGTGTTAGTGGCAGCAAACAGAGCTCCTATATTTTCTTCTCAGCAGCACCCATAGGACTTCTAGTGTGTTAGTGGCAGCAAACAGAGCTCCTATATTTTCTTCTCAGCAGCACCCATAGGACTTCTAGTGTGTTAGTGGCAGCAAACAGAGCTCCTATATTTTCTTCTCAGCAGCACCCATAGGACTTCTAGTGTGTTAGTGGCAGCAAACAGAGCTCCTATATTTTCTTCTCAGCAGCACCCATAGGAATTCTAGTGTGTTAGTGGCATCACACAGAGCTCCTATATTTTCTTCTCAGCAGCACCCATAGGACTTCTAGTGTGTTAGTGGCA
Source organism: Rana muscosa (assembly GCA_029206835.1). Lineage (NCBI taxonomy): Eukaryota > Metazoa > Chordata > Amphibia > Anura > Ranidae > Rana > Rana muscosa. The sequence continues at coordinate 38,559,277 of CM055119.1, forward strand.
GCAAACAGAGCTCCTATATTTTCTTCTCAGCAGCACCCATAGGACTTCTAGTGTGTTAGTGGCAGCAAACAGAGCTCCTATATTTTCTTCTCAGCAGCACCCATAGGACTTCTAGTGTGTTAGTGGCATCACACAGAGCTCCTATATTTTCTTCTCAGCAGCACCCATAGGACTTCTAGTGTGTTAGTGGCAGCAAACAGAGCTCCTATATTTTCTTCTCAGCAGCACCCATAGGACTTCTAGTGTGTTAGTGGCAGCAAACAGAGCTCCTATATTTTCTTCTCAGCAGCACCCATAGGACTTCTAGTGTGTTAGTGGCAGCAAACAGAGCTCCTATATTTTCTTCTCAGCAGCACCCATAGGACTTCTAGTGTGTTAGTGGCATCACACAGAGCTCCTATATTTTCTTCTCAGCAGCACCCATAGGACTTCTAGTGTGTTAGTGGCATCACACAGAGCTCCTATATTTTCTTCTCAGCAGCACCCATAGGACTTCTAGTGTGTTAGTGGCAGCAAACAGAGCTCCTATATTTTCTTCTCAGCAGCACCCATAGGACTTCTAGTGTGTTAGTGGCAGCAAACAGAGCTCCTATATTTTCTTCTCAGCAGCACACATAGTACCTATAGTGTGTTAGTGTCAGCACCCATAGGACCTACAGTGTGTTGTGAGCACACATAGGAGTTCTATTTTTTATACTATATACACTACCGACTACAATGGCTGGAAGACCGCCAAGGAGAGGCAGAGCGTGCCGAGGCAAGAACACAGGGCAGGCAGGCTCTGTTTCTAGAGACAACAGTGCTGGCCGTGGACGTGGTCGTGCATCGTCATCAGCACGTGGCCATGGGACACGCTTGTCTTTGTTTTCGGCAGCTGGACATGTGGAGCCGCATCATGCCGAAGGCTTGGTAGAATGGATGACCAAGCCCTCCTCATCCTCCTCATCCTCTCTCACCCAGGCTCAGGGTACTGGCAGAGCAGCTGCCAACGCGTACTCAATGGCATCATCAGCCACCCCTTCCCTAGACCCACCATGTCCTCCTGAGGAGTCCCCCGAACTGTTTGAGCACAGTGTTGGGTACATGCTCCAGGAGGATGCCCAACGATTCGAAGGCTCGGATGATGATACCCAGCTTGAGGAAGTCAGTAGTGTGCGCGCAGATAAAGGGGATGCTGAAGGACAGCAATCTGGCAGTAGTGTTCCACCAGCTGCAGCTTACTGCCAGGTTTGCTCTAGTGGTGAAGAGGGAGGGGATGATGAGGTCACTGACTCCACGTGGGTGCCTGAAGGGAGAGAGGAGGAGGAGGAGGAGGATGCTGCGTCACATGTCCAACGAGGCAGGATGCCCCCTGGAGGCCAGCTAGAGGCCAGCACAGCAACTGTACCACACCGCAGAGCTCCGCCTGTGCAGGGCGCTGCCTCTGCACGTTATCACAAAAGTTCTTTGGTGTGGGCCTTTTTTGAGACGAGTGCATCAGATCGCACCACTGCTATTTGCAATATTTGTCTCAAGCGTATCTCGCGTGGCCAAAACATCAGCCGCTTGGGCACCACAAGCATGAGCAGACATATGTCGACCTGCCATGCAGCTCGTTGGCAAGCACACATAAAAGACCCACACCAAAGAACAAAGCGGACCTCTCCTTGCTCCTCATCAGCTGGGATCTCCATCCCCACTATATCTTCAGTCCTCTCTGAAAGCTGCTCTGAGAGGACTGAAGGTGTAGAATTAGGTGTGTCACAACCAAGTACTTGCAGTACACCGACGTCCGATTGTAGCAGGCAAATTTCCCTGCCCCAGCTGCTGGACCGTCGAAAGAAGTATACTCCCAGCCATCCACATGCCCAGCGGTTGAATGCTAGCTTGGCTAAATTGCTAGCACTTCAACTGCTGCCTTTTCAGTTGATAGACTCGGCCCCCTTCCGTGAGTTTGTTCAATGTGCGGTTCCTCAGTGGCAGGTTCCCAAACGCCACTTTTTCTCACGGAAGGCGATTCCGTCTCTCTACTGGCATGTGGAAGGCAATGTCCATGCCTCGCTGGACAGGGCGGTCAGCGGTAAGGTGCATATTACCGCTGACTCATGGTCCAGCAGGCATGGACAGGGACGTTATCTTTCTTTCACGGCCCATTGGGTCACTCTATTGGCAGCTGGGAGGGATGCAGGACAAGGTGCAGTAGTGTTGGAGGTTGTTCCGCCACCACGCCTCCAAAATGCTACTACTGGTTGTGACACACCTCTCTCCTCCACCCCCTCCTCTTCTTCTTCCTCCATGTCCTCTTCGAGTGCTCTGTCCTCGGAACCAGCGGTGCTCCGTAGGCGTACAAGGGGCTACGCGAGTACGCAGGCAAAAAGATGCCATGCCGTGCTTGCGCTGGTGTGTTTGGGGGACAGGAGCCACACTGGGCCAGAGGTTCTGGCAGCTCTGCAGGGGCAGGCCGAGAGGTGGTTGACGCCACGCCAGCTTAAGCCAGGAATGGTCATTTCTGATAATGGCACCAACCTCCTCTCCGCCCTGCGACAGGGGCAGCTCACCCATGTGCCCTGTATGGCTCACGTCCTCAACCTGGTGGTGCAGCGGTTCTTGGGCAGGTTCCCAGGCTTACAGGATGTCCTGAGGCAGGCCAGGAAAGTCTGTGTGCATTTCCGCCGATCTTATAATGCCAGTGCTCGGCTGACTGAGCTGCAAAAGGAGCTGAACCTGCCCAAGAACCGCCTAATATGTGACATGCTCACCAGGTGGAACTCAACGTTGGCCATGCTGCAGCGACTGCACACGCAGCAGAGGGCCATCAATGAGTACCTTTGCGACTACGGCACCAGGACAGGGTCAGGGGAGCTTGGCTTTTTTTCCCCACGCCAGTGGAGCATGATCAGGGATGCATGCACTGTCCTCTCACCATTTGAGGAGGCCACGAGGATGGTGAGCAGTGACAGTGCATGCATCAGTGACACTGTACCTCTTGTCCACCTGTTGGAGCATACGCTGCGTGGGATAATGGACAGGGCACTTGAGGCAGAACAGAGGCAGGAAGAGGAGGACTTCCTTGTCTCTCAAGGCCCCCTTTATCCAGACAATGTTCCTTCTGTCCCACCCATCACACAGGAAGAGGAGGAGGAGGAGGAGGAGGAGGAGGATTGTGTGAGCATGGAGGTGGAGCCTGGCACTCAGCATCAGCAGCAGCAGTCTTTTAGGGATGATGTACAGTCCCAACAAACCAGTGGACTTGTACGTGGCTGGGAGGAGGTGGCTGGCGATCATGTCATCCTCAGTGACCCAGAAGACTCCGGACCGAATGCCTCAGCTAACCTACGCTGCATGGCCTCCCTGATCCTGCAAAGCCTGCGGAAGGATCCTCGTGTTCTTCGGATCAAGGAGAGTGACCATTACTGGCTGGCCACTCTCTTTGATCCACGGTACAAGGGTAAGGTTGCGGACCTTATCTTGCCGTCGCAGAGGGAGCAGAGGATGAGACATCTCAGGGAGGCCTTGCAGAAAGGTCTGTGCAACGCGTTCCCAGAAACTGGGAGGTTACAAACTCCTGGTCCTGGACGACGAGTTGCTGAGGCTTCGGTCAGTAGCAGAAGGAGCGGTGGGGAAGGTGGACGTCTGACCGATGCGTTCAGACAATTTTTTAGTCCGCAGCCCCAAGGTATGATCGGTTCCAGCAACCATCGCCAGCGTCTGATATACATGGTGCAGGAATACCTAGGGGCAAGGTCAGACTTGGACACCTTTCCCACCGAAAATCCTCTGGCTTACTGGGTCCTGAGGATGGATCACTGGCCAGAGCTTGCACAGTATGCAATTGAGCTACTGGCCTGTCCTGCATCCAGCGTTCTTTCCGAACGCACATTCAGTGCTGCTGGAGGATTTGTCACCGATCATAGGGTGCGCCTGTCCACCGACTCGGTTGATCGACTGACCTTCATAAAAATGAATCAGTCTTGGATCACCACCAGCTACCAGACACCTGAAGCGGATATAACGGAATAATTTATAATGTCACATCCCTTCAAGACTGCCTATGCTGATGCTGAGTGACTGTCCTGTTATGTTCACTGACTATCCTCTTCCTCCTCCTCAATGATCCATGCCACCACACCAGTGCCTAAGGCACAATTTTTCAGCCCCTGTATAACAGGGGCGTGTAATTACAATTTTTTAAAAAGATGCTTCGCAACAGGTGTGACTGCTGTGCTCAGAGTACAGTATCTGTGAGGGGTTGCAGTGTTGTGGCACCAGCACCAGTGCCTAAGGCACAATTTTTCAGCCCCTGTTGGGGCGTGTAATTACAATTTTTAGGCAATGCTTTGCAACAGGTCTCATTGCTGTGCTCAGAGTACAGTATCTGTGAGGGGTTGCAGTGTTGTGGCACCAGCACCAGTGCCTAAGGCACAATTTTTCAGCCCCTGTATAACAGGGGCGTGTAATTACAATTTTTTAAAAAGATGCTTCGCAACAGGTGTGACTGCTGTGCTCAGAGTACAGTATCTGTGAGGGGTTGCAGTGTTGTGGCACCAGCACCAGTGCCTAAGGCACAATTTTTCAGCCCCTGTTGGGGCGTGTAATTACAATTTTTAGGCAATGCTTTGCAACAGGTCTCATTGCTGTGCTCAGAGTACAGTATCTGTGAGGGGTTGCAGTGTTGTGGCACCAGCACCAGTGCCTAAGGCACAATTTTTCAGCCCCTGTATAACAGGGGCGTGTAATTACAATTTTTTAAAAAGATGCTTCGCAACAGGTGTGACTGCTGTGCTCCAAGTACAGTATCTGTGAGGGGTTGCAGTGTTGTGGCACCAGCACCAATGCCTAAGGCACAATTTTTCAGCCCCTGTTTAACAGGGGCGTGTAATTACAAATCTTGATCTAATAGTTCACAGCAGGGCCCATTCCTGCGCCCACCAAGAGTAACTATGAGGGCCTACAGTCTTGTGGCAACACCGTCCACCACCACCACCACCACCAAAGGCCCAATTTTTCTGCCCTGTTCAACAGGTGCATGCAATTACAAATCTTGATCTAATAACTCACAGCAGGGCCCATTCCTGCACCCACCAAGAGTAACTGTGAGGGCTTACAGTCTTGTGGCAACACCGTCCACCACCACCACCACCACCACCAAAGGCCCAATTTTTCTGCCCGGTTCAACAGGTGCATGCAAGTACAAATCTTGATCTATTAACTCACAGCAGGGCCCATTCCTGTGCCCACCAGTCTTGTGGTTACACCAATATCTAATAGGGCAAATTTCTGCAGAGTATATACGGCAGGCCCCTACTTTCAAACATCCAACTTACAAACGACTCCTACTTGCAAACGGCAAGAGAAAACAGGAAGTGAGAGGAAATCTACCCCTAGGAAGGAAAATTCTATCCTGTTAGATTTAATTTGGGAAAAAGGTATCTCCTCTCTACTGATGCTTTATCACCAATCCTTGTTTCAATTAAAACCCCACTTTTCCAAAAACATTTGTCATTGGGACGGAAAGTGAGGTGACATGTTCTGAACAGATGTGCAAAGACAGCAAATGTTACAGGGGTGATAACCCCTCCCTATGTTCTCCAAAAAGCTTAAAAATTGATTTTTTTGGGATGTAGCTACACTTCATAATGTACCTGTTCAGATTCTACTTAAGAACAAACCTACAGTCCATGTCTTTTTTGCACCACCTATATACTGCTGTTCAGAGTATATAGGGTTGTAGGTATAGGGTTTTATTTTGGGTGCGGGGTCCCCCTTAGTATCCATACAAGACCCAAAGGGGCTGGGGTGGGGGGGGGGGGGTGATGGGGTAGCCATGCCATTTTTCTCAAGGATTTTCAGCCATATGGCGGCCAGGACAAGACATGACATTAAAGCCGCAAGTGGTTTTAAATGGCTTCTTTTTTTCCTTTACAAATGTCATTTTGTGCAAGGACAGTTCTAAACACGGGAAACACATGCCACTTCACAGGCATACTTTAGACACCCCCCAGGTACCGTATTTAAAGGAAAATTTCACTTTTTTTTTTTTCACTTTATGCATCATTAAAATGACTGCTCCCGAAAAACCTTTAGTTTTTAAAATTTCTTTTTGCATTGATATATGTCCCCTGGGGCAGGACCCGGGTCCCCAAACCTGTTTTATAACATTAACATGCATATTGGCCGTTGTAATTAGCAATTTTGATTTCGAACGTTCGCGTCCATTATAACGAATAGGGTTCGAAAATTCGCGCGAACTTTCGGTCCGTTCGAAGGTTCTGGTGCGAACCGAACCCGGGGGTGTTCGGCTCATCCCTAGTGGGGATAGAGGATGAATTGGAGGATCTGGAAGGTGGAGGAGTGGGACCCTTTTCCTAACCTGTAGCCTTTTGGAGATGTTCCCAACAAGCTGCATCGTGAGAGTTTGGATGTTCTTTCATGCATATTTTACCCAAATGGCTGCTACTATTGCCATACTTGATCCGTTTGAGGCAGAGACTTCAAAAAACAATGGTTTGGTCTGCTGCACTTGTGCTCAAAAAAGCCCACATAGCTGAGGTCTGAGGAGCAGATGGGGAAGAACTGAGCTCTATCAGGGAATAAAGGGGCTTATTTCACTTCTCTGCCTACTCCTGGATGATATCCTGCATTGTGCCCCTTACTCACTTTACTCCTCTGCTCTATTGGGCACGCAGGTACAGGCATGCTGCAGCTGCAGGAACATCACTGCCAATTTTTGTTCATCACTGGTGTCTTCTCCTTCTAGGATCCCATTCATCTCCTCCTAAACCTTAGAAACAACACCACAGCCAATTAATTGCATTCTCTTGCAGCAAATGGCTGCCGCTATGTTCAAATAATTCAATTGATTCCTCTATGCCAGTTAGTGGAGTAATGTCAGGGGTAGCTGTAAATTAGAAATCAGAATATGCTGCTTTGGGATGCTGTTTATTTTGGGAAGGGAGGTTAACCCATGACCATAGGATTCTAGATTACATTTTTGCTGCTGCCTGCCCTTCCTACTGAATGTAACCCCCCCCCCCATTCTTAATTTGTTTCCGACTGCCCTCCTCCCTGAATTGTGGAAGGGTGGACAGCCTCTGGCTATAGGCTTTCCTCCTGCACCTATGCCTCCAGTGTCTTCTACAATTAAGAAAGATATATATATATATATATATATATATATATCTTTAAAAAATGTTGAGTGCCTGGGACTCTGGGAGGAAAAAAGATTAGGCTGGCAAAGCAAACGATTTGCAGATATGCTTGGCCTCCACTGTGTGTATCAATACCAAAAACAATACATTAAAAAATATGAAAATAAAAATTTCAAAAATAACAAATTAAAACAAAACAAAAAAATTGCAGATGAAAATCTGCCACTCTGGGGCAAGGCAGGCTAGGAAACTTGTGTTACCAGTCATAAACTATATGTGCTCAAATCATAATGAATAAGCTTGCAGCAATGTTATAAGTGAAAAAACTAAAATAACACAATTTATATGAAAATATTAGTGACAATGGGGGTTATTTACGAAAGGCAAATCCATTTTTGCACTACAAGTGCAAACTACAAGTGCAAAGTGCACTTGAAATTGCACTGAAAGTGCACTTGGAAGTGCAGTCGCTGTAAATCTGAGGGGCAGATCTGAAATGAGGGGAAGCTCTGCTGAATTTATTATCCAATCATGTGCAAGCTAAAATGCGTTTTTTTATTTTCCTTGCATGCCCCCCCTCGGATCTACAGGGACTGCACTTTCAGTGCAATTTTAAGTGCACTTTGCACTTGTAGTTTGCACTTGTAGTGCAAAGTGGATTTGCCTTTAGTAAATAACCCCCAATGTCCCCAAAAGACAGTGCTATATAACACTGAATATAAAGAGCTAAATGCAGTGCCACAAGTAACATTTCAAAACACTAAAGGTGTCAAAGTGTAGCAAATGCACTTATCGAAACCAAAAGGATCTCTTGATTAAAAGAGATCCAAAAAGGCCTGGTTGACACACAGCCTTGACAGCCTGTAGTATCCAGCAAAATGGAAAATTGTTATCACTTACCGTAATTTTCCTTTCCTGGCTCATCCTCACGTCAGCACATAACGGGTTAACAAAGATAAACAAGAAAAGACGCCACTTAGTTTAAAAACTGTTACACTTTAATAGCACATAGTATCAAAGCACTCACTTCTTAACAAACTGTAAGAGGCACATAAGGGTCCGGGCAACGATCACATTCGGCTTGCTGGCAGTCTCAGAAGAAGGTAGACATCCGTGCGTGCTGAGCGAGAGCCGGTGTAAAGTCCATGTAGATGTTTTCCGGGCAATCACTCGGTGAACCAGGAGGAGGGCTGGAGCACAAAGCTAGAGTCTAACTGAGACGCAACGCTCAGCGGAGTGACATCACGACCAGCATGCAACGCGTTTCGATGTTAGCACAGAGAAACAATGTGAGTCACTGCGTGCATCTTTATCAAGCAAGTATCTGAATAACTGCATACAGCCTTTTTATATGCCTAAGGTGATGCTACCACCTTGTGGGGCTAGTTGTAAGTACACCCATAGAAAATAGGCATCACACACTAGTGCTGGCAATATTTAAAAGGAAAATAACAAATACTAAATAATGTAATAATACTAAACTGGACATATACATGAACACCATATAAATCCGATTATGTAATATGGTAAACAATTATTAAAAAGCTTTTCCTTTTAGTACGTACAAAACTTTTAAGATATAATAACATTGGAAATGATCGATATATACAACATTTTCAAAAAAAAATCAATCATAATAGATACCTGATGATAGAAAATTTAAGAATAATATTTGTATATAAAAGTAAATTAATCTATTATACAAAATTAGTGATGGTAGATGGACGACTCAACACTAAATTGTGGTTGTGGTAGAAAAAAGGGGACAACTATTAATGAAAAAGGAACACTGCAAATGGGCATACAATTGGTAGGGGATAATTAGAATATTTTTGGAAATCTAGTTCTGTGATGCAAGAGCAATTTCATATAAGTGGAACAATTACAAATTATGCAGATAAAAATGCATAATGCATGACCAGATAAAAAGAATGAAAAATATAAAAATGAATAAATGAATATTCATAATAAAGTGGAAATTTCGAATTCTTCATTGATACTCGCAGGAGTGAGGGTATCCAAAGAATAGATCCAAAAAGTCTCCCGTTCAGAGTATGGAATCTTTCAACCTCTGATATTATATTCGGAATTTGTTCCACAATCCACACTCTGAGGCCTTCTGTGGATTTGTGATGACACCCAGCAAAATGACGGGGCACACAATGCTTATCTTTTCCACCTTCTATTTTTCTTCTGTGTTCGCCAAAACGTTGGCGTAAGGGTCTTATGGTGCGGCCTACATATAACAATTTGCAAAGGCAAGTTAACACATAAACGACAAAATCTGAACTGCAATTGTAAAAAGCCCCCAGAAGATGTGTTTTTCCTTTTGTGATGAATTGGTTTTGTCCATGATCTATAAAAGGAACATGTTTTGCACAAGTTTTTTCTGCATTGAAACGTGTCTTTTAAAGGGAACATATCAATGTGTTGCAACAGGGAAGTTTTTTTGCACTTCAATTTGCTAGGAGCTATTCTATTCTTCAGATTTGTGGCTCTTCTGTAGGTAACCCTAGGGGTGTCAGTAAGAACGGATTTTAGGTGTGGATCTTCCAATAATATGGGCCAGTTTTTTTTTTATAAATGGATTCCATTTTATTGGACTCTGTATGGAACCTTGTTATAAATCGAATGGACGGATCAAACTTGTCTGTGCGGTCCTCATTCTGAGTGCTGAGGGGTACTCAAGGCTCCAAATAATAATTGTATGCATGATCTATCAATGAAGTTGGATACTCCTTGTAATACAACTTCTTTTTAAGAATTGTGCTTTGTTCAATATAATCTGTTTTTTTGGTGCAATTTTGCCCCAATCGGCAGAATTGGCCTCTAGGGATATTATTTGTCCACTTTTTGTAGTGGCAACTTTTAAAATGAAGTAAGGAGTTGCCTGCTGTTGGCTTAAAATGATTTTTGGCCTGAATATCTTTACCTGAGTGATAGAGGTCCAAATCAAGAAAAGTCAGTCTGTCCTTATCCCAAACATGGGTAAAAGACAGACCACATGTGTTTTGATTGCAGTGATTGGCAAAGTCATCGATGACATCACCACCACCATCCCAGATGATGACGATGTCATTGATGTACCTGCCATAGAACACCAAATTTTTTGAAAAAGGATTATTAGCCACATGTATCTATCCTCCCATACACCCATGGCCAAATTGGCATAGGACGGCGCAAAATTCGTGCCCATTGCAGTACCCTTGATCTGTAAAAAATAACGGGTTAACACCTCCTTTGGAGCCCCCCCATGACCACATGTTCTAAGCGGAATAAAAAAGGGCCTCTCCGCCAACGAAGATGTTCGATACCCTAGCCTGCGACAGGCCAGGAGGGAGTCCTATGCCGATGTGAGGATGGGCCAGGAGAGGAAAATTACAATAAGTGATAACAATTTTCCATCTTCCTTGTCCATCCTCTCGTCAGCACATAACAGGATATACCAAAGCCAATATAGGGTGGGAGAGAACAAATGAAAAGAGACATGGACAAAGAAAAGCTGCTAAAGCCAGAAAGAATTGATCTCTCTTGTCCTAAGCTTGCTGACCGCATATTTATTTTGTAAGGTTGAATGAAGGCAGCGCCAGACCTTCAAGCTAACCCTTACCTTTATCTTTCAAACAATCTTGGCATAACTGCCCCAAAGGCTGCCACCCTTCTAGTAAAAAATGCTTGCAATTGTTTCAGAGCAGAAAAGTGTGCTTCCTGCATGCCAATCTAATCACCCTGGTAACCCAAGAGTGGATGACTCTTGAGGGCCTGATGGCTAAATGAAAAGATTGTACACTTTCCTCTTTCGGCCAAGTACACTGTTAGCAACTCAACCATGCACAAGAAAACTGAAGTCTTCCTGCTGTGCACTCAGTGCCTCTCGTGTGAAAACTCCAGAAAAAAACTGGGAAGTAGTCCCTCCGAAATTGGATACAACTTTAAAATTGAACTCTGGAGATAGATGTGGTATCCCTATCTCTGGTAAAAAGGAAAAAAAAAAAAAAAGACACCAAAGGGCCCTTGCAGGAAAGTGTTGCAATCTTCAACATCTTTCTGTCTGAAGTAATTGCTGTCAGAACTAGTTTTACCGTGAGGTACTTCAATGGAAATTAAACCTATTGGAGCAAAGGGTGCTCTCAGATCCAAGCCTAAGTCCCACAGAGGGAACCAGGATTTCCCTCAAGGTCATATGGATTGTCATCTGGAAGAAGCATCTGGTCACTGGCTTTTGCACCCATCTGCAGCCTGTGAAAAGATAAAGTAGTAATCTGTACCTTAAATGGAGTTGTATGCCAGACCAACCTCTAGCGCTGACTGTAAAATGTCAAGGATTTTGGCTAGAGCAGGGAACACAGGAGAAAATGCTTTGGCTGAGCAGACAAAACAGACTTCTTTCATATCCTCTCCTATGTAGCGTTCATGGATGATCTTCTGATCACCAAGGTCTGAAAAAGATAAAGTAGTAATCTGTACCTTAAATGGAGTTGTATGCCAGACCAACCTCTAGCGCTGACTGTAAAATGTCAAGGATTTTGGCTAGAGCAGGGAACACAGGAGAAAATGCTTTGGCTGAGCAGACAAAACAGACTTCTTTCATATCCTCTCCTATGTAGCGTTCATGGATGATCTTCTGATCAACCTCAGATGAGAATCCCTGCACCTCTAGTGTAGCCTATTCCATAGCCAGGCTATTAAAAGTAGTCTTATTTGATTAGGGAGCTGTTACTGACCTTGCCATAAAGGATTTCATTTGACCAGAGACAAAGATCAAACAGAGAATTCCATGGCACTGTGAACCTTTGGTATGACGGAGTCTTTGCATTGGTATCCTGTTGCAAATATCAGAAGCTGCATGTTCAGTGAAGTCTCCCTGAGAGCTACTGCTGGAATGCCCCATAGGGCCAATATTGGTATGAGGCACTTGTTGAAAAAAAATATTCTGCCTAACTGAACCAATATTTGGATTTGCTTCCCTGGCAAGAAGGCCAACCTTAACTCACTAAGTGATTCTCTGCCCCACAAAAAGTTTTTTTGCAAGATGCAACAAGAAAAATACTTTTGGTGTCCCCTTTTTAGGCAATGTAGGCTACTACTGTCTTGTTGTCAACCTTACTCAGGCCTCCTTGAAAATCTTGAAAGGCTTGGCAATGCTAGAAAAAGGCTTTCTTCCATTTAAGATACTTGGGGAGTCTGCGCTTCACCGCTCATCAATGGCCTTGCACTTGTTTCTTCAGATTGTGGACTCCCCAGCCCCAGAGACTGGCATCTGGCTTCAGAATCATCCTATCTCCTGGGCTGAGAGGCATGCCTCCAAAAGAAGCTCTTGATGTATATGAACACATTCTATTCCTTCTAACTGAAAAAGGTCAGGAGGCTCCTGCCTTAGGTACTAGAAAAACTGGGGAGAAAGGCCCCCAGATGATTCTATTCTTTTGGCATCACTGGCTCGATGGCCTTGTGGCAGTGTAAACATTTTGCAGACATTTTCTCTTCTGGAGATCTGTTCTCCATTGTCCACCCACCTGTCTTCTGGACCCACTGGTCTTTGGCGATTGTTGTCCAAACCCTCCAGAAGGAGGCTACAATAATCTACTTCACTCAGGCCCCCTGCCCCCCAACTGGAAGAGACTTGTTGGACGCACCTTTAAAAGAGACTTTCCAGCCATCTTAGCAGCTTGCTCTGGACTTTATTTCATGTCAAAAGTAACTTTGAGATACCTCCACTGTGATCTATTAAATCTGCAGCCTGTCCTATAAGATTTGGCCTCCTGCACCCTCTGAAGTTCAGTGGGCTTGAGTAATGGATGGCAGCTTCCTCTTACTAGTCTGTGGCCACCGTCCAGACTTTTCCTCCTGTCATTCGCTTAATTGCGTTGTTCAGCATTTGGCCGAACAATAACCTCCCATTATAGGAAATGTCGAATGCTTGTGTAAAAGTTCTTTCTGCCCTCCAGTGGCATAACCACAATGCTCCCATAGCAGTGACTGAGTGTACCAGCTCTTGTACTAGGTCTATTAAAAACATCAAACCAAAAGTCAGTTGCCAGGTTCCACTTTTTCCAGAAACTGTGCCAAATCTTGCAGTTTTCCAATAGTGAATTTAATGCCATTTCTATAGTTTATGTATTGCTGGTTGGCAGGCAAAATCTGTCACTGTATAGATTCTGTGCAAGCCTGATGGCCAGATCTCCACAGTTTCTGGATGAGTGTTTTTTTGATGCATTCTACATGCGTTTTGCCACTTTCCAGTGTTCCTATAAAGAAACAAGGCAACATTCTACTCTTGTTGACTGCACTGGAATGTGCTGTACTGGTTTGAACTAAGTAATTGGAATCAAAGTTGAACACTGTCCATGCGTTCTTGATACAGAATAAAAAACGCACTGGACTGCATCTGGTGTGAACAAGTCCATATTCTCATCAATAGAATCTCTAAAGGCAACCAAATTATAAAAAAGGCAAAAACACTTGCTGCACCGGACACTAGAGGGCAGCATCCACCCCTGGAAGTGCAGTGCATAAACATACAGCAGCCATCTTATATGGATAAAACTTAGGGAACCTGTTACTGTAAATTGGTCTTCTGACGAGGTCTCTGTAATCTTGCATCAACCAACTCTTTACGCTCTATCATTGTGGGAAAAGACTATCCTCCATCAACGAGCGATTTACGCTCCATCATTGTGGGAAAAGACCATCCTCCAACAACAAGCGTTTTATGCTCCATCATTGTGGGAAAAGACCATCCTCCAACAACAAGCGTTTTATGCTCCATCATTGTGGGAAAAGACTATTCTCCATCAACGAGCGATTTACACTCTATCATTATAGGTGTTGCTTGTGGCATGGATATTTGCAGCATACTTTCTGCTATAGCCGCCTTCATAGGGCTTAGAATTTTGCACAACCCCCATCCTTGTGAGGCAACCTGTGCAATTTCATTTCTCTGCCACTGCAGACTGCATGCAGGCCCAAAATGCATCCGGAGCTGGGCGAGGCATTTCCTATCATGCTGGTATAAACGCATGTGCCAATTTCCGGGATCCTGTCCCTTCACAGGGTAAGTGGATACAACTCCTTTCAAGTGTATTGACCACATGCTTAATGTATGTGACAACCTGTTAGGTGTCATCATCCTGGTCAGGATAAAATTATCGTTGCTCCAAAATAAAGCAAAACACCTTAAATTTACATAATTTCCTTGAGCACTCTTTTAAAAACCATGTCCCACGTTGCCCATTCCTACCTTTGCTAATCTTCTGTGCCACTAACAGGTGTTGCACAAATATATGGAGAAAAGCATCTTACCTCTCACCAAAAAACATGGAACCCCGACTCTTTAAGAGACACATTAGACACAGTCAGAGTCTGAGACAAAAAAACAAACAGTCAGACTGTCAAAACCACAGAAGTTCACCGCATAGCAGGGGAGCTAGGACAGCACATCCAAAGACAGACAGGAGACTCAGCCAGAATCGGAGGTCCTTTACCTGGCAGGACTGCAGAGAGAGAGAGGGATAGAAGCCCTCCCAACTGCAGACCTCCAAGATCATTTACCCCATTGCATGGCGACTGGTGGGTCCAATCCTGTGCTGCCCATCTCCCTACACTCTGCGACACCATTCACAGCCGCTCTCAGACTGACAATAAAACCAGGAGAGCAGTGCAGTTCACTGCATATAAAAAGACAGGAAAAAAACAAAACAAAGGCAGAGGCAATGATGACATTGCAGAGCCCTTACAATACCACACCTGTACAATATATCAATGCTGTTTAAGCATCATTTTGCCCGTGGCCTTGGCACAAGGCACCCAGTTCTTAAAAAGTATTTAACTTCAGCATTCAGGGTCTTCCAACTCCATGAGAGGCTGAACATGGAGGGGCAGGGGGTTGCAGCAAATAAATTACTTCGAGCCGGTTCACACCAGGGCGACTCAGGATCCGACTTCAGGTCGCCCCGAGACGCCCCAAGTCGCCCCAAGTCATGTAATGTTAGTCTATGGAGCAGTCTTTATGCACACTACAGAAGTCGCTCCGACTTCAAAAAAGGTTCCTGTACTACTTGAAAACGACTTCTAGGCGACTTGTACCCATTGATTTCAATGGAAGTAGCCTCCAAAGTCGGATCACTGTCTTAACTGAAGCAACTTTACAGGAAGAGAAAATAGTTTTCTTAGGCAAACCCCTCCCTTCCACAGAGCTGATTATTGTTTGATTGGCCACTGGCAAAGTCGCCTGTCCTGGAGGAAACTTGAAGTTGCCTCGAAGTTGCCTTGTAAAGTCGCGCTGGAAGTCGTGTTGCCCCAGTGTGAACCGGCTCTTACCAACTGCAATCAACATGTGGCCTGGAGCAGAAAAAAACAAACAAACATCCTAATTGGGGGAGGGGCTGTTTGTTATTCAGCTTGGAACAAAGGAGGTGTTAACCCGTTATGCATACCTCCCAACTTTTCAAATGTCCACTGCGGGACATTCATTTGAATTTGTGTCCGTGCGGGAAGTTTCCGCAGAATCCGTGCGTGTTGGGAGGTATGCGTTATCTGCTGACGGGAGGATGGGCCAGCCCAGGAACACTAGCTTGAGCTCATCAACACATGTAATGAAAGGGGAACACAAAGGCACATCTAAAGCCCCTTTCACACTGAGGCATTTTTACCGCGCTTTCGCGGTAAAAATAGCGCTGTAAAAATGCCTGAAATAATCCTACCCCATCATTCTCAATGTGAAAGCCCTGAGGGCTTTCACACTGAGGCATTTTGCTGGCTGTGTGTTGGAAAAAATCCTGCAAACAGCTTATTTGGAGCATCTTTAGGGCGCTAAAAATAACGCTGTAAAAACGCCTATCTCCATTAAAATGAATGAGTAACGCGGTAAAACGCGGTAAAACACATAGGCATTAGCGCTATTTTTACCGCGAACGCGGTAAAAATGGGGTAAAAACACGGTAAAACACATAGGCGTTAGCGCTATTTTACTGCAAATGCTGTAAAAACGCATTTGACCTGTCATGGCAGTGCCACCTACAGGCCACAGGAAACTGCACACCGGTACAACACCTGAGGAACAAATAACCAAAACTATCAATAAAAGCGGTCTGAGCCTGGCTACTAGCTCAGACAAACCCCTAAATTTAGGCACACAGCACCCCTCAAAGTAGAGGGGCGCTACACATATACTCTTTTAGAGGAGGTTATTTGTATTCAAAGAAACATGGTGTTCCAAACAATTAGCACAGTATGTTTTTGTGAAGTCATTCCTACACATGCTGACCAGAAGCACCAGCCCTTTGCTGATGAGGCCCATTTTAGGCCAAAATACTACTGGCCATGCAGGGACATACTGTAACTACAGATCATGGGGCTCCATAGCAAAAAATACGATGTCCCCCAGTGACATGACCACTGTCTTTAAACTTAACATAAAATATGTGTGAATAAAGGGCCAGTAGCAGGAAAACTCTCAACATAGTATATTTCACTACAAGAGTTGTAATACTGTTATAATATTGTACAGTATATTATGACATAACTGCTAGCACTTATGAAAACAACCACGCTATAATCATAAAACATTTTTTAATTGTATTTTTTCAGAACCACAAACAGTTTTTAGTAGAGAATACACATACACTTTAAATGTTACAGCTTCAGGAAGACTATTCTAGGCATACAGGGTTAGGATCAGCGCTGGCCAGGATAACCAGAGGCTCTATGGGTAATAAATCTACACGGCTAAGACAGCTAAACAGATTCTCTTTCCTGACAGACTCCATGGCAGCCTACGTGTGGGTTAATCCCGCCCCTCATACCTCATAGGACCCTTCTCCCATAAATCTTTGCTCTGGGCCAGAGGCCGTGTTCCTTTTTTTGTCCTCCTCCTAGGACCAAGTAATGCAGGCCTGGCGGTGTGCACGGCGATACGTTGGTGGTTAGCGGTGATCCTCTCTGCAGTCCAGCAATCCTAGCTATTAGCAGGTGGACATGGGCGATATGATGTGATACCATGAAGAGCTTACTAACCTGGCCATTGGCAGGCAAGCAGCAATATGGCCAAACGTCCCAGCTATTAGCGGGAGGCTTTGTAAACGCCCGATCATGCGGTGGGTCGAGCGAACAGCTCCCCAGTCCCAGGTTCTGGTCCGGATCGTGCCATGGTGGTGGTAATGTACAAAGATATTCCTTTTATATGGCAGCCGTATCTCTGTGTTTTGTGTGTCTCCTTATTTTCTATCAAGCTCCAGTGAGTGGCCACGGCGGCTGGAGCGCAGCTGCGTTCCAGCTCGCCGTTTCAGGACGTCGCTGCGCATCCGCAAGCCGCGAACAAAGATTCCGTGCTTGGTTCGTGCAGGCGCAGTTTCGCCAAAATGGCGGCGGTCGCGCATGCGATTGGCCGCCACCGGATGGCAACCGCTATGGGGCGGTGACATCGTTTACGGTGGCAGATTTAAATAGCTGTCAAAGCAGCTATTACTTGGGATGACTTGCAGGCTTATGCGATATTTACCCAGGCACTGGGCTCTGGTTTACAAGGTAAATTGTTTGCTGCAGGCTCCCTGGGTGCTGGCTATGTTTTGTTATGTGCTCTCTCATGCCTGTTGTCACTCCTGTTTCTCATAACGCTTTAATGATTCATTTCACTTTCAAACTGCCTTGCCATGGATCTGTCACCGCCCTCTTGTGGCCAACCCTTGCGCTTCAGGTAGGATTTATTTCTTTTCTACCTGTGATGCTTGGGTTCACTCATTCAGGAGCTCTTAACCCTTTCTTTTTCACTCAGCTCTTCTAGGTCTGAACACCAAAGCACGGCAAAGACCGTCCTAGGTCTCAACGTTGTCACTCCTCTTCAAGGTCCAGACGTCAGATCTTCCTTTAGATCTAGGTACCACAGATAGGAGTCTAAAACCACCTCTGGGCGTCACTCTCACCGCCACTCCAGCCGCTCTGTGAGGAAAGCCTGCTGGGTATGCGGGGCCCAGGTTCCTAAAGGCAAATCGCTCTGCGAGCGATGCTTTTCTAAAGTCGCATAAGAAAGAGAGGGTGGACACCAACAAGTGGAAGCACTGGTCAGAAAGGTGGTCCATGAGTCCCTGAGTAAAGGGGATTCTGGTCATACCCACAACCCTGCTGGCGACACTATGTCAGTCCCTATTAGGGATGATCTCAAGGCTCCAGGCCCTTCACAGCTGAGCCATTCCTCAATTGAAGCCTCAGACAGTGAGGTGGAGGTAGATGACCCTGGTGCAGGTTTTGAATTTGCCCTAGTACCACAGCTGGTCAAAAGCTGTCAAAGAAGCTTTGAGATGGAAGAGCCAGTGGAGGCACCCTCCAAACAGAGGAAATATTTTAAACACCTCAAAAAAGAACACCCTAATTTCTCCTTTTTGGGTGAACTCAGCGCAATAATTACCGACGAATGGGGTGGTGTTGAAAGGAAGAATTGCCTGTTAATGAAGGTATCAAAAATGTACCCATTTAAAAGCAAGGATGTAAAACACCTGGAGTCGGCTCCTCTCATTGACTCAGCCCTAATGAGGATGGTGAGGCACGTCACACTCCCATTGGAGGATACTGTTTCCTTTAGGAATTGCCTGGAGTGGAAAATTTATACCGACCTCAAGCGGATCTACATTACAGCAGGTATGACCTGCAAACCAGCTCTAGCTCTCGCAGCCCTTTCTAAAGCGATGGAAGTCTGGACAGACGACGAAGATGCTTCTCTGAGGAGCATCTTGGAAGAACTGGCCAGGAGCTCACCTATTCATGGGCTAAGGTTGACGTTGGCTTTTCTCGTGGGGCTTCCCTAGACATAATTCGCCTGGTGGCTCAGATCATGCTGACATCTGTCACGGCTAAGCGTGCCTTGTGGCTGCGCCCATGGGTAGCTGACCCTGCCTCCAAGCAGGCATGGTGCAGGATTCCATTTGGGGGTTCGTCCCTCTTTGGGAACATATCGGACAGTGCCATCACCCGTGCCACAGGGGGCAAGTCGGGGTTCCTTTCCCAGGATCGCCATCTGCTAAACCAGAAAAGAACACAGCCCAGGCAAAGTTCAGATCGAGCAAGGAATGCTCGCTACTATAGGCCTGGCCGTGAGTTCAAGAAGACCTGGAAGAAAAAACAGGCTTCAGGCCAGAAGTTTTCAAAAGGGGCATCTTCCGGTGGACAAGAATCCCCTAAGTCTTTATGATATTTCACCTGCCTAAAACAGAGCGAGTCGGCATCCTTGCCTCTCTCGGAAGAGAAAAAGCGAATTCCCCTGTCTCTCTTGTGGCTCAGGGCGCTGCAATTCCAGTTCCAGATGACAAAAGGTTTTAAGGGGTCTACTCGCCCCTCTTCATGGTGTTGAAGAAAAACGTCTCCTGGAGGCCAGTTATAGACCTAACCCACTTGAATTATTTTATCTAGAAGGAGAAGTTCAAGATGGAGACACTACTCATGATCAGTCAAGCAATCCAACCAGGCGATTGGCTTGTCTCTATAGACCTGAAGGATGCCTACTTCCATATTCCGATAGCGTCAGAATTCCAGAAATACCTTTGCTTTGCTGTCGATTAAATCCGTCTGCAGTTCACCTGTCTCCCCTTCGGGCTTACATCGCCTCGTGTGTTTTCAAAACTTGTTGGCTGTCGTGACTCTGATCAGGACCAGAGGTGTCCGTCTGTATCACTATCTAGACGACCTGCTGTTGTCTCTGTTGTCTCGGGACAAGGAGGAGTTGCTAATCCACAGATCCCAGGTCATCTCCACTCTACTCGAGTTTGGTTGGCTTCTGTATCTGGAAAAGAGCCATCTGGATCCTACGCAGTCCTTGGTATTCCTCGGGGCACACTTCAACGCTATCAAGAGCACCATCTTTTTACCCCTGGAAAAATCCCAGTGATCCGGGACAGAGTTTGGCTTGCAATGTCGTCCTCATCTCCAAGCCTCTCAATGCCTAAAGATCATTGGTACCATGGTGGCAACAACACCCATGGTAAAGTGGGCTCAGTGGAAAATGCGGCCCTTCCAGAAGGGTTTCCTCCAGCAGTATAATCCAGGGTTTCGGGATCACTTTATCCAAATAACCTCATCCATGCGGGAGAGCTTTCCTTGGTGGCTACAACAGAGGAACCTCCTCAATTGTCACTCCATCGCACCTGTGTCTTGGGTCACCATCACTACAGATGCCAGCAACAGGGGCTGACAGAAGTAGCCCAAGGCATATGGAATTTTCTCTCTCACAGGATAGTCTCCAATGTTCTGGAACTCCGGGCAGCGTTCTGCGCTCTGCAGGCCTTTCACCACTTAACAGCAGGAGACCTCCTAAGACTGGACAACACAACGGCAGTCGCATACATCAAGAGACAGGGGGTACTCCCAGTCTCTCCCTGTCAAAGGAAATAGAGCCCATCATGATCTGGGCCCAGAAAAACCTGGCCAACCTGACAGCTGTCTCTGGAGTCCAGAATGTTCAGGCAGATTTTCTGTTGAGAGTTTCTCTGGACAACGAGTGGACTTCCCCCCGAAGTCTTCAGGTGGGTCCTGTCCCTGGGAGTCATTCCGGAAGTAGACTTGTTTGCCTCCCCATGCAACTTCAGACTAGTGAGATACTACTAGAGTTGAGCGGGTAGCTGGATATTCGGGTCCGGCGGGTTCGGCCGAACTTCGGAAAAAAGTTCGGATTCGGGACCGAACTTTAACCCGAACCCGGACCCGGACCCCATTGAAGTCAATGGGGACCCGGACTTCTGACGACTAAAAAGGCTCTAAAAAAGTAATGGAAAGGGCTAGAGGGCTGCAAATGGCAGCAAAATGTTGTTAAGAACATGACAAGTGCTCTGCAAACAAATGTGGATAGGAAATAACTTAAAAGAACATAAAAAAAATAAAAAAATAAAAAAATATGCTGGAGGCCCCCTTTTCAGCAGAAGAGGTACAGGAAGTCATTAAGAACCTCAGAAACTCAACGGCACGATGCCACACATATGGTGGGAATGCCCCAGAATACGCCCTTTCTGGAATAAATTATTTAATTTAATGGATAAGCTAGTGGGAAAAT
Source organism: Rana muscosa (assembly GCA_029206835.1). Taxonomy (NCBI): domain Eukaryota; kingdom Metazoa; phylum Chordata; class Amphibia; order Anura; family Ranidae; genus Rana; species Rana muscosa. Next base: position 38,580,436 of record CM055119.1, read on the forward strand.
AAAATACTTTGAAATAAAAATGTAGCGGGGTGCTAAATTTAAGGAAAGTGTTTGAGTGGTAAATAGGCTCAAATACCCTAATTCTGTAGGATTCATGGACCATTTTGTCCTCGGGGGACAGTATTGGTGTGCAGTTCCCTGCGGCCTACAGGTGGCGCCTTTTGTGTCCCCTCTTGGCAGTAGTACAGCGGGGCGGGGAACCTGCTGTGCATGCCGGGAGAGCATATAAAAGGGGCAGACCTTTGGCCTGGGGGCTGATGTCCAGTGGGGTCCACGCCCAGGTGCCTTCGGCCTGGGTGCATGTGTTCCTGTTCCATCTCGGGCACCTTTAGCCCGGGGTGAGGTACTATCCTGGAGTTCTTGCTGCCCTGGGTATGGAGGCCTAGGGGCGGGAGTAAAGCCTGGAGTCCAGAGCCGCCTCGTGTAGGGAACCCTGTTCCAGGGAAGGGAGGATCATTCTGATGGACCGATGCGGGAGTCACGGTGAAGGAATGGTCTGTTGACTCCCTGGAGAGATGTCTTCCCCTTGATATGGGCTAGGTTCGTTGAAGGAGAAGCTCAAGGTCACCTTGACTGTATCAGAGGCCTTATTCAACCGGCCCGTGGCAGGGGCCTTATACACCCTGGTCTGTGGCTGAGACCAAAGTTCTCCAGGCCCGTGGCAGGGGCCTTGTACACCCGGTCTGTGGCAGAGACCAACCTCAATGTCTGTGGCAGAGACCGTGCGCCAAAAACTGTTTGAGAAACCTAAGCAGTGAAGTGAATGTGCTACGTTTGTGCCTGGACCTCCTCCACACCTTAAGCTGTCCTGTTTCTTTGCTCTAACCTTTTCTATCTGAGTACAGTTTATTTTGCCATGAGAGAATAAGAGTTGGAGTTTCAGCTGGTGTGGACATTGACTTTACTGGCAATTAAAGGACTTGCCTCTACCTACAGTAGAGGTGAGAATCATCCTCTGGAGGAGTTTTGACTCCGGCTGTGGACACGGCCCGTCAAGTACACCGCTCAACCTCTTTATATAGGAGGATACGGGCTGGTAGTGCGGTGTGCCTTTCTCCCTCCTGCGAAGAGCCAACAACATAAAGGCAGGTAAGGGGGAAAGAATCTGTGCGCTACAAAAAAATAAAATAAAAATTTTAATCTTGGCCTAGCAGGACGAGGTCCATATGGAGTAGGAGGTTGAGGTGGCGGTGGATGTGGCTGTGTAGGTGGAAGCGGCGGTGGAGGAGGACGAGGTAGCCAACACTGGTTCAAAAATACAACAATGGCTGGGTAAGGCCGTTGATGTGTCGAATTCTGTCCCCTGTCGAATAGTGTCCGCCCTGTACTGCGCTTGCTGAGTATGTAGGACAAGGGGATTTCAAAAATCTCCCAAGACTAACGGCGCCTGCGTGTTGAGTTCAGGTGAAGGCCACACCATCCGTGGTTCAAGCCGAGCCAAGCGAGGCCGCGATCGAAGCGAGCCCGTGAGGGGCCCTGTTACTATGTGCTACCGTATGTCCTCTTGGATGGTGGGGCTTGAACCTGCACTCACAGCGCAGGCGCCGTTCATCTTCGGAGATTTTGTGAATCTCCTTGTCCTCTGTACTGCGCAAGCGCTGCGCCTGCGCAGTACGGGCTGGGCACAATCCGATGGCCGGACAGTTTTTGTCACAACACCGGTATACATGTCTATTCTGCACAAGGTACGGACAAGTCCTGTGGGATCCATGCCTGGTTCATTTTAATGAACGTGAGCTTGTCCACATTGGCTCTGGACAGGCGGCTGCGCTTGTCTGTGATAACGCCCCCTGCCGTGCTAAATACACGTTCAGATAATACACTGGCTGCAGGGCAGGCCAGCACCTCCAAGGCATAAACGGCAAGCTCAGGCCATGTGCCCAATTTGGAGACCCAGAAGTTAAAGGGGGCAGACCCGTCATCCAGTACGTGTAGGCCTGTGGACACATACTGCTCAACCATGTTGGTGAAATGCTGCCTCCTGCTAAGACGTTCCATCTCAGCTGGTGGTGCTGGTTGTTGTGGCGTGCTGACAAAGCTTTTCCACATTTCGGCCATGCTAACCCTGCCTTCTGAGGTGCTGCCGGTGCCCCGGCTGCGTTGGCGACCTCTTCCTCCTCCTCTGCCTTCGCCTTGTGCTTCCACCGTACGCCCGCTGTCAGGTGGGAATGCCACCAGCAGCGCGTCTACCAGCGTGCGCTTGTACTCGCGCATCTTACGATCCCGCTCCAGTGAGGGAATTAAGGACGGTACGTTGTCCTTGTAACGGGGATCCAGCAGGGTGGCCACCCAGTAATCAGCACCAGTTAAAATGTGGGCAACTCGGCTGTCGTTGCGGAAACACTGTAGCATGTAATCGCTCATGTGTGCCAGGCTGCCCAGAGGCAAAGAAAAGCTGTCCTCTGTGGGAGGTGTATCGTCTGTGTCCTCTGTATCCCCCCAGCCACGCACCAGTAATGGCCACGAGCTGGTCTGAGTGCCACCCTGCTGTGAACATGGCTCCTCCTCCTCCTCCTCCTCCTCCTCCTCCTCCATCTCCTCCTCCACCTCGTCATCCTCCAGAACTGTGCCCTTTCTGCCGGACAATTGTGTACCTGGTGTTTGTTGGTGCAGGAACCCACCCTCGTAGCCACTTGTGAAAGACTGGCCTGAAAGCCTTTGAAATGATCCCGCTTCCTCCTCCTCCTCCTCATCCTCCTGTGCCACATCCTCTTCCATCATCGCACGAAGCGTTTTTTCAAGGAGGCATAGAACTGGGATAGTAACGCTGAGAACGGCGTCATTGGCACTGGCCATGTTGGTGGAGTACTCGAAACAGCGCAACAAGGCACACAGGTCTCGCATGGAGGCCCAGTTATTGGTGGTGAAGTGGTGCTGTTCCGCAGAGCGACTCACGCGTGATTGCTGCAGCTGAAACTCCACTATTGCCTGCTGCTGCTCGCACAGTCTGGCCAGCATGTGCAAGGTGGAGTTCCACCTTGTGGGCACGTCACATATGAGGCGGTGAGCGGGAAGGCTGAAGTTACGCTGCAGCGCTGACTGGCGAGCAGCAGCAGGGTGAGAACGCCGAAAGTGCGCACAGACAGCCCGCACTTTCTGCAGCAGCTCTGGCATATTGGGGTAATTTTTAAGGAACCTCTGGACCACCAAGTTCAGCACATGCGCCAGGCAAGGGATGTGCGTCAAACCGGCTAGACCCAGAGCTGCTACGAGATTTCGCCCATTATCGCACACCACCAGGCCGGGCTTGAGGCTCACTGACAGCAACCACTCATCGGTCTGTTGTTCCATGTCCCTCCACAACTCCTGCGCGGTGTGGGGATTTTCCCCCAAACAGGAAAGTTTTAAAACTGCCTGCTGTCGTTTACCCCTGGCTGTGCTGAAGTTGGTGGTGAAGGTGTTACGCTGAATGGATGAGGAGGCGGTAGAGAATGAGGAAGCGGAGAAGGAGGAGTTAGCAACAGGAGGCAAACTGAAGCGCCCTGCAATCCTCGGTGGTGGAAGGACATGCGCCAAACTTCTATCTGCCTCAGGCCCAGCCGCCACTGCATTTACCCAGTGTGCTGTTAGGGAGATATAACGTCCCTGACCGTGCTTACTGGTCCACGCATCCGTAGTTAGGTGGACCTTGCCACAGATGGCGTTGCGCAGTGCACACCTGATTTTGTCCCCCACCTGGTTGTGCAGGGAAGGGATGGCTCGCCTGGAAAAGTAGTGGCGGCTGGGCACGACGTACTGCGGGACAGCCAATGCCATCAGGCTTTTAAAACTCTGCGTCTCCACCAGACGGAATGACAGCATTTCAAAGGCCAGGAATTTTGAAATGCTGGCATTCAGGGCCAGGGATCGCGGGTGGCTAGGGGGGTACTTCCTCTTCCGCTCCAATGTTTGGGAGATAGAGAGCTGAACGCTTCCATGGGACATTGTGGAGATGGTTGGTGACCCAGGTGGTAGTGTTGCTGGCAGATCCTCTGTTTGCGGGGTGACAGGTGCCACTGTCACTACAGAGGTGGATGAAGAGGCCGAGACTGCAGCAGAAGAGGAAGCAGGAGGAGCCAGAGACCTTTCTTGGTTTTTGAGGTGTCTACTCCACTGCAGCTCGTGCTTTGCACTTAGATGCCTGGTCATGCAGCTTGTGCTCAGGTTGAGAACGTTTATGCCTCGCTTCAGGCTCTGATTGCACAGCGTGCAAACCACTCGTGTCTTGTCATCAACACACTGTGTGAAGAACTGCCACGCTAGGGAAGTCCTTGGACCTGGCTTTGGTGTGCTCGGTCCCTTGCTGCGTTGGGCAGTAGCAGATGTACTGTCTAGGGGACGAATGCTCCGTTTTTGCACCCTGCTCCCTCTTCTGCTGTGCTGGTGGCTCTGTGCGACCACCGCCTCTTCCTCCGAACTACACTGGTCACCTGCATAACGTTGATTCCATGTGGGGTCGAGGACCTCATCGTCCTCCACATCATCTTCCACCCAGTCTTCACCCCTGCCCTCCATGTCTGTCTGCACAATTGCGAAAGCAGCAGCAGTTGGCACCTGTGTTTCGTCATCATCCGAGACGTGCTGCGATGGTCCTCCCATGTACCCATCATGAAACATAAGTGGTTGGGCATCGGTGCACTCAATCTCTTCCACTTCTGGGGCAGGGCTAGGTGGATGGCCCTGGGAAACCCTGCTAACAGAGTCATCGAAAAGCAGAAGAGACTGCTGCATGATTTGGGGCTCAGACTGCTTGGCTGATTTGCAAGGGGGTGAGGTGAAAGACTGATGGACATGGTTCTTAGGTGCCAACTCTGATCTTTCATCAGAAGAGTGGGTGGGAGACAATGTGAAGGAACCCGAGGCACTGTCAGCAACCCAATCTACTATCGCCTGTACTTGTCCTGGCCTAAACATTGGTACAGCCTCATTAGGCGCGACAAAATACTGCCGCAGGCTCGGTCGCCTACTCGCACCTGAGGAAGGTGTTTCACTTGTGCGTGTAGCTGGCACAGATCCACCACGTCCTCTCCCTGCAACAGGAGCTCCACCAGCAGCACCACGACCGGGGCCACCACGTCCCTTTGACCTTCCCCTCATATTTTCCAAATTTAGGATCTTGCCCTAAATGGCGTTTTTTGGAAGACCACAACACACCCACAGTACGTAATGGCTGAAACGCACAGCTACAGAACTGCAGAAAATGCTATTCAAAAAAAAAAAGGTTGTTTTTTTTAGTATAGCACAGTACAAGGAAAATATTTAGAAATTGTTTATTTCACACACCTCCAGATGTGTATTTCACACTGCAAAATATTTTCTGTGGCCCTAAATGGCGTTTTTTGGAAGAGCACAACACAACCACAGTATTTAACCACTGAATCGCACAGCTATAGAAGTGCAGAGAATGCTATTCAAAAAAAATGTTGTTTTTTTTAGTATAGCACTGTACAATATATAGAAATTGTTTATTTTACACACCTCCACATGTGTATTTCACACTGCAATTTATTTTCTGTGGCCCTAAATGGCGTTTTTTGGAAGAGCACAACAACCCCAACAGTATATAACCGCTGAATCGCACAGCTGCAGAGGCCAGAGAATGCTATTCAAAAATAATGTTGTTTTTTCACACACCTCCAGATGTGTATTTCACACTGCAAAATATTTTCTGTGGCCCTAAATGGCGTTTTTTACAAGAGCACAACAACCCCAACAGTATATAACCGCTGAATCGCACAGCTGCAGAGGCCAGAGAATGCTTTTTAAAAATAATGTTGTTTTTTCACACACCTCCAGATGTGTATTTCACACTGCAAAATATTTTCTGTGGCCCTAAATGGCGTTTTTTGGAAGAGCACAACACAACCACAGTATTTAACCACTGAATCGCACAGCTATAGAAGTGCAGAGAATGCTATTCAAAAAAAATGTTGTTTTTTTTAGTATAGCACTGTACAATATATAGAAATTGTTTATTTTACACACCTCCAGATGTGTATTTCACACTGCAAAATATTTTCTGTGGCCCTAAATGGCGTTTTTTGCCAGACCACAACACACCCACAGCACGTAACCGCTGAATCGCACAGCTACAGAAAATGCTATTCAAAAAAAAAGGTTGTTTTTTTTAGTATAGCACTGTACAAGAAGAATATATAGAAATTGTTTATTTTACACACCTCCAGATGTGTATTTCACACTGCAAAATATTTTCTGTGGCCCTAAATGGCGTTTTTTGCCAGACCACAACACACCCACAGCACGTAACCGCTGAATCGCACAGCTACAGAAAATGCTATTAAAAAAAAAAGTTTTTTTTTTTAGTATAGCACTGTACAAGAAGAATATATAGAAATTGTTTATTTTACACACCTCCAGATGTGTATTTCACACTGCAAAATATTTTCTGTGGCCCTAAATGGCGTTTTTTGCCAGACCACAACACACCCACAGCACGTAACCGCTGAATCGCACAGCTACAGAAAATGCTATTCAAAAAAAAGGGTTTTTTTTTTAGTATAGCACTGTACAAGAAGAATATATAGAAATTGTTTATTTTACACACCTCCAGATGTGTATTTCACACTGCAAAATATTTTCTGTGGCCCTAAATGGCGTTTTTTGGAAGAGCACAACACACCCACAGTATTTAACCACTGAATCGCACAGCTATAGAAGTGCAGAGAATGCTATTCAAAAAAAATGTTGTTTTTTTTAGTATAGCACTGTACAATATATAGAAATTGTTTATTTTACACACCTCCACATGTGTATTTCACACTGCAATTTATTTTCTGTGGCCCTAAATGGCGTTTTTTGGAAGAGCACAACAACCCCAACAGTATATAACCGCTGAATCGCACAGCTGCAGAGGCCAGAGAATGTTATTCAAAAATAATGTTGTTTTTTCAAACACCTCCAGATGTGTATTTCACACTGCAAAATATTTTCTGTGGCCCTAAATGGCGTTTTTTGCAAGAGCACAACAACCCCAACAGTATATAACCGCTGAATCGCACAGCTGCAGAGGCCAGAGAATGCTATTCAAAAATAATGTTGTTTTTTCACACACCTCCAGATGTGTATTTCACACTGCAAAATATTTTCTGTGGCCCTAAATGGCGTTTTTTGCAAGAGCACAACAACCCCAACAGTATATAACCGCTGAATCGCACAGCTGCAGAGGCCAGAGAATGCTTTTTAAAAATAATGTTGTTTTTTCACACACCTCCAGATGTGTATTTCACACTGCAAAATATTTTCTGTGGCCCTAAATGGCGTTTTTTGGAAGAGCACAACACAACCACAGTATTTAACCACTGAATCGCACAGCTATAGAAGTGCAGAGAATGCTATTCAAAAAAAATGTTGTTTTTTTTAGTATAGCACTGTACAATATATAGAAATTGTTTATTTTACACACCTCCACATGTGTATTTCACACTGCAATTTATTTTCTGTGGCCCTAAATGGCGTTTTTTGGAAGAGCACAACAACCCCAACAGTATATAACCGCTGAATCGCACAGCTGCAGAGGCCAGAGAATGCTATTCAAAAATAATGTTGTTTTTTCACACACCTCCAGATGTGTATTTCACACTGCAAAATATTTTCTGTGGCCCTAAATGGCGTTTTTTGCAAGAGCACAACAACCCCAACAGTATATAACCGCTGAATCGCACAGCTGCAGAGGCCAGAGAATGCTTTTTAAAAATAATGTTGTTTTTTCACACACCTCCAGATGTGTATTTCACACTGCTAAATATTTTCTGTGGCCCTAAATGGCGCTTTTTGGAAGAGCACAACACAACCACAGTATTTAACCACTGAATCGCACAGCTATAGAAGTGCAGAGAATGCTATTCAAAAAAAATGTTGTTTTTTTTAGTATAGCACTGTACAATATATAGAAATTGTTTATTTTACACACCTCCACATGTGTATTTCACACTGCAATTTATTTTCTGTGGCCCTAAATGGCGTTTTTTGGAAGAGCACAACAACCCCAACAGTATATAACCGCTGAATCGCACAGCTGCAGAGGCCAGAGAATGCTATTCAAAAATAATGTTGTTTTTTCACACACCTCCAGATGTGTATTTCACACTGCAAAATATTTTCTGTGGCCCTAAATGGCGTTTTTTGCAAGAGCACAACAACCCCAACAGTATATAACCGCTGAATCGCACAGCTGCAGAGGCCAGAGAATGCTTTTTAAAAATAATGTTGTTTTTTCACACACCTCCAGATGTGTATTTCACACTGCAAAATATTTTCTGTGGCCCTAAATGGCGTTTTTTGGAAGAGCACAACACAACCACAGTATTTAACCACTGAATCGCACAGCTATAGAAGTGCAGAGAATGCTATTCAAAAAAAATGTTGTTTTTTTTAGTATAGCACTGTACAATATATAGAAATTGTTTATTTTACACACCTCCACATGTGTATTTCACACTGCAATTTATTTTCTGTGGCCATAAATGGCGTTTTTTGGAAGAGCACAACAACTCCAACAGTATATAACCGCTGAATCGCACAGCTGCAGAGGCCAGAGAATGCTATTCAAAAATAATGTTGTTTTTTCACACACCTCCAGATGTGTATTTCACACTGCAAAATATTTTCTGTGGCCCTAAATGGCGTTTTTTGCAAGAGCACAACAACCCCAACAGTATATAACCGCTGAATCGCACTGCTGCAGAGGCCAGAGAATGCTTTTTAAAAATAATGTTGTTTTTTCACACACCTCCAGATGTGTATTTCACACTGCAAAATATTTTCTGTGGCCCTAAATGGCGTTTTTTGCAAGAGCACAACAACCCCAACAGTATATAACCGCTGAATCGCACAGCTGCAGAGGCCAGAGAATGCTTTTTAAAAATAATGTTGTTTTTTCACACACCTCCAGATGTGTATTTCACACTGCTAAATATTTTCTGTGGCCCTAAATGGCGCTTTTTGGAAGAACACAACACAACCACAGTATTTAACCACTGAATCGCACAGCTATAGAAGTGCAGAGAATGCTATTCAAAAAAAATGTTTTTTTTTTTAGTATAGCACTGTACAATATATAGAAATTGTTTATTTTACACACCTCCACATGTGTATTTCACACTGCAATTTATTTTCTGTGGCCCTAAATGGCGTTTTTTGGAAGAGCACAACAACCCCAACAGTATATAACCGCTGAATCGCACAGCTGCAGAGGCCAGAGAATGCTATTCAAAAATAATGTTTTTTCACACACCTCCAGATGTGTATTTCACACTGCAAAATATTTTCTGTGGCCCTAAATAGTGTTTTTTGCAAGAGCACAACAACCCCAACAGTATATAACCGCTGAATCGCACAGCTGCAGAGGCCAGAGAATGCTTTTTAAAAATAATGTTGTTTTTTCACACACCTCCAGATGTGTATTTCACACTGCAAAATATTTTCTGTGGCCCTAAATGGCGTTTTTTGGAAGAGCACAACACAACCACAGTATTTAACCACTGAATCGCACAGCTATAGAAGTGCAGAGAATGCTATTCAAAAAAAATGTTGTTTTTTTTAGTATAGCACTGTACAATATATAGAAATTGTTTATTTTACACACCTCCACATGTGTATTTCACACTGCAATTTATTTTCTGTGGCCATAAATGGCGTTTTTTGGAAGAGCACAACAACTCCAACAGTATATAACCGCTGAATCGCACAGCTGCAGAGGCCAGAGAATGCTATTCAAAAATAATGTTGTTTTTTCACACACCTCCAGATGTGTATTTCACACTGCAAAATATTTTCTGTGGCCCTAAATGGCGTTTTTTGCAAGAGCACAACAACCCCAACAGTATATAACCGCTGAATCGCACTGCTGCAGAGGCCAGAGAATGCTTTTTAAAAATAATGTTGTTTTTTCACACACCTCCAGATGTGTATTTCACACTGCAAAATATTTTCTGTGGCCCTAAATGGCGTTTTTTGGAAGAGCACAACACAACCACAGTATTTAACCACTGAATCGCACAGCTATAGAAGTGCAGAGAATGCTATTCAAAAAAAATGTTGTTTTTTTTAGTATAGCACTGTACAATATATAGAAATTGTTTATTTTACACACCTCCACATGTGTATTTCACACTGCAATTTATTTTCTGTGGCCCTAAATGGCGTTTTTTTGAAGAGCACAACAACCCCAACAGTTTATAACCGCTGAATCGCACAGCTGCAGAGGCCAGAGAATGCTATTCAAAAATAATGTTGTTTTTTCACACACCTCCAGATGTGTATTTCACACTGCAAAATATTTTCTGTGGCCCTAAATGGCGTTTTTTGCCAGACCACAACACACCCACAGCACGTAACCGCTGAATCGCACAGCTACAGAAAATGCTATTCAAAAAAAAAGGTTGTTTTTTTTAGTATAGCACTGTACAAGAAGAATATATAGAAATTGTTTATTTTACACACCTCCAGATGTGTATTTCACACTGCAAAATATTTTCTGTGGCCCTAAATGGCGTTTTTTGCCAGACCACAACACACCCACAGCACGTAACCGCTGAATCGCACAGCTACAGAAAATGCTATTCAAAAAAAAAGGTTGTTTTTTTTTAGTATAGCACTGTACAAGAAGAATATATAGAAATTGTTTATTTTACACACCTCCAGATGTGTATTTCACACTGCAAAATATTTTCTGTGGCCCTAAATGGCGTTTTTTGCCAGACCACAACACACCCACAGCACGTAACCGCTGAATCGCACAGCTACAGAAAATGCTATTAAAAAAAAAAGGTTTTTTTTTTTAGTATAGCACTGTACAAGAAGAATATATAGAAATTGTTTATTTTACACACCTCCAGATGTGTATTTCACACTGCAAAATATTTTCTGTGGCCCTAAATGGCGTTTTTTGGAAGAGCACAACACACCCACAGTATTTAACCACTGAATCGCACAGCTATAGAAGTGCAGAGAATGCTATTCAAAAAAATGTTGTTTTTTTTAGTATAGCACTGTACAATATATAGAAATTGTTTATTTTACACACCTCCACATGTGTATTTCACACTGCAATTTATTTTCTGTGGCCCTAAATGGCGTTTTTTGGAAGAGCACAACAACCCCAACAGTATATAACCGCTGAATCGCACAGCTGCAGAGGCCAGAGAATGCTATTCAAAAATAATGTTTTTTCACACACCTCCAGATGTGTATTTCACACTGCAAAATATTTTCTGTGGCCCTAAATGGCGTTTTTTGCAAGAGCACAACAACCCCAACAGTATATAACCGCTGAATCGCACAGCTGCAGAGGCCAGAGAATGCTTTTTAAAAATAATGTTGTTTTTTCACACACCTCCAGATGTGTATTTCACACTGCAAAATATTTTCTGTGGCCCTAAATGGCGTTTTTTGGAAGAGCACAACACAACCACAGTATTTAACCACTGAATCGCACAGCTATAGAAGTGCAGAAAATGCTATTCAAAAAAAATGTTGTTTTTTTTAGTATAGCACTGTACAATATATAGAAATTGTTTATTTTACACACCTCCACATGTGTATTTCACACTGCAATTTATTTTCTGTGGCCATAAATGGCGTTTTTTGGAAGAGCACAACAACTCCAACAGTATATAACCGCTGAATCGCACAGCTGCAGAGGCCAGAGAATGCTATTCAAAAATAATGTTGTTTTTTCACACACCTCCAGATGTGTATTTCACACTGCAAAATATTTTCTGTGGCCCTAAATGGCGTTTTTTGCAAGAGCACAACAACCCCAACAGTATATAACCGCTGAATCGCACTGCTGCAGAGGCCAGAGAATGCTTTTTAAAAATAATGTTGTTTTTTCACACACCTCCAGATGTGTATTTCACACTGCAAAATATTTTCTGTGGCCCTAAATGGCGTTTTTTGGAAGAGCACAACACAACCACAGTATTTAACCACTGAATCGCACAGCTATAGAAGTGCAGAGAATGCTATTCAAAAAAAATGTTGTTTTTTTTAGTATAGCACTGTACAATATATAGAAATTGTTTATTTTACACACCTCCACATGTGTATTTCACACTGCAATTTATTTTCTGTGGCCCTAAATGGCGTTTTTTTGAAGAGCACAACAACCCCAACAGTTTATAACCGCTGAATCGCACAGCTGCAGAGGCCAGAGAATGCTATTCAAAAATAATGTTGTTTTTTCACACACCTCCAGATGTGTATTTCACACTGCAAAATATTTTCTGTGGCCCTAAATGGCGTTTTTTGCCAGACCACAACACACCCACAGCACGTAACCGCTGAATCGCACAGCTACAGAAAATGCTATTCAAAAAAAAGGTTGTTTTTTTAGTATAGCACTGTACAAGAAGAATATATAGAAATTGTTTATTTTACACACCTCCAGATGTGTATTTCACACTGCAAAATATTTTCTGTGGCCCTAAATGGCGTTTTTTGCCAGACCACAACACACCCACAGCACGTAACCGCTGAATCGCACAGCTACAGAAAATGCCATACAAAAAAAAAGGTTGTTTTTTTTTAGTATAGCACTGTACAAGAAGAATATATAGAAATTGTTTATTTTACACACCTCCAGATGTGTATTTCACACTGCAAAATATTTTCTGTGGCCCTAAATGGCGTTTTTTGCCAGACCACAACACACCCACAGCACGTAACCGCTGAATCGCACAGCTACAGAAAATGCTATTAAAAAAAAAAGGTTTTTTTTTTTAGTATAGCACTGTACAAGAAGAATATATAGAAATTGTTTATTTTACACACCTCCAGATGTGTATTTCACACTGCAAAATATTTTCTGTGGCCCTAAATGGCGTTTTTTGGAAGAGCACAACACACCCACAGTATTTAACCACTGAATCGCACAGCTATAGAAGTGCAGAGAATGCTATTCAAAAAAAATGTTGTTTTTTTTAGTATAGCACTGTACAATATATAGAAATTGTTTATTTTACACACCTCCACATGTGTATTTCACACTGCAATTTATTTTCTGTGGCCCTAAATGGCGTTTTTTGGAAGAGCACAACAACCCCAACAGTATATAACCGCTGAATCGCACAGCTGCAGAGGCCAGAGAATGCTATTCAAAAATAATGTTGTTTTTTCAAACACCTCCAGATGTGTATTTCACACTGCAAAATATTTTCTGTGGCCCTAAATGGCGTTTTTTGCAAGAGCACAACAACCCCAACAGTATATAACCGCTGAATCGCACAGCTGCAGAGGCCAGAGAATGCTATTCAAAAATAATGTTGTTTTTTCACACACCTCCAGATGTGTATTTCACACTGCAAAATATTTTCTGTGGCCCTAAATGGCGTTTTTTGCAAGAGCACAACAACCCCAACAGTATATAACCGCTGAATCGCACAGCTGCAGAGGCCAGAGAATGCTTTTTAAAAATAATGTTGTTTTTTCACACACCTCCAGATGTGTATTTCACACTGCAAAATATTTTCTGTGGCCCTAAATGGCGTTTTTTGGAAGAGCACAACACAACCACAGTATTTAACCACTGAATCGCACAGATATAGAAGTGCAGAGAATGCTATTCAAAAAAAATGTTTTTTTTTTTAGTTTAGCACTGTACAATATATAGAAATTGTTTATTTTACACACCTCCACATGTGTATTTCACACTGCAATTTATTTTCTGTGGCCCTAAATGGCGTTTTTTGGAAGAGCACAACAACCCCAACAGTATATAACCGCTGAATCGCACAGCTGCAGAGGCCAGAGAATGCTATTCAAAAATAATGTTGTTTTTTCACACACCTCCAGATGTGTATTTCACACTGCAAAATATTTTCTGTGGCCCTAAATGGCGTTTTTTGCAAGAGCACAACAACCCCAACAGTATATAACCGCTGAATCGCACAGCTGCAGAGGCCAGAGAATGCTTTTTAAAAATAATGTTGTTTTTTCACACACCTCCAGATGTGTATTTCACACTGCTAAATATTTTCTGTGGCCCTAAATGGCGCTTTTTGGAAGAGCACAACACAACCACAGTATTTAACCACTGAATCGCACAGCTATAGAAGTGCAGAGAATGCTATTCAAAAAAAATGTTGTTTTTTTTAGTATAGCACTGTACAATATATAGAAATTGTTTATTTTACACACCTCCACATGTGTATTTCACACTGCAATTTATTTTCTGTGGCCCTAAATGGCGTTTTTTGGAAGAGCACAACAACCCCAACAGTATATAACCGCTGAATCGCACAGCTGCAGAGGCCAGAGAATGCTATTCAAAAATAATGTTGTTTTTTCACACACCTCCAGATGTGTATTTCACACTGCAAAATATTTTCTGTGGCCCTAAATGGCGTTTTTTGCAAGAGCACAACAACCCCAACAGTATATAACCGCTGAATCGCACAGCTGCAGAGGCCAGAGAATGCTTTTTAAAAATAATGTTGTTTTTTCACACACCTCCAGATGTGTATTTCACACTGCAAAATATTTTCTGTGGCCCTAAATGGCGTTTTTTGGAAGAGCACAACACAACCACAGTATTTAACCACTGAATCGCACAGCTATAGAAGTGCAGAGAATGCTATTAAAAAAAAATGTTTTTTTTTTTAGTATAGCACTGTACAATATATAGAAATTGTTTATTTTACACACCTCCACATGTGTATTTCACACTGCAATTTATTTTCTGTGGCCATAAATGGCGTTTTTTGGAAGAGCACAACAACTCCAACAGTATATAACCGCTGAATCGCACAGCTGCAGAGGCCAGAGAATGCTATTCAAAAATAATGTTGTTTTTTCACACACCTCCAGATGTGTATTTCACACTGCAAAATATTTTCTGTGGCCCTAAATGGCGTTTTTTGCAAGAGCACAACAACCCCAACAGTATATAACCGCTGAATCGCACTGCTGCAGAGGCCAGAGAATGCTTTTTAAAAATAATGTTGTTTTTTCACACACCTCCAGATGTGTATTTCACACTGCAAAATATTTTCTGTGGCCCTAAATGGCGTTTTTTGGAAGAGCACAACACAACCACAGTATTTAACCACTGAATCGCACAGCTATAGAAGTGCAGAGAATGCTATTCAAAAAAAATGTTGTTTTTTTTAGTATAGCACTGTACAATATATAGAAATTGTTTATTTTACACACCTCCACATGTGTATTTCACACTGCAATTTATTTTCTGTGGCCCTAAATGGCGTTTTTTGGAAGAGCACAACAACCCCAACAGTATATAACCGCTGAATCGCACAGCTGCAGAGGCCAGAGAATGCTATTCAAAAATAATGTTGTTTTTTCACACACCTCCAGATGTGTATTTCACACTGCAAAATATTTTCTGTGGCCCTAAATGGCGTTTTTTGCAAGAGCACAACAACCCCAACAGTATATAACCGCTGAATCGCACAGCTGCAGAGGCCAGAGAATGCTTTTTAAAAATAATGTTGTTTTTTCACACACCTCCAGATGTGTATTTCACACTGCAAAATATTTTCTGTGGCCCTAAATGGCGTTTTTTGGAAGAGCACAACACAACCACAGTATTTAACCACTGAATCGCACAGCTATAGAAGTGCAGAGAATGCTATTCAAAAAAAATGTTGTTTTTTTTAGTATAGCACTGTACAATATATAGAAATTGTTTATTTTACACACCTCCACATGTGTATTTCACACTGCAATTTATTTTCTGTGGCCATAAATGGCGTTTTTTGGAAGAGCACAACAACTCCAACAGTATATAACCGCTGAATCGCACAGCTGCAGAGGCCAGAGAATGCTATTCAAAAATAATGTTGTTTTTTCACACACCTCCAGATGTGTATTTCACACTGCAAAATATTTTCTGTGGCCCTAAATGGCGTTTTTTGCAAGAGCACAACAACCCCAACAGTATATAACCGCTGAATCGCACTGCTGCAGAGGCCAGAGAATGCTTTTTAAAAATAATGTTGTTTTTTCACACACCTCCAGATGTGTATTTCACACTGCAAAATATTTTCTGTGGCCCTAAATGGCGTTTTTTGGAAGAGCACAACACACCCACAGTATATAACCGCTGAATCGCACAGCTGCAGAGAATGCTATTCAAAAAAAAGTTTTTTGTTTTTTTTTAGTATAGCATAGTACAAGAAAAATATATAGAAATTTGTTATTTCACACAACTAGAGATATACACTGCAAAATATTTTTTTTGCCCAAAAGTAGGTATTTTTTGCGCACAACAAAGTGCCTTTTTTTTTTTTTGCAACAGCACAATAAAGTGCCTTTTTTTTTGGGGGGGCCCAAAAATGGGTCTTTTTAGCAAAAGCACAATAAAGTGCCTTTTTTATTTTATTTTATTTATTTATTTTTTTCTGCCCGAAATGGGTCTTTTAGCAAGAGCACAATACAGCCACAGTATGGAATAGGTGTATCACTCAACGTAATGCAGTGCTGGTGCACTGAGCTTGCAACACAAACAGATAAACCTATGCAGATCGCTGAGCTATTATATCTCTCAATCTGGACTCCTATCTAAATCTCTCTCCCTGAAAGCACAAACAGGATCCTGCCCCTACACTACACTACACTGTCTCTCTATCTTTTCTATCAGTAGATTGCAGAATCAGGACTAACTCCTATCATATAATTCTCTCCCTCACAGCAACAGCAGCCAGGATCCTTTCCCTACACTGTCTAAAAGCAGAGTGACGATCTGTGCTGTGTGCCTCTTGCTTATATAGAAGCTGGTCACATGCTGGGTCACATGTTGCACTGACCAATCACAGCCATGCCATTAGTAGGCATGGCTATGATGGCTTCTAAGGGCACACCAGCTAATCAAATGGTGATTGTCTGGCCCCTGAAGCATTTCTAACTGCGCCATTAAATTCCCGAATCCGGACCCGAACCCGGACTTTAGCGCAAAATCCGGGTCCGGGTCCGGGGTTGGGAAAACGCCAAAATTCGGTACGGACCCGAACTTTACAGTTCGGGTCCGCTCAACACTAGATACTACACAAGGTCTTGGTATCCCCAGGCTTTTGGGTAGATGCTCTGACAGACCATTGGCGGTTCCACAGGGCCTATGCCTTTCCCCCGGTTCCTGTCATTCTCCGTTTTTTGTCGAGGCTCAGGATGGAAGAAGCAGAGATAGTGGCAATAGTCCCGTACTGGCCAAACAAGCCATGGTTTCCACTGCTGATGCAACTCAGCTTCCGGGACCCAGTTCCTCTACCCTCCAGACCAGATCTCCTATCACAAGGGGCATTTCTACATCCATGCCCGACCCATCTACATCTGATGATCTGGTTCTTGAGAGGGGAAGGTTGGAGGCCCTAGGCTGTCCAAGTAGGGCCATCTCCACAATATTAAATGCCAGAAGAACAGGCACCAACAGGGTCTACCAGAGGATTTGGAAAAAGTTTTCAGACTACACCTCTTCCACTGCAGGTTCTTGCAATAACCCAAAGATACATGATATCCTGGGCTTCTTACAATCAGGATTGGATCTCTCATTGTCAGTCAGCTCGCTGCGAGTCCAAATCGCTGTAATCTCTGCCTTTATGGGTGTTTCCTGGGCTAGACACCCTCTTACTCAGTAGTTTTTCAGAGGAGCAATAAGGCTCAGACCTCAGAGCCAAGTTTTTCTAATTGGGATCTTCTCCTTGTCCTTGATTTTTTCTTAGGTAGAGAGTTGGAACATGAAGATCAATCTTCTGTCAAATGACACTCTCTAATAGTTGTCTTCTTGGTGGCTATAACATCGGCCAAGAGGGTCTCTGAAATCAGCTCTCAGGGATGCAAGGGGCCATTTCTAAACTTTTTAATTCCTATGTTGGGTTCAAACCCCAAAGTGGCATCTGTGTTTCATGACAATCAGGAGATTGCTCTTCCAACGTTCATATCTACCGAGGATTCCAGTGTTTATCCCTTAGATGTTGGAAAAGCTCTGAGTCAGTATCTTGAAGCTACAGCTTCTTTCCGTCAGACCGACCACCTGCTCGTTCTTTTCACAGGAAGTATAAGGGAATGCGTGCCTCTTCCAGATCTATCGGAGCATGGATTGTTCAGGCCATTCAGTGGGCCTATAAAGCCAAGGGCTTGGCGCCTCCAGAAGCGGTGACTGCTCACTCAACTAGAAGTGTCTTCATCATGGGCGGCATCACGTCACGTGCCTCCAGAAGTTATTTGCAAGGTGGCCTTGTGGTCTTCAATTAACACGTTCATGGCACACTACTGCGTAGTGGTTTACGTATCTTGTCTGTTGATGGTGCCAATTAAACCTTTTTTCTTTTGTCCAGCACTCTGCCCACCCGGGTGTGTATGGCTAGTTATTTCCCACACGTAGGCTGCCATGGAGTCTGTCAGGAAAACGGAAAATTTATATCAAATACTTACCGTAATTTTCCTTTCCTGATGGACTCCATGGCAGCAGGAGTTCCCTCCCAGTGGCTGGAGTAGGCTAAATTATGGAACACGGCCTCTGGCCCAGAGCAAAGATTTATGGGAGAAGGGTCCTATGAGGTATGAGGGGCGGGATTAACCCACACGTAGGCTGCCATGGAGTCCATCAGGAAAGGAAAATTACGGTAAGTATTTGATATAAATTTTCCGTTATACTGCAAAGCCTGCAAAGAGAATCTGTGACTAGCAACAGCTATTCTTAAGCCTCCGCCTGTGAGTCTGATGTCAGCTTTTCTGCATGTCACAGGAGGGCACTCCTCCTGCAATGAATACATAGAATTACCCAGATGTTTTGCATATTATGTTAGGGGTTGTTTGTGAGAGTTGTTGGCACGTTAAATGACATGCTTGTGTCTTACAGTATATCTCAGGGATTTCATGGTGAGATCTAGTTATTCAATGTTCTGAATGTATTTCACAATGCACTCATTAATAGAGCCATGACTTCCTAAGCAATTGTCCATATTGTATAATGAATTAATCAACAAGTAAACCACCTGGGAGAATGTGATTCTTTTGAAAAGGACAGCAAAGCATTGATCTTTTTAAGGTTATTTTAATGTTTGTGTCTGCTAAGATTCATCTGATGTCTGCAATCCATTCAACAGTTAGTCCTTTTAAGAATCCTAAATAATTTATTCCTGAAAATGAATGATCACAATTTTTTATAATAATTTCCTATAAATAGTCTTAAACTTTACACAGGCTTATTCTTTAACACTGTGTTGCATGCAAATGTTCCCATGAGACTCATCCCCAGCTCAGTGCTCAGAGACACATTTATTATCTGTTCCTTGTCTGCTCCTTAGTTTTGGATTGATTATGCATGAAAAACATCAGCTGGATAAAATGCATTGAGAGGCTAACAGAGAGAATAGTAATCTACAAAGGTAGATAAGCAAATTACATGACAGAAAACATTCAAATATTTGCTCTAGAGTTACCATTATAGCTAAAAGTACATGTTATCTATGTTTGCATGGCTCTCTGTACTAGATCATATCCTGTTATCTATCCTATAAAAATTAAAAATTTTAACAGAATCACCAGATTAATAAAGAAATAAAAGGTGAGGCTGTAGTTATTTGCAGTCTATGAAACAAAATTACAAGAGCAGCAGTAAGCTAATTTTGATTAATAATATTCTACATAGCTTAAATAGTATATACCGTATATATTCGAGTATAAGGCGAGTTTTTCAGTAAATTTTTTTGTGCTGAAAATGCCCCCCTCGGCTTATACTCGAGTCACCTTTTTGTGCCTGATCTTCCGGATTTTGGGGACCCGGTACCGGCGGGCCATAGGTCCCCTGGACCCCAAACTTGGCACATATGTAGCCTTACTCTTCCTCAGTGTAGCGGGTGTTTGAATTTATGTGAGGACTCTGGTGGTGTGGGGTTCCTTGGGGCCTGCAGGTGGCGTTGTTGCCTTGGGCCAGAGTTGAACTCACATCGCAAACTGTGCCTTTTTGTCCTCCCCTGGAGCTGGTACAGCGGGGCGGGGAACCCGCTGTGACGCAAAGGGAGAGGTCATAAAAGGGGCGGACGCCCTGATTTGGGGAAGAGAGTCGGAGGACGCGGCCGCACCCAGGCACCTTCAGCTTGGGCGCTGGCGTTCTGGTGTTTCAGGCCTAGGCGCCCATGGCCTGGCTGGAGCAGGGATGGAGTCCATCTCCGGCACCTTTAGCCTGGGGTGAGGTACTATGACAGATGCCTGGGGCTCAGTACCTTCGACTGAGTTCCGCGAGGTTGGAGGAATCCGAGGGGGCCCTAACTCCTTGGGTGCCCGTGTCTGAGTTTGTGAGGACTGGTAACTTCTCTGAAGAGCCCGGCGCAGCATCGCTGGTGACGGAGAGGCCTCCACTTCTCCCTTGGACGGATTTCTTCCTCTGACAGGGGCAAAGTGAGCGAAGGTAATTCACGTTCTATATTACCTAGTCAGTGGCAGTGACTATTCACCACTGGTGACAGAACAGTGGGCAGCAGCAAGAAGGGAAAGGATTGTGCCTCGATCTGTCCCCATTTTCCAAAGGAGAAAGATTGTTTTATTGCTTGGCAAGAAGAATAAAACTGAGTTGTACCTATTCACTGTGTGGAACTTGGGTTACTAAAGCAAAGGAGTCAGGGACGAAGAACTGGACTTGACTCTAGGACACCTACACAAAAGCCCAATCTTCTGGCCTTCACCTCCCAGTTACGGAGGACATGGGCCGTGGTGTGTATCATCTCTCTCTCCCAGGTGCCCCTAGACAACAGCCATATGACCGATAAAGAAAGGGAGAGAGGTGAGGCCGCTACACGTGGGGGCATCGTATCCGGGATATGTGTATGGTGTCTGAAATTGAACTTTGCTGCCCGGAGGAGTTCCGAGTAGGTCGGCCATATTGGCCAACGTGCCACGAGGCAACCCATAACTGTGTAGTTTGTGGGCGGGGCAAGGGAAAAGCCAGCAAACAAGTGCAGAAGGTGGGAGGAGTCTGGCCACGTGGAGGTACGCACGTGGAGATTCCGGCGCAGGTGGGTCAGTGCGCAATGGAGCAGCTAAGAGAGAGGATGGCTTCAAGTGCTCCATGGATTTCTGTTCCTTCCTTTGCGGATATGTCTTCTCTGGCTGCTTCGATTATGGATACGGGGATAAGACTAAGGCCCCGGGGGCGATTGGCTCTCTTTACCTGTAGAGACATGGAAGCCCTCGGTGTGATCTGTCCCGGCTGTTCGGGACTGGTGGTCCAGCTGAAGCCGTTTGGGCGCTGTGAGGTCTGCAAAGAATTCCTCTACGAGGTGGAACCATCCACAGGAAAGCCTCGGGCTTTCCACCTCAACTACCTCACAGGGACTGCCACTCCAGAGGGAGAGATCGATGCTGGTGTGTTCCCCGTGCGCACTGATCCGGGCGAAGGGATTGCCCAAGCGGAAGTGAAAAGAGAGAAATCTGAGGATGCTGCCTCGGTCACCAGCAGCTCCCTGCTCCGGCCACCGAAGAGAAAAGTCGGCCTAGTGATGGCCTCGTGTAGCCGTGGAAGAGCTTCGCCCCCCTGCTTGCCTTACCTGGATGGATTCGGTAGACAACATCCTGGACATCCCTGCTCGTTGAAAGGTCCAGGTGAGCCAGGGGTTGGGACTGTCTGTGTGGTAGAAAGTGGCGGTAGTCCACAGTCGGTAGAGGCCAAAAAGGGGGATAGTTCCGTGACTGGGAATTATCTGCCCGCTGAGTGCTACGACACCTCTGACCTGGATTCATTGTCTGACAATGGCGATGATGGGGAGATAGACGAAATCTTCCAACAGAAGGGATGGGACAAGATGAAGCTACCCTTGCCCCGTGTTACGAGGGACCTGCCCATGTCTACTGGAGATAGTACACCCCGGGTAGAGGCCCTGGCGCCAGGGGATGAAGCTGGTCCTTTGTCTGAAGTTCCCCTTCTGGATTCAACATCCTTTCACCTGCTCCTGTTGCGGGAGTGCAACGTCAATCACTGCGGGCTCCTAGGCCCAGGTCCACCGAGGTGGTGAACGCACCTCGCCACCCAGAAGCGATTGTTCCACCTGGAGAGGGAGACCAAGCTACTATGCCACCTTTGTCAAGGCTGCAGCGTCTCTTTGGCCAGAAGGTTGCTCAGGAATATGGGTGGGAATACCTGTATCTGCCTCGGGAACTGCTCTATGAGGTGGAGGTCTTTCGGCAAAGATGGTATGATACCTTTGTATGGGACAAACTGAAAGTACAGCAAGCACGGCGGTACCTT
Organism: Rana muscosa; assembly: GCA_029206835.1. NCBI lineage: Eukaryota > Metazoa > Chordata > Amphibia > Anura > Ranidae > Rana > Rana muscosa. The sequence continues at coordinate 38,602,631 of CM055119.1, forward strand.
TCTTGTTCACCAACGGTCACCAAGAAGTTTCAGGACTGTAAAGCTAAATGGATGCTGGGAAGACACATTCATGCGGACAAAGTGGTGATCTGCCGCAAAGAAGGAAAAAGTATTGAGCACCATGTGGAGGCTTTTGATGATCGTTTGAAGACTATATCACTGCCTCATCCAAGGTTTTACCTGTAAGGGAAAAAAGAGACTCCCGTGTGTTTTTCTTTTCTATTCCTGGCTGAACTTTCCGGAGTGTCTTCTCTTGAACACAGGGACTGTGCCCTAGTTTTTTTTTGTATTTGGGCAGTTTACTCGTTGGAGATATGGGAGCTGTTTTTGTTTGTTCTCCCTCCTTCTCCTGGCACTTAAAAAGAAATCAGTGACTTTGGGTTTTAGATAGTGTAGGGTCACAGAGAAGATGTTCAAGGGGAACGTTCGTCTGGAAGTGTTGAGTGTCTTGACCGCGGCACTGTCACCAGGTGGCAGTGTTGCGCAACGATTGTTTTTTTTTTTATACATTATGCAGCACTCTTTGGAGTGAGTGGGTTTCTTCTAGGATAGACCCATTCATTCCAAGCAAACACACATGTTGGTAGGATGTATGTTTCTTTTATTTCCCTCTGCAGGAGACTCATCTGTCAAGACTACTGAGAGTGGGTGGTTTTTAGATAGCCAGAGGGAGGAATGTAAATGTGTGAGATATTTAAAGTGTTTTATTGGAAAGTTTTATAGTTATATTGTTTTAAGTTTTCCCTTCCCCATACAGGTCTTGGCACAATTCAGGGCTAAATTGTGTAGTTGGTTTCTGGGCTGAACTTATGTCATCACTCTTGTGGGATGTGAGTTTGTACCAGACACTGGGGACCAGTGTCAAATCACCAGGGGAAGAGTGTAGCGGGTGTTTGAATTTATGTGAGGACTCTGGTGGTGTGGGGTTCCTTGGGGCCTGCAGGTGGCGTTGTTGCCTTGGGCCAGGGTTGAACTCACATCGCAAACTGTGCCTTTTTGTCCTCCCCTGGAGCTGGTACAGCGGGGTGGGGAACCCGCTGTGACGCAAAGGGAGAGGTCATAAAAGGGGCGGACGCCCTGATTTGGGGAAGAGAGTCGGAGGACGCGGCTGCACCCAGGCACCTTCAGCTTGGGTGCTGGCGTTCCGGTGTTTCAGGCCTAGGCACCCTTGGCCTGGCTGGAGCAGGGATGGAGTCCATCTCAGGCACCTTTAGCCTGGGGTGAGGTACTATGACGGATGCCTGGGGCTCAGTACCTTCGACTGAGTTCCGCGAGGGTGGAGGAATCCGAGGGGGCCCTAACTCCTTGGGTGCCCGTGTCTGAGTTCGTGAGGACTGGTGCGCAGTAACTTCTCTGAAGAGCCCGGCGCAGCATCGCTGGTGACGGAGAGGCCTCCACTTCTCCCTTGGACGGATTTCTTCCTCTGACAGGGGCAAAGTGAGCGAAGGTAATTCACGTTCTATATTACCTAGTCAGTGGCAGTGACTATTCACCACTGGTGACAGCACAGTGGGCAGCAGCAAGAAGGGAAAGGATTGTGCCTCGATCTGTCCCCATTTTCTAAAGGAGAAAGATTGTTTTATTGCTTGGCAAGAAGAATAAAACTGAGTTGTACCTATTCACTGTGTGGAACTTGGGTTACTAAAGCAAAGGAGTCAGGGACAAAGGACTGGACTTGACTCTAGGACACCTACACAAAAGCCCAATCTTCTGGCCTTCACCTCCCAGTTACGGAGGACATGGGCCGTGGTGTGTATCATCTCTCTCTCCCAGGTGCCCCTAGACAACAGCCATATGACCGATAAAGAAAGGGAGAGAGGTGAGGCCGCTACATCTACAAGTGTGCAAAGTTTGTTGTCCGGGAGACCTACTACCGGGGAGCACCGATTTTTCAAAGTCGGGCACCCCTTCCATAGACTCCCATGTTAAACGGTAATTTCTCTGGTGAATTTGGGGACCCGGTACCTGCACACATATAGCCCAATTTCCCCTCCATAAGTGTGCAAAGTTTTTTGTCTGCGGGACCTACACTCGGGGAGCACTGATTTTTCAAACCTGGGCACCCCTTCCATAGACTCCCATGTTAAACATCAGTCTAGTCATGGGCACAGTGAGGCATGCACATGGACACAGTGAGGCAAAGTGAGGCACAGTGAGGCATGCAGATGGACACCCTAGGCTTATACTCGAGTCAATACATTTTCCCAGTTTTTTGTGGTAAAATTAGGTGCCTCGGCTTATATTCGGGTCTGCTTATACTCGAGTATATACGGTAGTTTAATTCTAATTTATTTCTAAATCGGGGAAAGTAAGCAAAATTGTATAAATTTTTAGAAGTTACTGATGTTCTGCACATACAAGCATTGTATTTCAGAAGAGACCAGGAAGTTTGGTCATACTCAACACAAAGCTAAATCCCTAGTATCAATACCACTAGTGAGAGCCACACACCAGCTTACAAAACTAAGACCCGTATACCAACAGCCATAAATCATTTCACAATATCTCAGCCACCGGTGATATCTGTATTCCATTGCTCACAGTTCACTCTCTGGTATTAATTGCAGTGTTTTCTGTCTATTCCATGCAGTGCCTGATGTATCTCTATTACGTGCAGTGCTTCATACTCCTGTATTACACACAATACTATAGGCCTCACTATTACACATTGAATCAATCCTATATATTTCATGTGTAGGGATCTGCTGCACTGTATTGTCTGTATTTGTTCATGGCTATTCTGCCTAATGGGGTTGTAAAGGTTTGTTTTTATTTTCTAAATGGGTTCCTTTAACCACTTCTCCACCCGGCCTATTCTGGCACTTCTCTCCTTCATGTAAAAATCATAATTTTTTTGCTAGAAAATTAATCAGAACCCCCAAACATTATATATATATTTCTTTTTGGCAGACACCCTAGGGAATAAAATGGCGGTCATTGCATTTTTATCTTGCACGGTATTTGCGCAATAATTTTTCAAACGCCTTTTTTTGGGAAAAAAAAACGGTTTCACAAATTAAAAAATAACAAAACAGAAAGTTAGCCCAATTTTTTTGTATAATGTGAAAGATGCTGTTAAGCCGAGTAAATAGATACCTAACATGTCACGATTTAAAATTGCTCACACTCATGGAATGGCGCCAAACTTTGGTACTTAAAAATCTCCATAGGCAACGCTATACAATTTTTTACAGGTTACTATTTTTGAGTTACAGAGGAGGTCTAGTGCTAGAATTGTTGCTCGCACTCTACCGCACGCGGCGATACCTCACATGTGAGGTTTGAATGGCGTTTACATATGTGGGCGGGACTTACATGCGCGTTCGCTTCTGAGCGCGAGCTACCGGGACAGGGGCGTTTTACTTTTTTTTTTTTTTTTTTTTACTGAATTCTTTTTATTTTTTAACTTTTTTTTTTTTGATCACTTTTATTCCTATTACAAGGAATGTAAACATCCCTTGTAATAGGAATCCTTGTGACAGGTCCTCTTTATAGAGGATCGGGGGTCAATAAGACCCCACATCTCTCCTCCAGGCTGGAAAGCATGAGATCGGTAAAAAAAAATCACGATCTCATGCTGACAGCCGCAATTGCGGCTTTGTTTACTTCCGGGTACCAGGCGTGACGGCACAATGTCGCGCTCGGGACTCCGACGGTCATAGAGATGACTAGTGACCATCTGGTCACCAGTCATCTCTATCGTCGTGAGCCGGCGCCGGCCGATTCGTTCTCCGGGCCCCCGATGGCACGGGAGAGCCCGGAGAAGCATCGGATGGAGGCGGGAGGGGGGGTGTCCCCTCCCGCCGCCTATAAGAACGATCAAGCGGCAGAACTACCACTATGATCATTCTTATGGTGCGCAGAATCGCCAGAAGAACAGAATGATATCTGAATGATGCCTGTAGCTTCAGGCATCATTCAGATATCCCCCTTCAAAGTCAATGACGTCATATGACGTCCTTAGTGGAGAAGTGGTTAAGCTTGTGCATTGTTGGTTCACTTATCTTTTCCTTTGATTTCCCTTCTAAATGTTTTTTTTTCTTTGTCTGAATTTCTCACTTCCTGTTCCTCCTCAGTAAGTTTGCCCCCATCATCCAAGCCGTTCTGGCTGGGGGTTAGTCAGCGTGCTCGCCCCCTCTTTGGGACTACATACCTGTGGAGAGCCTGAGATAGCTGTGAACACAGCGTCTCCCCGCAGGGATGTAGTCCCAAGGGAGGGGGCGAGTACGCTGACTAACCCCCAGCCAGAACAGCTCGGATGATGGGGGCAAGCTTACTGAGGAGGAACAGGAAGTGAGAAATTCAGACAAAGAAAAAAAACATTTAGAAGGGAAATTGAAGGAAAAGGTAAGTGAACCAACAATGCACTAGCTTAAAGGAACTTATCAAAGGCAGGAATCAGCAGTGGAAAAGGTATATAGCTGAAGTCTAGGTTTGGAATAAGTGTGGTATAGAGTGCAGTATAGGTGCTGTATGGATTGGGTGCACTTGGCGTCCTGTTCTCAGTGGCTCAGTTGATTCCAGCAGTCTCAGCAATGGGCAAAAAGCTCTCTCACCAGTCCCCTGTATGCTGCAGTGACCCCTCACTGTAGAAGGGGGGCCCCCTCAGTCTTTCCACCAAAGCCTCTGGTGATCAGTGGTGGAAAGCAGAGGGTGAGTGGGCACTCCAGTCTCCCTGTGTCAGTGGTGCAGGTGTTGTTATGTGGGCAGTGTTGCGCTGCCCTCAGGTGTCCCCACTCCCAGTCTCAGTCATGGATCTCTGCTGCTGCTGCAAAAAAAGAGGGCGCATCAACCTAGTGCATTATCCTAAAAAGTGGTAAGTATTATACTCACAGAATGGCAGTTGCAGCAAAGCTCATCACAAAACACAGCATAATCCATTCCATCATAACATGTGTCATAAGAAAGTGCAGATCCAATAGGCTAACACGTTTCGAGGATTAACCTCTTCCTCAGAGCCAACATGACTGTTTCCTGCAGGTAACAGTTATTGGTAACAGTTGTTTGTTAGTAGCAGGGTTGCAATTTACGTGGTCTCATAATGGGTATTTGAATAATCTAGAGAGGCCATATAAACATGATAGATGGCATACATTTATTAATGTAATTGAGTATGAATGAATGTCCATTTTATATGAATATTTTTTTTCATTAAAGTGGTTGTTAACCTCAGACATGAAATATGTACAAAACAAGCCCCACTATAGTGTGTGCTTGTCTCAATCCAGAGCACTAAGTGTCATTTCTATCTGTTGCCTCATTCCACTGCTATCTGTATGAGTCACTTCTGACAAGCTTTCCTCACACCAGGAGCTAAAAGGGTGACGGGGAGGGAGCTCCAGCACACAGCCTGTGATTAACAGTCTCAGCTCTGTTTCTTTCTGCTGTGTGAAGGGGGTGTGTCCCTTCCCTCCAATCAGCTCTCACTGAGCTCTGCAGAGTGTACCTTCAGCTCCTTTGCTTTCTGGAAGCTTAGACAACCTGTATACATTTTTAACTTTGAATGACTGTAGAAAAGAGAAGACTGCTGATAAACAAGTACGACTTATGTAGGATGATTATATCACCTGAGGCCAGTCACTTCACTGGGTATATGTAAGGGTTTACTTTTACATGTAAGTGCAGCCAAACAGCAACTGTACATTTATGTTCTCAATTGTACTGCTACTTATTTAGCAATCATAGTTATCCTTAGAACTGTACCAGAACATAGAAATGTTAAGGAGTACTTTTTAAATACAAGACGGTATATTAATTTTAAACAGCTAATTAATTATGCAAATTGCATACAGATAATAAATATGTCCTTAAATTACTTTAAAAATAAAAATGCGACAGATTAACAACTATAAACAATAAGGCAGTTTTGATAAATGTCCCCCGTTGTATTCCTATATAAAGTTAGTAAAGGGTGAAAGCATTAAAGCTGTTCACATTAAAACATTTTTAAATGGGTAGAAATTGATCTGCAATAAAGTCAGCTTGGGGCTTTTTACCTACATGCCTCCATCGTATATTTGGAAACTCCTCTTTATCATCTAAATTTCATTATACTCAAGGTTGGCATTAGTTGAAAAAGTAGTTAACTTGAGTCTTAACCTTGCATTAGTACATTATAATAGCATATTATCCTAACTTCTTTTTAGTAAACCATCTGTTGTAAGAATATGGGGATCTGGAGACTTCTCCATAAATATTCAACTCAGTATAGATAGATAGTTTATATGCATATATACCAAGGTAGGCACCTATTTAGTACATTATTTTTGCTGATGGACTTCTCTTTTTTGGGTCCCCTCACACTTGTATGCAATTTTTTCAGGCACTTTCATATACATTACGTGGCATCAAACAGGCACAAACATTTTCTATGGGTGCTGGGGACCAAAAGCATGCCCCTTTTTTCTAATGCACTGCAAGGCAAAAAATAAAGAAAAATACATGTGTCGTGATCATGTATACATGTTGGGGTGCCATATGGGCATATACCCTTTAGTACTTACTGTACACCACATGTTATACTGTATGAGTGCTCCTGTGCTTCTTCATCCAAAGTGGAGGCACTCTAATATAGGAGGTGTGTTTCTGGCCAGATCAACAGGTAAAAATAGAGGTAAAAAAAAGAGGGATCAAGGAAAAGAAATGCTGCCACCATATCTAATGTTTGGTAAGCTGCGATATATTACATTTTTGGTTTTGGGTTTGATACCATTTTAAGTCTAAACTAGTGTTCATACTGAATTTTAATCTCATCCCAAGGGCACTCATGTGCCCTGGTATTGTTCAGGAGAGGGGAAGACTGCACACCCAAATAAGGGTCTGTTTTTTTTATTGACATATGAGAAAAAGAAAAGAGGGTCAGCATCTTACAAAAAATGCAAAAACTAAAGTAAGAAGATTCCAAGAGAAACAATTGATTCAATATACAGTCAACAGCCATATGGCTATATCTTCTCGCAGACTAAAAGTTAAGAATACAAATAAAGCTTACAGTATAAAACAGAAATGAAACAATATAAAAAATAAAAAAATATATATATTTTTATATCCTTTAAAAAAAGTAGTTATGACAGAAAATAAGAATGGGATGACTTCCAGGCATTCCATGTGTCCTCAAAGAGGTGCATTGTATCAAACAACATATGGTGAATACATTCTAAAAGCATTACAGAACCCACGCTAACAATTATAAGAGAAAATGGAACTGCCGTGGCTTTCCATTGAAGGGCTATTGCCCAAATGGGTGTGACACAGACTATATGGATAAGGCACTCTCCTTGGCGTGAGGCCCCAGGAATAGAGTTAAAAAGTAAACACATAGAGGATGTAAATTGGAGCTGGTCACCCACAATCTTAGCAGCTATCTCAGAAACTGTATGCCACACAGGCTAAAGTAATTGACAAGACAAAAACATATGGTGCAATTTACCTTGGGTTGGCAACCCCCAAAACATAAAGGTGAGGAGTTAGGGAAGATAGCATGGATACGAATATATACCGTATATAATACCATCTGGTTAAGAGCTTGATTGCCATTGGGGATGAGCCGAACACCCCCCCAGTTCGGTTCGCACCAGAACTTGCGAACAGGCAATAAATTAGTTCGAACATCTGAACACCATTAAAGTCTATGGGACTCGAACATGAAAAATTGAAAGTGCTAATTTTAAAGGCTTATATGCAAGTTATTGTCATAAAAAGTTTTTGGGGACCCGGGTCCTGCCCCAGGGGACATGTATCAATGCAAAAAAAGGTTTTAAAAACTGCAGTTTTTTCGGGAGCAGTGATTTTAATAATGCTTAAAGTGAAACAATAAAAGTGAAATATTCCTTTAAATTTCGTACCTAGGGGGTGTGTATAGTATGCCTTTAAAGCAGCGCTTGTTTCGCATGCTTAGAACTGTCCCTGCACAAAGTGTCATTTCTGAAGGAAAAAAAGTCATTTAAAAGCACTCGCGGCTATAATGAATTGTCGGCTCCCGATAATACAGAGAAAAGTAATTGATAAAAAAAAAAAAAAATGCGTGGGGGTCTCCCCAAATTCAGCTACAGGGCCCTTCAGGTCTGGTATGGATATTAATGGGAACCCTGCATCAATTTTTTTTTTTAATTACGTGGGGTTCCCCCCAAATATCCATACCAGACCCTTCAGGTCTGGTATAGATTTTAAGGGGAACTCCACGCAAAATTTAAAAAAAAAATGACGTGGAGTTCCCCCCCAAAATTCATTGAAACAGCTCCTGTAACGTGCCCCATTGGCACCTATGGTCTCTAAAAGTTACGGGTGCTAAAGAGTTTTGGATTCAAGGACCAAAAGACCATGTGGCATTGGATCTCCTAAACCTGTCCTTGGAGGGGACAAAAATTCTAAAGTAAATGTTCGTGTTTCACTCCGGCTGCTAGAACCGTGAGAGGGATCTATCCGGGTGAGCAAGACCCACTCAGGCTTGAGTGGTGACAAGGGTAAATAAGTGCCGCGTACCTGAACCTACCTCCCTGAAAGTTTGATTTATGATTGTTAATCTGTCCCATTACTTTTGGTCCATTAAAAAGTGGGAGGCACATATACAAACTGTTGGAATTCCTACACCGTTCACCTGATTTGGATGTAAATACCCTCAAATTAAAGCTGAAAGTCTGCAGTTAAAGCACATCTTGTTTGTTTAATTTCAAATCCATTGTGGTGGTGTATAGAGCCAAAAAGATTAGAATTGTGTTGATGTCCCAATACTTATGGACCTGACTGTAATTGCTATTTGGACTGAGAGTGTGGCACTGTAGATCGGGGACCCCTGTCCAGCAAGAGAACCATCCAGGGGAGACAGATTGCAAGAAATTGGAGTAGTCAGAGTGACCATAAGTGCAACCATCAATCAAGTGAAACCATCAATACAGGATTTCTTAAAAAAAATAAATAATATATACATATATAATTTATATAGTATGAAACGTGTAAGGGGTCCTGTGCTTGGTAAAGAACAGGAAGATTGGAGTACTAGAAAGTATTGGTGGTGGCCAAGTGTTGGAAATAAAAAGTGATTAGGATATAAACGCGTTACCAGGAAAGGAATTGCATACATAGGTGTAAGAAGAGAAGTGATAAAGATATAAACACATCACTGCACTGTTATATTCTATTCAACATTTCTTGGTGATGCGTTTATATCCTCACCACTTTTCAACCTTTTACACCTTTTTTATTAATTTTTTTTCGGTGATGCGTTTATATATTTTTGTTAATTTTTATATATTAAACTGAACTTTATACACCTACTTGCTTCATTTAAAGTCCCAATCTCCCCTCCCCCTGTTTGATTATTTCTATCACAGGGAAAGTGTACATTTCTTGTGATAGGAATAAAAGTGATAAAAAATAAAGGAATAGTGTAAAAATTAAATAATTTTAATAAAATAAACAATTAAAAAATATATATGTAGCGGGGTGTCATATTTAGGGGGAGCATCTGAGTGGTAACTAGGCTCAGATGCACTGATTGTTAGGTTTCAGGGACCATTTCTATCCCTGGGAGATAGTACTGGTGTGCAGTTCCCTGGGGCCTATGGGTGGCGCTGTTGCCATGGGCCCGGGTTGTACCGCAGTACAAGGTTGTGCCTCTTTTTGTCCCCTCTCCGCAGCAGAACGGCGGGGCGGGGAACCTGCTGTGCCTGTTGGGAGAGGATATAAAAGGGGACACCTTAGGCCTGGGTGTGTGTGTTGCCTTCGGGTGCCCTAGGCCCGGAGGCCTGGTCGGTTCCGCGCCCAGGCACCTTAGGCCTGGGTGCATGTGGGTTGTCTTCAGGTGCCCTAGGCCCAGGGACAGAGCTGCTGTTCCATCCCAGACACCTTCAGTCTGAGGTGAGGTACTTTGGCGAGGGCCCGGAACCCAGTAGTCTTCGACTGGGGTCCGCTAAGGATCGGGGCTCCCAGGGATCTGCCTTGTGAGGGGACCCATATCCAGGACGAGGAGGCCAGGGAGGTGACCCTTTCTGAAGACCCAGCGCAGAGTCGTGGTGACAGAGGGGGCCTCTGGTAACTCTCCGGAGGGATGTTCTTATCCTAAAAAAGGGCTAAGTTACTCAAGGAAGGAAGTGCGGGGTCTTTATGTCACAGTGGCAGTGACTCTACGCACACCAGGTCAGTGGCAGTGACTTGCAACTATTCACCCTGTCAGTGGCAGTGACCAACCCCATGGTCCGTGGCAGGGACCGTGCGACAAGCCTGTTCGTGCAAATCAGAATAGGAGAAACCCTGAATTAAGTTTGTGCCTGGACCTCCTCCCACCTTATCTGACCCGTGTTTGTCTCAACCTGTCTGCTCTCAAAGAGACTATTTATTGCCCTTAAGAATAAATAAGAAGTTGGACTTTTCAGTTGGTGTGGACAGTTGCTTACTGGGGAGAACTAAGGACTTGTTTCTGGCTACCCCAGAAACTAGGTCAGCTCTGGAGGTTTTTAAACACTGGCTGCAAGCAGGCCCGAGAAAACTAACACCGCTCAACCTCCCCATCCAGGAGGGTACGGGCTTGTGGTGCGGTGTGCCTCAGTCTTTCCTGCGAAGGAGCCAACATATAAGAAAAGCAGGTAAAGGCTGGGGTGGGTGCGCTACATATATATTTTAAGAGCCCCCGTCCCCCCGAGCGCACATGCAGAGGAAAGAGCATATGTAGGTCTGACACGCATATGTAACACACCACATGTCGGGTATAGCCTCAAACATTATAGTGAAAGCAATAATCCTAGCACGAGACCTTTTTAACTCTAAACTGGTAACCTGTAAAAATGTTCAAAGCATCACCTATGGAGATTTTTAAGTATCTTTGTTTGCCACCATTCCACGAGCATGCACAATTTTAACGCGTGAGATGTTAGGTATCCACTTACTCAGCGGCACATCATCTTTTATATTTGACCTAAAATCGGGTTAACAACTTAAGCCCCGGACCATTAGGCTGCCTAAAGAAAAGAGGACTTTTTACAATTTGGCACTGCGCTGCTTTAACTGGTAATTGCGTGGTCATGCAATGTTGTACCCAAACAAAATTTGCATCCTTTTTTTTCCCACAAATAGAGATTTATTTTGAAAGTATTTGATTGCCTCTGCGATTTTTTTTTATTTTTTGCGATGTTAACGGAAAAAGACTGAAAATTTAGAAAAAAATATATATATTTTCAACTTTTTGTTATAAGAAAAATCCAATAAACTCAATTTTAGTCATACATTTAGACCAAAATGTATTCAGCCACATGACTTTGGTAAAAAAAAAATGTCAATAAGCGTATATTTATTGGTTTGCGCAAAAGTTTTATAACGTCTACAAACTTGGGTACATTTTCTGGAATTTACACAGCTTTTAGTTTATGACTGCCTATCTCATTTCTTGAGGTGCTAAAATGGCAGGGCAGTACAAAACTCCCCCAAATTACCCCATGTTGGAAAGTAGACACCCCAAGGAAATTGCTGAGAGGCATGTTGAGCCCATTGAATATTATTTTTTTTTGTCCCAACTAAATAATGAGAAAAAAAAAAATTACAAAAAGTTGTCACTAAATTATATATTGCTCACACATGCCATGGTTATATGTGGAATTGCACCCCAAAATACATTTTGCTGCTTCTCCTGAGTACAAGCATACCACATATGTTGGACTTTTTGGGAGCCTAGTCGCGTACGGGGCCCCAAAAACCAGGCACCGCCTTCAAGATTTCTAAGGTTGTAAATTTTTGATTTCACTCCTCACTACCTATCACTACTTAGCACAGTTTTGAAGGCCATAAAATGCCAAGATGGCCAAAAAAAAATAATTATTTTTCCCACAACTTGTGTCAAAATATAAAATATTCCATGGACTCGACATGCCTCTCAGCAAATAGCTTGGGGGTGTCTACTTTCCAAAATGGGGGTCATTTGGGGGGAGGGGAGTTGAACTGTCCTGGCATTTTATGCACAACATTTAGAAGCTTATGTCACACATCACCCACTCTTCTAACCACTTGAAGACAAAGCCCTTTCTGACACTTTTTGTTTACATGAAAAAATATTTCTTTTGCAAGAAAATTACGTTGAACCCCCAAACATTATATATTTTTCTAAAGCAAAGGCCCTACAGATTAAAATGGTGGGTGTTGCATTTTTTTTTCACACAGTATCTGCGCAGCGATTTTTCAAACGCATTTTTTTTGGGAAAAAACACACTTTTTTAAATTTTAATGCACTAAAACACACTATATTGCCCAAATGTTTGATGAAATAAAAAAATATGATCTTAGGCCGAGTACATGGATACCAAACACGACATGCTTTAAAATTGCGCACAAACGTGCAGCGGCGACAAACTACATACATTTTTAAAAGCCTTTAAAAGCCTTTACAGGTTACCACTTTAGATTTACAGAGGGGGTCTACTGCTAAAATTACTACTCACGATCTGACCTTTGCGGTGATACCTCACATGCATGGTGCAATTGCTGTTTACATGTGGCGCCAGACTGACGCTTCCGTTCGACTTGCGCGAGAGCAAGGAGGGACAGGTTGCTTTTTTTTTTATTATTATTTATTTCGCTTTTTTTTTTTTTTTAAACAGTTCATTCCATTTTTTTAATCATTTTTATTGTTATCTCAGGGAATGTAAATATCCCCTATGATAGCAATAGGTAGTGACAGGTACTCTTGTTTAGACCCTAGATCTCTCCTCTGCCCTCAAAGCATCTGATCACACCAAGATCGGTGTGATAAAATGCTTTCCCAATGGCGCTGTTTATATCTGGCGAAATCTAAGTCATGAAATGCTTGTAGCTTCCGGTTTCTTAAGCCATAGAGATGATTGGAGCCATTCTGGTCTCTGATAAGCTCTATGGTTAGCTGGCGGAACCACCAGCTGCTTTCTCAGGTTCCCTGTTGGGCCAGGAGAGCCACAGAAAACCATGGAAGACGGTGGGGGGGGACATTGCCTCCCACTGCTTGTAAAAGCAGTCTAGAGGCTAATTAGCCTATAGGATTGCTTTTACATGAAAGCCGACCGCTGGCTGAAAAGAATGATACCAAGATGATACCTAAACCCGCAGGCATCATTCTGGTATAACCACTCAAAATCCAGCAACATACCAGTACATTACTGGTCCTTGTTGGGCATATATTGTAATCTTTTTTTCATGCACCCTGTGGGATGAACGAAAAAAAGAGATTGATCGGTGGGTGGTGGGTATGCCCACCATTAGAATACTTCCCTTCATCCACCCACTTCTAATGATGGGCATACATGCACCATTTTGTAATATATATATGCCGAAGCATGGGGGCATCCGCCCACAAACGTTAGGAGCAAATCGCTCCTCCACCCCTGCTGCCCCCATGCTTCGGCATATATGCTCTTTTTTTTAACTGTAGTGGTGAAATCACCTCCTACAGCACTGGAGTCATGGCTTTATGTATCCTGGGAGCAAATGCTGTTGCTGTCAAGATAAATAAATCCGCGCTGCAGCTGAATGGCTTACCTGAAAACAAAAAAATGGTTAACAATGAAACACAGTAAACAGTAAAGTATAAAAAAATTACATACCTGAAAAGCAAACATGATAAAACATAATAACAATAAAACATTGCAGAATAGAATACAATAAAAAATAGCGGACCAATAGAGAGAGAATAGAGAGATAGAGAACAATAAAACGACAACAATTTTTTTTTTTTTTTATATTTTTTGTGTTTTTTTTTTTTTTTTACACTCTTATTTGTAACTGTAACTGTAACGGTTCGGTTCCAGGTTCAGGTCTCTCAAATTGCGATGGCATCTTGGGAGACCCTGTGTAATGCCCTGTACACACAATCGGATTTCCGATTGAATAAAATCCGATGAATTTTTCCATCGGAAATCCGATGAAGCTGACTTCCATCAGTCTGGCCTACACACCATCAGTCAAAAATCAGACCGTCCCAAACGCCGTGACGTAAAACACTCGGAAGAGCCGAGAAAAATGAAGTTCAATGCTTCTGAGCATGCGTCGACTTGATTCTGAGCATGCGTGGGCTTTTTCTCCGATGGAGTTCCCCACAGACATTTTTTCGGGAGCAGTGATTTTAATAATGCTTAAAGTGAAACAATAAAAGTGAAATATTCCTTTAAATTTCGTATCTGGGGGGGGGGGGGTGTCTCAAGTATGACTTTAAAGTAGCGCATGTTTCCCGTGTTTATAACAGTCTCTGCACAAAATGTAATTTCTGAAGGAAAAAAGTAATTTAAAAGCACTCGTGGCTATAATGAATTGTCGGTCCCGGCAATACAAAGAAAAGTCATTGAAAGTCATTGAAAAAAATGCGTGGGGGTCCCCCCAAAATTCAATTACCAGGCCCTTCAGGTCTGGTATGGATATTAAGGGGAACCCTGCGTCCTTTATTAAAAATAAAAAATAAAAAAAGCCATTCCAGTGTTGTAATGCAGTCTGTCCAACGACGATCCATGAATCATTCTCCAGCGATGCGGCGAGTCTCCAGCGATGAACGATGCACATCTTCCCTGCACCGGAGCCTCCCAGGTAATGACGCGCAAGCAGTGTTGACAGTTCTTTTATAACCAAGGTTGGAAACCCCCATGATGCGTTAGAGGGGGCGAGGTTACCCCTCCCCTCCTGCCCCCTCTAACGCGTCACGGGATCTTCCGTGAAAAACAGCAAATAAAAATCAAGTGACGTAAAATCAACTGTTTCCACCTGAATTCCGGGTTGAATGGGGGAAGTACGGGTGCTGCAGTAGTGGTGGGCTCCCAATTAGGATTGGTGAATTCTGCAGGAAGGAAGTTTCCCGCTCAGGCCAATGACGTAGGCGGGGTCTGATATACCGAGGGGGCGGACCTGATGGGGAACTTCCTTCACTGCATAATACATGTATAGACCCGCCCCTTCTCATGTTCCGCATCAGGTCCTCAGCCTTACACGAGTCATTGGCTGAGCAGACCTGATGGGGAACTTTAGAAGGGGCGGGTCTATACATGTAATAGACTGCGGAGGAAGTTCCCCATCAGGTCCGCTCAGGCTCAGCCAATGACGGACAGCGCTGGACATCGGATCGCCGCGGGACACTGGATTTCTCCGCTGGAATGTTTTTTTTTTTTTAAATAAAGGACTTTTTCAAGGTGTTTATGTGTTTTGTTTTTTTTACATTTTTTGACACTTTCTTTGTGAAATGGTAGGGGTACAATGCACCCCTTACCAATTCACATAGGGGGGGAGCCGGGATCTGGGGCTCTTCCAGATTCCGATAAGCCCCCCCACCCACAGACCCCCACAATCACCGGGCAAGGGTTGTGGGGATGAGGCCCTTGTCCCCATCAACATGGGGACATCCTCCCCATGTTGAGGGCATGTGTCCTGGTATGGTTCAGGAGGGAGGGGGGGCCGCTCTCTCGTCCCCCCCTTTTCCCCTGCGGCCGGCCAGGTTGCGTGCTCGGATAAGGGTCTGGTATGGATTTTTGGGGGGACTCCACGCCATTTTTTTTTATTTGGGGTGGAGTTCCCCTTAAAATCCATGCCAGATCTGAAGGGCCTGGTATGGATATTTGGGGGAACTCTACGCATTTTTTTTAAATTTGCGGCGGGGTTCCCCTTAATATCCATTCCAGACCTGAAGGGCCTGGTAATTGAATTCTGGGGGACCCCCACGCTTTTTTTTTTTATCAATGACTTTTCTATGTATTGCCGGGAGCCGACAATTCATTAATAGCCGCGAGTGAGTTTTAAATGACTTTTTTTCCTTGAAAAAGGACACTTTGTGCAGGGACAGTTCTAAGCACGGGAAACATGCACCACTTTACATGCATATCATACACACCCCCTAGGTACGAAATTAAAAGGAATATTTCACTTTTATTGTTTCACTTTAAGCATTATTAAAATCACTGCTCCCCAAAAAAACGTCCATTTAAAAAAAAATTTTTTGCATTGATACATGTCCCCTGGGGCAGGACCCGGGTCCCCAAACACTTTTTATGATAATAACTTGCATATAAGATTTTATAATTAGCACTTTAGATTTCTCCCATAGACTTTTCGAATTTGCCACGAACACCCCAATTTGTTCGCTGTTCGGCGAACGGGCGAACAGGCAATGTTCGAGTCGAACATGAGTTTGACTCGAACTCGAAGCTCATCCCTACTGCCTAGTACACCCTGGTTGTACATCCAGCACTGCAGTATCACGTAACTTTATTACTTATTACTTTGAGTGTTCTAGGATGATTAGTCGAATATTCAAATGTTGAGTTCTGGAACCAATACATTTTAGCCAGTTTGTGAATAATAAAGCTTCAGGTATTAGTATTAATTCTGTGTTTTCTGATGACACAGAGGGAGTATTCATAAAACATTTGTGGCATGAATGTCAGAAACATTTGTGCAAACGAATCAAAATTTCACCATATGTTTTTAAATAGATTAACTAGATTAGCGCCATCTAGTGGCCAAAGTGTGGTATATTTTATCATTGAGGTATTTCAGAAAACCATACTGCATTTTGGCCACTAAATGGAGCTGATAATACAGGAGTTGATCTTTGGAAAACATACAGTGAAATTTAGTTTAGCTAGCATGAATGTTACTGACATTCATGACCTTCAAAACATTATATAACTAAAACTCAAAGTAGAATAGAATCCTTGCAAGATGTCTCTCAGTAACAAGCTGACTTGAATGCACTAATCGATTTTGCAACTGTATGGAAAATGAGGTTTGATGTTTGGAGGAAAAAAGCTTGCATGAATTATATAATTTGGGCAGGGCAAATCTGAATCATTAATAGGAAAAGATCTCATTATCATGGTAGATCACAGATATAACACTATACAATGCCAATCTTCAGTTTCAGAAGTGAACAAGATACTTTCATGTATTAAACTAACAGATTCAAAAAAGAAACATATGCCCCCATATAAAGAATTGGAAAGTCCTCATCTTATAAATGCAGTTCAGTTTTGGGAAGTGTTCTGAATAGGGATGAGCCGAACACCCCCCCGTTCGGTTCGCACCAGAACCTTTGAATGGACCGAAAGTTCGCGCGAAC
This sequence comes from Rana muscosa, assembly GCA_029206835.1. Lineage (NCBI taxonomy): Eukaryota > Metazoa > Chordata > Amphibia > Anura > Ranidae > Rana > Rana muscosa. Next base: position 38,619,678 of record CM055119.1, read on the forward strand.
GTTAGAACCCTATTAAATACAATGGACGCGAACGTTCGAAATCTAAAGTGCTAATTATAACGACTAATATGCATGTTATTGTCCTAAAAAGGGTTTGGGGGCCCGGGTTCTGCCCCAGGGAACATGTATCAATGCAAAACAAAGTTTTAAAAACGACCGTTTTTCGGGAGCAGTCATTTTAATGATGCATAAAGTGAAAAAAAAAGTCAAATATTCCTTTAAATATCGTACCTGGGGGGTGTCTAAAGTATGCCTGTGAAGTGCCACGTGTTTCCCGTGTTTAGAACTGTCCCTGCACAAAATGACATTTCTAAAGGAAAAAAAGCCATTTAAAACTGCTTGTGGCTTTAATGTAATGTCTGGTCCCGGTAATATGGATGAAAATCTTTGAGAAAAATGGCATAGCTACCCCATCACCCCCCCCCCCTACCCTAGCCCATTACCAGCCCCTTTGGGTCTTGTATGGATATTAAGGGGAATCCCGCACACAAAATAAAAAAGGCCCTATATACTCTGAACAGCAGTATACAGGCGGTGCAAACAAGACAGGGACTGTAGGTTTGTTCTTAAGTAGAATCTGTTTTTTTAATTTTGAACAGGTACATTGTTTAAGTGTAGCTCCAGCCAAAAAATATATTTTTAAGCTTTTTGGAAAACATAGGGAAGGGTTATCACCCCTGTAACATTTGTTTTGCTGTCTGTGCCCCTGTTCAGAACATTTCACCTCACTTTCCGTCCCAATGACAACTGTTTTTGAAAAGTGGGGTTTTTATTGAAACAAGGATTGGTGATAAAGCATCAGTAGAGAGGAGACACCTTTTTCCAATATTAACTCTTACAGGAGAGAATTTCCCTTCCTAGGGGTAGATTTCCTCTCACTTCCTGTTGTCTCCTTCCGTTTGCAAGTAGGAGTCGTTTGTAAGTTGGATGTTTGAAAGTAGGGGCCTGCCGTATATACTCTGCAGAAATTGGCCACTTAGGTGTTGGTGTTGGCACAACACTGTAAGCACTCACAGTTACTCTTGGTGGGCGCTGGAACGCCCTGCTGTCAACTATTATATCAAGAATTGTAATTACATGCCCCTGTAGAACAGGGGCTGAAAAATTGGGCCTTAGCCACTGGTGCCACAACACTGCAACCCCTCACAGATACTGTATTTGGAGCACAGCAATGAGCCCTGTTGCAAAGTATTGCATCAAAAATTGTGATTACAAGCCCCTGTTAAACAGGGGCAGAAAAATTGGGCCTTAGGCACTGGTGCCACAACACTGCAACCCCTCACAGATACTGTACTTGGAGCACAGTAATGAGCCCTGTTGCAAAGTATTGCATCAAAAATTGTAATTACACGCCCCTGTTAAACAGGGGCTGAAAAATTGGGCCTTAGGCACTGGTGCTGGTGCCACGACACTGCAACCTCTCCCAGATACTCTAGTTGGAGTGCAGGAATGAGCCCTGCTGCAAAGCATTGCAACAAAAATTGTAATTACATGCCCCTGTTAAACAGGGGCTGAAAAATTGGGCCTTAGCCACTGGTGGCGGCACCCAGAAACAAAAATGTTCTTTCAAGCTATCATCATGAATCGGATCATTGAGGAGAAGGAGGATAGTCAGTCAACATAACAGGACAGTCACTCAGCATCAGCATCAGTCTTGAAGGGATGTGACATTTGAAAATAAATTATTCTGTTATATCAGCTTCAGGTGCTTGGTAGCTGGTGGTGATCCAAGACTGGTTCTTCTTTATGAAGGTCAGTCGATCAACCGAGTCGGTGGACAGGCGCACCCTGTGATCCGTGACAAAGCCTCCAGCAGCACTGAATGTGCGTTCCGAAAGATACGCTTGAGACATATGTTGCAAACAGCAGCGGTGCGATCTGATGCCCTCGACTCAAAAAAGGCCCACACCAAAGAACTTTTGGAATAACGGGCAGAGGCAGCGCCCTGCACAGGCGGAGCTCTGCGGTGTGATTCAGTCGGTGTGCTGCCCTTACGCTGGCCCCCGGAGGGCATCCTGCCTCGTTGGAGATGTGCCTCCTCCTCATCCTCCTCCTCCTCCTCCTCTCTCCTATCAGGCACCCACGTGGAGTCAGTGACCTCATCATCCCCTCCCTCCTCATCACTGGAACCAATCTGGCAGTATGCTGCAGCTGCTGGAACATGACTGCCAGATTGGTGTCCTTCTTGAGCATCCCCTCTCTCTGCTCTCATGCTACTGCCTTCCTCTAGCTGGGTATCATCTTCAGACACTTCGAAACGCTGGGCATCCTCCTGGAGCATGTACCCAACACTGTGCTCAAACAGTTCGGGGGACTCCTCAGGAGGACACGGTGGGTCTAGGGAAGGAGTGACTGATGATGACATTGAGGACGCTTTGGCAGCTGCTTTGCCAGTACCCTGAGCCTGGGTGAGAGAGGATGAGGAGGATGAGGAGGGCTTGGTCATCCACTCTACCAAGTCTTCGGCATGATGCGGCTCAACACGTCCAGCTGCCGAAAATAAGGACAAGCGTGTCCCATGGCCACAGATGCCTGCCTGTTACACAACAGGAAAACACAGCAATAAGGCCTAGCTTCAGGTGTATATTTTGCAGGAGGCACACTACGCCTGTTGTAAGTGCTGCAGATGCCTGCCTGTGTTACACAACAGGAAAACACAGCAATAAGGCCTAGCTTCAGGTGTATATTTTGCAGGAGGCACACTACGCCTGCTGTATGTGCTTCAGATGCCTGCCTGTGTTACACAACAGGAAAACACAGCAATAAGGGCTAGCTTCAGGTGTATATTTTGTAGGAGGCACACTACGCCTGTTGTAAGTGCTGCAGATGCCTGCCTGTGTTACACAACAGGAAAACACAGCAATAAGGCCTAGCTTCAGGTGTATATTTTGCAGGAGGCACACTACGCCTGCTGTAAGTGCTGCAGATGCCTGCCTGTGTTACACAACAGGAAAAAACAGCAATAAGGGCTAGCTTCAGGTGTATATTTTGCAGGAAGCACACTACGCCTGCTATAACTGCTGCAGATGCCTGCCTGTGTTACACAACAGGAAAAAAAAGCAATAAGGGCTAGCTTCAGGTGTATATTTTGCAGGAAGCACACTACGCCTGCTATAACTGCTGCAGATGCCTGCCTGTGTTACACAACAGGAAAACACAGCAATAAGGCCTAGCTTCAGATGTATATTTTGCAGGAAGCACACTACGCCTGCTGTAAGTGCTGCAGATGCCTGCCTGTGTTACACAACAGGAAAACACAGCAATAAGGCCTAGCTTCAGGTGTATATTTTGCAGGAGGCACACTACGCCTGCTGTAAGTGCTGCAGATGCCTGCCTGTGTTACACAACAGGAAAACACAGCAATAAGGCCTAGCTTCAGGTGTATGTTTTGCAGGAGGCACACTACGCCTGCTGTAAGTGCTGCAGATGCCTGCCTGTGTTACACAACAGGAAAAAACAGCAATAAGGGCTAGCTTCAGGTGTATATTTTGCAGGAAGCACACTACGCATGCTATAACTGCTGCAGATGCCTGCCTGTGTTACACAACAGGAAAACACAGCAATAAGGGCTAGCTTCTGGTGTATATTTTGCAAGAAGCACACTACGCCCGCTGTAAGTGCTGCAGATGCCTGTTAGTATAACACAAAATAAAAAAACTCCGAGCAATAAGGGGTAGCTTCAGGTGTATAATGTGCAGGAGGCACACTACACCCGCTGTAAGTGCTGCAGATGCCTGCCTGTGTTACACAACAGGAAAACACAGCAATAAGGGCTAGCTTCAGGTGTATATTTTGCAGGAAGCACACTACGCCTGCTATAACTGCTGCAGATGCCTGCCTGTGTTACACAACAGGAAAACAGAGCAATAAGGGTTAGCTTCAGGTGTATACTGTGCAGGAGACTTAGCAAAAATATCACTGACACTGTCCCCTGCCTATCCTTCTCTCTCCCTGCACACAAGGTTTAGCAGAATATCACTGACACTGTCCCTGCCTATCCTTCTCTCTCCCTGCACACAAGGTTTAGCAGAATATCACTGACACTGTCCCTGCCTATCCTTCTCTCTCCCTACACACAAGGTAAATGAACAAATATCACTAACACTGTCCCTGCCTATCCTTCTCTCTCCCTGAACCGGAACACACTACACAAGGCCGCCGCGCTGGCGGCCTTTTATAGTGTGGGGCGTGTACTAAACCCCCCTGAGCTATAATTGGCCACAGGCATCCTGCCTGTGGCCAATTATGGCTCTCCTCGCTGCCGGCGCTGTGATTGGCCAAGCATGCGGGGTCACAGTGCATGCTTGGCCAATCACAGCGCCGGGATTGCACTGCAATGGCGCAGTGTATTGTGGGCCGTTCGCGTCACTCGAATTTGGCGCGAACTGCCCAAAACTTTCAATCTTCATCGAACAGCCGATGTTCGAGTCGAACGTATGTTCGACTCGAACACCGAGCTCATCCCTAGTTCTGAAAAGAATGTAGATCATCTGAAACAGTGCAGAGAAGAGCATATACATTAATAATGGGCATGGAGGTCTACAACTATGAGATAAGCGTAACTGAATTAAGGTAAATGGGGGGATATATTAACGTTGTATAAAAACATAAATTATGCTTTTATAGCTTACATAATTAACCACTTCAGCCCCGGACCATTTGGCTGCCCAGCAGAGCACTTTTTGCGATTCGGCACTGCGTCGCTTTAACTGACAATTGCGCGATCGTGCGACGTGGCTCCCAAACAAAATTGACGTCCCTTTTTCCCACAAATAGAGCTTTATTTTTGGTGGTATTTGATCACCTGTGCGGTTTAAATTTTTTGCGCTATAAACATAAATAGAGCGACAATTTTGAAAAAAAAGCAATATTTTTTACTTTTTGCTATAATAAATATCCCTAAGAAATATATATATAAAAAAAAAATTTTCCTCAGTTTAGGCCAATATGTATTCTTCTACATATTTTTGGTAAAAAAAAATCGCAATAAGCGTTTATTGATTGGTTTGCGTCTACAAAATAGGGGATAGTTTTATGGCATTTTTATTAATATTTTTTTTTATTGGTAATGCTGGCGATCAGCGATTTTTATCATGACTGCAACATTATGGCAAACACATTGGGCACTTTGACACTATTTTGGGACCATTCACATTTATACAGCGATCAGTGCTATATAAATGCGCTGATTACTGTGTAAATGTGACTGGCAAGGAAGGGGTTAACCACTACGGGGCTAGGAAGGGGTTAGGTGTGTCCTAGGGAGTGATTCTAACTGGTAGGGGGCGTGGCTATGAGTGACACGTCACTGATCGCTGCTCCCGATGAGAGGGAGCAGAAGATCAGTGTCCTGTCACTAGGCAGAACAGGGAGATGCTTATTTACACAGGCATCTCCCCATTCTGCAGCTCTGTGACACACGATCGTGGGACACCGGCGGACATCGAGTCCGCGGGTCCCGCAGGCACGATCACGGAGCTTGCGGCAGGGGCACGCACGCGCCCACATGGCGGCAAATTTAAAGTGACGTATATTTACGTAGATTTGCCTGTCCGTGCCATTCTGCTGATGTAAAGGCATTCTATGCATTAGGATGAAAAAACCTTGTGTGTAGCAGCCTTCACAGCACCCCCTAATAACTTACTTGAGCTTCATCTCTCTCCAGCAATGTCCACAAATGTCTAAGCCGTCCCGGGACACTTCTCCTGATTGGCTGAGACACTGATGCGGCACCAGGTGGCCGGGCCAGGGGTCCGTGTCTGAATGGACACACGGAGCTGTGACTCGGCTCCAGTGCCCCCATAGGAAGCTGCTGGCTGAGGGAGCACTCAATAGGAGATGGGGCCAGGAGCAGCAAAGAGGGACCTGAGAAGAGGAGGCTTAGGACTGCTCTGTGCAAATCTAACTGCACAAAGGAGGTAAGTGTAACATGTTTGTTATTAAAAAAAAATAAGAGCCTTTACAATAACTTTAATCTGGTTGAAAAAAGACACAAGTCTATCGAGTTCAACAAATAGAAACTAAACAAACAATAAGAGCCCATTCACACAGGGGCAACTTTGGATCCGACTTCAAATCGCCCCAGGTCGCCCCTAGTTGCCTCAAGTCGCGCTGGCTGAGGAAATCAATGTAAGTTAATGGAGCTGTCTTAATGCACACTACTGCAGTCGCTCCGACTTCAAAAAAGGTCCCTGTACTACTTCAATCCGACTTCTAGGTGACCTGTACCCATTGATTTCAATGGGAGTTGCCTTTTTGAAGTTGGATCACTGTCTTAATAGGAGCAACTCTCCAGGAAGAGAAAATACATTTCTCAGGCAAACCTCTCCCTCCCCCCTCCCTCCCACAGAGCTGATTCTTGTTTGATTGGCCACTGGAATGTCTCCTGTCCTGCAGGCAACTTGAAGTTGCCTTGTAAGTAGCTCCAGGTCGTGCTGTGATTCATACTCAAGTCGTGTCTGAGTTGCCTCATAAAATCGCGCTGGAAGTCGTGTTGCCCCTGTGTGAATGGGCTCTTAGAATCCTTGATATACTGTACACAATCCTATACCCACAGTTGATCCAGAAGAAGGCAAAAAAAAAAAAAGCATGGTCCAAGTTACTCCAGTGTGGGAAATAAAAATATTATTTTCTGTTCCCCAAGGATGCAGGCAGGTATTGCCTGGATCAACTAACCCTGGTGTTATTACCTATAAATTTTAGTATCCACTCCAGTCATATTTTGTGTATTTAGGAATGCATCCAGCTCTTTTTAAAAACAATCTACTGAGCTGGTCAGAACTAGTTCTTGAGGAAGCATTTTCCACATTTTCATAGATTACTTACAGATTACTTAAAGAAAACACATGGCATATTCTTCACATTAGGGTCACTACAAAAGACACAAAGGCAGTTAAAAGGGGTTAAAGTGGTTATAAGCCCTGGTTCACACTGGTGCGATTTGACATGCGATTTGACATGTCAAATCGGCCATATTTGCCGCAAATTGCGGGCAATGGCACCGTCCTAATCGGTGCGACGCCGCATTTGCGGCGCTGCCCGATTTCAAAAAGTCGTTTCTGTACTACTTTTTGCGATTTCGGCCGCGATTTACATTGACATCTGTGTCAGATGTCTTTGTAATCGCGGCTGAAATCTGGACTGCCAGCGAGAGTGAAATCGTGCGAGTTCAGCTGAACTCGCACGATTTCACTCCCGCAACCCCAGTGTGAACCTGGGCTAAAGGCTATTTTTTTCTAAAATAATAAACATGTTATACTTACCTGCTTTGTTTAATGGTATTGCTCACAGCTTCCCCTTACCTCCTCTTTTGGGGTCCCCTGTCGGGACTAACCACTTTTCTTCTCTTCTGTGGCAGCCGGTTTAAAATGAACACATTTACTTCAAATCATTTTTCATCAGTGTAACTCAAATCCAGGGTCATCTCACTTTGCAGTTTTGTAAATTAAGCTTAATATATATGAAGGAGGTTGCGGAACAAGTTGATCATTAGAGAATTGATAAATTATTTAATGTCATATACACTTGAATATTAAAGTTAAAACAATCCTAGAAAACGATTTATCTTCAGTTGCATTTAAATAAAATTGCCTAGCCTGCATTTAATTGTATATCAAAGAAACTAAAATCCTGAAAATATTAAAGCTCTGTTCTTTCCTAAAAAAAGGGAAAAAACTAGCCATCTATCTTATTTTTACCAATAAACAAGGGAACATGGTGTTTTGCTCACCTCCCACATTTAAGCAATCCACTTTAATTACGGACACTTTTAGGCAGAACACAATATAACTGTTACTTTATGCTCAATAAATCAGTGAAATGTGACGGACAGCCTCTTGGTCCAATTGTTCTCATTTAGTTGAGTCCTCACAAGCATGGTAGTAAAATATGATTGTGGTTCCAGATGACATGAAACTACAATGCCATCAATCAGCCCAAACAGGGATCCAGGGTGGGAATCGATGTCTAGCACAAGCTTAGAGTCTTCAGCCACTTAATCAATGCCACACATTTCTCAGTTTTGTCCTCTTTTTTTTTAACTCTGTCACTCTGCTAGCTGGTGAGACTTAGCAGCGGAGATCAAGAAATCAATACTTTACAGCTATGATAGTCTTTGAAAACACTCTTCAATTACCATCTTATCCAAGAACATAATTTACTTGGTTTAAAGTTCAACTTCACATCTCTTTGCTAAAGGTAAACAATAACCTTTGGAATAGTAAAATACAAGTTGTGAAAACATAAAAAGAGAAAAACAAACAGAAAAAATAGCAAAAAAATAAAACCTTTTCTATTACATCTAAAAAGTTTTAACTTTTGTTTTTGTTTTTATTGCATCACATGGATAAAATTCAACATATTTATTTAGTAAGTGGCTGACTATTGAGTGGAGATGAGTGACTCAATCTACGCCAAACCATATACCGGTAATGCATGTTTTTGTTTGGGCTAAAACAGTTTGGATCATTTTGATTTCCCCCTCTAATTTAGATTTCTCCCTGCTTTCCCAGCCCACTGCACTTTCTTGCCAATTCGATCAGCCAAAGACATTATGTTCTTGGAGAGCAGCGGTCCCCAATTTTGCAGTGCATTGTTCATGTTTACTGCTTGCTCAGTGGCATACAATTAGGACCCATTTACACTGCTACATTTTGACATATGTGTTGCAATCCAGTGAACGTCCACATAATGGAAATAGTGCCTGCTCCTATGTCAGTGCTGCAGGGCAGTGTGTTTTATAAGTACAACATGTCTGTTTTTGTTTGCCATTTTAGTGCATTGGGAGGCCCATAGAAGTCAATGGCAGTGCATCAAAATGCATATAGCAACAGGTCTTAAAAAAACTTGGTCAATGACTGTTAGCCCTAAAAACAAAAATTTCCAAATTCTAAAATCCATTGAAAACACGCATTATATTGCACAATTATCTAAGTATCATGCAAAGTCTGAAACCCCTTTGTGGGTGGCAATAGAATCTATCGACATTGATCCAATATCTGTGGCTAATATAATGTGGTTATCCCCTTGTGATAGACCAGGCATATCTAATCCTATCACAAAGCACTCCATGACCATCTGGGACAAATTTAGGTGTTTGCATAAATTACAATCCTCACACAACCCCCTACTGTCATTCATAAGACACCCAGCTTTTTACCCTGCATGGAAGTTCCCATCTTCTTTTGCAGCTTGGACATCCAAAAATCTGACATCCTTATATGATTTAGCATCCAGCAATAATATTCTGACATTCCCTAATCTCTGCGACATCCATGGTTTACCCAGTAAAGAAATTTTCCGGTACCTACAAATTAAATTTTTTTATACACCAGTTATTGAGTCGGGTTCCATACTCAATCAACTCTCACAGTTTGAAAGGATCTGTAAATGTGACCCACACACTAGAGGTCTGATTTCACTACTGTATAAACAACTTAATTCCTCCCCCACAGATATTACACCGTTATATGTCACCAAATGGTCTCAGGACTTCGATAAGACATTCAGTACGAAAGACTGGGACAGCATCTGGTCGACCACTATGCGCTCATCCATAAACTGTTATGCTCTTGAAACAAATTTTAAGGTCTTATCACGCTGGTATCTGGTACCAGCGAGGTTAGCTAAATTTTCGCCAACCTGCTCGGATAAGTGCTTTTGTGGCTGTGAGACTGTCGGTACCTATCTTCATATCTGGTGGGATTGCCCAATTGCCCAAAATTTCTGGATCAAAATATTCGGTATGGCTTCCACCGCTCTAGAAAACTCCATTACACCAGATCCAGTCGTAGCATTATTGAATCTTAAACCCCCTGACCTTACTTATAATCAATTCCAACTATTGTTGTACTTGACAACCTCAGCTAAACAAACTATAGCTAAGGCATGGAAATCTCAAACATTGGTTGTGACTGAGACTAAACATCGAATGAACAGAGCCCTCATTTTCCACAAAATGACAGCTATCGAGAACAATAACGTGAAAAAATTCAATAACATTTGGCAGCCATGGGTTAAACATTTCCTATCATCTGATTTCGACCACTCTCTCCTGCTGCCCTGCTAAACCCATTTAACATTTCTTCCTTGATACTTTTTAGTCTCCTCCTTTCTTTAAAAATTGCTAAAAGTTCTTGGGACTGGGGTCGGATCATTCCTGGGAGGGAACCTCTTTTCTTCCTTTCCTATCTCTTTACTCTTTTCCTTTCTCAATCTCTTTCTTTCTTTCCTCCTACCTTAATATTCATTTTTTTTCTTTTATTTTCATATATTGCCTAACATGTGATTTTGGGATCTATATTCCCATGTCGTTTCTTAAACTCATTATTACATACACTCTAGAGTTTGAACTCCTAATCTGAGATTAACCTCTATCCATTTGACATACTGTTTCTATATGTTTTTTTTTTTCTTTTTGTTCCTCTTTTGCTTCTTAAGAAGGGTATAGACATTTAAGAGGGACTTTCATAAGCTTTTAATTATTTTTACATATAAGTGCAGATAACTTATAATTCTTACCGGGACTCTAGCCCACTTACACCTTAGCTAAGCCATTTTTTCTCTCTCTTTAACACGTGCCCCCTCCCATCCACAGATAGAACCCGTTTGGGGTGGATGGGTGGTCCGGAGGCACTTTATACCTGATGCAAGGTTTAGCCCCTTGGTTTTTCTTCTATCCTACGAGCCCACTCTACATGTCAAGTGTAATAACCCCCTTTTTTTTCTCTCTCTTCAATATCTCAGAGATAAAAATGTTACTTCTACTGTTGAGTACCGAACTCTACCTATATATCTTTCATTAAGGTTACAGTGTATAACCCATTCTCACATTATACGGTATGTATTATATTTGTGATCTGTATTCTTGTGAAAAATTCAATAAAAATACACAATTCAATAAAAATACACAATTTTACCTTAAAGTCTTGTTTTGTTTTTTTAAATAACAAACATGTCATACTCGCCTGCTCTGTTCAGTGATTTTGCACAGAGCAGCCCGGATCCGCCTCCTCTTGGGTCCCCCTCCTGACCTCTCCTTCCTGCCAAGTGCCTCCACAGCAAGCAGCTTGCTCTTGGGGCACCCAAGCAGGCTCACTCCTGAGCCGAAGCTCTGCGTGTCCATTCACACACAGAGCCACGGCTAAGCCCTGCTCCCTCCCTCTCCTGATTGGCTCACTGTCTGTGATTGACAGCAGCGGGAGCCAGTGGCAATGAGTAGTCCCCGGAGAGGAGGGGTGCACATCGCTGCATCGAGATAGGGCTCAGGTAAGTATTAGGGTAGGCTGGAGGCCAGAGGCATTGCTATGAGGGGATACCTGTACGTCCCTTTAAATTTGCCACACAGCAGGCGCTGTGTGCCTCGTGAGCGTGTTCGCAGGTCCCGGAAACTCGATGTTCCCGGGTGGCCCGCGATTGCGGTTGGCAAAGGCAGAACAGGGGGATGCCTTTGTAAACAAGGCATTCCCCTATTCTGCCTAGTGACATGTCACTGATGGCTGTTCCCCCGTGATCGGGAACGGTCATCAGTGATGTGTCACGTGTAGCCACGCCAGTAAGAATCACTCCCTAGTACTAACTTAACCCCTTCAGCGCCACCTAGTGGTTAACCCCTTCATTGCCAGTGTAATTTTTACAGTAATCAGTGCATTTGGTCCCAAAAATGTGTCAAAAGTGTCCGATGTGTCTGCCATAAAGTCGCAGTCACAATAAAAATCGCAGATTGCGATTAATAATTAATTAATAATTAATAAATTATTAATAAAAATGCCATAAAACTACCCCCTATTTTGTAGATGCCATAACTTTTGCACAAACCAATCAATAAACGCTTATTGTGATTTTTTTTTTACCAAAAATATGTAGAAGAATACGTATCGGCCTGAAACTGAGGAAAAAAAATGTTTTTTTAGATATTTTTTGGGGATATTCATTATAGCAAAAAGTAAAAAATATTGCTTTTTTTTCAAAATTGTCGCTCTATCTTTGTTTATAGCTCAAAAAAAAAAACGCAGAGGTGATCAAATACCCCCAAAAGAAAGCTCTATTTGTGGGAAAAAAAGGACGTCAATTTTGTTTGGGAGTCACGTCGCACGACCGCGCAATTGTCAGTTAAAGCGACGCAGTGCCGAATCGCAAAAAGTGACCTGGTCTTTAGCCAGCAAAATGGTCTGGGGCTGAAGCGGTTAAAGGTGACGATACACTGCAATCTTAATTAAAAATAAAAATAAAAAATTAGATTAGGCAAGAACAAAACAGGAAAAACCGCACTGACTCTGAAATAAATTAGGTACTAAAGGTAGCAGCTGAGTGGGATAAACCCAAAACAGCAGTAGAAAAAATTGAAGCTGTGCCAGACATTAAGGTTCAAAAGTTCTCAAACACAGGAAACCGAGTGTGGTGGGTTTGTTCCAGGTTAGGCACACCAAACAACAGTCTATAAACGTATCCTGGTTATTAGAGTATTGATTAAACAACACCACAGTGACTCCATAAGCAGTCCATAATAAGTGAAGATCCCACCACCGAATGTAATGGCCGCTTACCAGAGGGCAAGCTCAATTTAGCAATCGGCTATAGCCCAGCCACGGCCTTTCACCTCCAGGGGAAGAGAACACCAAGATGAATATCTATAGGGTGGAAGCTCCGGGTCTCAAGATCCTTCCGTGCTCATCTCATCAGTTAACATGTATGTGCAGAAAAGAAGGGGGACCATAGCGTAACTCCGTAATGTACTGTATAGCATTTAATAAAAAATAATAAATTGTACTTACAATGTTAAAGATAAAAAACAGCGTTTAAAAAGGTTGCCGGCCGGCATACAAGGAACCCTTCCTCCTCACATCAGCATGGTGACCTCCTCCCATACGTGTTTCGTCATCAACAGACGTTCTCAATGGGAACCTTTATGGAAATTCATAGTAAAGCAAATGCAGATTTCCAGGACTGGACTAACAAATGTTTCTAGTGAAAGGAAACTGGTGTTTTCTATTAAACAAGGGCTAAATGTGCCATTGACATGCATCACAGTTGTACTTAGGAATGTGTCTTTGCAAAGTTAAACTAAATTAAATCCTTTCTTATTTTTGCTTGGGGATAGAGTGCAGAGGGATTAGAAGTCTAGTCAGTTTTTGGGGATGTCTGCACCCCTGATAGGGTGAAGACAACTCCCAAATTTTGACACTTTCTCCGTCAAATTTATTCACTTCCTGTCACATAGCCAAACAGGAAGTGAGGGTAAAACCCTACCAATGTCTTTCCTTGGGGACACACAGGTCAATCTAAATAGTTTCCCCATTATGTAAATTGCACTCCGGCATTTTGCTGTGTACACCCCAAATTATTAGGTATCTTGGACTTTGGGCTTTATTTACTAAAGGCAAATCCACTTTGCACTACAAGTGCAGTTGCTGGAGATCCGAGGGGGACATGCAAGGAAAAAAAAAACACCATCCTTGCTTCTACATGATTGGATGTTAAAATCACCAGTGCTTCCTCTTATGCCGCGTACACACGATCGATTTTCTCGACGGTGAAAACACCGTCGAGAAAATCGACGGGAAAAACGAGGGAACGGCTTGGTTCCCTACACACGTCCGTTTTTCCCGACATTTTTTGGTCGAGAAAAACGACCGTGTGTGGGCTCCCTGGCAGTGTTTCCCTATGGGAAAACTGCTGCGGAAAAAAACGACGGGAATCTCAAAGAGAAAAATTAGAGCATGTTCTAATTTTTCTCGTCGTGATTAATGCCGTTTTTCTCGTCGGAAAAAATGACCAAAAGCCCACACACGGTCGTTTTTCTCGTCAAAGAGAAAAAATGTAATTTTTCCCGACGAGAAAAATGGTCGTGTGTACGCGACATTAGATTTTCAGCGACTACACTTGTACTGCAGAGTGGATTTGCCTTTGCTAAACCCCAAAATACCTAATGATTTGGGGTGTACACAACAAAGTGCTGTTTTGGATCAGATCAGAAACATCCGAACTATTATATCTGTCCCTGTCCAAATTAAATGTAAAGTGTGCACACTGGATGTAATGTCAGACTGACACACACGGCTCGGTAATCATTCTTCCTTCTGTTTATTGTTCCTCTTTTAACAACTTATATAGTATGCCGGATATATTGTCTCATATAGGGCGAGACATATGCAAAACATAATCTTATGACAGCATGTAAGCATTTTGACTGAGTTATGTCCTTAACCACTTAAGCCCCGGACCATTTGGTAGCTAAAGGACCAGAGGTGAATTTAGAATTTTGCACTGCGCTGCTTTATCTGTAAATTGTGCGGACATGCAATGTTGTACCCAAACGAAATTTGCGTCCTTTTCTTCCCACAAATAGAGCTTTCTTTTAATGGTATTTGATTGCCTCTGCAATTTTTATTTTTTGCGATATAAACGGAAAAAGACCGAAAATTTTGAAAAAAAATGATATTTTCTAATTTTTGTTATAAGAAAAATCGAATAAACTCAATTGTAGTCATACATTTAGGCCAAAATGTATTCAGCCACATGTTTTTAGTAAAAAAAATGTCACTAAGCGTATATTTATTGGTTTGCGCAAAAGTTATAGAGTTTACAAACTAGGGTACATTTTCTGAAATTTACACAGCTTTAAATTTATGACTGCCTATCTCAGTTCTTGAGGTGCTAAAATGACAGGGCAGTACAAAACCCCCCCAAATGACCCCATTTTGGAAAGTAGACACCCCAAGGAAATTGCTGAGAGGCCTGTTGAGCCCATTGAATATATTTTTTTTTGTCCCAAGTGATTGAATAATGACAAAAAAAATAAAATTACAAAAAGTTGTCACTAAATGATATATTGCTCACACATGCCATGGTTATATGTGGAATTACACCCCAAAATACATTTTTCTGCTTCTCCTGAGTACGGGGATACCACATGTGTGGGACTTTTTAGGAGCCTAGCCGCGTACGGGACCCCGAAAACCAAGCACCGCCTTCAGGATTTCTAGGCAAAAATTTTTGATTTCACTCCTCACTACCTATCACAGTTTCGAAGGCCATAAAATGCCAAAATCGCACAAAACCCCCCCAAATGACCCCATTTTGGAATATAGACACCCCAAGCTATTTTCTGAGAGGAATGGCGAGTATTTTACAGCTCTCATTTGTTTTTAAAAATGAAGAAAGAAAATATATATATATATTTTTTTTTTTTTCAATTTTCAAAACTTTGTGACAAAAAGCGAGATCTGCAAAATACTCACAATACCTCTCAACAAATAGCTTGGGGTGTCTACTTTCCAAAATGGGGTCATTTGGGGGGGGGGGTTTGTGCTATCTGGGCATTCCATGGCCTCCAAAACTGTGATAGGCAGTGAGAAGTGAAATCAAAAATTTACACCCTTAGAAAGCCTGAAGGCGGTGCTTGGTTTTTGGGGTCCCGTACGTGGCTAGGCTCCCAAAAAGTCTCACACATGTGGTATCCCCGTACTCAGGAGAAGCAACAGAATGTATTTTGGGGTGTAATTCCACATATGCCCATGGCATGTTTGAGCAATATATCATTTAGTGATAACTTTGTGCAAAAAAAAAAAAAAAAAATTGTCGTTTTTCCGCAACTTGTGTCAACATATAAAATATTCCATGGACTCGACATGCCTCTCAGTATATAGCTTGGAATGTCTACTTTCCAAAATGGGGTCATTTGGGGGGGGGTTTTGAACTGTTCTGGCATTTTATACACAACATTAGGAAGCTTACATCCACTCTTCTAACCACTTGAAGACAAAGCCCTTTTTGACACTTTTTGTTTACATGAAAACATTTTTTTTTTTGCAAGAAAATTATGTTGAACCCCCAAACATTATATATATATTTTAAAGCAAAGGCCCTACAGATTAAAATGGTGTGTGTTGCATTTTTTTTTTCTACACAGTATTTGCGCAGCGATTTTTCAAACACATTTTTTGGGTTAAAAAATTCACTTTTTTTATTTTAATGCACTAAAACACACTATATTGCCCAAATGTTTGATGAAATAAAAAAGATGATCTTAGGCCGAGTACATAGATACCAAACACGACATGCTTTAAAATTTCGCACAAACGCGCATTGGCGACAAACTACATACATTTTTAAAAGCCTTTAAAAGCCTTTACAGGTTACCCCAGTAGATTTACAGAGGAGGTCTACTGCTAAAATGATTTCCCTCAATATGACCTTCGCGGTGATACCTCACATGCATGGTGCAATTGCTGTTTACATATGACGCCAGACCGACGCTTGCGTTCGCCATTGGGCAAGAGCAGGGCAGGACAGGGGTGCTTTTTTTTTTCTTTTTTTTTTATTATTAATTTTGCTTTTTTATTTTATTTTTAAATTGTTCCTTCCAAGTATTTTTTTTTTAATCATTTTTATTGTTATCTCAGTGAATGTAAATATCCCCTATGATAGCAATAGGTAGTGACAGGTACTCTTTTTTTGAAAAAACTGGGGTCTTCTAGACCCTAGATTTTTCCTCTGCCCTCAAAGCATCTGACCACACCAAGATCGGTGTGATAAAATGCTTTCCCAATTTCCCAATGGCGCTTTTTATATCCGGGGGTGGGGCATTCCCTCCCAATGCTTGTAAAAGCAGTCCAGAGGCTAATTAGCCGCTAGGATTGTTTTTACTTGAAAGCCGGCCGCAGGCTGAAAAGAATGATACCAAGATGATACCTAAACCCGCAGGCATCATTCTGGTATAAACATTCAAAGTCCAGCAACATACCAGTACGTTGCTGGTCCTTGTTGGACATGTATTGTAATCTTTTTTTTTCATGCAGCCAGTTGGCTGAACGAAAAAAGAGATTGATCGGTGGGTATGCCCACCATTAGAATACCGCCCTTCATCCACCCACTTCCAATGATGGGCATACACGCACCATTTATATATGCCGAAGCATGGGGGCATCCTCCCGCAAAAAAGTTATGCCGCACACACATGGTCGGACTTTTCCACGGGCAAGCCTCCGTCGGAATTTCGACTGTATGTACGCGGCATTAGGAGCAAAATCGCTCCTCCGGCCCTGCTGCCCCAATGCTTCGGCATATTTGCTTTTTTATTTTTTAACTGTGGTGGTGAAATCACCTCCTACAGCACTGGAGTCGCAGGGATCAGGCCTGTCTCTGCGAACGCTGCAGTTATGTGTGTTTTTGTTTTGTAAGTGACAGTGATCGATCGATACTGCACTTGGGTGGCCTGGGCTGGACGGAGGGGCAAAACGCAGGTGCCAGCAGGTATCTGGGCTGATCCCGCTAACACTGCGTTTTTGGGAACCCTAAACTGCTGGGGACGCTAGTATAGATCTGATCAGATCAGATATTGATCTGTTCAGATACTATAGCACTAAGGGGGGTGTATGCTTCACGCGTGGGTGTTAGCGTTACTGGCACTAACCTGACGCTGCCTGGGGTGTGACGCAGACCCTCTCTGACGCTAAAACCTAATTGATATCACCCGCCGGGCGATCAGGGGGTTAAACCTTTATTGGGTTATATACACGGCGGGTGCCCTGACACTATAAAAAGCAAACTAACTAACCAGCGTCACCCGTAACACTTATATGGTGATCACTGGTGAAAGGGTTAACTAGGGGCAATCAGGGGGTTAAAACCTTTATTAGATAATATATGGGGGTACCTGACGCTATAAAAACCTGCGGCGAACCTAAAAAAAATTACCAGCTACCGATCTGCATCACCGACACTAAGACAGCGTTTAGAAAAACGATCGCTTAGCGACAGTGGTGACGGGGGTGAAAGGGTTACCTGGGGGGCGATCAAGGGGGTTAAACCTTTATTAGATAATATATTGGGGTACCTGACGCTATAAAAACCTGCGGCGAACCTAAAAATATTACTGGCTACAGATCTGCATCACCGACGCTAAGGCAGCGATCAGAAAAATTATCGCTTAGTGACAGTGGTGATATGGGGTGAAAGGGTTACCTGGGGGGCGATCAAGGGGGTTAAACCTTTATTAGATAATATATTGGGGTACCTGACGCTATAAAAACATGCGGCGAACCTAAAAAAAATTACTGGCTACCGATCAGCATCACCGACACTAAGACAGCTTTTAGAAAAACAATTGCTTAGCGACAGTGGTGATAGGGGGTGAAAGGGTTACCTGGGGGGCGATCAAGGGGGTTAAACCTTTATTAGATAATATATTGGGGTACCTGACGCTATAAAAACATGCGGCGAACCTAAAAAAAATTACTGGCTACCGATCAGCATCACGGACACTAAGACAGCGTTTAGAAAAACAATTGCTTAGCGACAGTGGTGATAGGGGGTGAAAGGGTTACCTGGGGGGCGATCAAGGGGGTTAAACCTTTATTAGATAATATATTGGGGTACCTGACGCTATAAAAACCTGCGGCGAACCTAAAAAAAATTACCGGCTACCGATCTGCATCACAGACACTAAGACAGCGTTTAGAAAAACGATCGCTTGGTGACAGTGGTGATAGGGGGTGAAAGGGTTACCTGGGGGGCGATCAACTGGGTTAAACCTTTATTAGATAATATATTGGGGTACCTGACGCTATAAAAACATGCGGCGAACCTAAAAAAAAATACTGGCTGCCGATCGGCATCACTGACGCTAACACAGCGATCAGAAAAATGATCGCTTAGCGACAGTGGTGATAGGCGGTGAAAGGGTTATCTGGGGGGTGATCAGGGGGTTAAACCTTTATTAGGGGGGGTTAGGGGGCTACACTGGACCTAGGACTAAACTTTGGTGACACTTTTACAGTCACAAATGTCACTGATTGCAGTGATCACTAAATAAATGGTCACTGCAATCAGTGACACTGTGACTGGGGGCTGGGGGGGTGATCTGGGGGGTGATCTGGGGTGTCTGGGGGGGCCTGGGGGGCGATTTATGTCCCTATGTGTCCTGGTGTCAGTGTAGTGTTGTGTGCACTGACCTGATGTCTTCTCTTGTACGGCGCTCGGTATATGTGAGCGCCGCACCAGAGATGACATCACTTCCTCCTGCTCCCTCTGTCTGACACAGACAGAGGGGGCATTTCCATTCGCCGGGAGCGATCGCGAGGGGGTGGCCAGAAACGAATGGCTGCCCCCTCATCCCGGAACGCTCCCGGACACTTAGCCACCGCTCACTGTATAGGAGGGGGGTCCGATTGGACCCCCCAACTATACAAAGGCAATCACGTACACTCTACATGATTGTGCCTGTCGGTGCCATTCTGCCGACGTATATATACAGTGAGCGGTCGTTAAGTGGTTAAAGGGGGTGCGGGAATCGGGGTAACAATCTATATAATCTATATAGGGCAATCTTCCTTGTGACAGCCGTCTCGAAAGGAGGTACAATCTTGTTAACTCTTCGTAATTCAGTTTCACGATAAGGGAGGGGTGAGCGAGCATCCGGCAACTTATCTTATCTAATTATCTGAAGTTAAGGCTTGATAAGCAAACAGTGGAAACATATATATTATATATTGAAAATAGGTATTTTGTTATAATACCTGTAATACCTTAGTCACATCCATTACAGTCCCCCCTAAAATGGCTATTTTCTTCTGTCCCTCGCACTAAAAGTCCTACCCACCTGGCCCATTCTCCTCAGGACCTTTTTTGGCTGTGCATAGAGAAGGGCAGCAACTAGTTCACTACCCCCCTCGACACAGCTGAGAAGGGCGTTCAGGCATTCCCTATCCTATCCCTATATCCCTATGGGATCCTGAGGGAGTGACTGTAAAGGAGTGTAAGGTCTTTCATAATCATCCTCTGGTATTTCCTGGTTCACAAACGTGGGAGTGGATTGGTCAACAGCTTTTTCTACACACTTTCTGAGGCAGGGGAGAGCACAACAGATTATAACAGCTGAATAGCAAATTATCGCAGCTGGAATCACTAGGATTGCTATTCCTATCTGTGTTAATATTCCCTACCGTCCCTTCATCCAGGTGAAGTACTGACCCCAGGGGTTAGAGTGCCCTGAGTTTTTCTTTAATTCTTGGGACAAATCCTCATGTTTCCCGATGGCCAAAGTCACCTTACCATTTGAGCCAGTGTTATCTGGGATATAGGTATAGCATGTACTAGTTTCATCTTGCACACGCCCCCCTTCTCAGCTAAAACCATGTCTAAGGCCATACCGTTCTGGAAGGTCATCTGTGAATTGGCCTCTAGTTGCTCAGCTAAACCTTGAAGGGCATCTTTGGTGTAGTTGACAAACCTCTGTTGGTTATAGTAGATATAATTTATCCAATCTACATTTTTGTTCACTGTGATAATAGGGATCAGAGCCTCAAATCCTGCAGCAACCTGATCTCTTGCTTTGAACTCATCTGGGACCCCCCTTGGAACTCCTATGGCATATTTATATACATGGGGGTCAAAGCTTCCTGCTGGGGCACTCCTGCGTTTCCTGTTGGGTCTGGGTGTGTTAGCTACTTCTGGCTCTGGGTTGTTTCCCCGAGAAGATGAGAGAAAAATAAATAGACCTCCACACACCTATATGATTTACACTACAAAGTTTGATAGCCTATAAAAGGCAAAGTACATGAATAAAACACCTTCTATAATACCCCAGGTTCCTATAATTGACCAAAAAGAAAAACATAAAATAAGCTATCCAATCACTGCGAGTTCAACCAATCTGGAGAAAACACAGCGATTACACAGCTGGCGGACCCACTCCCTCCCCTAGTATGAAGAACACCCCCTAAATGAACCTGATATACCCCAGAGACCACCCATTAGGACCAAATTATCCCACAATTAATTCCTAAAGCAGGGCAGTGTATACCTGAAACAGGTTAATTACACTGTCCTGAAATGGAAAACACCACCTGAACTAGATAAACCCTCCTAACTAGGGATGAGCCGAACACCCCCCTGTTCAGTTCGCACCAGAACCTGCGAACAGACCTAAAGTTCGCGTGAACTTTAGAACCCTATTAAATACAATGGACTCGAACGTTCAAAATCAAAATTTCTAATTATAAAGGCTAATATGCAAGTTATTGTCCTAAAAAGGGTTTGGGGGCCCGTGTCCTGCCCCAGGGGACATGTATCAATGCAAAAAAACGTTTTAAAAACGGCCGTTTTTTCGGGAGCAGTGAATTTAATAATGCATAAAGTGAAAAATAAAAAGTGAAATATTCCTTTAAATTTCGTACCTGGGGGGGGGGGGTGTAAAATATGCCACTTGTTTCCCTTGCTTAGAACTGTCCCTGCACAAAATGTCATTTCTGAAGGAAAAAAAGTCATTTAAAACTCACTCGCGGCTATAATGAATTGTCAGCTCCCGGCAATACAGAGAAAAGTCATTGATAAAAAAAAAATGCGTGGGGGTCCCCCCAAATTCAATTTCCAGGCCCTTCAGGTCTGGTATGGATATTAAGGGGAACCCGGCATCAAATAAAAAAAAAATGACGTGGGGTTCCCCCCAAATATCCATACTAGACCCTTCAGGTCTGGTATGGATTTTAAGGGGAACTCCACCCCAAATTTTAAAAAAAAATAGCGTGGAGTTCCCCCCAAAATCCATACCAGACCCTTTTTCCGAGCACGCAACCTGGCAGGCCGCAGGAAAAGAGGGGGGACGAGAGAGCGCCCCCCCCTCCTGAACCGTACCAGGCCACATGCCCTCAACATGGGGAGGGTGTCCCCATGTTGATGGAGACAAGGGCCTCATCCCCACAACCCTTAAAGGGTCTTCCAGATTCCAATAAGCCCCCTGCCCACAGACCCCCACAACCACCGGGCAAGGGTTGTGGGGATGAGGCCCTTGTCCCCATCAACATGGGGACATCCTCCCCATGTTGAGGGCATGTGGCCTGGTACGGTTCAGGCGGGGGGGCGCTCTCTCGTCCCCCCTTCTTTTCCTGCGGCCTGCCAGGTTGCGTGCTCGGATAAAGGGTCTGGTATGGATTTTTGGGGGAACTCCACGCCATTTAAAAAAAAAATTGGGGTGGAGTTCCCCTTAAAATCCATACCAGACCTGAAGGGACGAAGTTCCGGTTTATCGGAATGAAACATGTCAACTTTTAACATGGGATGAGCACCCCCTTCTGATACCTACCTGAGCAAACCCCACTTTGAATGAGGACTTTCAAATTATACCCGCTAAGCACTACCTGGATAACATTTCTTTGGATTTAAGATTCCTATAAATCCCCGCAAGAAGGCCCTGGAAACAGGATTTCTAAAACAGAACGTTGGAAAAAGGATCTCAAAACAGATACTTAGAAAATTGGTTGTCCTTAGCGGCTAACAAACAACTATCTGGAGATGTACATACACAGATCAATCCCAAACTGGAAATCTCTGTGCAAACAGTAGTTTATTGAGCTATTCAGATCACAGATGAACAGACTGATCCTGACCGATACTCGTTGGTGATCTCTGCAGATCCGTGAGTAACCCCTTATCGTTGTTTGCATATATCCAAACACTCATTATAGGATTTACCTGCAGATTGCAGGAACCTGTACTGTGGTTACACCGGAAGAACTGTTATCATTGCTCTATATGCCGCTGAGATTCACCGTATATTTGACATGAACTGCTAATAATATACAATGCTTCGGATAATGTATCATACCTATTGATATATCTGGAATAGTGAGGATTTACCCATTGTGTGGCAACCCGTATTTTATATGATACAGATCTACATACCATCAAGCAACTCATGATCCAAGCTAGACATCTGCCTAGGTGTATCTATGAATTATTATAGAGACTCACCCATGGACTGGGGATCGGCTATATATACACATATTTCATGAAGTTGAAATACTATATCAATTATTACGGTGTATACCAATATTACTTTTCGATCTTTTTAGCATCTGGAGACCTCTTTCCTTTTCACTGGCCATCAGAGTCAGGAATACCATATATATGCCTTTATTTGGATTTCCTTGGATTTCCATTTAACAACACTAGAAGCACTCAATTTTGCCATGCACTTTTGACTGACTGACTCATGACTGGGACTTTGTTAGGAGGGTTTATCTAGTTCAGGTGGTGTTTTCCATTTCAGGAGAGTGTAATAAACCTGTTTCAGGTATACACTGCCCTGCTTTAGGAATTAATTGTTGGATCATTTGGTCCTAATGGGTGGTCTCTGGGGTATATTAGGTTCATTTAGGGGGTGTTCTTCATACTAGAGGAGGGAGTGGGTCCGCCAGCTGCGTAATCGCTGTGTTTTCTCTGGATTGGTTGAACTCCCAGTGATTGGATAGCTTATTTTGTGTTTTTCTTTTTGGTCAATTATAGTAACCTTGGGTATTATAGAATGTGTTTTATTCATTTACTTTGCCTTTTATCGCCTATTAAACTTTGTAGTAACTCATTTAGGTGTGTGGAGGTCTATTTATTTTATTTTTTTTGTTTTTGATATATGTAACTTTTTTAACACCCCCCCGATATTTCTCCGTGAGCACTACTGTTTCAATAGGTAGGATTCCCATTTTGTCCTTTTTTTTGTGTATGCATTATGGCCTTAGCCAGCGCACACTACTCCCCTGTCCAATGACCTGTCAGTCTAGTCCTAATTTTCATGTCCCCTAATTTCCGTATACGGGGTCTCAGGGAGTTAACTATGGGCTGAGGAGGGGCCTGCCAATTCGGTAAATTATACATATCTTTAAGTTGGAATTTCCCTACGGGTCCTGACGTTCCCCCTGCCACCCATGTCTTCGGGACATATGTACCAGCATCTATAGGGCTGGGATTTTCTATGGTTAGGGTGAATTTCATGCTGTGTCCTGTTCTCCCACTGTTCAAACATGTACCTGTCTTCAATAATGTCATTTGGCTAAGTAGGGATTTCCCATTTTTGCATTTTTGTCTTTCTTGTCCAGAGCACTCTGTGGCCTGTACCCCAGTCATCCCCTGTATTCCATCCCACGCATCCCAAGAAGTCACAGTTGTTGTCCCAATAATCATCCGTGACTGGAGGGCAGGAGACTATTGCACAGTAATCAAATGAAATGTGAAGGTAGCTACATGTGTGTTGGAGGAGTTATACCAGAATAATTATGTTATACCATGTGCCTGTCTAATGTCTAAATCCTGTGCTTGAACAATGATCACAATGAAAAGGATATACAGACTCATGGTTTGGTCCCCTCGGCCTCCTCGGGTACAGAGACCTTCTTGCAGTGGGAGGCGTGTATCCAGGAGTTCTTTCCAGCCACCTTTACTGATGTAGCGGTTGTTAGGAGGACCTGAAAAGGACCATCATATCTTGGCTCAAGTGAATGTTTTCTCACAAACTTCTTTATCAGGACCCAGTCACTGGGGACCAGCTTGTGTGTTCCTGTATCTAATTCAGGATCTGTAATGGAGGATAACACTCGAGAATGGACATTGGTTAATTCCCTTGATAAAGCAGTAATCACACAACATATCTAACATATCAGTATGGGGTTTGTGGATGCGCATCAAATGCTTGAGAAACAAAGTGAGTGTCCTTCTGCTGTACTTTCACACATAACATAACCGCAGGCCAAATGAGCTCCATTAATAACTGAATGTGAGACTATGTCCCCGGACAGGCTGACCACCAACATCCTGTGACAGAATGTGACAGAATGTTGCTACTTGCTCGCTTAAACTATATGTCTAAAATGTAATACATTGAGACATTTTCAGCATTCTAGACTTTATTGTGCCATTTAATCTTTCTACCTTTCCACTGCTCTAAGGGTGGAAGGTACGGGGTGTGGAAAGCTAGCATGACCCCTAAAGCTGTCCATATTTCTTTGGTCACTGAGGCCGTGAAAACCGGCCCCTGGTCAGTCTCTATAACCTCTGGGACACCATATCTGCACACTATCACTGTCAGAAGTCTCCTTGCTGTGGTCTTTGCTATCATGTTTGTGACGGGGTAGGCCTCAGGTCATCCGGGGAACATGTCAACGATGACCAGTGCATACTCATATCGCGCACTCTTTGTCTTCTGGATGTTGTCAATCTGTTTTTTCTGAAAGGGGGTACTGGGCCTTCGCCAGATGCTTTGGCACAGATGGTGCATGACTTGCAAAAGTTTATGATTAGAGAGTTCATTAGAGTTTTTGTCAGGTGGGAGGCACCGTGGGCCCACTGTACCATGGATCGTGACAGACACGCCCTCTTGTTTAATTCCATGATTCCTTCAATTTCTGTGGCTCCCTTCCTGATCCACACTTCTTTTCTCTTCTTTGTCAGCTGCTTCTTGTTACTCCTTGAGATGGGTCCTATTCACAGGAGGATTTTGTAGAATCATAGATGGTGCTTTGTATAGGATCTTCAGGGGTATCCACTGGATTATCCAGAATGGGTGTATTCACTCTGCTGACCACTTCTCGCGTCCCATTTGCAGCCTGTTCTTGTTTTGCAGCAGTATCTGACAGGTGATTGCCTCATGCTTCTTGGGAATTCAGCTTGCTGTACGCCTTCACCTTAGCGGTATCTGTATCTGCCAACTTGCATGTTCCGCTGTTCTGCTTCCTGCGCAGACTTAAAGAGGGGGCCATGCCGAGGCCTGGAGGACCATATTCTCAGTAGTAACGGCATATCCGGTGTGGTCTTCAATCCATCAACATTGACAGCTAGATCAGGATTGTCCAAAGGCACCTCGCTGAGTGTTGGCAGATGTGTAATTTCCATCTTCATCACTTCAAAGCAGTCATGGGGGATGTCATGAGGATCATTTCCCCCCCTCGAAATGTGGGAATAGAGTAGATGGATTGAAGATTTCACATCTGAGAAAGGTAATAATGTCCAGGAGGGATCAGGCACATTGGAGTCTTAAATGTCTTGCTATGGACAGGTGTTTTGGCTGCACCTGGTTCAGTATGACAGTTATGTCATGAGGGGCAAGGAGCACAACGGTTTTGTCCAGAAGAGCTTGGGCTGCAAAACGGCTTTGAGGCAAGAGGGTCCCCCCTTGGCCACTGGCGAGTCTGTGGCCGTGGGCCTGGGCCAAAACTCCCGTGGCATGTCCTTGTCTCTCAAAGACAAACAGTTCTAAAGTCTTTTCATAGTCTGGGAGGCTGAGAGCAGAAGCTGTGGATAGGATCTCCTTCAGAACTTTGAAATTGGTCAAGTCTGCAGGGGGCAACAATAAGGGGTGACATTTCAGGGCATCATAGAGGGGTTGTAACAAGAGAGGGAGGCTGCTGGGATCCAGGAGCGACAGTAGGAGATCAATCCCAGAAAGGCATGCAGCTTTTGCCCTTGAGGCAAGGGGATGGCCTTGATTGCAGCAACTCTCTTGAGTGAGATGCCGAGTGCCTTGGGAGATGCAGTTTCCTAGGAAAAGCACTGTCTCTTTACACCATTGGATCTTTTGCCTCTAGCAGCCCTGTTTGGCTAGGTTGTACAGGAGGCTCTCAGAGAGGACCGAGGCATCTTCTTGAGTATTTGCACAGAGTAGAAGATCATTCACATACTGGAGCAGCACAACCTCCGGGTGAAGCTTGATCCATATGTCTAGAATGAATGTCATTGTCTTGGCAAATTGGGAAGGAGAGTTCTGGACCCTTTGTAGCAAACAGTTCAGGTATGGCCCCGCCTCTCATGGGTGAAAGCAAACAGGAATTAGCAGCAGGTTTGTTTCTTCACTGGAAACAGTAGCATGTTACATGGGGATGTGCTGGGTATGGTATCAGAGCTCCATTTGACAAAAGGGCGTTGACTTGCTTCGAAATGGATGAGGATTGGGCTGGTTTCAAGGGGTATTGGTATTGTGGCTTTCTGTTCTGGTCAAGGGAGTCCCAGGTTTCAGCTGCACCATGACTGGTGGCACCTTTTAGGTGTCCTATATCTTCAGGCCCTGTGGACCACAAGCATGGAGGGATTTGGTTCAAGATTTCCTTCTGAATTCCAGCCTTATCTTGTGCATCCAAGGATAACAGAAGGTGGATGGAGCATAGTGCTAAGGCATCATCGATGGTTAATGGTGAAGAGACTAGAACACCACCATCGGGCTAGAAAGAGACACATGCTTGTAGGAAATTCTAGCGGACTATATCTACGTGGTCCTGGGTAGGGCCGGGCTTATAGCGCTTGTCAGGGGGGAGGCCTCTTGACTCCGCCGGTGGCCAGGGTGCGATCTTGCGGGCGGCTTTGGTGGCCAGCTGCCTGCGGGGAGCCTTCCCTCCAGAGGACTTCCAGGCGGTGTACTTCTTGGTTATTGCCATCGGCAGATTACCATCAAACAGTTTGTCCATAATTGGTTAGTGGCAATTTATCATAGACCCTTGTGAGGCATAATAGGGGAGCGTAGCGGTGGGTCTGGTTTGCGGGGCCATAGTCTCAGTCTGTATGTTGGATACACCTCTGGATGTTTAGGGGGGCGTTACTTTTGTTGGGGCTGTCTGCAACAGATCGTGACACATTCCCACTGTCAACCCCATGGTCTGTCTGGAGGTTGCGGTCAGTGCCTTTTAATTTTATTCCGGTCTCATCTGTGTAGAAGAGTACCATCAGTAGAGTGGGTGGTTGGGCTTGGTAATATGCTCCGGAGGATGGGTCTATCACCGGGTGTATGTGGGTAGGTTCAGGAGTGGGCAGTTCAGGGGTTGGAGGAGGAGGAGGGGGAAGCACCACAGGGGGAGGTGTCATAGGGCGGGGTGGCACACGGCGGGGTACCACCAGGGGAGGTGTCACCAGTAGCAAAGGGGTGGTAGACGAAGGGCGGTGTCTACCTACTTCCTGAAGACCGAGCGCCATTATAGGGTGGTGGCTGACTGGCCGGTTTGGGCTTTGAGCCTCTTTCTGCTTTTTCTGGCTTCTTATACACATATACAATAAAACTATCTCAGGATTTATATGACAGTTTTACGAGGCTGTCTTGGTCTCAGGGGGACCAACAATACTTCAAACCATCACCTGTCCTTTGGACCACACTCACCCCAACATATAACGCTGCTTAGGAGGACTACTTAAGAGGATATATATAGAGGATGAAGAGGTAGGGAGAGAGAGAGAGAGAAAGGGAGAGGAGGAGGGAGAGAGAGAGAAAAACGTCTGACGGTTTTAAGAAGCTGTCTTGGACTCAAGGGTCCGACAATACTTCTGACTGAGAGAGAGAGAGAGAGGGTGAGAGAGAAAGAGAGAGAGGAGAGAGAGAAGAGTAATACAGTATTATGTGACCACTTACTACTCTCAACAAGACATACAACAAGACATAACAGATAAAATGAAATTCAACGCACCATTTTAAATGTCTTTCACATTTCCCAACACCATGCTCAAATTTCTCACTCTATCCTTTCCCTTTTTTTTTACGTTGTAATGGACACCTTCTAGCTGCGGCGTGTGTCCCTTTAAATCTTAACTCAAGCAGCTGCACTGTCACTTGTCACTTCCTCTTTTTTTAAAGCACATTTTTTTTTCCCCTCCACGTCAAATACACTTAAGACATAACATTACATTACTGACTCTCATATAACAATATGACAAAGAGTGGGTGAGGCTCGGAAAGTTCATCACAGGAACCCCTGCGCAGACAGAGCACGTTCCCTGACGCCCCCTCTCAGTCACTCGTGCAACACCACACTGCCAGTTCTTCCGAGAGAGGAGTTTTTGTCCACGTCAGTCTCAATTATTCCGTCTGTGACAACCTGCTTATCTCACCACCCTGTCATGGGCCAGTATAACAAGGTACGACGTGATGACCGTAGTGAAAGGATTTTCCAGATCCTCACAGGATCTCCCACGCAATGCGTGTCCGACGCCCCCTCCTGGGTATCCGTGCTTTACCGCACCAGTGCTTTACAATTATTTATTCCCCCAGGAGGAGTTTTAACCACGTCAATTCAATTATTCTCGGCCAGCCGAGAAACTTCACAAAATAATCCTTTCCCCAGCAGTCATCACAAACGACAGAAACTGAATTGACTGACACCAAGGACATACAAATACAGGTGGCAGATATAATCAATGCAGGTTCTTATTAATCAATAATCAATAGACTCTGGGCAAGGTATATTACCTGCTGCCGTTTTGTTGACCGTAGGAAGCCGATGCGGAGGCGCAGAGACTAGCAGAGCACGGGCACAGGATAAACGGCAGACAAAATATTAAAAGATATCTTACCGTTTTCCAGAGGTGATCAATCTCTGTCCTGGTCATGCTGGGTTCGCCTTGGTCTCCTCTTGATCGGCTATGCTTTGGATCAGAACCCAGAGTCCCGGGTTTCGGCACCAAATGTTTTGGATCGGATCACAGCAAGCCAGCTAATGAAAGGGGGTGGATGCTTGGGGGCAGGAGGGGCTCAGGCACCCCAAAAGTGGTTTGGATTGGTGAAGGCAGCTCACAGCCTTTGGAGAATGGAGTGGAGTGTAGAGTTCCCCTTTAAAAGCAAAAAATAGCCCAAATAAAACATATGCATTAGAAGGGGGAGACAAGAGCATTGGAGAATGGAGTGTAGAGTTCCCCTTTAAAAGCAAAAAATAGCCCAAAGAAAACATATGCATTAGAGGGGGAACATTAAATTCCCTTTTAGGAGGAGCTAGAGTAGCGAGAGTCTTTTTACATAATTTTAACCAGGTACATGTCACATGTTAACAACGTAACACGCTAACATGATCCGTGTGCAAATATCCTTAAAAAAAAACATAACAGTGAGCCAGCGTTAAAAAAAAAAAAAAGTTCAACTTTCTTTTGATGGTATTTGATTGCCTCTGTGATTTTTATTTTTTGTGATATAAATGGAAAAAGAGCAAAAATTTTGAAAAAAAAAATATTTTCTACTTTTTGTTATAAGAAAAATCTAATAAATTAAATTTTAGTCATACATTTAGGCCAAAATGTATTCAGCCACATGTCTTTAGTAAAAAAAATGTCAATAAGCGTATATTTATTGGTTTGCGCAAAAGTTATAGCGTCTACAAACTAGGGTACATTTTCTGGAATTTACACAGCTTTTAGTTTATGACTGCCTATTCTCATTTCTTGAGGTGATAAAATGGCAGGGCAGTACAACCCCCCCCCCCTCAAATGACCCCATTTTGTAAAGTAGACAGTATTTCTGTTTTTGAAAATTAAGAAAGAAAAGAAAAACATTCTTTTTTTATTTTTTCAATTTTCAAAACTTTGTGACAAAAAGAGAGATCTGCAAAATACTCACCATACCTCTCAGCAAATAGGTTGGGGTGTCTACTTTCCAAAATGGGGTCATTTGGGGGGGTTTTGTGCCATCTGGGCATTCCATGGCCTCCGAAACTGTGATAGGCAGTGAGGAGTGAAATCAAAAATTTACACCCTTAGAAAGCCTGAAGGCGGTGCTTGGATTTTATGGTCCCGTACGCGGCTAGGCTCCCAAAATGTCTTACACATGTGGTATCCCCGTACTCAGGAGAAGTAACAGAATGTATTTTGGGGTGTAATTCCACATATGCCCATGGTATGTTTGAGCAATATATAATTTAGTGACAACTTGTCTTTTTCCCGCAACTTGTTTCAAAATATAAAATATTCCATGGACTCGACATACCTCTCAGCAAATAGCTTGGGGTGTCTACTTTCCAAAATGGGGTCATTTGGGGGGGTTTTGAACTGTCCTGGCACTTGAAAACATTTTTTTTTTTGCAAGAAAATTACGTTGAACTCCCAAATATTATATATTTTTTTAAAGCAAAGGCCCTACAGATTAAAATGGTGGGTGTTGCATTTTTTTTTCCAGTCAGTATTTGCGCAGCGATTTTTCAAACACATTTTTTTGGGAAAAAATACAGTTTTTAAAATTTTAATGCACTAAAACACACTATATTGCCCAAATGTTTGATGAAATAAAAAAGATGATTTTAGGCCGAGTACATGGATACCAAACACGACATGCTTTAAAATTGCGCACAAACGCGCAGTGGCGACAAACTACTTAAATTTTTATAAACCTTTTAAAAGCCTTTACAGGTTACCAAATTAGATTTACAGAAGTCTATTACTGCCCTTGATCTGACCTTCGCGGTGATACCTCACATGCATGGTGCAATTGCTGTTTACATATGACGCCAGACTGATGCTTGCGTTCGCCTTTGCGCAAGAGGAGGGGGGGACAGAGGTGCTTTTTTTTTTTTTTTAACTGTTCCTTCCATTTTTTTTTTTTTTAGCATTTTTATTGTTTTCTCAGGGAATGTAAATATCCCAGTAAAAAATAAGGGGGTTCAGTCAGCGCAAGAAAAAAGCTAACAAACTTCTAACTATAGCAGCTAAACACTTAGGGTCAATATATCACACTCCTAATAAAAACATACATAAAATAGATAGTGCAGTGCTAATCAAAACTCATATAAATAATTCAAATTAAAACAAAATGAATGTCCAATCAAGCTGCTAAAAGCACAACATGTAGAGAGTTCCACAGATAATCTTGATTCCAAATTGGAGCCAGATGGCAGAAACAGGAAATGTCAAAACACAGAGAGATATTCCTCAAAGGTGATCAGAGTGCTTGTAGATAAAACTGATAGTGAGTCCTTAAAGTGGTTCCATCACCAAATATGCAGGCCGCTGACCTCAATACCTGGGTCTCTGAACCAACAGAAGACCAAATGAACCTTCCCCACAGGGGCAATATCCAGGGATAAATCTTGTCTCCAAGTCACCTCTGCGCTTTCATCAGATAATCGTATAAGGTAGCGATGATTTCATCCCATATACTTGGCAATCAGCAGTCATGCAAAAATCAATTGAACAGACATAGTGCTCTCCGTTTCATATATGATAATCACATTTATTAATAGAAAACAACTCACATAAAAAGCACTGAGCCCAGTGCTAGGAATAAAAGCCTC
Organism: Rana muscosa; assembly: GCA_029206835.1. NCBI lineage: Eukaryota > Metazoa > Chordata > Amphibia > Anura > Ranidae > Rana > Rana muscosa. The sequence goes on from CM055119.1 coordinate 38,651,468, forward strand.
TGATTTAGTTAAAAGCAGCGTCTTTCTACATGTCCCGGGTCGGCAGAACAAATGACGTCACACGGTGGTCCCCTATGATAGCAATAAGTAGTGACAGGTACTCTTTTTTGAAAAAAATTGGAGTCTATTAGACCCTAGATCTCTCCTCTGCCCTCAAAGCATCTGACCACACCAAGATCGGTGTGATAAAATGCTTTCCCAATTTCCCAATGGCGCTGTTTATATCCGGGGGGGGGGACATTCCCTCCCACTGCTTGTAAAAAGCAGTCTAGAGGCTAATTAGCCACTAGGATTGCTTGTACATGAAAGCCGACCGCTGGCTGAAAAGAATGATACCAAGATGATACCTAAACCCGCAGGCATCATTCTGGTATAACCATTCAAAGTCCAGCAACATACCAGTACGTTGCTGGTCCTTGTTGGACATATATTGTAATCTTTTTTTTCATGCAGCCTGTTGGCTGAAGGAAAAAAAGAGATTAATCGGTGGGTATGCCCAAAATTAGAATACCTCCCTTCATCCACCCACTTCTAATGATGGGCATACATGCACCATTTATATATGCCGAAGCATGGGGGCATCCTCCCGCAAAAGTGATGCCGCGTACACACGGTCTGACTTTTCCACGGGCAAGCCTCCGCCGGAATTTTCGACCGTATGTACGCAGCAATAGGAGCAGATCGCTCCTTCACCCCTGCTGCCCCCATGCTCTTTTTCTTAACTGTATAGAAACCCAAATTGTACAGGGGAGATGCATGGGACTTTAGTGGTGCTTGTTAGTATTACTTTGCAGTATCAAACAAATTAGAAAGAAATTCATAAAAAAATATACATTTTTATTCATGCAATACATGACATTAAAATGTAATAAAGGAAAGGAAATACAACGCAGTGCACTCTTTCCTTATAAGTCTCAAACTTGCAGTCCTACATGTTTCGCCTAAATTAGGCTTCTTCAGGGACGCGTGGGGACTTTAATTTATCTAAAATAGATACAAGTAGTTTATACAAGGGTTTGAAACATTCACATGAAAAAATATATTCAAACATTAATATGTCAAAAAAGAGCAGTCATAATAAATTATATTATCTTAATATCAACTGCAGTTAAAATTCATGGTTCAATTATTCTGTCTCATCTCAGACTAGAATCAAGTATATGGGAAAAAAGATAGAATAGAATACTCAGATTTCTCAGAAACAACTATCAAAGGATATATTACATAAATTATCTCTAAAAACAATCATTCTATAGGTATCAACTACAGAATGCTTTTTTTTTTTAATTGCTATTATAAAACTGCAGCTCATATTTAAAAAAAATATATATTATTCTTCCAAAAATTATTTTTTATCTTTTAAAAAATTATTCTAAAAAATACTGTTAATAATCACTAATAAAACAATTCACTTCCAATTCAACGTTTAAACCCCCAGGCGTCAAAGTGTTCATCGAATATATCCACTGGGTCTCTTAAGATATTAAGATAATATAATTTATTATGACTGCTCTTTTCCAGTGTGTGGGCTTACAACCCATTTTAGTTATTTTATTGTCAGGTCACCTGAGGCCAGATGACAGATGCACACCATTGTGGTCAGGAGTGCAACACAAGGTAGTGAACCCTATGGCTGACTGCTGCGCATGTAACACTGGGTGGTTAAGGAAGGCAGGTTCACTGGAGCACAAACAGGGATCCCACAGGGAGCTAGAGCCCAGGATTCCCCAGGGCACAGAGTCTAAGATCCAGCAGGTGTTCACCAGAGCCCCTAGTGGTGAGGATGGACTGAGCTGCAACTGGATCCAGGTCACGGCCCCCAGAGTCCCCTAGCTCACGCTCTGTAGGGTATAAAGGATAGAGGGGAAGCAGGAGCTCAGGATACAAGAGATAGTGAGGGGATAAGCCAAGGTCAGGGCGACAAGCAGACAAGGATAAACAAAGGAAACGCCAAAGGTCAAGGTCACAAGCAGACAGGGATAGTCGAGAACAAGCCAAGATCGGTAAAACAGAGACAGACGTAGCACACGGCAAGCAGGAACCCAAACACACAATGATTAACAAACAACGTTGATCAGCAAGGCAGACTTGCAGTGCACAGGTTAATATAGAGTTCTCTGATAGGGCCTGGGGTGGAGCCATGCTTGGAGGAGAGATTATTTAAGCAGTCAGGTGAGAGTGTCTGGCCTCTAAGGTGAACACATGAAGAGGAAGGTAAGCTGACAGACAAACATTACTGCATATCCATGACAGTACCCTCCCTCTTACGAGGCCTCCCCTTTCCCCGCCTGGGCCCAGGTTTAGAGGGGAACTTCAGATGAAACTTCTTTAACAGACGAGGTGCAAAGACCCCAGATACAGTGATCCAAGACCTCTCCTCAAACCCTTTCCAATGAACAAGGTACTGAAGAACGCCTCTACAGAGTCGGGAATCCAGAATTTGACTGACCACGTACTCCTGATTATCCTCAGAGACCGGCGCCATGGTAGGGAGAGGACGAGAGAGCTTATTGAGGACTATAGGCTTCAGAAGGGCAACATGGAAGGAGTTAGCAATTTTAAGGCTTTTGGGAATCTGGAGTTTGAAACAAACCGGATTCAGTTTAGCTGATGGTGGAGTATTATATGAAAGAGCTGAAAGTAGTGGATTGTGAAATCAAAAAAATCTATGACAAAAACACAGCAGTACTTAATAACCCAGACTTTAAAACATTTGATTCCCAATTAAAGGAATATATTCAGAACTTTACGAAGGACTTACTCCTAAAAAAAGAGGAAAAATACTCCCGTGATAAATTGGCCTTTGCGGGCAAGTATGCCTACAATTGGCCAATGAGTAACGGGCAACGAGGGGGGCGGAAAATGATGGGTCAATATAAAAACATGAAAAAACTTAATGATCAAGCTAATGACTCTGACTCTTCTACCAATTCTTATAACTCACAGAACTCCAGAACAGGTGTCCGAGGACGTTAAAGGGGCCGAGGCTCTAGAAAAAGACCACAACATGGTGGTGGGTATGAGACTGGCACTGAAAGTAGGAAACGTATAACAGATGATACAAACCGGTCAACTAGTAATAATATGACCGATACACCAAGGAGAGACCCCACCCCAATAAGTAATCGGGGGTCTCAATGTTTCCTAATCAAACACCAGGGTGTTTCTTCTGAACTTTCCTCTACCTTTCCTATTCCTCCTTTAACCACCAGACCTGACCCTACTATTGGACATCTAATTATTGAACCGGCCCAGACTCTTGTAAGACCAAGTAGCACAGCCACTGCTGGAGCTACTCCAAAGGACCCCCCCAAATAATGACGCATAGATCAATACTTTCCTCGTACACCATGCACTACTAATCATGATAATCATATTTGCCCTGATTCTCTCCCCATTGTTCAACAGATATCTTCTAATCAATCTGATGTAACAAACTTGGACAGTTCTACACCGCATATTAATTTCCAACACCTGCAGGTGATTAACCTCTCTTCTTATCCTCTTAGTGTAAGAGAATTGGAACTTTTGGGTTTTGGCTTAAGTTTTTGCCCCAACGCTTCATCCAACAGATTTGAACTTATCAAAGATCTATATCTCTTCGCCAGGAAGCTCATGTACAAATTCATGTTCGACAGCGATCGTCATAGTAAACAGGTAGAAGTCTCCAACCAGGAAATCTGCAAAGATTTCACAGTTGCGGACTTCAGAGCCCTTAAAAATCTTGTTCTACTGTTGGATGAAAGCGAGGGCACTGAAAATCAAGACACCTATTTTGAAACCGAGGCCGAAATAGGTTTATATAATCAGACCGTACAATACAAAAATGACATTAAAGCTTTGAGCGCAGCTGTTAAAAAGAAATCTACCAAGTTTCCATCCCTACACACAAACTCCAATGTTTGGGCCTTTCTGACCCAAACCATTAGGGATTTTGAAGCAACGGCTATGTATATCTCAGCCAACCCTAATCTAAGCTACAAACAGAGCATGGCTTTAAAAAATCTAAGTGATAACTCCAGCCTGGTGATTAAGCCCTCGGACAAGGGCGGAAAAGTGGTAGTCATGAATGAACTTGACTATCGCAATATGTGCTGGGACATCCTCAAAAACCGTGACTGGTACAAACCCATATCAAAGGATGTTGTCATTAAGTTCAGCCAGCAATATAATGACATCATTCAATCCGCCCTTGCCTATGGCTTAATCACCAAGGATATATTCAATGGCATTCAGGTTCCTTTCCCTAGAACTCCGACCTTTTACTCCTTTACCTAAAATCCACAAAAACCTCTACAATCCTCCTGGACGCCCAATAGTGTCATGCATAGGCTCCAAAACTGAGAGAGCCAGTAAACTCGTGGACGAGTATTTACATCCGCATGTGACCACACTGCCCTCCTTCATTCAGGATACTCCTGACCTCTTTAGGAGCCTGGATGGCCTCAGTGTACCACCAGGTTGCCTCCTCGTATCAATTGATGTTGAGGCCCTTTACTTGTCTATTCCGCATATACACGGAATGGAGGTTGTTAGGAAATTTATAAGAGAGAGAGGCCCCAAGTCCCACAACCTCAATGACTTCATACTAATTCTACTGAGTCACATCCTGACGAAAAATGTATTCTCATTTGATGGGTCCCACTTCTTCCAGGTACAGGGTGTCACTATGGGTACATGTTGTGCACCCTCCTACGCGAACCTGTACCTGGGGGGGTGGGAACGAGATCTATTCTCAAATGAGGAGAAGTGCCCCCTCTTTGCCCACTTGCTAAGATGGTTTCGTTACATCAACAACATATTACTTTTGTGGGCAGGGCCAGTGGAGGCACATGTGTATGTTAGATCGAAACGAGTACAACTTAAAATTGACCATGCTCTCGAGTCCAACCAGGATCGCATACCTGGATATTTCCATCTATTTCACTGAAAATGGAATGCTAAACACTTCTCTATACTGTAAACCAACGGCAGGGAATACCATCCTGCATGCAGCCAGCGCCCACCCCATAGCTCTCATTCAAAGTATTCCATTCGGTCAATATCTTCATATTAGACGTAATTGCTCTGATGAGGCTACATTTAGACAAGAGGCCAATTTACTATATGAGCGCCTTCTTAATAGAGGCTATAGTAAAAATTGCCTAAAAAAGGCTTTTAACAAAGCCTCAGGTAAGCCTCGGAACAGCATTCTCACCAAAACCCCTAAAAAACAAACTTCCAATACAGTAAGATTTATTACCACTTACTCTGATCAACATGCAGAGATCCGAACCATTATGAAGAAACATTGGCCCATTTTATCCGCAGACCCCATACTCAACACATAGGCATAGATGCGTAATGTCATGGATATGCAGTAGTGTTTGTCTGTCAGCTTACCTTCCTTCCCATGTGTTCATCTTAGAGGCCTGAGCCCTTTCACCTGGCTTCCTTTATAATCTCCTCCCAGCCAGACTCCACCCCAGGCCCTATCACAGAACACTATATTAACCTGTGCACTGCAAGCCTGCTTTGCTGATCAACGTGTTTGTTAGGCATTGTGTGTTTGGGTTCCTGCCTGCCGTGTGCTACGTCTGTCTCTCTGTTACATATTTGGCTTGTCCCCGACTATCCCTGTCTGCTCGTGACCCTTGACCTTCGGCTCGTTCTTTCGTTATCCTTGTCTGCTTGTGGCCCCTGACCTTCAGCTTGTTATTCGTTTCTCTCATATCTTGTGCTGCTGCTTCCCCTCTTTTCCCCTTATCCTACGGGGCGTGAGCTAGGAAACTCCAGGGGCCGCGACCTGGTCCCAGCCTGCAGCATAACATCCTCACCACTAGAGGCTCTGGAGAAGACCTGCTGGGTCTTAGACTCCGCGCCCTGGGGAATCTTGGCTCTAGCTTCCGTTAGGATCCCGGTTGTGCTCCTCTGGTCCCGCTTTCCACAACCACCCAGTTTCCTATCCGCAGAAGCCAGCCATAGGGTTCACTACCTTGCGGTGCACTCCTGTCCCCCTACGGTGTGCATCTGTCACCTGGCCACAGGTGACCTTGACAGTTTGATCAGCCATGAACCCGGCTGACATCCCGTTACCCGTGGATGATCCGTTGCAGGGCATAGTTTGCAGACTTGAAACCCAGGAATCGAATCAGACTCAGGTGATGCGATTCCTCCAGGATCTGGCTTCTCGTTTCGAGCAGCTTCAGGCCTCCTTGGGAACCCTGAATCCGCAACCTCAAATACAACCAGCGGCTGCACCTATTGCACCAGTCGCAGCCACACACTCACTACAACTGCCAGCTCCGTCCCGTTTCTCTGGGGACTCCAAGGCTTGCAGGGGGTTCCTTAGCCAATGCACAATTCATTTTGAGCTCCAGCCCCAAAACTTCCTGTCTGATCAGGCTAAGGTAGCCTATATCATTTCCCTCCTCTCTGGTGAAGCTTTAGCCTGGGCAGCCCCTCTGTGGGAACTGAATGATCCAGTGGTTTCTAGCCTGTCTGGCTTCTTGAAACTTTTTCGGAATATCTTCGAAGAACCGGCTCGTGTCTCTTCAGCGGCCAGTGCCCTTTTACGTCTCCGCCAAGAGTCTGCTTCTGTGGGACAGTATGCCCTTCATTTCCGCATACTGTCGGCTGAGTTGAGCTGGAACAATGAGGCCTTAGTCGCAACCTTTTTGCATGGCCTGTCTGATAGAGTGAAGGATGAATTAGCAGGAAGAACCATCCCCACTGATCTGGCCGGCGTTATCTCCTTGTGTAACCAGATCGATATTCGCTTTCAGGAGAGGACCTTAGAAAAGCAACGCCAGCACTCCTTGGTTCTTAGTCAGCCTGAGCTCCCCTCTCTTCGACCCGTAGAGCATCTCCTACCAGCTGAGGAACCCATGCAGCTGGGTCGGACCAGGCTATCCCCCGAGGAACGTGCTAGGCGCAGAACTCTTGGTCTGTGTCTTTACTGTGGGGGCAAAGGTCATTTTCGTGACACTTGCTCTCTTTGTCCAGAAAAACGTTCGGTTCCACTTCATCTGGAAAGTGGAGTATTGGACCCAGAAATATCACCTTCCCCTTCTCGTCTTCTGCTTTCTGTGTTCCTTCATGTTGGTGCTTCTTCTCATTCGGTCTCAGCATATCTGGATTCCGGAGCCGCTGGTAATTTCATGGACTGGGAAATCGCATCGTCCATGAGACTTACTCTTTTGCCCCTCACCACACCATTGGTGGTCTTGGCGATTGATGGTACTGTTCTCCCAGGGGGACCTATCCGCTTCCAGACCCTCCCTGTTAAGATGTCGGTAGGGACACTCCACCAGGAGTGGATATCCTTCCTTATCTTACCCAAGGCCTCAACGCCTATAATTTTGGGTCTCCCATGGTTACAGCTCCATTCTCCTCATGTGGACTGGACTACTGGACAGATCCTGGCTTGGGGTCCCTCCTGTTCCTCGTCCTGCCTACCCAAGGTTGCCCCCTGTGAATCTGAGCCGGTCATTCATTCCAGGTTGCATAACCATTTACATTTCTCTGTCCCTAACCACCCTTGGACGCACAGCCAGGCTAGCTTGTCTACAAGTCCTGCAGTCGCTACGTCTTGCGATGCGATTCAGGTAGTCGCTACACCTGACTCAGCTATTCACTCTGCCTCTGTACTAGTTATGCCAGTCCAGCCCATGCCCAGTGAGCCTCCTACTTTTTCTTGTTCGGGACATTCTGCTTGTCCTTCAGCTATTCAGCTTGACTCCGGCGACATGTCACCTTCTAACCAACCTGACTTCAGGGTTCCACTGACATCTGCCCAGTCTGATGGTCCTGTGCAAGATGACCAGTTCCCCTTTAAGGGTCTAGGGGACCCTCCTCAGATTCCTGTTGATCCTCTCATGCCCTTGCTTATTCCTAGAGAGCCTTTGGTCCTCAATAGATCTTCTTGTCATCTCCCTACCTCGTTTTCGGTCTCTGAGGATAATCTTAAGTACGAGGTTAGACAAGTTCTGGATTCTCGGCTCTGCAGAGGCATTCTTCAGTACCTTGTGCATTGGAGAGGTTTTGGTCCTGAGGAGGCGTCTTGGATCGCTGCATCTGATGTCGCTGCACCTCATCTGTTGAGAAGGTTTCATCAGAGATTTCCCTTTAAGCCTGGGCCCAGGCGGGGGAGGGCCCATAAGAGGGAGGGTACTGTCATGGATATGCAGTAGTGTTTGTCTGTCAGCTTACCTTCCTTCCCATGTGTTCATCTTAGAGGCCTGAGCCCTTTCACCTGGCTTCCTTTATAATCTCCTCCCAGCCAGACTCCACCCCAGGCCCTATCACAGAACACTATATTAACCTGTGCACTGCAAGCCTGCTTTGCTGATCAACGTGTTTGTTAGGCATTGTGTGTTTGGGTTCCTGCCTGCCGTGTGCTACGTCTGTCTCTCTGTTACATATTTGGCTTGTCCCCGACTATCCCTGTCTGCTCGTGACCCTTGACCTTCGGCTCGTTCTTTCGTTATCCTTGTCTGCTTGTGGCCCCTGACCTTCAGCTTGTTATTCGTTTCTCTCATATCTTGTGCTGCTGCTTCCCCTCTTTTCCCCTTATCCTACGGGGCGTGAGCTAGGAAACTCCAGGGGCCGCGACCTGGTCCCAGCCTGCAGCATAACATCCTCACCACTAGAGGCTCTGGAGAAGACCTGCTGGGTCTTAGACTCCGCGCCCTGGGGAATCTTGGCTCTAGCTTCCGTTAGGATCCCGGTTGTGCTCCTCTGGTCCCGCTTTCCACAACCACCCAGTTTCCTATCCGCAGAAGCCAGCCATAGGGTTCACTACCTTGCGGTGCACTCCTGTCCCCCTACGGTGTGCATCTGTCACCTGGCCACAGGTGACCTTGACACGTAAATTACCTTCAGATGATCCCGATCCATCAGGGATCGCCTAGTGAGGAGTAACTATTGCAAAACAGGGACGAAGCCCCAGGAGCCCTGTGGCCTATTCAAATGTGGCCAATGTGACTTCTGCGACTTGGTACTAGAGGGTCCTTCTTTCTCTCTTCCTGATGGCCAGATCCACAATGTAAAACATCATATTACATGTCAAACATGTGGAGTGATCTATATTATACTATGCAGATGTGAATCGTTTTACATTGGGAAAACAATAAGACCCTTTTGGAAGAGAATGAAGGACCACGACTATTATGCCACTGGTGGCCTACTCAATACTACTATGGGCCATCATGTGGCATTTAGACACAAGTACGAACCATTCGTTTTCAAATTTGCCGCCCTTGATCGGGTATATGAAGACCCCCGGGGTGGAAACTTTGATCAGCGGGTATTACAATGCGAAACCAAATGGGTCTACAACCTACGGGCCACCATTCACCCTGGCCTGAACGACATGCTTAGTTTCAAGCCCTTCCTATGAACAGTCCTGCAAGGGGTCCATTGTTCACCCTTGTTCTGGGAAACAGGTCCTCTTCTGTTCATGAGAAATTTGGCCATGTTTCTTTACTTTTCCACTAGCTGCCTTACAATTGGTCCTTTCCTTTGGTTCAGCAATAGAGGTTAGCCTACAAACCTACACCCTCTACTGCTCAATTCCCTCTTAATACGAGATATCCTATTTAAGGACTAATAGACAATTCCTTATGCTATATTGCATTTTTGAAAAAAATTATAATGTTTTCTTTTTTGTTCTTTGTACTGTCCAATATACGGTATCAAGATGTTTTGTATATTTGAAGCATATGAGATGCTATATAATAATATATATCAAAGTTTGCACAGTGGCTCTCTGTTGAGCAATGTAAATAATCTGTTATATTCTTATATGTTTTGACAGTTCTCTATGTTGTTTTTAATGTGTACTCAGTTTCAGTTCCATGCTCCGTGGGTCTCTGACCACTACTCACTTCTTTTACAGACTTCAGACCACACATCTATAGTTTATATTTTTTACCTGTAATATCTGTATGTTCCCTATTATCCATAAGATACTGTCATTGGCTATTAGCTATCATATTCCTTGCTGCCTATATGCATTCTCTTTTTTTCTCCACTAGGGGGTGTTTCTCTGCAGCTGTAGTAGCGGTACTTTTTGAGCCGTTCTTTGTACGGCGCATGTGCTGTCCTTTTGCGGGCCATATCTGTCCACAATGTTGTTTTAGGCGTCGGCACTTCCTGCCTGATTTGCGTTCCAACGTCACTACTTCCTCTCATCCAGCGCGCATGCGCGCATTGTATTCTCGGATCCCTGGTAATTAGCCTATGGGAGATGATGCACAGGATACTTTGCGGCGCCTATTTATGATGTCACACACCTGACGCCGCTCTCCCAGTTTCCCGGGCTTGAGGGTATTTAAACAGTGCATTCAGCAATTGTCGTTGTGTACAGTAGCTGTCTCCTGGGGCATTTTCTCCATATATCCTGCGGCCACTGTAAGTACACCATCTGACTGATGCTAGTTGATATATTTAGACTTTAGCTTCTAGTAGATTTTTACAATGGTCTTTCTATATACATTACTTTTTAGACTGCTTGGCAGACGTGCTGCTTTATTTACTACCGCCTTTGTTTGGCTGGTCCTGGATGCTAGACAGACTTTATTTGGCTGCATATACTTGTCAGCCTCGGTTTATCCGAAGTATATATATGCCCCCATTCATCACCAACTTTTCTACCTTTAGTGAGTATTGTTTCTGTTTCCATGGGAGGTCTACAGATATACACACCATATTGGCGTTGACTGATTTCTTTCTATTATATTCTGTTCTATTATCCTTTATATATAGAAATCTGACTAATAAGGTGCTGATCCTTCCCCTTTGGTTTTCGGCTTCTATTTCCTGTGGTCATCTCCCGAGACAGGAAGCACCTACCATATTCAACCTATGTGCGCATTAGGTATGGGAAGCATATACCCTGTTATAATCTGTCTCTCACCCTCTCTAGATATAACAACTTTTATATTTTTGGCTCATTTTTTGTTTTAGATGTGTGTGGTCTTGATTCTATACCTTTTGTGGATTTTCGTATACCTGTACAAATACTGACTGTGGGAAAATATACATTGGACCCGTCTTTCCCAAGGTATCTAAGAGAGTGTGATGTTCTTGGTCATTTTTTTGAACAGATACTTATTTTCTATGTTTGAAACTCAATGCTTTTATGCTTTATATACTTGTATGATAACTATGGAATATGTTTCATTGCAGATAGTAAGTTCTATGTTCTTTCTTGCTATCTCTGTTTATCCTGAAGAAGCCTCGCGGCGAAACGCGTAGACGCACAAGGGACCACATCTGTACATTCCATCTTGTATACAGTTTTAACTCTTCAACTACTGTAGTAACTACATTTTTTGTCTTTTCATATAATAAATTTCTATTTTGTTTATTTACTGTGTTGTTGCCTCTAAAGTCCGACCATTGGTTGCTGTTTTTGAGCAATCTTTCATGTTTCTCTAATTCAGTTTAGTAGTTATAGTGTACGGACCAATGAATCTTGGAGTGAACTTCAGAGAAGGAACTCGGAGCTTGATGTTCCTGGTGGAGAGCCAGACTTTGTCCCCTGGCTAAAGAGAAGGCGGTTTACGCCTGCAGCGGTCAGCAAAGCCTTTGAATTTGCCAGCAGCTGCCTGGAGGGAATCATAAATGTCACCCCAAATAGAATTGAAAGACTCCTGAGCCGAAGCCAAAGCTGGAATATCTGGAGAACAGGTCATGGGAAGAGGAAGTTGAGGGTGTTTTCCATAAACTGTGAAAAAGGGTGTCTTCTGCGAACTGGTATTTACATGATTGTTATGAGAGAATTCTGCCCACGGGAGTAGAGAGGACCAATTGTCATGATGAGCAGAGACTGAGGTGCTAAGAAAGACCTCTAACTCCTGATTAACCCTCTCAGTCTGTCCATTGGATTGAGGATGGTAAGAAGATGAAAAATCCAAGACAATATTAAGGGGTTTGCAAAAGGCTCTCCAAAAACGAGACGTAAATTGAACACCCCTGTCGGAAACAATATAAAAAGGAACCCCATGGAGGCGGAAAATTTCTCGAATAAAAATGGGAACCAAGGCAAGAGCAGAAGGAAGGCCAGGAAGAGGAACAAAATGAGCCATCTTGGAGAACTGATCGATTACCACCCAAATTACCGTATTATTCTCAGACAGTGGGAGATCGGTGATAAAATCCATGGCAATGTGAGCCCATGGCTCCTTAGGAATGGGCAAGGGCATGAGGAAACCAGCTGGAGCTTGTGTGGAGGATTTAGACTGAGCACAGACATGACAAGCTTTAACGTAGTCTTTGACATCTGAGCGGAGATTAGGCCACCAGTAGTGACAACTGATGAGTAAGAAGGATCGGAGGAATCCAGCATGACCTGCCCACTTGGAATCATGTCCCCAATGAAGGATCTTAGCTCTTAGCTCAGTGGGGACAAAGGTCTTACCAGGAGGAATTTTTGACTCCAGGGTGGTAGAATGGGCAACAATGCATGAGGTTGGAATGATCGGCTCAGGTTCAGGGGTGGACTCCTCATCCAAAGTGTCAAATGACCTAGAGAGCGCATCAGCCCGACCGTTGCAGAAACCAGGTTTGTACGTAAACGTGAAATTAAAATGGGAAAAGAAGAGACTCCACCTGGCCTGTCTGGGATTCAGACGTTTAGCATTCTGTAGATACTGTAAATTCTTGTGATCAGTAAAGATCGTTATGGAGTGAGGCGAACCCTCCAAGAGATGACGCCACTCCTCTAACGCCAATTTATTGCGTGAAGTTCCCGATCACCGATGGCATAATTCCTCTCTGCCTGAGAATTTTTTTTGGAGAAGAACGCACATGGTTGACGTCACTTCTCAAAGAATTTAAGAAGCACAGCTCCTACACCCCCATTGAAGAAGCGTCCACTTCAATAAAAAATGCATCCCCAGGATTTGGTCTCCTCAAGAGAGGTCCAGAAACAAAGGCCTGTTTCAGGTCATGAAACGCAGAGACAGCCTCGGGAGACCAGTCTTTGGCATTCGCACCCTTCTTGGTCAAAGCGATAATAGGTGCGGCAATGGATGAGTAATTCCTTATGAACTGCCTATAATAATTTGTGAAGCCAAGAAAGCACTGTGTGGCCTTGAGACTAGCAGGAAGAGGCCAGTTGGTAATGGCCAAGACCTTCCCAGGATCAATACAAAGACCAAAACTTGAGACAAAGAAACAGGACCTCAGAACATTCAAAGGAACATTTCTCCAGCTTGGCATAGAGATTATTCTCTCTAAGGCGCTGAAGTACAGTGCGGACATGGTTTCTGTGGATGAGCAGATTTTCCAAAAAGATAAGAATGTCATCCAGATAGATGACAACAAACTGGTACAGCAGATCCCTGAAGATTTCATTGACAAAGTTTTGAAACACAGCTGGGGCATTACACAAACCAAAAGGCATAACCAGGTATTCGTAATGCCCGTCTCTAGTGTTAAATGCAGTCTTCCATTCGTCACCCTCCCATATTCTAATAAGATTGTACGCGCCTCTGAGATCCAACTTGGTGAAAATGGAGGCACCCTTCAACCTATCGAATAGCTCAGATATTAAGGGTAAGGGGTATCGATTTTTGATAGTAACCGCGTTTAAACCTCAATAGTCGATGCAGGGTCTCAAGGTACCATCCTTTTTGGCAATGAAAAAGAACCCTGCTCCTGCAGGCGATGAGGATTTCCGGATGAAACCTCTCTCTAAATTCTCTGCGACATACTCAGACATGGCCTGGGTCTCTGGGATGGACAGAGGGTAGGTACGACCCCTGGGCAGAGTTGCTCCTTGGACAAGGTCAATAGCACACTCAAAAGACCTGTGGGGAGGAAGTACCTCAGCTGATTTCTTACAGAACACATCTCGGTAATCGCTGTATGCAGCGGGAAGATCAGAAGATACAGATGTGGTAGCAACCAGAAGTCTCTCCTTGGGGGCCACCTTGAGAAGACATGACGAGAAACATGAGGGACCCCAAGCCAGGATCTGCCCAGAGACCCAGTCCACATGTGGAGAGTGGAGCTGTAGCCAAGGAAGGCCCAATACAATGGGGGTAGAGGCCTTGGGTAGAATGAGAAAGGATATCCACTCCTGGTGAAGTATCCCTACCGACATCCTAATAGGTAGCGTCTGGAAGCGAATAGGACCCCCTGGGAGAACAGTGCCATCAATTGCCGAGACTACGAATGGCATAGTGAGGGGTGAAAGGGTAAGCTTCATAGAAGAAGCAGTTCTCCAGTCCATAAAATTGCTGGCAGCCCTGGAATCCAGATATGCAAGGGTCGATTGAGGAGAAGTGCCTACATGAAGGAACACCGGAAGAAGAAGATGAGAAAGTGATGTTTCTGGGTCCAATACTCCACCTTCCAAATGTATTAGACCCAAGCGTTTCCCAGGTGAAAGCGAGAAGGAGTCACAAAAATTACCCTTGCCCCCACAATAGAGACACAAGCCAAGAGTTCTGCGCCTAGCACGTTCTTCGGGGGTTAGTCTGGTCCGGCCCAGCTGCATAGGTTCCTCATCAAGCAGAAGATGCTCCACGGGACGAAGGGAGGGGAGCTAGGACTGGCTAGGGCCCAGGGAGTGCTGGCGTCTTTTTTCTAGGGACCTCTCCTGAAAATGAATGTCGATCTGATTGCACAAGGAAATTACATCGTCCAGACCGGCGGGGATGGTTCTTCCCGCTAATTTGTCTTTCACTCGGTCAGAGAGGCCATGTAAAAAGGTAGCGACCAGGGCCTCATTGCTCCAGCTCAATTCAACTGTGAGGATACGGAACTGAAGAGCATATTGTCCCACTGAACAAGATTCTTGGTGAAGACGTAAAAGAGCACTAGCCGTTGAAGAAACCCAAGCCGGCTCCTCGAAGATGTTACGAAAGAGCTTCAATAAGTCGGACAGGCTGGAAACCACCGGATCATTCTTCTCCCACAGGGGGGCAGCCCAGGCTAAAGCTTCACCGGAGAGGAGGGAAATGATATAGGCTACCTTTGCCCGATCAGACAGGAAGTTTTGAGGCTGAAGCCTCGTACACACGGCCGAGATTCTCGTCGAAAAAAACATGTCGTTTTTTTCGACGAGATTCTTGGACAAGAAACTTGTCCCGGCCGAGTGTACACACGCTCCTTTCAAAGAACCCGCGGTTCTTTGAATGGAGCGAACGCGGTGACGTCATCGAATACGACGAGCATGCGCTCGTCACATTCGATGCCATCGCCGCCATCTTTGTTCACCCTACCTATGCCTAGGAAGCTACCGCGCATGCGTCGAAGTCATTTTGAGCATGCGCGGGCTTCCCGGCGAAAAGGTAAGTGTACACACACACAATTTTCTCGTCGAGAAACAGGCTGACGAGAATCTCGACGAGAAAATAGAGAGCAGGTTCTCTATTTTCTCGTCGAGATTCTTGTCGCTTTTCTTGACGAGAAACCATACACACGAACGAATTTCTCTGCAAGAAATCTCTGCCAGCAAGTTTCTTGCTGGTTTTTGCCGAGAAACTCGTTCGTGTGTACGAGGCTTCAAGCTCAAAATGGATAGTACATTGGCTGAGAAACCTACTGCAGGCCTTGGAGTCCCCTGAGAAATGGAACGGAGCTAGCAGTTGTAGTGCGTGTGTGTGGCTGTGACTGGTGCGATAGGTGCAGCCGCTGGTTGTACTTGAGGTTTCTGATTCGGGGTTCCCAAGGAGGCCTGGAGCTGCTCAAAACGGGAAGCCAGATCCTGGAGGAATCGCATCACCTGAGTCTGATTCGATTCCTGGGTCTCAAGTCTGCGGACTATGCCCTGAAATTGATCATCTGCAGGAAGTGGCACGTCAGCCGGGTCCATGGCTGATCAAACTGTCAGGTCACCTGAGGCCAGATGACAGATGCACACTGTTGGGGTCAGGAGTGCACCACAAGGTAGTGAACCTTATGCTTGACTGCTGCGGATGGAACACTGGGTGGTTAAAGTGGATGTAAATCCAAAATTTTTGTAGTTTAGTGTATAAGATTTCCTATCATTTGTGCCCAGTCTTGCCACAAAGAGTTAATCCAGCTCTGAGCAATCCTCTTTTATTGTTCAGTGAGATAAAACGGACAAACAGAGTTACCTTTGTCCGTTCCGCCCCCTTGCTGTGAATGACAGGTTATTTACATATCTCATGCACTAGCTTTAGACAGGCATTATTTTTTAATTCCCACCCCCACTCCTTTTCTGAAGTCATGTGGTTACTTTTCTGGGTTTTGACTGGATGTTAGTGATCATAGCAGAAGGAATACACAGGATAAAATGCATGTTGACAAGGGGAGTGTAGAGGTGGGCGGGGAGTCTCCTGACATCACGACTCCACCCACCGAGCCCCAGACAACAGATCCACCCACAGAATCTGCAGTTTTTCAGGTCTCATAACAGACAGAGGGGAGACATTTGACAGATAAGGATACATGCAGGAGGCATCTATATCCTTATAGATCAGCACTATGGCAGTAGTTTAGAAAGGATGAGAGTGGGTTTACATCCACTTTAAGACTGCGGAGCCGAAAGGTTAACTGATAAATCTCTACGAACGGTAGCTCGGGAGTATAAGAGAGATGGGCACGTTGTTTGTCTCCACCCTCAGATGATGTTGAATAACGAAACGCGTCAAGGTGGAGCCAAATGACAAACGTGGTGACGTCAGACATAAGCAGGAACTAAGGCTGACTTTCCCCGAATAGCTGTGAAGCAGCGAGCGATAGGAGACGCTGTGAGTTTACTGATGCTGACTTCTGTGTGAACAAATGCTGTGAATTTCATGTTATATGTGAGTGTACATCTTGAAGGAGTATTTTTAATGTTATTAAAGTGTGTGTAAAACGGAGTTACACTATGACCGTTCCTTTCTTTTCTCACTGCAATCAGTGAGTACTCTAAAGTGGCTGTGTATGATCAAGCAAAGAGTGGTGACACCCGAGGAGATCGCCCTTTAACCGGGGACATACATGCTGTTTTTAAGTGCTCTCTGGTAAGAGTTTACCTAAGAAGGGGTTCCTATCCACACCCCCCCTCTGTTTTCTCAGTGCACGTGTGGAGGTGTCATCTTCTGGTGTCAGCAAGATTGTTTACATCTTAAAGAATTGAAAGGACTGTTTGCTGCTTTTATCATATGCTATACTGCCTTACAAGTGTACTATTTCATCTATGAACCTCACAGTATGGACATTGAATGATCAGGTGGCATACGTTCTGTGAAGAACTACATGTACAAGCGCTATCTGGGTCTACTTTTGACTTGTTTGTTTGTTTGTTTTTTAACAATAAAACATTGCAGAATAGAATACAGTAAAAAAGAGCAGAACAATAGAGAGAAAATATATAGAGAGACAGAACAATAAAACAACAACTTTTTATATATATATATATATATATATATATATATATATATATATATGTATATTTTTTATTTTTTGTGTTTTTTTATCTTTTAGTATTTTTTTTTTTTACACTTTTTTTTGTAACTGTAACAACTTTAACGGTTCAGTTCTAGGTTCGGGTCTCTCAAAATGCGATGGCATCTTGGGAGACCCTGTGTAAATGTGTCCTAGTTTGTGAAATGCTGTACCCTACGCTAAAACTTCACTAGTGTGTGGTAGCATTCAAAACATTCACCAATGCAAAGACCAAGATTGTGAGGACAGCGTGGACAATAATAACGGGTGTCACGCCTATATCCGCGCTTGGTACAGACACGACATCTTCTTTGGGGGGCTCGTTGGGTAGGGGTACTCTGGAGGACATGTGGAAAATGCCTCTCATGCAGCTGGCTTACTGAATTTGGTTGGGAATGGTGAGGTGGAGCACCGCCTGGATACAGGAGGTCTGTGACGATCTCTTCCTGGAATTCAAGGAAGGATAAAGTCCATCCTGAAGCTCTGTATAGCACATGAGCATTCAGCAAAGCCAATTGAAATAAGTAAACAGACACTTTTTAGTACCAGCGTCTGGCCTTACGGGCAACTAGGTACGGCATCAACAACTGGTCGTTGAGGTCCACCCCTCCCATATTTTGGTTATATTTGTGGACACAGAGGGGTTTCTCCACAACACCAGTCGCTGTAGGAATTTGGACTGTCGTGTCTGCGTGAAAACATTCCTATTATCCCTCCACTTCACAGCGAGCAAATTATTACACTTCAAGCAGGCTCTCTAACCCAGCCTAAGACGGGAATCTACAAGCCGCTGGGGAAATCCCTGGCGATTAGATCGCACTATACTACATGCGCCAATTTGATGATCAAATAAGTGACTAAAAAGTGGCACGCTCGTGTAATAATTGTCCACATACAAGTGGTACCCCTTTCCGAATAAGTGTGACACCAAGTTCCACACTATCTTGCCAGCGCTCCCTATGTAATCTGGGCAGTTCTTCGGCTCTACGTGACTATCTTTTCCCTCATAAACCATAAAGCTCCATGTATAGCCTGTTGCCCTGTCACAGAACTTATAGAGCTTGACCCTGTATCTCGCACGCTTGCTGGGAAGGTACTGTTTGAAAGACAAGCAGCCAGAAAATGTAATCAGGGACTCGTCAACGCAGACAACTTGATGGGGAGTAAACAAGGCTGCAAAACGTTTGTTGAAGTGGTTTATGAGGGGCCGAATTTTGTAGAGCCGATCGTATTCAGGGTCTCCACGAGGACGACAAAGTTCATTGTCGTTGAAGTGCATGAACCGCAAGATCTGCTCGTATCGTGCCCTGGCCATGGAGGCAGAGAACACGGGCATATGGTGAATTGGGCGTTTGGACCAATACGTCCGCAACTTTGCAATTTATGTATGCCCATGAGGAGGGATAGGCCAAGAAAGGTCTTAAATTCCGAAACCGTAATTGGTTTCCAATCTCTGGCAAGGTAGGGCAACTGGGGATTAACGGCGATGAATTGACCAGCATATAAATTACTTTGGTCCACAATAGATCTATAGAGAAAAACGGCGAATAAAAATCAAGTGGCGTAAAATCAGCTGTCACCACCTGAATTCCGGGTTGGCCAGTGAATGGGGGAAGTACGGGTTCTGTAGAAGTGGTGGGCACCCAATCAGGATTGCCGAATTCTGCAGGAAGGACACTATGGGCGCGACGGGCCTGTCTTTGTCTTCTTCTTGGTGGCAGCGGGACTCTACTTGTGCTTGCCACCTCGCCAGCTTGAACTGCACTTATGGGACTCGCCATGTCACCAAGTGTTACTGCAGTGCTGGATATACGATCAGCGTGTACTAGGCAGCTGGTGCTTGCCAGTTCACCAGAAGGAACGAGCGGCACTAGTACTTCTCTGCTCCATACGGGAGCCCTGTGGTTCTTACATCTCAACAACAGCAGAATGGGGTCGGGTACGCCTGACCTCTGCAGGGACCTCACCTTCGTCGCCAGAGCTATCTGTCATTCATGGAGCCGCTGTCGTCTACGGGATCGTATTCTTAGCCTGAATCTAACAGATGCGAGACCTCCTCTTCACTATCTGTCATGCTCAGAAACTCGTAGGCCTCTTTACTAGTGTACCT
Source organism: Rana muscosa (assembly GCA_029206835.1). Classification (NCBI taxonomy): domain Eukaryota; kingdom Metazoa; phylum Chordata; class Amphibia; order Anura; family Ranidae; genus Rana; species Rana muscosa. The sequence continues at coordinate 38,670,969 of CM055119.1, forward strand.
TCAATTTGCCATTTTGGGCTCTAAATTTACTGGTACACTAGTAAGATTCACAGGTAAAAAAGCACCTGACTGTCAGCGACTGAGTGAAATGCTACAAAAATAACTGTTAGCGATCGCAGGGATCAGGCCTGACTCTGCGAATGCTGCAGTTATGTGTTTAGTGTTTTGTAAGTGACAGTGATCGATCGATACTGCACTTGAGTGGGCTGGGCTGGGAGGAGGGGCAAAACGCAGGTGCTAGCAGGTATCTGGGCTGATCCCGCTAACAATGCGTTTTTTGGAACCCTAAACTGCTGGGGACGCTAGTTTAGATCTGATCAGATCAGATATTGATCTGTTCAGATACTATACCACTATGCTTCGTGCGTGGATGTTAGCGCTGCCTGGGGCGACGCAGACCCTATCTGACACTAAACCTAATTGATATCACCCGCCGGGTGATCAAGGGGTTAAACCTTTATTGGGTTCTATATATGCTATAAACAGCAAACTAACTAACCAGTGTCACCCGTAACACTTATACAGTGATCACTGGTGAAAGGGTTAACTAGGGGGCAATCAAGGGGTTAAAACCTTTATTTGGTAATATTTGGGGGTACCTGACAGTATATAATAACCTGACGGTGAACCTAAATAGCTAACTGGCTAACCAGCGTCACCAGTGACACTTATACGGTGATCACTGGTGAAAGGGTTAACTCTAGGGGCAATCAGGGGGTTAAAACCTTTATTAGGCAATATATGGGTGTACCTGACGCTATAAAAACCTGACGGTGAACCTAAAAAAATAACTGCTACCTAGCGGCACCAGCGACACTAATACGGCGATTAGAAAAAAGATCGCTTAGTGACACTGGCCAAAGGGGGTGAAAGGGTTACCTGGGGGCAATCAAGGGGTTAAACCTTTATTATGGGGGTTAGGGGGGTACCCTGGACCTAAAGGGGCCTAAAGCTAACTGCCCTGACACTTTTTACTGTCACAACTGACACTGCATGCAGTGATCAGTAAAAAAATGACCACTGCAAACGGTGACACTGTGACTGGGGGTGCAGGGGGTGATCTAGGGGGTGATCTGGGGGTGACTGGGGTGTGGAAAGTGTGCCTACATGTCCTGGTGTCAGTGTACTTTTGTGCACTTACTTGATGTCTTCTCTCCTCGGGGCTCCGGACGAAAAGACCGCCACGAGGAGAGGTGATATCACTTTCTCCTGCCTGTGTTTACAGTTCACAGGCAGGGGGAAGCTTCTCATTTGCCAGGAGCGATTGCGAGGGGGTGGCCAGAAATCAATGGCCGCCCCCTCCTCACGAATCGCTCCTGAAGCGATACGGACCGACGTGGACACCGGGGGGGTCCGATTGGACCCCCACCTGCTGGAAGGCAGGTACGTACAGGTACGTGCATATGCCTGTCCGTGCCATGCCACTGAAGTAAATGTACAGGCGGCAGTCCTTAAGTGGTTAAATACTGAATTGAAGATGCCGTGCGCCATGTCCATAGTGGCGCACTGATCGCCTCCTCCTGTGCGCCGAGATTACTTTAGTAAATGGGGAATAGCGCTGTGTTACCGGCGCAAATGTTTTGTAAATACCAAAACGTACGTTGCGCCTCGGTGTGCGCCTCAACTCGTAAATCAGCCCCAAAGTGTCTATTAAAAGTCCATAAATATTCCGTGAAAAAAACTTGATGAATCAATTCAAAAATGTGCCAAAAGTCCTTCAGCACTTGACAGGAGATCCATATCACACCCAATGTGCTCAAATGAAAAACCTGCTCACCATATAACCATGACCTCTTTAATTAAAAAGAAGGTCTGGGAGCGCTCAGATTGAAAAATCCAGAACCAAATAGGCTGGGGATGAATCAGGGAACTTCTGGACAAAAGAGAAGAGGGGAACCAATAGCATGATACTGCTTTGTATAAAAAAATTGTTAGAACATGCAAATGCCTGCTTACATTGTATAGTGCCTTGTCCCGGCACTAGGGATGACTCACGCAAATGCTGATGGGAATCACACACATAGGTTGGACTTGATGGATTTGTGTTTTATTTTCAACCTCACCTACTATGTAACTATGCAATATGTAAGTCCCTTAACCACTTGACCACTGGGCACTTAAACCCCCTTAATAACCAGACCAATTTTCAGCTTTCGGTGCTCTCACATTTTGAATGACAATTGCTCAGTCATACAACACTGTACCCATATGAATTTTTTGTCCTTTTTTCACACAAATAGAGCTTTCTTTTGATGGTATTTAATCACTGTTGGGTTTTTTATTTTTTGCGCTATAAGAGAAAAAAGACAGAAAATTCTGTAAAAAAATGTTTTTTTTTTTCGTTTCTGTTATAAAATTTAGCAAATTACTATTTTTTCTTCATAAATTTTGGCCAAAATTTATACTGCTACATATCTTTGGTAAAAATAAGTACAAACTGGTGTATATTATTTGGTCTTTGTGAAAGTTATAGAGTCCACAAGCTATGGTGCCAATATCTGAAAATTGATCACACCTGAAGTACTGACGGCCGATCTCATTTCTTGAGACCCTAACATGCCAGAAAAGTACAAATACCCCCCAAATGACCCCTTTTTGGAAAGAAGACATTCCAAGGTATTCATAAAGAGGCATTGTGAGTTTTTTGAAGCTGTAATTTTTTCCCACAATTCTTTGCAAAATCAAGATTTTTTTTTTCTCTTTTTTTTTTCACAAAATTGTCATATTAGCAGGTTATTTCTCACACACAGCATATGCATTCCACAAATTACACCCCAAAACACATTCTGCTATTACTCCCGAGTATGGCGATACCACATGTGTGAGACTTTTACACAGCGTGGCCACATACAGAGGCCCAAAATGCAGGGAGCACCTTCAGGCGTTCTGGAGCACCCAGGCCAATTCTGACATTTCTCTCCTACATGTAAAAATCATCATTTGTTTGCTAGAAAATTACATAGAACCCCAAAACATTATATATATTTTTTTTAGCAAAGACCTTAGAGAATATAATGGTGGTTGTTGCAACTTTTTATCTCGCACGATATTTGCGCAGCAATTTTTTAACGCGTTTTTTACGGAAAAAAAATGTTTTGTGTTTAAAAAAAAAAAAGCAGTAAAGTTAGCCCAATGTTTTTGCATAATGTGAAAGATGAAGTTACGCTGAGTAAATAGATACCTAACATGTCACCCTTAAAAATTGCACACACTCGTGGAATGGCGCCAAACTTCGCTACTTAAAAAATCCCCATAGGCGACGCTTTAAATATTTTTACTGGTTACATGTTTTGAGTTACAGAGGAGGTATAGGGACAAAATTATTGCTCTCGCTCTAACGTTCGCAGAGATACCTCACATGTGTGGTTTGAAAACCGTTTTCATATGTGGGCAGGACTTACGTATGCGTTGGCTTCTGTATGCGAGCTCACGGGAACAGGGGCGCTTTAAAAAAATATATATTTTTTTATTGTTCATTTTACTTTATTTATTTTAGTTTGACATGTTTTTCCGCCCCAATTTTTTTTTTGATCACTTTTATACCTATTACAAGGAACGTAAACATCCCTTGTAATAGGAATATGGCATGACAGGTCCTCTTTACAGTGAGATATGGGGTCAATAAGACCCCAAATCTCACCTCTAGGCTGGGAAGCCTGAAAAACAAACAAAAAAAAACCAACAATCCTGGCTTTGATCGTAGCGGTGAGTCGGTAGAAGCACCGGAGGGCGGCGGGGGGGGACATCCCCTCTCGCCTCCCGTAAGAATGATCAAGCGGCGGAACAGCCGCTATGATTGTTCTTATGGTGTAGGGAATCGCTGGCTGAAAAAGCTAATATCTGAATGATGCCTGTAGCGGCACCCATCATTCAGATATCCTGCACAAAGTCAAGGACGTCATATGACGGCCGGCGGGTGGGAAGTGGTTATTGCAGAGTATTGCCGGGCATTGCGGAGTATTGCCGGGCATTGCGGAGTATTGCCGGGCTTTGCAGAGTATTGCAGGGCATTGCGGAGTATTGCGGAGTATGGCAGGGTATTGCGGAGTATGGCAGGGTATTGCACGGGGTATTGCACAGGGGGTATTGCACAGGGTATTGCAGAGTATTGTGCAGGGTATTGCAGAGTATTGCGCAGGGTATTGCAGAGTATTGCGCAGGGTATTGCAGAGTATTGTGCAGGGTATTGCAGAGTATTGTGCAGGGTATTGCAGAGTATTGCGCAGGGTATTGCAGAGTATTTTGCAGAGTACTGTGCAGGGTATTGCAGAGTATTGCAGAGTATTGCGCAGGGTATTGCAGAGTATTTTGCAGGGTATTGCAGAGTATTGTGCAGGGTATTGCAGAGTATTGCAGAGTATTGCGCAGGGTATTGCAGAGTATTTTGCAGGGTATTGCGCAGGGTATTGCACAGTATTGTGCAGGGTATTGCAGAGTATTGTGCAGGGTATTGCAGAGTATTGCACCAGGGTATTGCAGAGTATTGCACCAGGGTATTGCAGAGTATTGCACCAGGGTATTGCAGAGTATTGCGCCAGGGTATTGCAGAGTATTTTGCAGAGTATTGCGCAGGGTATTTTGCAGAGTATTGGCAGGGTATTGCACCAGGGATGGCTGAGCAGGAATGGATGGATGGCTGGATCTGTGACTGCAATTGTCACAGATCCAGCCCACAGAGCTGCTGCCTTGATCTGCTCCCTCCCCTCTCCTCTCACACTGTACCGATCGGTACAGAGAGGGGAGAGAGGAACCGGCGTCATCACATGACGCCGGTCTGTTTACAAGTGATTGCTCCGTCATTTGACGGAGCGATCACGTGGTAAACGGCCGCTATCAGCGGCGATTTACCGCGATTCGTGATGCGCCGGGTCCTCTGGACCCGGCGGTCACGGAGTTTCCCGTGTGCGCGCCCCAGGGGGCGCACGGGAGCGCGATTCTGGGAGGACGTTATATAACGTCCTCCCAGAGTTAAGCAACCACCTTGTCGATGTTATTTGTCGGCAGGTGGTTGCTAAGTGGTTAAGAGCTAGTTCTGTCCAGCTCAGTAGATTGCTTAAAAATAGGCCTGGATTCTTTCCTAAATGTACATAATATAACTGGATACTAACATGTATAGGTAAAGTTGATCCAGGGAATATCTGATTGCCTCTTGGGGGGAATCAGTAAGGAGTTTCTTCCCCTGCTGGAGCAAATTGAAGCATGCTTTGTTGTTTTTTTTGCCTTCCCCTGGATCAACTGTGGGAAGAGGATTGTGTATATAAGATTATATGATTTTTTTTCTCTTTAATTGGTTGAACTAGATGGACTTGTGTCTTTTTTCAACCAGACTAATTATGTAACTATGTAACTTGCCAAAAACTGCGCAGCCTGTCTCCTACATGGCAAGTATGGATGGAAACACCATCAAAATTACTTCTGGGATTCTTTACCATCAGGAGAAACAGACCTCTTGGACTTTTGCCCAGAGACAGCACTGCGGGACCTTTGGAACCTTTTCCCTTGTTGGCTCTAGTCTCTTTTTCTGTGGCTTTATCTAGTCTGCCAAAGGCAGGGTTCTTTTGGCAGAGCAACATTCTATCCTGGGAAATTAATCCATATTTTCTGCTAGTCACTTTGGCAATTGCTGCATCTAGCTTATCCATAAACAAGGACTGGCCTTTAAAGGGGATCTTACATGAGCTGTGTTTGTCTTCCACCCAAGGTACATGACACACAGCGAGATGAGCCAATAGGGCTCATCTCACTGTGTCACGTACCTTATCCAAGTACAAGATGCTGAGAGAAGCTCCCCTTGCGGATAAGCGCAGTATACCCCTGAAGGTGGAACAGGAAGTATAAGGCTCAAAGAAGCACGGGTTGCCAGCAGGTTGGAGAGGACTTGAGCTGTTGATCACTAGAGATGAGCTTCGAGTTTGAGTCGAACATTGCCTGTTCGCACGTTCGCCGAACAGCGAACAATTTGGGGTGTTTGCGGCAATTTCGAAAAGCCGTGGAACACCCTGTACAAGTCTATGGAAGAAATCTAAAGTGCTAATTTTAAAGGCTTATATGCAAGTTATTCTCATAAAAAGTGTTTGGGGACCCGGGTCCTGCCCCAGGGGACATGTATCAATGCAGAGAAAAGTTTTAAAAACTGAAGTTTTTTCGGGAGCGGTGATTTTAATAATGCTTAAAGTGAAACAATAAAAGTGAAATATTCCTTTAAATGTCGTACCTGGGGGGGGGGGGGGGTATAGTATGCCTGTAAAGCAGTACTTCTTTCCCGTGCTTAGAACTGTCCCTGCACAAAGTGTCATTTCTGAAGGAAAAAAAGTAATTTAAAAGCACTCGCGGCTATAATGAATTGTCGGCTCCGGACAATACAGAGAAAAGTCATTGATAAAAAAAAAAAATGCGTGGGGGTCCCCCCAAATTCAATTACCAGGCCCTTCAGGTCTGGTATGAATATTAAGGAGAACCCTGCGTCAAATTTAAAAAAAATAATGACGTGGGGTTCCCCCCAAATATCCATACTAGACCATTCAGGTCGAGAGAGTGCCCCCCTCTCCTGAACCGTACCAGGCCACATGCCCTCACCATGGGTAGGATGTGACCCCTCAAAGCACCATGTCCCCATGCTGATGGGGACAAGGGCCTCATCCCCACAACCCTTGCCCGGTGGTTGTGGGGGTCTACGGGCAGGGGGCTTATCGGAATCTGGAAGACCCCTTTAACAAAGGGGACCCCCAGATCCCGCCCCCCTATGTGAATTGGTAAGGGGTACATTGTATCCCTACCATTTCACAAAGAAAGTGTAAAAAAAATGTAAAAAAAAACCACACAGACACCGTTGGGAAAGTCCTTTATTAAAAAAAAAAAAATAAAAAAAAAACATTCCAGCGATGTAATCCAGTGTCCCGCGGCGATCCGATGTCCAACGCTGCAGTCTGCACTCCACACGAAACGTCATTGGCTGAGCGGACCTACACTGCGGAGGAAGTTTCCCATCAGGTCCGCTCAGCCTTACACCTACATCATTGGCTGAGCGGACCTGATGGGGAACGTGAGAAGGGGCGGGTCTATTCATTTTTTACACTGCGGAGGAAGTTCCCCATCAGGTCAGCTCAGCCAATGATGTAGGCGGGGTCTGAGATACGAGGGCACCCCCGCCCCCTCATACCTCAGACCCCACCTACGTCATTGGCTGAGCGGACCTGATGGGGAACTTCCTCCGCAGTGTAGGTCCGCTCAGCCAATGACGTTTCATGTGGAGTGGAGACTGCAGTGCTGGGCATCGGATCGCCGTGGGACACTGGATTACATCGCTGGAATGTTTTTTTTTTTTTAATAAAGGACTTTTCCCAACAGTGTCTGTGTGTTTTTTTACATTTTTATTTACATGGTGTTTTGAGGGGTCACAGACCCCCAAAGCATCCTCCCCATGTTGAGGGCATGTGGCCTGGTATGGTTCAGGAGGGGGGGCGCTCTCTCATCCCCCCTCTTTTCCTGCGGCCTGCCAGGTTGCGTGCTTGGATAAAGGGTCTGGTATGGATATGTGGGGGAACTTCACGCCATTTTTAAAAAAAAATTGGGGTGGAGTTATCCTTAAAATCCATACCAGACCTGAAGGGTCTAGTATGGATATTTGGGGGGAACCCAACGTCATTTTTTTTTTAAATTTGACGCAGGGTTCCCCTTAATATCCATACCAGACCTGAAGGGCCTGGTAATTGAATTTGGGGGGACCCCCACGCATTTTTTTTATCAATGACTTTTCTCTGTATTGCCGGGAGCCGACATTTCCTTCAGAAATGACATTTTGTGCAGGGACAGTTCTAAGCACGGGAAACAAGCGCTATTTTACAAGCATACTATACACCCCCCCCCCCCCCCAGGTATGAAATTTAAAGGAATATTTCACTTTTATTGTTTCACTTTAAGCATTATTAAAATCACTGCTCCCGAAAAAACTGACGTTTTTAAAACTTTTTTTTTGCATTGATACATGTCCCCTGGGGCAGGACCCGGGTCCCCAAACCATTTTTAGGACAATAACTTGCATATTAGCCTTGATAATTAGCACTTTTGATTTCGAAAGTTTGAGTCCATTGTATTTAATAGGGTTCTAAAGTTTGCGCAAACTTTAGGTCTGTTCACAGGTTCTGGTGCGAACCGAACAGGGGGGTGTTCGGCTCATCCCTATTGATCACTTGGAGACTGCTTGAATTTACAGCAAAGTTGTGAAAGCAAGTCCTTGTAGGCTGCAACTGGGTACAGATGACTGTGTATATAGAACACTCAGTAAAGGCCTGGCTGAGGATTGAAGACTGGTAAGCAGGTTGGTAGCAGCTGCAAGAGGGTGGTGAGGCAAGCCAGGGGTCATACACAGGTAAGCAATCAGAAAAGTGATAGCAAAGTCTGTAAGCCAAGCCGGGGGTCAAACACTGGTGGTCAGGCAGGTGCAGGTAGTAGCAAAGTCCGTGAGCCAAACCGGGGGTCAAACACCGGTGGTCAGGCAGGTGCAGGTAGTAGCAAAGTCCATGAGCCAAGCCGGGCATCAAACACTGGAGAAGAGATCAGAGCAGGTCAGAAGACAAACCTGGTCACAACACAAATCACTAGGAAGCACAATGCAGATTCAGGAACAGAAGACAAAGACAATCCAGTGTTGTAATATGTTGGCCGATTTCGCGTTGTATGTATGTATGTATGTATGTATGTGTATATATATGTATATATATATATATGTATGTATATATGTGTATATATATATATATATGTATATGTATGTATATATATGGGTACGTGAGTATATATATATTTATTTATCAGGCCAGATTTTAGTAGATAATTCAGTTGTCAGAGTCAACTGGATGGCGGATATGGGAGAGGCCGGAAGACAGCTTTGATGTGTTAATCTTATGTGTGTGAGGTACTTAATTGTCAACCAAAGGGCCAAACAAGGTTTACGACACATATCAAGGGGACTTGTTTATGTCAATATGCAAGAATCCAGGACGAGTCTATCTTTACACATCAGGGCAGTATTCAGGCAACCTTCCGTCTCCGTAATCTAGTTGCATATGTCAAAAGACAGCTTGTTGATGTTATTATACAAGAATGCAAATAATGGCTGTGGCCGTCTCCGGCTAGGTTGGGGGGGTCATTCTCTGTCATCCTGAATGACAGAGTGTGGATCAAAGACAGCCAATCAAATTGCTCAGTCATTAAATAGATAAGATATATAAAGCTAATATTCAGGCTAGTCATAGGTATTCCTGCATGACCATGAAGGATGAAGGCACAGGATATATTCTGTAGGAATATGAAAGCACAGGTCTAGAATATACTCTGTTGGGTCCGTTGTCATCAATATTGGACTTTGTTCTGTATTGAAAGTCTATTAAAGCGCAATCTCTGGAGAACTTGGGCGTTTGCTGCGGAACACAACTTATTTCATCATTACTAATAACTAAACATCAATTATCAACTGGAGACCACTATATGATCACGGCCGGTTTAGTTATTAGTAATGATGAAATAAGTTGTGTTCCGCAGCAAACGCCCAAGTTCTCCAGAGATTGCGCTTTAATAGACTTTCAATACAGAACAAAGTCCAATATTGATGACAACGGACCCAACAGAGTATATTCTAGACCTGTGCTTTCATATTCCTACAGAATATATCCTGTGCCTTCATCCTTCATGGTCATGCAGGAATACCTATGACTAGCCTGAATATTAGCTTTATATATCTTATCTATTGAATGACTGAGCAATTTGATTGGCTGTCTTTGATCCACACTCTGTCCTTCAGGATGACAGAGAATGACCCCCCCAACCTAGCCGGAGACGACCACAGCCATTATTTGCATTCTTGTATAATAACATCAACAAGCTGTCTTTTGACATATGCAACTAGATTACGGAGACGGAAGGTTGCCTGAATACTGCCCTGATGTGTAAAGATAGACTCGTCCTGGATTCTTGCATATTGACATAAACAAGTCCCCTTGATATGTGTCGTAAACCTTGTTTGGCCCTTTGGTTGACAATTAAGTACCTCACACACATAAGATTAACACATCAAAGCTGTCTTCCGGCCTCTCCCATATCCGCAATCCAGTTGACTCTGACAACTGAATTATCTACTGAAATCTGGCCTGATAAATAAATCTATATATACTCACATACCCATATATATACATACATATACATATATATATATATATATACACATATATACATACATATATATATATATACATATATATACACATACATACATACATACATACATACAACGCTAAATCGGCCAACATATTACAACATCCAGCAATTTGGAAAAAATATGGGCAGCTTTTTATAGGCCAGTAGAGGATCCCAATTGTCACGCTATGCGCATCCAACTCAGCACAGACCCACGCTATTCGGTTGCGCACCCACATGCGCTAAACTGGCATCATTCCACGCATGTGCACGTGAAGTCTGCGATAGTGGCTGGTATGGCTATTTCTCTGACAGTGCCCCCCAAGGGGCAGCCTCTGGATGCCCAAACTAGCCATCTTTCTTGGATGTTTGCTGTGGAAGGCTTGTATTAAGTTGTGGAGCATGCACATTGCTTGAGGGCTCCCAGGAATTATATTCTAGGGGGTACCCCTTTTACTTGATGAGGTACTGTACTTGCCTACCTCTCTTTCTACAGTCCATAATGGCCTCCACTTCAAACTCAGATCAGCCACCTCAAACTTAGGGACTTGGAACCACTGGTTTTAGTAGCGAGACATGAAAAACCGGGAGACACTTGTAGGAGGTAGGTAGTGACAATTCAAAGGCTACCGGATTTATCAGTCTTTTGATCTTGAGAGTAGGGATGAGTTCGGCTGTTTTTGAACATTATGGGCCGTTCGCGTCAAATTCGAGTAGCGCGTCACAGCCCATAGTTCACTGCGGCATCGCAGTGCATTGCTGGCTGATGATTGGCCAAGCATACACTATGACCCGCATGCTTGGCCAATCACAGCACCGTAAGTACAGAGAGCCGTAATTGGCCAAAGCTAGGGTGGCTTTGGCCAATCATGGCTCAGAGGAGTAGGTACACACCCCACACTATATAAGGCTGCCGGCGTGGCGGTCTTGTGTAGTGTTTTGCGGCGTTGGTTAACTTAGAAAACAGAGAGAGAGAGACAGTGTAATTTGATTTGAGTTATGCCGTGTACACACGACCGTTTTTAATGTCATTGAAAAAAACGTTGTTTTTCTCGACGTGATTCTTCTCAAGCTTGCCTTGCCTACACACTATCGTGAAAAAAAAATGCTTGAGCAAAGCGCAGTGACGTACAACACGTACGACGGCACTATAAAGGGGAAGTTCCATTCGGATGGCGCCACCCTTCATGTTAGTAAAGTTTGTTGAGCGACGATTCGCGCTTTTCAGCCTCGTGCTTTTCAGTCCGTTACAGCGTGACGCATGTGCTATCTCCATTACGAACGCTAGTTTTACCAGAACGAACACGCTCCCGTCTCATACTTGATTCTGAGCATGTTACAATTTTTTCATGGCCGTTTTTCACGTCGTGAAAAATGCTCTGAAGCCCACACACGATCATTTTTAATGACCATTTAAAAAAAAAATATTTTTCTCGTCATTAAAAACGGTTGTGTGTACGCGGCATTAGATAGAGCAGGCAGGCTAGTCAGTTAGCTGCAGTTACAGTGTGTAGAGGATATATATGCATCCTAGGTGTTGTATATATGTTTACACACTGTATTCAGTTTAGCTAGATCCATTCCTGTTATTCTCTATACTGACAGGCAGGCAGGTGATCGTGCTAGCTGAAGTATTTTCACTTAGTGTACTGTGTCCTTTGCACAGCGTGCACCTAAAGTTACCTGAATACAATTGCTGTTCTCATACTAATACCACAGGCAGGGACCTGCATTATATTCACTTAGTGTACTGTGTCCTTTGCACAGCGTGCACCTAAAGGTACCTGAATACAATTGGTGGTGTTCTCATACTAATACCACAGGCAGGGAGCTGCTTTATTTTCACTTAGTGTACTGTGTCCTTTGCACAGCGTGCACCTAAAGGTACCTAAATACAATTGGTGGTGTTCTCATACTAATACCACAGGCAGGGAGCTGCTTTATTTTCACTTAGTGTAGTGTGTCCTTTGCACAGCGTGCGCCTAAAGGTACCTGAATACAATTGGTGGTGTTCTCATACTAATACCACAGGCAGGGAGCTGCAAGTATTTTCACTAAGTGTACTGTGTTCTTTGCACAGCGTGCACCTAAAGGTACCTGAATACAATTGGTGGTGTTTTCATACTAATACCACAGGCAGGGAGCTGCTTTATTTTCACTTAGTGTACTGTGTCCTTTGCACAGCGTGCACCTAAAGGTACCTGAATACAATTGGTGGTGATCTCATACTAATACCACAGGCAGGGAGCTGCAAGTATTTTCACTTAGTGTACTGTGTCCTTTGCACAGCGTGCACCTAAAGGTACCTGAATATAATTGGTGGTGTTCTCATACTAATACCACAGGCAGGGAGCTGCTTTATTTTCACTTAGTGTACTGTGTCCTTTGCACAGCGTGCACCTAAAGGTACCTGAATACAATTGGTGGTGTTCTCATACTAATACCACATACTAATACACAGGAAGAGGACAAGGAGGAGGAGGAGGATTGTGTCAGCATGGAGGTGGAGCCTAGCACTCAGCATCAGCAGCAGTCTTTAAGGGATCAATTACAGTCTCAAGAAACCCATGGACTTGTACGTGGCTGGGAGGAGGTGGCTGCGTATCATGTCGTCCTGAGTGACCCAGAGGACTCCGGACCCAATGCCTCAGCAAACCTATGCTGCATGGCCTCCCTTATCCTGCAAAGCCTGCGGAAGGATCCTTGTATTGGTGCTATCAAGGAGAGGGATCATTACTGGCTGGCAACCCTCCTTGATCCACGTTACAAGGGAAAGGTTGCGGACCTTATCTTGCTGTCGCAGAGGGAGCAGAGGATGAAACATCTTCGGGAGGCCTTGCATAAAGGTCTGTGCAACGCATTCCCAGAGACTGGGAGGTTACAAATGCCTGCTCCTGGACAACGTGTTGCTGAGGCTTCGGTCAGTCAAAGAAGGAGCGGTGGAGTTCAGAAAATTTATTAGTCCGCAGCCCCAAGGTATGATCAGTTCCAGCAACCATTGCCACCGTATGTTTTACATGGTGCAGGAATACCTAGGGGCAAGATCTGACTTGGACACCTTTCCCACCAAAAATCCTTTGGCTTACTGGGTCTTGAGGATGGATCACTGGCCAGAGCTTGCACAGTATGCAATTGAGTTACTGACCTGTCCTGCATCCAGCGTTCTTTCGGAACGCACATTCAGTGCTGCTGGAGGCTTTGTAACCGATCACAGGGTGCGCCTGTCCACCGACTCGGTCGATCGACTGACCTTCATAAAAATGATTCAGTCTTGGATCACCACCAGCTACCAAGCACCTGATGCTGATGTAACCAAGTAATTTTTTTGAAATGTCAGATCCCTTCAAGACTGCCTATGCTGATGCTGAGTGACTATCCTGTTATGCTGAGTGACTATCCTCTTCCTCCTTAGTGATCATGCTGATAAATTGTAAGAACATTTTTGGTTTTGGGCAATACTTCAAATATTTTTGATAAAATACTTTGCAGCAGGGCTCATTCCTGCGCTCCAACTAGAGTATCTGTGAGGGGTTGCAGTGTTGTGGTACCAGCACCAGTGCCTAAGGCCCAATTTTTATGCCCCTGTTTAACAGGGGCGTGTAATTAAAATTTTTGATGCAATACTTTGCAGCAGGGCTCATTTCTGTGCTCTAACTAGAGTATCTGTGAGGGGTTGCAGTTTTGTGGCACCAGCACCAGTAGCTAAGGCCCAATTTTTCAGCCCCTGTTTAACAGGGGCGTGTAATTACAATTTTTGATGCAATACTTTGCAGCAGGGCTCATTTCTGTGCTCCAACTAGAGTATCTGTGAGGGGTTGCAGTGTTGTGGCACCAGTGCTTAAGGCCCAATTTTTCTGCCCCTGTTTAACAGGGGCATGTAATTACAATTTTTGATGCAATACTTTGCAGCAGGGCTCATTCCTGCGCTCCAACTAGAGTATCTGTGAGACGTTGCAGTGCTGTGGCACCAGTACCTAAGGCCCAATTTTTCTGCCCCTGTTAAACAGGGGCATGTAATTACAGTTCTTGATCTAATATTTCACAGCAGGGCCCATTCCTGCGCCCACCAAGAGTAACTGTGAGGGCTTACAGTGTTGTGGCAACACCACCACCACCACCAAAGACCCAATTTTTCTGCCCCTGTCCAACAGGTGCATGAAACTACAATTCTTGATCTAATATTTGACAGCAGGGCCCATTCCTGCACCCACCAAGAGTAACTGTGAGGGCTTACAGTGTTGTGGCAACACTAACACCTAAGGGCCAAATTTCTGCAGAGTATATACGGCAGGCCCCTACTTTCAAACATCCAACTTACAAACGACTCCTACTTGCAAACGGAAGGAGACAACAGGTAGTGAGAGGAAATCTACCCCTAGGAAGGGAAATTCTCTCCTGTAAGAGTTAATATGGGGAAAAGGTGTCTCCTCTCCACTGATGCTTTATCACCAATCCTTGTTTCAATAAAAAAAAACAAATTTTCAAAAAATTTTGTCATTGGGACAGAAAGTGAGGTGAAATGTTCTGAAGAGGTGCACAGACAGCAAAACAAATGTTACAGGGGTGATAACCCTTCCCTATGTTTTCCAAAAAGCTTAAAAATAGATTTTTTTGGCTGGAGCTACACTTTAAAAATATACCAGTTCAAAATTACAAACACATTTTACTTAACATCAAACCTACAGTCCCTGTCTTGTTTGCACCGCCTGTATACTGCTGTTCAGAGTTTATAGGGCCTGGGGGCCCCACGCCTTTCCTTTTTTTTATTTGGGTGCGGGGTTCCCCTTAATATCCATACAAGACCCAAAGGGGCTGGTAATGGGCTGGGGGGGTACCTATGCCATTTTTCTCAATGATTTTCATTCGTATTGCCGGGACCAGACATTACATTAAAGCCGCAAGCAGTTTTAAATTACTTTTTTTCCTTTAGAAATGTCATTTTGTGCAGGGACAGTTCTAAACATGGGAAAAATGTGCCGCTTCACAGGCATACTATAGACACCCCCCATGTATGATATTTAAAGGAATATTTCACTTTTTTTTTTCACTTTAAGCATCGTTAAAATCACTGCTCCCGAAAAAACTGCAGTTTTTAAAACTTTTTTTTTGCATTGATACATGTCCCCTGGGGCAGGACCTGGGTCCCCAAATCCTTTTTAGGACAACAACTTGCATATTAGCCTTTATAATTAGCACTTTTGATTTCGAACGTTCGAGTCCCATAGACTTTAACGGGGTCTAAAGTTCGCGCAAACTTTCGGTTCGTTCGCAGGTTCTGGTGTGAACCGAACCGGGGGGTGTTCGGCTCATCCCTACTTGAGTGGACCAATGAATTTTGGTCCTAATTTCCATGATAGACAAGAGAGTTTGGGATTTACAGCAGACAGCACTACCTCATCTCCTACTATAAAAACAGGACTGTCTCTTCTTTGTCATGGTACATCTTATAATTATACACAAAAAGGGGGAGGGCAAAGGTGGGAGTCCTATCTAATGAAACAGTAGCACTCACCGATAATTAGTGTGGTCAATTAAATATGTATAAAGAAGAAAAAACTAAAAATAGAATAGACCTCCACACACCTAAATGAGTTAACTACAAATATTTATTAGCCTATATTAGGCAAATGAATAAATAAACAAACATTGCTATAATACTCCAGTTCATAAAAAAATGCAGATCAAAACCCATTTGATCACACCACCAAATAATTGCCTAATCAAACCCATGGCAGAGAGGCAACTATCCGGTGGCTAGCAGACCCACTCCCTCCTCCTGTGTGAAACAACACCCCCTATATTACACCTGATATACCCCAAGACCTACCCTAACAAAGAAAGGCTCCCATATGTATATTTTTCCTAAACCGCAGCAGTGCGCACCTGTAACAGGTAGTTCTCGCTGCTGCAGATTGGAAAAGCACAACCTGAAAGGATCAAAAAATTTAATCCCGTTGATCAGTCACATATCAATCGTTCTCAAAGAAAAATGTCCTTCAAATACTTGAAAAATGAGTAACCAAAAAAAGTCCAGAAAAGGATATATATCCCAAAAAAATTTAAATAAAAAGGAGAGGGGTTGGTAGTAATGAATATCAATATATGGTATTTCCGACTAAATGCAAGAGGTCGGTTCCAGTCATTAATAGGAAGTTAGAGATGTAGTGCTAAACTGCCCTGGTGATTGATACAAGGAACATCTGTTGTAACCGCACTTGATATTCCTGCTGACTGCAGGTAAAGCCGTAGTTAAATAAAACGACATATATACAACCGGTGGAGTTATATATTGTGACAGCAGGAAGGTAAAGTCACCTGGTTGCATCCAGGGGGGTAGATATATTTCGCCCAGATTCAGGCTTTACGCCGACTTATACAACTAGGTGGAGAGTTGTATAAGCCCAGCTGAGGCTAGTGGGCTCATGGATGACTCATACCTCTAGGGAGAGGGCTGGGCGTCGTGCAGGCAGGGAGTTGATGAGACCAGCTGAAGCTTGTCAGCTCATTTAGGCCTCTATAAGAACTCCCAGCTTCATTAGATGTTAGCTCATGCCTGGAACCAGACCTGTGTGGACTGTCTAGGGAGAGTGAACCCCTGTGCGGTGAGACAAAGCCTGTGTGGCTATTTGCTTGGACATTTAAAACCAGGGACTTAGGGACTAGGACAGCACTAGGCTGATCCCAGTTGTTAGTTAGGAAACCTGTATGTTTAGTCAGAGGTCAAGTTGACCAGGATTTATTTTGTTTATGTTTCTTTTGCTTTGCTGTGTTTTGTCACTGTAAATAGAAAATAAACCGCACCTTTTTGATTTTGAAAACCACAACCTCCGTTTGCTGGGCCTGTTTTTGTGTGGGGAGCCCATCTCGGGGGTCACACACACCCGCTGCCGAGCTAACCCCCTCACAGTTGGTGGAGAATGCGGGCAGTTTTTTTTTAAGCCAGCATGGAGGAGATACTGAAGCAGCTGGCTCTAGCAAATGCCAATCAACAGCAGACAAATGCAGGTTTGCAAAAGAGCCTTGCAGCTCAACAACAGAACTTCGCAGCCCAGCAGCAAGCTCATCAACAGAGCCTTGCAGCCCAGCAGCAGACAAACGCAACTTTGCAACAGAGTCTGGAGGCTCAGCAACAAGCCCAGCAGCAATCTGAGGCCCGCTTCATAGACCTGTTGCAGAAGCAAGAGCAGAGACTACAACAACAGATGGAAGCAGCAATGCAGCAACGTCGGCTGACCAGTGAGGAAAGCCGTCCCACTAATACCGCGTCCTTTGGGGTGAGTCGTTTATTGACAAAAATGACTGGAGAGGATGATCCAGAGGTATTTTTGACCACATTTGAAAGGACCGCTGAAAGAGAAAAGTGGCCTGAGGAGCAGTGGGCTGGACTGGTGGCTCCTCTGTTAACTGGTGAATCGCAGAAAGCTTACTATGACCTAGAGCCTAACCAAGCAAAAGACTATGCGATGCTAAAAGCTGAAATATTGGCAAGGCTGGGTGTCACCCAGGCTGTCCGGGCTCAGCGTGTGCATAACTGGACTTTCCAGCTTGGAAAACCCCCCAGGTCTCAAATGTATGATCTCATTCACCTGAGCAGAAAGTGGCTACAGCCAGAGACTTTGTCCGCACCAAAGATTGTGGAACGTGTTGTAATGGATCGGTTTTTGAGAGCTCTTCCTACTGCCATCCAAAAGTGGGTAAGCCATGGAGACCCAGAGACGGCCGATGGTCTTGTGGATCGTGTGGAGAAATACTTGGCTACAGAGAACCTGACGGCCTCTTCCAGAGACACTCGGACTTTCCACCCTAAGACCAGACCATCCCCAGGGGCGGATAAGAGGATTCCAAGGGGTGAGGGTGGAGAGAGTGAGAGGGTGGGAGCTCTACCCCAAGTTTGGCGAGAACAGCCTGGGAAATCAGCGGCTCAAGAGGCCGCAAGAAGGATCGTTTGCTACCGCTGCCGGCAAGCGGGACATATTGCAGCCAATTGCCCGGTTGTGGAGGAACCCATGCAGTGTGACTTTCTGACGGGCAGACGTCAGTCGCTGTGTGCGACAGTCGCATGCACTGCCATTCGAGGAACTGAGAAACATTTATGCAAAATGTGTGTTAATGGTAGAAATGTTGTGGTATTGCTGGATTCAGGTAGCCTTGTGACCCTGATAAAGGCTGAGTTAGTTAAAACAGAGGTCTCTGGGAATAGCAAGGTAGCTGTTATTTGTGTGCATGGGGACACCCGAGAGTATCCAGTGACTACAGTGTGTTTTGAGACCCCCAAAGGTACCCTCTCTCATCCAGTGGGCTTAGTATCTCAGTTACCGCATGACGCTATTGTGGGAAGGGATTTTCCGAAGTTCTGGGAACTGTGGGATGATCCTGAGCCCCCCACTGGTGCCCCTATGTACCAGGAATGTGATAGCCAGAACTCTCCTGAGAGTGGTGAGGACTCTCCGGAATTTCCCTTATCAGTATTGGCAGGGGAGACTCAAGAAACTGGAGAGGAGCCCACCTCCTCAGACGAAAACCTACCGTCTGTGGAGTTTTCTGATCTTGAGGTTCACAGGGAAAACTTTGCCACAGAACAGTTGAAAGACCCCGCCCTAATAAAGGCACGGGAAAACGTAGTGGAAATAGATGGCGAGTTAGTGAACCCAGATAATACCTGCACTTACCCATACTTCAGCGTAGAGAAGGACCTACTGTATCGGGTGGCAAAAAGGGCAGAAGAAACCGTTGAGCAGCTTGTGGTGCCCAAACCTTACAGGAAGTTGGTGTTGGAGTTGGCCCATGGGCACATTCTTGGAGGTCATCTGGGGACAGAGAAAACCCGAGAGAGGGTATTACAGAGATTCTATTGGCCGGGGGTGATGAAGGACATAGAAAATTATTGTTCCTCCTGCCCTGTGTGTCAGAGGTCGGCCCGATGCCACATTTCCGTAGCCCGCTGGTCCCTCTACCCATCATTGAGGTCCCGTTTGAGAGGATCGCCATGGATTTGGTAGGTCCTATAATCAAGTCCGCTAGGGGGCACCAGTACATATTAGTTATAATGGACTATGCCACCCGTTATCCAGAAGAGATCCCTCTCCGAAATACCTCGGCCAAAACCATAGCCAAAGAGCTATCTCTTGTGTTTAGCCGGGTGGGTATTTGTAAAGAACTGCTTACGGACCAAGGTACACCCTTTATGTCCCGGGTTATGAAGGAGCTGTGTAAATTGTTCAAAGTGACGCAATTACGTACATCTGTGTATCACCCCCAAACCGATGGGCTGGTTGAAAGGTTCAACAAAACCCTAAAACAAATGTTGAAGAAAGTGGTGGATAGAGATGGAAAGGATTGGGACTGTCTACTTCCTTATCTGATGTTTGCTATTAGGGAGGTGCCCCAATCCTCTATGGGATTCTCCCCCTTTGAGTCACTGTATGGGAGACACCCAAGAGGGCTGTTGGATATTGCCAAGGAAACTTGGGAAAGTGAGAGTTCTCCCCACAGGAGTGTGATTGAGCATGTCGCCCTGATGCAAGACCGAATTGCACAGGTAATGCCCATCGTGAAGGAACATTTGGCCCAAGCGCAGTTAGCACAGCAGAGAGTGTACAACCGTGGAGCCAAGACCCGTACCTTTTCCCCGGGGGATAGGATACTGGTACTTGTCCCTACGGTTGAAAGTAAATTCCTTGCCAAATGGCAAGGCCCCTACGAGATAATGGAAAAAGTGAGCGAAGTGAATTACAAGGTCAGACAACCAGGAAGGCGAAAGCCCGAACAGATCTATCACGTTAATCTGTTGAAAGCCTGGAGGGATAGAGAGTCCCTAGTCGCAGACACTTGGTCACCAGCTCAAACTGGTTGCGTGATTCCTGAGGTTGGAATAGCAGCCACCTTGTCACAACCCCAACAACAGGAGGTTAAGGAGTTTGTGCTTCGCAACAAGGAGGTATTCTCTGAGCTGCCGGGACAAACATCTGGGGTAGAGCATGACATCATTACCCCGCCCGGTGAAAGGGTGAAGTTAAAACCCTATCGGATCCCAGAGGCCCGACGGGAGGCAATACGGGAGGAAGTACAGAAAATGCTGAACTTAGGGGTGATAGAGGAGTCCCAAAGTGATTGGTCTAGTCCCATTGTGTTGGTGCCTAAACCGGATGGGAGCTGGCGATTTTGTAACGATTTTCGTCAGTTGAACAAAGTTACAAAATTTGACACCTACCCCATGCCACGTATAGATGAGTTGATCGACCGGCTGGGAACAGCCCGATACATGACGACTCTTGACCTCACAAAAGGGTATTGGCAAATCCCCCTGGCCAAGTCGGCCAAAGAGAAAACCGCATTTGCAACCCCAGACGGGGCGTTCCAATATAAAAGAATGCCGTTCGGGTTACAGAATGCGCCGGCCACATTCCAGCGGAAAATGGACCAGATGCTGAGGCCCCATCGGAAGTATGCTGCGGCTTACCTGGATGACATAATTGTCCATAGCACAGATTGGGCCTCACATCTGCCAAAAGTGCAAGCAGTCCTGGACTCTGTTCGGGAAGCGGGGTTTACGGCTAACCCCAAGAAGTGTACCATTGGGCAGGAGGAGGCCAAATATCTTGGGTACACCATTGGGAGGGGAGTAATAAAACCCCAACTCAACAAAGTCGAGGCCATCCAGAGTTGGCCACGTCCCAACAGCAAGAAGCAGGTACGAGCCTTTCTGGGAATCGCTGGGTATTATCGGCGATTCATTCCCCACTTTGCTTCTAAGGCTGTGCCCCTAACCAACCTGACGAAGGGGAAAGGGTCGGTCATGATTAAATGGACCCCCGAGGCTGAGGCAGCATTCCAATTCTTGAAACAAGCCTTATGTAGCCAGCCAGTGTTGTACTCACCCGACTTCTCTAAAGACTTTGTCGTACAAAGTGATGCGTCAGATGTGGGGTTAGGAGCAGTATTGTCCCAGGTCTGGAACGGGGAAGAGCACCCAGTCATTTACCTCAGCAGGAAGTTGAAGTCCCATGAGGTAAATTACGCCACCGTTGAAAAGGAGTGTTTAGCGGTGAAGTGGGCTCTAGATTCCCTTCGGTACTACCTGCTAGGTAGGCACTTTGACATGGTTACGGATCACGCTCCGTTAAAGTGGATGGCTCAAAACAAGGAAACAAATAGAAGAGTGAATAGGTGGTTCCTGGCCCTCCAGGAATTCAACTTCACAGTAAAGCATCGCCCTGGCGTTCAAATGGGGAATGTGGATGCTTTGTCTCGAGTACATGAATGCCTGATTGCTGGTGTTCCAACCCCGAGGTTAAAACAAGAGGGGGGGGTATGTGACAGCAGGAAGGTAAAGTCACCTGGTTGCATCCAGGGGGGTAGATATATTTCGCCCAGATTCAGGCTTTACGCCGACTTATACAACTAGGTGGAGAGTTGTATAAGCCCAGCTGAGGCTAGTGGGCTCATGGATGACTCATACCTCTAGGGAGAGGGCTGGGCGTCGTGCAGGCAGGGAGTTGATGAGACCAGCTGAAACTTGTCAGCTCATTTAGGCCTCTATAAGAACTCCCAGCTTCATTAGATGTTAGCTCATGCCTGGAACCAGACCTGTGTGGACTGTCTAGGGAGAGTGAACCCCTGTGCGGTGAGACAAAGCCTGTGTGGCTATTTGCTTGGACATTTAAAACCAGGGACTTAGGGACTAGGACAGCACTAGGCTGATCCCAGTTGTTAGTTAGGAAACCTGTATGTTTAGTCAGAGGTCAAGTTGACCAGGATTTATTTTGTTTATGTTTCTTTTGCTTTGCTGTGTTTTGTCACTGTAAATAGAAAATAAACCGCACCTTTTTGATTTTGAAAACCACAACCTCCGTTTGCTGGGCCTGTTTTTGTGTGGGGAGCCCATCTCGGGGGTCACACACACCCGCTGCCGAGCTAACCCCCTCACAATATTTACTCACGGATCCTATAGGAGTCACCAATTGATGATATTCAGGGATAGTCCAATCCTCTATATTCCAATAATTGAGACTGTTTTCACAGAGATCAGACGGGATCGGTCGGGATCAATCAGTGTATGGACATCCCTGATGATATAATCGTTGATCATCGGCAGTGCATTAAGTAGATGGTATTGATTATACTACCAGTCTCCAACTTCAAGTCATGTGTAGATCCTTTCGTGGATTTACTTGTAGATGTATAAAGATCTCGGGTTCAATGAAGATGCGTCCAGGCAATGCTTCACAGGGAATCCTTAAAAAGTCATTTTTCAGGGATAAAGGTTACTTGGGTGGGTGTTGAAGGGGGGTTTCCACCCCAACAGTTGACATGTTTCGTTCCGGTATCCCGGAACTTCATCAGAACTAAGGGATTGGTCAGTGGTCACCAGTTTAAATATACAGCCACAGCCCACTTCTAATTGCATGGGAGTGTCTAACAGGTGTTATATACCTGTCATGCCTTTAGTAAAAAGGCTTGAATTTTTCCTATTTTTTCTGGTTTAATAACATTTAATCTATGTTGCCATCTAGTGGCCGTTTTGTATAACTGCATCTATTTTCATAAGCAATATTAGAAGAGTTAGCTAGTTTGGGACTTGCAAGCCTCCGTACTTTCAATCCCATCAGGCCTTGCGTCACCTTCTCCAGCCATTTCATCTTTTTCCCTGGAAGCATGCACATGGACTGCTAAGATATATGTTCCAGCCTTCAGAAACCATTCCGGTATGTCTACTATTTATGTACTTGGCTAGGTAGATAGATAGGGAGGCACTAATTGTACTATCTTTACTAATTGTATTTGTCTGTATCTGTTACAGTTTTACTCTATCTTGTATCAATAAAAGTTCAAAAGGATTCTACGCCTACTGGAATGCATTGGTATGAGAGGAGTTATCAGTGTGCCCAAATACACCTCAGCCACGTGTAGTGAGGGGCATAACAGTAAAACGGAGGCTTCTAAGCACGGCTAGCATACAGAACAGCAGTAAAACGGAGGCTTCTAAGCACGGCTAGCATACAGAACAGCAGTAAAACAAAGGCTTCTAAGCATGGCTAGCATACAGAACGCCAGTAAGACAGCAGTGTTACCAGCTTCCACACAGTGAGACACCATGTCACAGACAAAGTCAGAGCACTTTGCGACAAAGTCAGAAGTTTACTCCACGAGCTCAAAGAGGTCAGTGAAAAGCGAAAAAATCGCCATTGCCCGCGCAAAAGCAGAATCTGCAAAAGTAAAAGCTGACTTTGCGGCAAAGGAGGCCAAAGTAAAGGCCGCGTTCGCCGAAAAGGAGATGCAAATGAAATTAGAGAAGCTACGCATAGAAGCTGAATCAGAGAAGCTACGCATAGAAGCTGAATCAGAGAAGCTGCGCACAGAAGCTGAGTTAGAGAAGTTGGCTGTAGAGAAGGAAGCAGCAGCAGCAGTCGCTGAGGCAGACATCTTAGAGGAATTTGCCATCCCCACCAGTGAGCGGCTCAGCAACGTGTTTGGGGAAAAATCCGTTCCTGGCGACAGTACAAAGCGTACCTCAGAATATGTGCGGCGACATGCTGAACCAGATGACTGCCCGCTTACAGCGCCAAGAGCAGAATCAACCCCGCCATTCACACGCCTTATATCAAGCAAGAAAGTAAACCCGCACTCAGTCAGTTTTCAGCACATTCTGCATCCAGACTATCAAAACACTACGTCACAGTTGACCAAATCGAAAATGAAGAACGACGGTCTAAAAGATACAGCGACAGTATCCCTGATAACCGCAAATATCCACCAAGTTCCTGGCACAATAGAGCGCCCCCTGGCTACTCACACAACGATCAAGGTATGTCAGATTTCTTCAAGTTCTTAGCACGACGTGAACTGTTAGCAAAGGGACTTGCAAAGTTTAACGATCGCCCTGAAAGTTATAGAGCATGGTGTTCGTCCTTCAGAAATGCGACAAGGGATCTTGATTTTAAAGCAAGTGAAGTAGCCGATCTCTTAGTCAATTGGCTGGGGAACAAGTCATCAGAACATGCAAGGAGAATCAGAGACATTAACATTAATTACCCAACCAAAGGGCTGAGCATGATATGGGAGAGGATTGATGAATGTTACGGTTCCCAAGAAGTTATAGAAAACTCTCTTTTTAAAAGAATAGAGGACTTTCCCAAGATTCCTAACAAAGGCTACCAGAAGCTGAGAGACTTGAGTGACCTAGTTACAGAACTACAAATAGCCAAAGCAGAAGGAGACTTGCCAGGCCTTGCCTTTCTGGACACAGCCGTGGCGTTAACTCTATAGTGCAAAAGCTACCTTACAACCTTCAAGAAACCTGGGCTACACGAGGCTCCGACTACAAGCAAAAGCACAACGTCCCCTTCAAACCATTCTCTTATTTTGTGGACTTTATTCGCCAACAAGCAAAGGTTAAAAATGATCCTAGTTTTGACATCTCATCATCGGACTCTGCCTTCCCTAGGTCAAGTAAGCCTGCTCCCACCCGCAACTTCAAAGACGCACCTGTTGCAGTACGCAAAACAAGTGTATCTCCAGCTCAGAATCCAAGCGGAGAGTGTCCTCTTCACAAGAAGCCTCATTCGTTGTTAAAGTGCAGAGGTTTTAGAGAAAAGACTCTCCAAGATCGCAGAACCTTCCTCAAAGAAAATAGAATTTGTTACAGGTGCTGCGCATCAACTTCTCACCTTGGGAGAGACTGCAAGGTGAGCATCAACTGCTCTGAGTGCAACAGCACAGAGCACAACACAGCTCTGCATCCAGGTCCAGCGCCATGGACTCTTACACCCTCACTCCAGGTGGAAGAGCACGGCGGCGAGCAACAAGACACAATACCTCCTGTAGTTACACCCCAGTGCACCCAAGTCTGTGGAGAAGGTCTGTCTAACAAATCCTGCTCTAAGATTTGTCTTGCTACAGTTTACCCCATGGGTCGCAGAGAAAAAGCAGTGAAGCTATATGTGATCTTGGACGATCAAAGCAACAGATCACTCGCCAGCTCAGCCTTCTTTGACACCTTCAAAATCAAGGAAGCCGGCTTGTCATACTTACTCAAGACTTGTACAGGGGTAAGTGAAGAAACTGGAAGAAGAGCCATTGGTTACCAAATCGAATCCTTTGATGGTCAGACAACCCTGCCTCTGCCAACTCTAATCGAGTGCAATCAGTTCCCAACGGATAGAGAGGAGATCCCTACGCCAGAGGTGGCACTTCATCACGGACATCTGAAGGGCATAGCACATCTCATCCCTGAACTGGATCCCCAGGCTGAGATAGCGCTTCTCCTTGGGAGGGACATCATCAGAGTTCACAAGGTGAGAAAACAAATCAATGGTCCCCACAACTCCCCCTATGCCCAGAAGCTAGATCTAGGATGGGTCATCATAGGCAACGTATGCCTAGGGAGTGTTCACAAACCAACCAGCGTGAACTCTCTCTTTACAAAGACACTAGAAGGCGGACGTCCATCCCTATTTCAGCCTTGCACCAACAGATTCCTCATAAGAGAGAAGCCTGCCAGTATAATTCATTCAAACCCTTACACCACTAATCTTCTTTGTGATGAAGACAGAGATCATTTAGGGTGCTCAGTTTTCCAAAATACTAAAGAAGATCACAAAATTGGACCATCTATTGAAGATCATATCTTCTTGGAGATAATGAGACAGGGATTCTACAAAACCAATGAAAACAGCTGGGCCTTTCAGAGCGCAGAGACCCTGTCTTGCTAATAACAGAGAACAAGCTTTGAAACGCTTTTCTTCCCTCAGATCCAATTTCCAAAAGAAACCAGAAATGAAAGGACATTTCTTCTCATTCATGAGTAAGATGTTTGAGAATGACCATGCTGAGATAGCTCCACCTCTAAAAGACGATGAAGAGTGCTGGTACCTGCCAATCTTCGGCGTCTATCACCCCAAGAAGCCAGGTAAAATCCGGGCAGTGTTTGACTCCAGCTCTCGGCATCAAGGGATCTCATTAAATAATGTCCTCCTAAAGGGACCAGACCTCAACAACACACTTCTTGGTGTCCTCATCAGATTCCGCAAGGAAGCAGTTGCCATAGTTGCAGACATTCAGCAAATGTTTCACAGCTTCCAAGTCAAGGAAGAACACAGGAACTTCTTGAGATTCCTATGGTTCAAAGACAATGACCCTACTAAAAACATTACAGAATACCGCATGAAGGTGCACGTTTTTGGTAACAGTCCATCTCCTGCTGTTGCCATCTATGGACTTAAGCTATCTGCCCAAGAAGGTGAGAAAGACGTTACACAGTTTATTGAAAGAGACTTTTATGTAGACGATGGTCTGAAATCACTTTCTTCACCCGAAGCTGCAATAAGTCTACTCAAGAGGACTCAAAGTACACTTGCTTCTTCAAATCTCAGACTGCATAAGATAGCATCAAACAGCAAAGTCGTCATGGAGGCCTTCCCTTCCCAAGATTATGCCAGTGACTTCAAAGATCTGGACTTAGCAACAGACTCCCTTCCTATGCAACGCAGCCTAGGACTCAACTGGGACCTCAAGTCTGACACCCTTACCTTTCAGGTTGACCAAGAGCCAAAGCCCTTCACACGGCGAGGTGTTTTATCCACCATCAACAGCCTGTATGATCCACTCTGGTTTGTAGCACCGGTTACCATCCAAGGTAAGATTCTGCTTAGAGAGCTCACCGCAGACACATGTGATTGGGATTCTCCACTACCTCCTGAGAAAGAGACATTATGGGTAACATGGAGAGACTCTTTAAAGACTTTATCCAACCTACACGTACATAGACCATACACCCACTTTCCTCCTGCAAGGGTTCAGTCTAGAAAGTTATGTGTATTCTGTGATGCTTCAGTTAAAGCAATAGGAGCAGTAACCTACCTCAAGTCAGTAGACATCGAGGGCCAAATTCACATTGGGTTTGTTATGGGCAAGGCCAAGCTAGCACCATGTCCTGAAACCACCATTCCAAGATTGGAACTGTGTGCTGCTGTACTAGCAGTAGAACTAGCTGAGCTTATTACATCTGAGATGGATCTAGAACTCGAGGACACAGAGTTTTACACAGACAGCAAGGTAATGTTGGGCTACATTTACAATTAAAGTAGAAGATTCTATGTCTATGTACACAACAGAGTCCTTAGAATCAGGAAGTCGACACAGCCCACCCAGTGGCGTTATGTCTCAACTGATCATAACCCAGCGGATCATGCTACAAGGTCTGTGCCAGCATCCCGTCTCAAAGACACTACATGGCTCACAGGACCGCCCTTCCTGTACAAGCCAGCGCCTACCACTCCAGTAAGGGAGACATATGTACTGTTAGAACCTGAATCTGACTCAATGTTTCTACAATTGGGAACTTTGAAACTCACACATGAGACTCTGACAACTTTCATGGCTGAAGTATCAGCTATAATGAATGCCAGACCCTTGACATCTATACCCAATGATCCTGAAGATCCTTTCTTGCTTACACCTTCCACTTTACTCACTCAGAAAGTTGAGGTGATCACAGCTCCTTCAGTCAATCTGGACCCAAAGGACTTATACAGATGTCAATGGAAAAGAGTACAAGTTTTAGCTGACACATTTTGGAACAAGTGGAAGAAACAATACTTGTCTAATCTACAGACTAGGAACAAATGGCAAGACAGCAAGCCCAACTTAGAGCCTGGTGCCATCGTTCTCATGAAAGACTCTCAATCTAGGAGAAACGAGTGGCCTTTGGGTCTGATAACCCAAGTGTTTCCCAGTGAAGATGGAAACGTCAGGAAAGTTGAACTTAAGGTCATTAGGCAAGGTCAGCCTAAACTTTTCCTCAGACCTGTTTCTGAACTTATTTTGTTACTCTCCTCTGAAGTGACATGATATGTGGTTTCCGTGGGAATCCACGTGGGGAGTGTCATGCCTTTAGTAAAAAGGCTTGAACTTTTCCTATTTTTTCTGGTTTAATAACATTTAATCTATGTTGCCATCTAGTGGCCGTTTTGTATAACTGCATCTATTTTCATAAGCAATATTAGAAGAGTTAGCTAGTTTGGGACTTGCAAGCCTCCGTACTTTCAATCCCATCAGGCCTTGCGTCACCTTCTTCAGCCATTTCATCTTTTTCCCTGGAAGCATGCACATGGACTGCTAAGATATATGTTCCAGCCTTCAGAAACCTCTCCGGTATGTCTACTATTTATGTACTTGGCTAGGTAGATAGATAGGGAGGCACTAATTGTACTATCTTTACTAATTGTATTTGTCTGTATCTGTTACAGTTTTACTCTATCATGTATCAATAAAAGTTCAAAAGGATTCTACGCCTACTGGAATGCATTGGTATGAGAGGAGTTATCAGTGTGCCCAAATACACCTCAGCCACGTGTAGTGAGGGGCATAACAATACCTATTCCTCTTATTACACCCTATTTGTGACTATATTAAAAAGGTTTAAAAACATATGTTGTGGTGTGCTGCTCTGCAGAAACGAACAGATAGAAATAAAAGCTACCCATAGATTTTCTGTAACCCAAATGCATATAGATATATACATAGAGATATAAGTGATTGAATTAATGCCCTAATGTAGTATAATAGTGCATTCAAATATAGAGATTTACAAGATAATATATTTTTTCACTTATCCTTATCCTTTTGTTTCAAGAGTTATGTGTGGTAGATAGTGATATCAAAGTGCTGCCACACATATACCGCTACACTTATTTATCCGCCATTTAATCCACTACCATCAGGTAGATGTCCAAAGATAGAAGAATAGTTATACATAATATCTCTACTAATAGTTGTATTTAGACCATAAAATAGGTCCCCATTATCTAGGCTTATATGGATATTAAGTAGGTATTACGCTAAGCCAATGCCATACAGGGGGATTCTCCCCTGTACGCTTGATACATTCTACCACATAGGTTCATACAAATACATTGGATCATAGATAGTTCCAGAAGGCACTAGGGGGTACTACAATTAACACTACGTAAAAGATGAGTCCTATTCACTATTACCATATTTTGGATATGTTACAAACATTGCTAGAAGGTATAGTATATACCTTCCCCTGGTATAGGTCAATTATATGACCGGTTATATGAATATATGTATAGATAGTTTAACCCTGAAGGATAATATCTGTGGGATTCCCCTTTTAGGGAGCCACAGTATATGATCTGGTGGACTCTTCATTTCCATCGTACATTGAATTTTATACATCCCTCCCTCCCCTGGGGTGACTCGTGTGGTGTGCTGCATTGTAGTTGCGCTTGATGTGGAATTATTTCTGTGACTAAGTACTTATAATGGCTTTTCGTATAGATAGTGGGATGGAGCAGGAAATCAGGGCAGTATTTAACAGAGATGAACAAAATGCCCCAAAGCGCCAAAATGATTTTAGACAGCTTTTCAAAAAACATAGCAATTTAACCATCAAACACTTAAAAAGAAAGTGGAACATTATTGCACTGGAGGCATACATAGAAGCCGAAATGATACCGAGAGGCCTATGGGAACGTATTGTACCTGCAGACCATCTCCACAATGACAGATTCTTGAAAATATGGACAGAGGAGTCTGTCAAGCATGGGTTACATATGATAGCACTGATAGTTGAAGAAGAAAAAATTCAACTACAGGACTTAGAAAGCCAACTGAAGGAAAGTGTAGAGAATTTAGATATATATCAGGATTTAGAAGAGTTCTCTAAATTTAATGACAGATTAAAGAAGGAAGTAGAGGATTTTCAAAAAGAACAAAAAGCAGGTAAACAAAATAAATTTCAGAGAGACCCTTTAGACTTTGAGACAGGTAATATCTTAGACTTTGAGAAAAAGAGAGGGAGAAGCATGTCCCGCAATAGATCAAATAAACAGAAAGGTAGAACTAATAGCCAAGAAGGAAAAAGTAATAACAAAAAAGTGACTTTTTTAGAGAAGACAGAAGGGAGGGAGGATCCCCTTGGAGGGAGGAGTACAGAAGGAAAAAAGAAGGAGAAAGAGAAACCGGAAAAGAAGGTACACAAGGAATACAGGATCAGAATTTATTGAAGATGGGGAGCTCTACTTCAAAGGATGGCAGGATAACAAGGAGTGTACAGAAACAGCAAACATGAATGTCATTAACTTAACAGAGCACACTTTGAATCCCAATCATCTATCAGTATTGAGTAAAGGCTTGGGGTTTTCACCCTGCAATAAAGGAAACTCTTTTGAAATTTATAAGGACATATGTTTATTCCTGAGAAGGGTTAATTTTAAGTTGATGTTTTTTGGAAAAAATATAAATATAAAAGATGAAACGGAATTCAATGCACTTATGGAAGTCGACGACTCGCAACTTATCGACTACCTCGAAGGTAATACCTGGATAGACTCTACGTTATTGGATCTACCACCCAAGTCAGGATTAGCTAACAAATCACAACGCTTTCCGAGTTTTGCCAACAACAAATACCTACAGATGTTTTTGGAAGCAACATCTGAGGACATAAGAACTATAAAATGGGATAAAATAGAACCCACTATGGACAATCTGACAACTGATGAAAGGAAAGCCTTGTATGAATTAAAAAAGCTACCGAACTGTGTAATCAAACCCAGTGATAAGGGGGGAAATGTCGTCCTATGGAAAGAAACGGATTATCTGGAAGAAATCTACAGACAACTTGATAACCCAGAATGCTATGAAAGATGGCCAAAAAACCCCATTCCAGACCTAATAAAGGAAATCAACTATCGACTGACTAGAGCCCAGGAGGTGGGACTTCTGAATCAAAAAGAATTCATTTTCCTCAAGATAATCAACTTTAATACACCTACCTTTTATATTACACCTAAAGTGCATAAGAACATCAAAAAACCTCCCGGGAGGCCAATTGTATCAGGAATGGGGGGCCCCCTTGAAAGAATTGGGAAATACATAGATAAAAGAATCAAACATCTTAATAAAGAACTACCCTCATATGTACAGGACTCTGCTGATATTCTAAGAAAATTGGAGAATCTACAAATACCAGAGAATTCATTACTAGCAGGAATAGATGTGGAATCACTTTACTCCTCCATCCCTCACCAAATAGGGATGCAGGCAGTATCCCAATGGTTGGACGATAGGCACCCCCTAGCGGGCCCCCACAATGAATTCCTATTGGAACTACTTGAGCTAGTACTGGATAACAATTTCTTCATTTTTGATAATAAATACTACCGGCAAAAACGGGGCGTAGCGATGGGGGCTTCTTGTGCCCCCTCCTACGCCTGTTTACATCTTGGATGGTGGGAAAAAGAGGATGTATCCAATCACCCAGCCTTTCAAGAACATGTAGCCCTATGGGTACGCTTTATTGATGACATCCTAGTGGTGTGGAGAGGTACTACAACACAATTTGAAGCATTTATAGGAGAACTCAATAATAATACCAGAAATATTTTCCTTACATACAAAGTAGAAAAGGACAAATTTGAGTTCCTGGACCTCTTGATTCGCAAGGAAAACACTACAATTGTAACAAATACTTTCAGAAAACCGACGGCAGGAAACACTCTCCTCCACGCCACCAGCCATCATCCATGGCCCCTAATTAGAGGAATCCCTACTGGTCAATTCATCAGGATCCGTAGAAATTGTTCAAACACAAAAGACTTCCATAAAGAAAGTAAAGATCTTAGTCAAACGTTTAGACAGAGAGGGTACCCCAATTCAATAATTAAACAAGCAAAAAACAAGGCATGGAAGAAAAGAAGGGAAATTGTTCTAGGTTTAGAAGTGGATGAGGAAAAGGAAAAAGAAAAAAGAGATAAAAAGAATATGGACAACATAGGTTTAGTAACCACTTATGGCACCCACTGGGAATATCTAAAAAAGATACTGGACAAACACTGGCATCTCCTTATGCTAGATAGCAAACTGAAAGAGATCCTGGGCATCTGTCCAAAGATAATAGCAAAACGGGCACCAACAATAGGAGATACTTTGGTGCATAGTGAATACATCAGACTAAGTAAAAAAAAAACACCAATTTATTAACATCGCATATTCAGGGCATGCACCCATGCGGGCATTGCACTGTATGTAAATTTGTTCTTAAAACGGATACCTTTAGTGACTCTGCTGGGAGTAATGTATATACAATAAAATCATTGTAAACTGCTCAACAACCTACATCATATATCAAATAATTTGCCCTTGTGGGAAAATATATGTAGGAAAAACTATAAGGGAATTCCGTAAAAGAATTGGGGAACATATATCCAGCATTGTTACAAAAGATGATACATCACCATTAGCGATTCATTTTAGAGATAATCAATCATGATGCAAAGCCGGCCGGTCTTAAATGTATGATTATCCATAAATTAAAATTATCCAACAGAAGAGGAGACTGGGAGGAGATTTTGCTACAGGAGGAAGCAAAATGGATTTTCCTTCTGAACTCCATGATGCCAAAGGGGTTAAACAGTGACATATCGTTACAATGTTTTCTGTAGCGTCCCATTTTTTGATGTAAAAATTTAATACTATGAGATATGTGGGTTAAAAAGAGCGACATGCCTCCATGGCTTCTGAAACCTCCCCTCACGATGTTGTGTACATATTATCATTTATCTTTTACGTAGTGTTAATTGTAGTACCCCCTAGTGCCTTCTGGAACTATCTATGATCCAATGTATTTGTATGAACCTATGTGGTAGAATGTATCAAGTGTACAGGGGAGAATCCCCCTGTATGGCAGTGGCTTAGCGTAATACCTACTTAATATCCATATAAGCCTAGATAATGGGGACCTATTTTATGGTCTAAATACAACTATTAGTAGAGATATTATGTATACCTATTCTTCTATCTTTGGACATCTACCTGATGGTAGTGGATTAAATGGCAGATAAATAAGTGTAGCGGTATATGTGTGGCAGCACTTTGATATCACTATCTACCACACATAACTCTTGAAACAAAAGGATAAGGATAAGTGAAAAAATATATTATCTTGTAAATCTCTATATTTGAATGCACTATTATACTACATTAGGGCATTAATTCCATCACTTATATCTCTATGTATATATCTATATGCATTTGGGTTACAGAAAATGTATGGGTAGCTTTTATTTCTATCTGTTCATTTCTGCAGAGCAGCACACCACAACATATGTTTTTAAACCTTTTTAATATACCGTATTTATCGGCGTATAACACGCACTTTTTTCCCCTTAAAATCGTGGGTGCGTGTTATACGCCGATACTCCGTCGAATTCCCCTGCTGAAAACGAGCGAGAGGAGCGAGCGGAGCCGAGGCCGAAGTACAATCGGCTTTACTCGGCTCCTCTCGCAGTTCCGGCCATCTCCACTGACTGCGCCGCTGACATAGAGAAAGCCGAGTGTACTTCGGCTAGTCTCGGCTCCTCTCGCAGTCCTGCCTGTGACTGTGAGCAGAGCCGAGTCTAGCCGAAGTACACTCGGCTTTCTCCGTCAGCGGCGCAGTCAGTGGAGATGGGCGGAACTGCGAGAGGAGCCGAGTCTAGCCGAAGTACACTCGGCCCCGCTCGCTCCTCTCCACAGAAATCGGCGCCAAATTTTAAAAACCGCCGGGACTGACACGATCGCAAAGGCACTGGGCAAGGCTGCAGATGGACAGATGGACACTGGGCACGGCTGCAGATGGACAGATGGACACTGGGCACGGCTGCAGATGGACAGATGGACACTGGGCAAGGCTACAGATGGACACTGGGCACGGCTGCAGATGGACAGATGGACAGATGGACACTGGGCAAGGCTGCAGATGGACAGATGGACACTGGGCACGGCTGCAGATGGACAGATGGACACTGGGCAAGGCTGCAGCTGGACACTGGGCAAGGCTGCATGCTGCATTTAAATGTAAGTTTTTTTTCCTTGAATTTCCCTCCTAAAAGTTTTTTTACTTAAAATTCCCTCCTAAACTTGGGGTGCGTGTTATACGCCGGTGCGTGTTATACGCCGATAAATACGGTAGTCACAAATAGGGTGTAATAAGAGGAATAGGTATATAACACCTGTTAGACACTCCCATGCAATTAGAAGTGGGCTGTGGCTGTATATTTAAACTGGTGACCACTGACCAATCCCTTAGTTCTGACGAAGTTCCGGTATACCGGAACAAAACATGTCAACTGTTAGGGTGGAAACCCCCCTTCAACACCCACCCAAGTAACCTTTATCCCTGAAAAATGACTTTTTAAGGATTCCCTGTGAAGCATTGCCTGGACGCATCTTCATTGAACCCGAGATCTTTATACATCTACAAGTAAATCCACGAAAGGATCTACACATGACTTGAATTTGGAGACTGGTAGTATGATCAATACCATCTACTTAATGCACTGCCGATGATCAACGGTTATATCATCAGGGATGTCCATACACTGATCGATCCCGACCGATCCCATCTGATCTCTGTGAAAACAGTCTCAATTATTGGAATATAGAGGATTGGACTATCCCTGAATATCATCAATTGGTGACTCCTATAGGATCCGTGAGTAAATATATAACTCCACCGGTTGTATATATGTTGTTTTATTTAACTACGGCTTTACCTGCAGTCAGCAGGAATATCAAGTGCGGTTACAACAGATGTTCCTTGTATCAATCACCAGGGCAGTTTAGCACTACATCTCTAACTTCCTATTAATGACTGGAACCGACCTCTTGCATTTAGTCGGAAATACCATAAATTGATATTCATTACTACCAACCCCTCTCCTTTTTATTTAAATTTTTTTTGGGATATATATCCTTTTCTGGACTTTTTTTGGTTACTCATTTTTCAAGTATTCAATGACTGATATGTGACTGATCAACGGGATTAAATTTTTTGATCTTTTCAGGTTGTGCTTTTCCAATCTGCAGCAGCGAGGACTACCTGTTACAGGTGCGCGCTGCTGGGGTTTAGGAAAAATATACATATGGGAGCCTTTCTTTGTTAGGGTAGGTCTTGGGGTATATCAGGTGTAATATAGGGGGTGTTGTTTCACACAGGAGGAGGGAGCGGGTCTGCTAGCCACCGGATAGTTGCCTCTCTGCCGTGGGTTTGATTAGGCAATTATTTGGTGGTGTGATCAAATGGGTTTTGATCTGCATTTTTTATGAACTGGGGTATTATAGCAATGTTTGTTTATTTATTCATTTGCCTAATATAGGCTAATAAATATTTGTAGTTAACTCATTTAGGTGTGTGGAGGTCTATTCTATTTTTTGTTTTTACATCTTATAATTATCTTGGTCCTGCTGCATGGCTTCCCAGAGTTGCTGGTAATTGGTGTGGATAAAGTTTATCTGATCCTGGACTGCAGGCACTGATGCTTCTGGTATGGAATTGGGTAAAAAGGAAGGCCATAATTGGCCCAAAAAGGGGATTGATTAGTGGAAGTATGCAAGGAACTATTGTAGGTAAACTCTGCACATGGAAGAAGGGAAACCCAGTCGTCTTGAGAGCAGGTACAAAAACACTGTAGGTATTGCTCCAAGGTTTGATTCGTCCTTTCCGTCTGGCCATTGCTTTGTGGATGGTATGCTGACGAAAGGGATACTTCTATTGCCAAATATTTGCAGAGATCTCTCTAAAACCTGGAAGTAAATTGTACTCCTCTGTTGGATACAATATTATCTGGCACCCCATGCAACCTATAAACTTAAAAAAGCTGCGCAAAAAATAAACAAAAATCCTTATAGTGATAAAGGATTATCCAGAACTCAATCTATGACAATACAAGCAAACAATATATACAGGTTGTCAGAAAAAATGACTAAATAAATAATTAACAATATTTAGAAAAAAAGGGAGTCCTGTGTATGGGAAATAAATTATAAAAAAAAAAAAAGGTGTCTGACAGAATAACATAAATGAATGAAGATCTCATTGATCCACTGTTGGTGACTCCAAACTCAAAACACCAGATGAAAAAGTGCTGTTAGTCTAATAGACAAAAATTCCACCACCATTAGAGTTTACTGCCGCTTACCGGAACACCTGATCCCTTCAGAGATCAGTGAAAGCAGATGGCTGTATTCCCCTGCCAGGGTCTCTAAGAGTGGCTAGAATCTGTGTTGCTCCACTAGGATTATACACCAGTCCTCTCCATATAGCCCGGATTCGATTTGCCAATAGAAAAGAAAGCCACCATAGTGTAATCCAGTTTAAAATAATATTTATTGTAATAAAATTGCACTTACAATTAGATGAAAACAAAAGCGTGTGGTATGTTAAAGCCGGCCGGCTAAAGACAGCCCGTTCCTTCCGGACTCTCGGTATGTTGGTGACGTCAGCACGCTGCTCCTCCCTACGTCGTTTCATCACAAATGACGTCGTCCTGGGGCACGGGCGGCGTGCTGACCCACCGCCATATATAGTGCACAAACAACAGAGACGCCCAGATCTGATCTCCCCGCGTCACTGCCGCATAAATCGCCATTTTAGTAGTGGGCAAAATTGCCCATATATATAGTACCCCATATCCTACTCTTTTGGCTTCTTGTCTCCGCAGTATATTGATCATACCGGGATCGAATGTCTGTTTAAAACACAAATATGTTTTTTTATATAAAAATCCCGTATCAAGGAAGGATTCTGCGGGCTGGTGGTGCCGCGCATCTCCTCCATCATAGATTTAGGATGTAACATGTTAAAAAGTATACAGGCTAGATTCCCAAGAAAAAAACTGGAAATCCTATTAGTGTTACATTAGGCTATAAAAACGCATATCTCATTACATTAATAATTCTATTGGCCACTATATTTGGATAGTACTCAGGGACCCTACTGGATGCAACCAGTACTGCATAATGGCAGCCTAATGAACATATAATATATAATAATTTAAAATGTATAAGGAGGAACAGGGCCTAATACAGCTCAAATTAAGGGCTAATAAATGTATAAACATTTGTTCATTGAGAATACGTAGGCGATGCCAGGCTCATATGGTTAAAGGGAGATCTACCCCTTTGATGGAAAAAATACCATCGAACATGGCAGAGCCACCATAACTCTAATAGAACAGTCAAACCTCAGAGCCGCATCTCCCCAATTGATGAGATCATGCAATCTCTAAGAGTACCGACCACCTAAATTTAGGAAGAAGTAAGCAGGGAATAATATTAATAAAAGACTGTATAAGAGAAAACATAATTTTAAAAAAATAATATTTTATATACAGTTCTTATTACTTTTCAAAGGGAGTTTCATTTTGACCTCATAGGGCTTCCCCTCTATCTATTTATAATATAGAGAAATAAAGGTCACTATGTCTCTAATAGTAAGCTTGGACAATAAGGGAGTTGAAAAAAAACCCTGTCCCTAAGATATCTGAATAAGCCCAATTGACAGATCTACCCTCTCCATGCTAAAATTATTTCCCCCATGGAGAAATCAAAACTTATATTCACAAACTACAGGTATTCAAAACCACGTGGCGACTGAGAGATCAG
This sequence comes from Rana muscosa, assembly GCA_029206835.1. Taxonomy (NCBI): domain Eukaryota; kingdom Metazoa; phylum Chordata; class Amphibia; order Anura; family Ranidae; genus Rana; species Rana muscosa. Next base: position 38,708,604 of record CM055119.1, read on the forward strand.
GTCTGGTTCACAAATCACCTGTTATATCACCCAAATGGCACCATGGACTATATAGCTCCCTAAGGATGTTCTAAGCATTATCTATGAATGCATTCACATCTATGACTATATTCAGGCCGTAGGGGGTATAACTCCGTACCCTATATATCCATGCCATTTCCATCTTTGATATTTCCCTCACTAGAGAGCCACCCCTCCAGTGAGGGCTATACCTATCAATCCCCAGGAACACCGTGCCTGCTGGGTTGCGCTCGTGATGTAAATCATAATGCCTTGACACTGAGTGGTCTTTAAATCCACTTTTGATGTTGGCAATATGCTCACCCAAACGCACTTGCATCGATCTTTTTGTGCGGCCTATATATTGCATCCCGCAGGGACATTGCAATAAATATACAACCCCTGTGGAACTGCAGATGACAAATGACTCAATCTGATGTTCCCTAGAGGTACTTGTTGATCTAAATGAGACCGTTTTTTTAGATTTGATTTTGTTGAGTCTACACACTTGGCATCTACGACACTGATGATAGCCAGAAATATTCTGGAAAAAGGATTCTCTTTTGGGTGGTGGATCAACCACATTGGGTGCTACTTTATCCCGAAGTGAGGGGACCCCCCTAAAGATAACCTGTGGTACTGCTGGCAAAAAGGTGCTAATAATTTGATCACTCTTCAGCACATGCCAGTGTTTCCGCAGGATCTTTTTCACTAAAAAATGTTGGGTGGAATAAGTAGTGACAAGTGGTATGAGTGGTCCATCACGTTTCTTTTTTGGACCTCCATCCAATAGGACTGTTCTATCAATTCTCCCAACCTCATTTATTGTTGTTTCTAAGGAGTTCGAGTCATACCCTTTCTCTACCAATCTTTCTTTCAAGATATTGGCTTGAAGGGCATAATCAGCCATCTCTGAGCAATTCCGCCTCATTCTTATGAATTGGCTCTTGGGCACTGATTTGAGCCAAGAATCCTTATGGCAGCTTCCTAGAGGTATATACGCGTTACGATCCGTCTCTTTAAAGTATGAGATTGTTTTGAAGTCTGTCCCTTCTTTGATCACTGTGAGATCCAAGAAGTGGATTCTGTCTTGACTGGCTTCATATACAAAGCTAATGCCCCTATCGTTCTTATTTAAATTCACAAAGAACTCCTCTAATTGGGAAAAAGTGCCTTCCCATAGGAGGAGGATGTCATCAATATACCTCGCCCAAAAGGCGAGGCAAGGATTACGTTCCCTATAGATGACGTCCTCCTCCCACTTGGCCATGAAGAGATTGGCCAAACTGGGGGCATATTTAGCCCCCATAGCGACACCCCTCTTTTGTCTATAGAAATTTTGGCTAAACCAAAAGTAATTATGGTTGGCCGCAAATTCCAATAGATCCATGACAAAAGGCTGTTGTTCCTGGGGTATCGTGGACAGAAAATCCAAATAGTATTTCACTGCGGACCGTCCCAATACATGCGGTATAACAGTGTACAAGGATGCCACATCTGCCGTGACCATCCATGTACGTTCAGTCGCCTTTTGACCTGCCAACAGATTGATTACATGACGTGTGTCTTTAAGGTATGAGGGCATTTGTTGTACCAACGGTTGCAAAAAATGGTCTATGTACTTGCCCACCCGGGACGTGATGGAATCAATTCCGCTCACTATCGGACGTCCCGGGGGGCAAGTAAGACTTTTGTGGATTTTCGGCAAGCAATAAAGAATAGGCACCCTTGGTGCTTTCGGGATCAGAAAAAGCTGTTCTTTCTCATTCAATATACCCAACCGTACGCCCTTCTGAACAAGTGTTTCCAATATATTTTTGTACTGAACTATTGGATTGCCTGGCAAAAGTATATACGTATCCTTATCACCTACTATTCTAGATAATTCCCGAAGGTAGTCACTTCTATCCAAAATGACTATCCCACCCCCCTTATCCGCGGGGCGAATAACCAACTCCTTATTGTTGCACAAAGAGTCCAATCCCTCTTGTAGGTTTTTATCTGTTCCTTTATTAACCACCTTAACCGTTTCTAATTCCTTCAAAACTACATCGCGGAAAACCCGTAATGCCGGAGCCAGAGTTCCAGGAGGATTAAATGTTGATGCATTTGACAATCCTGAACATTGGTATTTAGATGGAATGCCTCCTCCCTGAAATGATGTCATACTCGCAAAATGTCTTTTCCATATAAGTTTCAAATTTATTCAATTTTCTAGGTGGAGCATATTTGAGGCCTTTATTTAACAAAGCAGTTTCACTTGTTGTTAAAACCTGAGTGCTCAAGTTAAAAATGCCCTCTCCTGTCACATCTTTGACTTTTTTTGATTGTGCTCTCCTCCCCCCTCTGACTCCTCTTTGTTTTCGATGGGTCGTTTTGTACCCTGGTTTTGCCTGGGAAAACCCCAATGATATTGTTCCTGTGGGTTATCCTCCGACCTATTCGAATGATCCCTAGAGGACCAAGTATACTCTTGGTCTCTATAATCAAATTCCGTGGGACCCTCCCTGTCTCTTAAGGGAAAGAAACGGTTGTGGGAATCTCCTCCACCATTAAGCTCCCATTCGTCCCTATTTCTTTCTGGACGTGTCCATTGATTATGGTACGGCTCCTGATATACAGGTCTATCCTGCCCATAATGATTGTACGAACCTCTATCAGAGCCCCTCCTTGGTCTAGGCGGTTCTCTGTAAGGTTGATATTGGAACCTATTGGGTTGTGCGCCATGTCCTCTATCATTATTTCCTCCTGGTCCATACTGATGGTTCCATCCATTGTTCTTACTAAACTGGGCTCCTTTAGTGGGTCCATATGCTCTAGAGGGAAATTGGTAGGACACCCGTCTACCTTTCTTTCCCGACTTGCTATTATTTTTTATTTTTTTTATTATTTTTATTTTTATTTTTTAGCTGTTTTCTGTGATACCTCCTTAATAGGTAAGTGTTGGATTTCCCCCAAGGGGATAATGGGTACATCCTCTCCCTGGGTGATAGCATCCATCCTAGATTCCTGTTTATTTAATTCCTCACTGGCCAATTTTTTTTGCCAGTCAAAAACACTATTGGCCTCATAGTCCCTATAGTCCCTGTTATACTTCTTCCTTTTTTTATTTTTCTGTTCCTTTTCTTCCTCATCTAAAATTTTTAAAAGATTAACTGTTCTTTCTTTATATTCCTCACTCTCTTTATGAGGAAGTAGGGAGTCTTTCAGAGTTTTTATTTCAGTATCCAATCTGGAGAGCTTGCCATTCTTCCTCAGCACCAAGAAGCGTAGAAAGTTGATCCCAGCTTCATTGAAATATCGGAACCAACTTTCTAAATCCACTTCCCCTTTTTGGTAAGTGATACCTCCTTAATAGGTAAGTGTTGGATTTCCCCCAAGGGGACCATGGGTACATCCTCTCCCTGGGTGATAGCATCCATCCTAGATTCCTGTTTATTTAATTCCTCACTGGCCAATTTTTTTTGCCAGTCAAAAACACTATTGGCCTCATAGTCCCTATAGTCCCTGTTATACTTCTTCCTTTTTTTATTTTTCTGTTCCTTTTCTTCCTCATCTAAAATTTTAAAAGATTAACTGTTCTTTCTTTATATTCCTCACTCTCTTTATGAGGAAGTAGGGAGTCTTTCAGAGTTTTTATTTCAGTATCCAATCTGGAGAGCTTGCCATTCTTCCTCAGCACCAAGAAGCGTAGAAAGTTGATCCCAGCTTCATTGAAATATCGGAACCAACTTTCTAAATCCACTTCCCCTTTTTGTGGGCATACTTCCCACCTGAGACTTCTTGGCACCATACTCAGTCGGATGTATGTCTCCAGAAAAGCCACATCCCACTGTGTATGTATCTCTGAGATTGTTAAATTTTTAAGGCGAACAAAAAGCCCTCCCAGATCTCCATCTTTGGTGCTAAAAGTTTCAAAGACACCTTCAGTGTTGACCACCTTTGATGCTCTGTATTCAAATATATCCATCTGCTCTGATTTATTCTTAAATAAATGTGAGAAATATATTTAATTATTTAAACCACTCTAAATGGTACTCACCCCGTGATTATGACCCCAATATATTAATACCGTGATTCAAATATAAATATCTTATACAAGACTACTGAAAGTCTCAGACTGCTGCAATATCTATGTATCTAAGTGATCAAGAAAAAATTAAGGTGTATACTGCGCTGTCTTAGAACAAAACTATCTGTATATGTGACAAATGCTGCAACTTAAATGTGAGACACACACAAAAGAAACAAATAAACTTAAAAAAGCTACGCAAAAAATAAACAAAAATCCTTATAGTGATAAAGGATTATCCAGAACTCAATCTATGACAATACAAGCAAACAATATATACAGGTTGTCAGAAAAAATGACTAAATAAATAATTAACAATATTTAGAAAAAAAGGGAGTCCTGTGTATGGGAAATAAATTATCAAAAAAAAAAAGGTGTCTGACAGAATAACATAAATGAATGAAGATCTCATTGATCCACTGTTGGTGACTCCAAACTCAAAACACCAGATGAAAAAGTGCTGTTAGTCTAATAGACAGAAATTCCACCACCATTAGAGTTTACTGCCGCTTACCGGAACACCTGATCCCTTCAGAGATCAGTGAACGCAGATGGCTGTATTCCCCTGCCAGGGTCTCTAAGAGTGGCTAGAATCGGTGTTGCTCCACTAGGATTATACACCAGTCCTCTCCATATAGCCCGGATTCGATTTGCCAATAGAAAAGAAAGCCACCATAGTGTAATCCAGTTTAAAATAATATTTATTGTAATAAAATTGCACTTACAATTAGATGAAAACAAAAGCGTGTGGTATGTTAAAGCCGGCTGGCTAAAGACAGCCCGTTCCTTCCGGACTCTCGGTATGTTGGTGACGTCAGCACGCCGCTCCTCCCTACGTCGTTTCGTCACAAATGACGTCGTCCTGGGGCACGGGTGGCGTGCTGACCCACCGCCATATATAGTGCACAAACAACAGAGACGCCCAGATATGATCTCCCCGCGTCACTGCCGCATAAATCGCCATTTTAGTAGTGGGCAAAATTGCCCATATATATAGTACCCCATATCCTACTCTTTTGGCTTCTTGTCTCCGCAGTATATTGATCATACCGGGATCGAATGTCTGTTTAAAACACAAATATGTTTTTTTATATAAAAATCCCGTATCAAGGAAGGATTCTGCGGGCTGGTGGTGCCGCGCATCTCCTCCATCATAGATTTAGGATGTAACATGTTAAAAAGTATACAGGCTAGATTCCCAAGAAAAAAACTGGAAATCCTATTGGTGTTACATTAGGCTATAAAAACGCATATCTCATTACATTAATAATTCTATTGGCCACTATATTTGGATAGTACTCAGGGCCCCTACTGGATGCAACCAGTACTGCATAATGGCAGCCTAATGAACATATAATATATAATAATTTAAAATGTATAAGGAGGAACAGGGCCTAATACAGCTCAAATTAAGGGCTAATAAAAAACACATATAATTTGGACATTAGTATAAACATTTGTTCGTTGAGAATCAGGGATGAGCCGAACACCCCCCAGGTTCGCACCAGAACCTGCGAACAGACAAAACGTTCGTGTGAACTTTAGAACCCTATTAAATACAATGGACTCGAACGTTCAAAATCTAAAGTGCTAATTATAAAGACTAATATGCAAGTTATTGTCCTAAAAAGTGTTTTGGGACCCGGGTCCTGCCCCAGGGGACATGTATCAATGCAAAAAAAAGTTTTAAAAACTGCCGTTTTTTCGGGAGCAGTGATTTTAATAATGCTTAAAATGAAAAAATAAAAGTGAAATATTCCTTTAAATTTCGTACCTAGGGGGTGTGTATGATATGCATGTAAAGTGGCGCATGTTTCCCGTGCTTAGAACTGTCCCTGCAAAAATTGTCATTTTTGAAAGAAAAAAAGTAATTTAAAACTCATTCGCGGCTATTAATGAATTGTCGGCTCCCGGCAATACATACATAAGTCATTGATAAAAAAAAAAGCGTGGGGGTTCCCCAGAATTCAATTACCAGGCCCTTCAGGTCTGGAATGGATATTAAGGGGAACCCCGCCGCAAATTTAAAAAAAAATTGACGTGGGGTTCCCCCAAATATCCATTCCAGGCCCTTCAGATCTGGCATGGATTTTAAGGGGAACTCCACCCCAAATTTAAAAAAAAATGTCGTGGAGTCCCCCTAAAAATCCATACCAGACCCCTTATTCAAACACGCAACCTGGCCGGCCGCAGGGGAAGAGGGGGGAACGAGAGAGTGCCCCCCCTCCCTCCTGAACCATACCAGGCCACATGCCCTCAACATGGGGAGGATGTCCCCATGTTGATGGGGACAAGGGCCTCATCCCCACAACCCTTGCCCGGTGGTTGTGGGGGTCTGCGGGCGGGGGCTTATCGGAATCTGGAAGACCCCTTTAACAAAGGGGACCCCCAGATCCCGCCCCCCTATGTGAATTGGTAAGGGGTACATTGTACCCCTACCATTTCATGAAGAAAGCGTAAAAAAATGTTTAAAAAAAACACACAAACACCTTGAAAAAGTCCTTTATTTAAAAAAAAAAAAAACAAAAAACATTCCAGCGGTGAAATCCAGTGTCCCGCAGCGATCCCGATGTCCAGCGCTGTCCTTCATTGGTTGTGCCTGAGCGGACCTGATGGGGAACTCCCTCTCAGTGTTTTAAATGTATAGACCCCGCCCCTTCTAAAGTTCCCCATCAGGTCCGCTCAGCGGACCAGATGCGGAACATGAGAAGGGGCGGGTCTATACATGTATTACCAAAGTGAGAGCAGTTCCCCATCAGGTCCGCCCCCTCGGTATGTCGGACCCGCCTACGTCATTGGCTTGAGCGGGGAACTTCCTTCACTGTGTAATTTAAATTTACATAGTGAAGGAAGTTCCCCGCTCAAGCCAATGACGTAGGCGGGTCGGACATACCGAGAGGGCGGACCTGATGGGGAACTGCTCTCACTTTGGTAATACATGTATAGACCCGCCCCTTCTCATGTTCCGCATCTGGTCCGCTGAGCGGACCTGATGGGGAACTTTAGAAAGGGCGGGTCTATACATTTAAAACACTGAGAGGGAGTTCCCCATAAGGTCCGCTCAGGCACAACCAATGAAGGACAGCGCTGGACATCGGGATCGCCGCGGGACACTGGATTTCACCGCTGGAATGTTTTTGTTTTTTTTTAATAAAGGACTTTTTCAAGGTGTTTGTGTGTTTTTTTAAACATTTTTTTTACGCTTTCTTCGTGAAATGGTAGGGGTACAATGTACCCCTTACCAATTCACATAGGGGGGGGGGGCCGGGATCTGGGGGTCCCCTTTGTTAAAGGGGTCTTCCAGATTCTGATAAGCCCCCCGCCCGCAGACCCCCACAACCACCGGGCAATGTGGGGATGAGGCCCTTGTCCCCATCAACATGGGGACATCCTCCCCATGTTGAGGGCATGTGGCCTGGTACGGTTCAGGAGGGAGGGGGGGGCGCTCTCTCGTCCCCCCCTTTTCCCCTGCGGCCGGCCAGGTTGCGTGTTTGGATAAGGGTCTGGTATGGATTTTTAGGGGTACTCCACGACATTTTTTTTTACATTTGGGGTGGAGTTCCCCTTAAAATCCATGCCAGATCTGAAGGGCCTGGAATGGATATTTGGGGGAACCCCACGTCATTTTTTTTAAAATTTGCGGCGGGGTTCCCCTTAATATCCATTCCAGACCTGAAGGGCCTGGTAATTGAATTCTGGGGAACCCCACGCTTTTTTTTTTTTTTTTTATCAATGACTTTTGTATGTATTGCCGGGAGCCGACAATTCATTAATAGCCGCGAGTGAGTTTTAAATGACTTTTTTTCTTTTAAAAATGACATTTTTTGCAGGGACAGTTCTAAGCACGGGAAACATGCGCCACTTCACATGCATATCATACACACCCCCCAGGTACGAAATTTAAAGGAATATTTCACTTTTATTTTTTCATTTTAAGCATTATTAAAATCACTGCTCCCGAAAAAACGGCCGTTTTTAAAACTTCTTTTTGCATTGATACATGTCCCCTGGGGCAGGACCCGGGTCCCCAAACCCTTTTTAGAACAATAACTTGCATATAAGCCTTTATAATTAGCACTTTAGATTTCTCGTATAGATTCTTCGAATTTACCGCGAACACCCCAATTTGTTCGCTGTTCGGCGAACGGGCGAACAGGCAATGTTCGAGTCGAACATGAGTTTGACTCGAACTCGAAGCTCATCCCTATTGAGAATACGTAGGCGATGCCAGGCTCATATGGTTAAAGGGAAATCTACCCCTTTGATGGAAAAATTACCATTGAACATGGCAGAGCCACCATAACTCTAATAGAACAGTCGAACCTCAGAGCCGCATCTCCCCAATTGATGAGATCATGCAATCTCTAAGAGTACCGACCACCTAAATTTAGGAAGAAGTAAGCAGGGAATAATATTAATAAAAGACTGTATAAAAGAAAACATAATTTTTTTAAAAAAATATTTTATATACAGTTCTTATTACTTTTCAAAGGGAGTTTCATTTTGACCTCATAGGGCTTCCCCTCTATCTATTTATAATATAGAGAAATAAAGGTCACTATGTCTCTAATAGTAAGCTTGGACAATAAGGGAGTTGAAAAAAACCCTGTCCCTAAGATATCTGAATAAGCCCAATTGACAGGTCTACCCTCTTCATGCTAAAATTATTTCCCCCATGGAGAAATCAAAACTTATATTCACAAACTACAGGTATTCAAAACCGCGTGACGACTGAGAGATCAGGTCTGGTTCACAAATCACCTGTTATATCACCCAAATGGCACCATGGACTATATAGCTCCCTAAGGATGTTCTAAGCATTATCTATAAATGCATTCACATCTATGTCTATATTCAGGCCGTAGGGGGTATAACTCCGTACCCTATATATCCATGCCATTTCCATCTTTGATATTTCCCTCACTAGAGAGCTACCCCTCCAGTGAGGGCTATACCTATCAATCCCCAGGAACACCGTGCCTGCTGGGTTGCGCTCGTGATGTAAATCATAATGCCTTGACACTGAGTGGTCTTTAAATCCACTTTTGATGTTGGCAATATGCTCACCCAAACGCACTTGCATCAATCTTTTTGTGCGGCCTATATATTGCATCCCGCAGGGACATGGCAACCTGATGATCTCCTTGATGAATATATTTGATGTGTCCAAGGCAGAGGGTGTGCCAACCATAGGTAAAAAATGGGCCATCTTTGAGAGACGGTCTACTACCACCAAGATGGTAGTGAACCCTTCGGGGGTAAATCAACAATGAAATCCATAGAGATCTTCATCCAGGGCTGTTCTGGAATGGGTAATGGCCTTAATAGACCCCAGGACTTGGTATTGGAACCTTTTTTTGCATTGGCATGTGGTACAGGAACTGACATAAGTCTTCCAATATTGCTTTCCAACTGGGCCACCAAAAGGAGCGCTGTATAAGGCACCCCAAAATGTCCAGCAAGCTCATAGAAGGTTTTTAGGGATTAGAGTCTCACTTGTTGAGGAATGAAAATCTTGACCTGGAACCATAGTAACCCATCTTGATTCCTCAGGGAAGACACTTCAGGTTCAGTGTACTGGCTGGAAGCTTGTCTGATTGTTGTCTTCAGATCAGGTTGGATGAGCAAAAAATTTTGCGCAGATAGAATGGTAACGGGTTCAGCTGTTCCAGGAGCATCTGGAAACGTTTGGGACAGAGCATCAGCTTTCCCATTCTTGGAGCCTGGTCGATATGAAATGTAATAGTTGAACCTGGAGAAAAGTAGCACCCATCGAGCTTGTCTGGGTCTTAGACGTTTTGCTGTTCTGAGGTACTCCAGGTTTTTATGATTTGTGAACATCATAATATGATGAGAAGCCCCCTCCAACAAGTACCTCCATTCTTCCAAAGTGAATTAGCCTTAGGTCTTAGGTCCTTGGCATTGGGACAAGATTGCTCCCGTGGCTATCTCAGAGGCATCCACTTCCAACACATAGGGCAAGGCCAGGTATGGGTGCTGTAGTACTGGAGTGGAAGTAAACAGATTTTTCAGTTTATCTAAAGCTATTTGCGCTTTTGGGACCACTGGAACCGGACCTGCTGGCGAGTGAAGTGGGTAATGGGTGAAATGGTTGTGGAAAACCCCTCACAAACCTTTCGATAAAAATTAGCAAAGCCCACAAAACGCTGGACACCTTTCCTGTCTACAGGGGCTGGCCATTCCAGAATTGCCTTTATATTTTGTGGGTCCATTGAGATTCCCAAAAACTGAATGACTGTTTTCTCAAAATCACACTTTTCTGCCTTGACATAAAGTCCATGTTCTCTGAGAGTTGCGAGCACCTTCTTTACATGGGTTCGATGGAGTTCCAGTGTGGCAGAAAAAATTAGAATGTCGTCTAGGTAGACAATGACAAAGTTATCAAGGATTTCCCTAAAGATGTTGTTTACCAGATGTTGGAAAGTAGCTGGAGCATTGCATAATCCGAATGGCATAACGAGGTACTCAAAATTACCACACCGTGATCTGAAAGCCGTCTTCCACTCATCTCCCTCATGAATCCAAACAAGATTATAGGCTCCTCATAGATCCAGCTTAGTGAAGACCCGAGCAGTTCGTAATCTCTGGAAAAGTTCTGGGATGAGAGGAAGCGGGTAATGATTTTTAATGGTAATCTCATTGAGATCTTTATAGTCCACACACGGTCTTAGGGTACACTCTTTTTTCTCAACAAAGAATATACCAGCTTCAGCTGGGGAAGAGGAAGGGTGGATAAATCCTTTTTCAAGGGTTTCATTGATGTATGACCGTAAGGCTTCCAACTCAATTTCCAATAGAGGGAATATTCGGTGGAAAGGAATCTCGGTCCCTAGTAGCAATTTGATTGGACAGTCATAAGACAGATGGGGTGGAAGATTGTCAGCTTTTTTCCTATCATAAATGTCCATAAATTCTTGGAAAGCTGAAGAGATATTCTGGTGAGTACTTGGTATAGACTAAACAGTCCAACAGTTGGCCGAGTTACTGGGAACTGGAACAAAGCAATGCTGTACGCAATAGGCAGAGGAAAATTATATTTCTTTCTTGGCCCAATTTGTTTGTGGGTTATGGGCCTGTACCCACGGAAGTCCCAGAATGATGGGGAACATGGGTGAGCATATAACATCAAAACAGATGAACTCTTGGTGGCCGGAGTCTGTGATAGTGAGGATGAGTCTGGTTTCTTGAGTAATGGGTCCGAAACAGGGTGGGGAACCATCGGCTAAATGTACTTGAAGGCTTTGAAGGAAAGCGGCTGTTTCCACTTGGGCCAGTTCATCTTTAAGAGTCTCACAGAGGCCTTGGCGATATTGATATTTGAGAGCAGCCTCATTCCACCCAGTGTCAGCAGACCATCTTCGAAAATCAACAGTATAATCTTCTACTGAGTGCTTTCCCTGAAACCCTGAGTGTGCAGAGTGGCTTCAGCGTTTGCTGAGCACTGTGGGTCGTCGTCATTGCGCCATTGCTTTGAAAAAAGTATCTACAGGGTTCAATACAAGATTCTTTTGTACAAGTAAGTTATGGGCCCATGCTTGGGGTCCCTCATATAGCAAGGAAATAATAAAGGCAAGCCAGAGGTCATACACAGGTACGAAATCGGCAAAGTGATAGCAAAGGCCATAAGCCAAGCCAGGGGTCAAACACTGATCGTCAGGCAGGTGCAGGTAGTGGCAAGGTCCGTGAGCCAAGCAGAGGGGCAAACACTGGTGGTCAGGCAGGTGCATGCAGTAGCAAAGTCCATGAGCCAAAAACAGGGTAAAAACTATTTTGAGAAGATATGGGAAGCATTTTATAGGCCAGCAGAGGATCCCAATTTTCACGCTATGCGTGCACCACCACGTCCGCATTGTCCCGTTATATTGCGCACCCACATGCGCCGAACTGCCACCCTTCTGCGCATTCACATGGTAAAGCGCCGATAGTGCCGGTTATGGCTATTTCCCTGACACTGTGACTGTGTTTAGCATCGCTCGTATGAGGAATTTACTATATCAATTGAGGCTTCCTCCATAAACCTTATTGCCAGCTTCTGGTTGTTAAATGAGTCTTGGCTTTACCAAGAGAGCCTGCTATGGCCGCTTCAGATTTATCGATCTGGACCTCCATGGCATTGGAGATTGCAGCCTGGGCCACTGAAGCTGTACATTCCCTCTTGCAGTTAGGTAGACATTTTTAAGATCTAAAGCCTCGTACACACGGTCGGACTTCCATCTGACTTTTCCGTGGATTTTTGTCCGAACGGAGTTGGTTGGGAACACCCATAGCATACACATACTCTGACTTTTCTGCAAACTTTCTTAAAACTTCTTACAACATCACGTGTTTTTTCTGCTCTTTTCTGATCTTTACTGCCACCCTTTGGTCAACTTCTGCTATTGTTGGTTGATTTTAACATTAGTTGTTTTGTCCATCGGACTAAAGTCCGATGGTTATCTGTACACACGGTCGGACTTTGCTCCATTGGACTTTTGTTGGGCAAAAGTTTGTCCGTTTGCAGACCCAACTTTTGTCCGATGAAATCCAAAACCAAACGAAAAAAGTTTGTCCGATGGAGCGTACACACGGTCGGATTGTTGGTCCAACTTGCTTAAAACGAAGTTTGTTGGGCAAAAGTCCGACCGTGTGTACGGGGCTTTAGTCCACTTTCCTGTCAATGATGTCCTTGAATGAAGCAACGTCAGGGGTATAGTTTGGCAAAGTGTTTCTTAAATGAGAACCTCTTGTCTCCATGATTCCACTCATCTTTGATAATGTCTTTTATCTCCTCCATAAATGGGAAAGGTGAGGCCTTCCTTTCTCATGTTCTTAAAATACCTTCTTTGTTTTTCTGTGGTTTCTTCGCAGCATCCTCCAAGGACAAAACCTCCCTGATCTTTTTTTAAGAAAGGTTGGACCAAAGGGAAATTTAACTTATCAAACCTGCTATCATCCTCTTTCAAGGAAAGATCATAAAAAGGAGAAGACCTAGCAACCGCCTGAGGCTCCTCTCCCCCAGTGTTTAACCAAGGTGTAGTCATATGGGATGTGGAAGCTACCTGTTTGGGTGGGGACAGAAATTGTTCAGCAACCAGGTTGCCACCCTGATGCAGGTTTTGCAGGCCGTCTTACCCAGGAGAGCCACATTTAGGCAAGCCTAATGTCACGTACACACGATGGGAAATTCCGACAAGAAAAGTCCGATGTGAGCTTTTGGTCGGAAATTCCGACCGTGTGTAGGCTCCATCTGAATTTTTCTGTCGGAATTTCCGGCAAGAAAAATTTGAGAGCTGGTTCCCATCGGAAATTCCGCTTGTCTGTATGCAATTCCAACGCGCAAAAAAACACGCATGCTCAGAATCAAGCAGAAGAGCTGAACTGCCTATTGAACTTCATTGATCTCGGCTCGTCGTACATGTTGTACAATCAGAAGAGCAGTACCCCCCATAAATGGGACTTAAGAGGCAACAAAGTATAGTAAAAATATAGTTACATTTTATTCAAATATAATATACCTTTCAAAATCTCAAACCAATAAAAGCAATGATGATAACGGTGATAAAAAATATGTTACAATCCAGATGACCCAACGCATTTCGGGACTCACAATCCGTCCCTTCGTCAGGAAGTAATCACTCCAGTCAATCACTATGATAAACGCTTCTAAAACAGTGATGGCAACTGTATCAGGAAAGGATACCCCCTCAGTCCAAAGGACAATTTTGCACCCGGTGGGTCCGCATTCATCCACAAAAGTCCGATACAATATCCCCAGAAGACATCACACAGATAAGACTCACCGCGAGATCTCATTGAGACTATATCTCCATAGAATTAATATCCCAGATATGTCAGAAGAAAATGGCGGTCAGATCATACAAGTGCTGAGTGCCACTCAGGTGATTGTTGAGACTGTGATCTCTGTCTGGGTTCACCTTCCTACGTGCAGTACAGAGCGAAACTGCTCCTATTTGCCGTCTGATAACATGACGTTGTACGTGTTGTACGTCACCGCGTTCTTGATGGTCGGAATTTCCGACAGGATTTGTGTGACCGTGTGTATGCAAGCCAAGTTTGAGCGAAATTTCGTCGGAAAAACCATCCAAGGTTTTTCCAACGGAAATTCCGATCGTGTGTACGCGGCATTACATGTCTACAGCGTAGGCTGAGTATGATGGAATAAGTCACAAACTCTTGAGGAAGAGTTACAGTAGCCGGAGCGAGAGTGCCAACCTCTAGACCTATTTTGCTGATGACTGTCCCTAAACCTAGAGTGCAGATCATCTCTTTTTTTTTTTTATTAAACTTGTTTTTCAATAAGACATACAACATCTGGGTTGTGTCAACATGACAGTCACCCGAACACAGCGGGTACGCAGGGCCCAACATTCCTATCCTGACAATCATAGTCATCTATCTCTTTTTATACCCCCCCCCCCTCTTCTTCCCTCCACCCCCTTGTCACAGCTCAGTAGTACGGATGTGTTGTACTTTGTTTATAAACAGTATTTTTTCCCTGACCAGGTGATCATTCCATCTCATAGTCACTGTTTAGTAAGTCTTCCGTATACTAGGTTCCAGGTACCATATCGTCGTCTAGACAATATAGGCTATACCATATCGCCCCCACTTATTTCCTGTATCACAAGACCCCGGCACCTCCTTGAATTGATGTGTTACCCCTGGATGTTCAACCTTAGCCCACCATGCTGTCGGAATCATACCAGGTTTTCCACCAGCGGTGGCTGGTGCTAAAAAAAATTGGGCGCAAACAAGCTAAAAAAAAATAGAAAAAAAAAACATCAAATGCTTCCACTGTGCTATCAATTGCAGCCACTGTGCCATCAATTGCAGTAACTGTGCCATCAATAGCTGCGACTGTGCCCATCAAACGCTGCCACTGTGCCATCAAATGCTGCGACTCTGCCCATCAAATGCTGTGACTGTGCCAATCAAACGCTGCCACTGTGCCATCAAACGCTGCCAATGTGCCATCAAATGCTGCCACTGTGCCATCAATTGCAGCCACTGTGCCATCAATTGCAGCCACTGTGCCATCAATTTCTGCGACTGTGCCATCAAATGCTGCGACTGTGCCATCAAATGCTGCGGCTGTGCCCATCAATTGCAGCCACTGTGCCATCAATTGCAGCCGCTGTACCATCAATTGCAGCCACTGTGCCATCAAATGCTGCGACTGTGCCATCAAATGCTGCAACTGTGCCCAAACTGCCCATCAAATGCTGCGACTGTGCCCATCAAATGTTGCTACTGTGCCCATCAATTGCAGCCACTGTGCCATCAATTGCAGCCACTGTACCATCAATTGCAGCCACTGTGCCATCAAATGCTGCGACTGTGCCATCAAATACTGCAACTGCGCCCAAACTGCCCATCAAATGCTGGGACTGTGCCCATCAAATGCTGCGACTGTGCCCATCAAACGCTGCCACTGTGCCAACAATTGCAGCCACTGTACCATCAATTGCAGCCACTGTGACATTAAATGCTGCAACTGTGCCCAAACTGCCGATCAAATGCTGCCGGTGTGCCCATCAAATGCTGCCAATGTGCCAAATGCTGCCAGTGTGAGTGTGCCCTCCGCCGCTCGCCGTCTGCTCGGCACTTACCTTGTCTTGTGGGGCAGCGAGTGACGGTGATGAGCAGTGTCCTCCATGTCTCCTGCACTTCTCTCTTCCCGTCAGGCATCCAATAGCGGCGCCTGTTGTTTCAGCAAATCAGGTAACAGGTAACCAGACCTTAGCAACCTGATTGGCTGAGAGGCGTGTCAGAGGCGGGTCAGTGTTAGGGAAGCCTAACACACCACCACTGAGTAATCAGCAAATGCACAGCAGTGCGCCCACTGTTTACTCTTTTGGAAGCCTATTAGAGCCCACAGGCTCTAATCAGGAAGCATATTAGAGCCTATGGCTCTAATAATGCGCTTTCAAAACACACCCACCGCTGTAATTCATATGCCCGGCGCCCGACAAGGGGACAGGCACATGAATAGGGGGCAGCATCGGCCACCGTAGATAGATTCATGCAATGCATGAATCTATCTATGGTGAGAAAGAGAGTGACATGAGAGGGGGGCGGCGCTCCTGCCAAAATATCGCATCAGGGGCTCTTGCATCTTTCCATTCAAGCAGTATGGCTTTCTTACCGTAGAACAATAGGATAGTAAGTATTCGTTGGATGGGGGGGCATTGCCAGAATATATGGTCAGCATCAGCTGGAGAGAATGAACATCTCCAGCATTCTGCCGAGCCATTACCATATATTTTAGCAAGCCTAGCCGGCGTATAATAGCACCTATGTAGAAATTTAAATTGGATTTGTCTGTCCCTAACTGATACTAGGTGTTTGAAGGGCTGAGTCCATAAGTTATCTCAGTCCTCTCCTTGTACGTAGGTCAGGAACTTCGGTCTCCCATCTACTGCTGCAATTGGCTACTGCCTTTGGTGTTGTCTTAAAGAATTCTTTGTGTGTTATCGAGAGGGGTTTAGCCAAGTCTTACCCCGACAACAGGGATTTGAGAGCCGAGGGCAGAGATTCTTCCCTCAACTCTCCAAACTGTGTCTGGTAGGCATGTCTGAGTTGAAAATAACGAAAAAGGTAGGAATTAGCTAGGTCATGTCTGGTCTTCAGTTGGGAGAAAGTCAGGAGGTCCCCAAAGGAGGTGATATCTTTAAGCGTTTTAATACCCTTGACCGCCCAGATCAGGGGATCCGGTAGGTTATGGAAATGGGGCAACGTGTGATTCATCCATTGTGGGGTAGATGGAGAAATCCCCTGATAGCTGAGACATGCCAATTTCACCACTAGTGAAAGACTGAAAAACAATAACCTTTCAAAGAATTTGTCAAGGAGGAACTTCCAAATAAAACTACAAATATTTTATTATTATCTATATAGTATAGATCACTACATTGCGACTGGAGTGTACATACTAAACCTACCTTAGGTTAGGTTTAGTATGTACACTCCAGTCTCAATGTAGTGATCTATACTTGCATGGATACATTTGGATGCCGTTTGAGAGATTTAGTATCCAATAAATTTATCTCCTGTACCTATTTGGGTCCTTTCAGAAATTCCTTTTATATTCTATTTATCATTTTTCCATCAAGCCTCCTCTTAAAAGCATCCCTATGCATTGGTCCCAGGAAATTCCATGATTGGGTCCAGCAGGGAAAGGGTGTCGGGAGGAGACTTTGAATGGGAATTTGGTATTGCGCTGTGATGTGCGAACTTCCTCTTGTCTAGTCTGTCTGTATTATATGTTAAATGTCAGTGCGCTTGATGTATTTGTTTCCAGGGTACCCCAGATGGTGGTAATTGTTGTTGATTACCTGAGGGTACTTAAGGATAGGTATCAAGCATCTGCGCATGCTCTGATAAAGATTGGAAAAAATCAAAACACGTAAGCATCATGCATACCAGCGGTGAGAACCAGGATCGGCCATCTATCCAGCCAACAATTGGACTTTATCCAATATTATCTATCCCTAGAGGCAGAAGTAGATCCCGTAAAGGACGTGGCCCTAGACCAAAAGCCCCTCAAGCTGTTCACTCCTCGGACAGTGAATCTGACTATCAGGAAAAATCTGTCATTTTTTTAGAGAAGGGCGGGGACATAGAAGACAATCTAGGTCCCAAAAAGGGAAAAAACAAACCAATACTGAGGGGAAGACAAAGTACAAAGTCCCATGACCAAGAACACGCAAATGGACGAGACAACGAAAAAACACAAAGAGAGCTCAGGTCCAGACATCGCCGAACATAAGCCCATCTCCTTTACCAAATCCAAATATACAAACTAAAACTAACCCTGACATGAAAGTGGTTAACTTGACAAATTTTCCCCTTAATCAACATCACCTATCGCTACTACAAAAAGGACTTTCCTTTTCGCCTAAATCGGCAATGAATGAATTCGAGGTATAAAAGGGCATCAGTTTATTCCTGAGAAAAGTGATTTTCAGATCATGGCATAATGAACGCCATCAGAAAACTGAAATAACTGAATCCAATCAGGAGGAACGAGAAGCCCTTGATGCTCTGGTTTCCCTTTTACAGGAAAATACTGACTGTGACTCTGACCCAGAATCCGCCTCTTCCCTACATGAATGTCCATGACCCTCCAACCTACAAATTAAATCTTTGAATATGCCTTTGTTTTCTAAACAGATGGATCCAGCTGTTCTTGGAACAGGTGCAAAAAGACCTGTCTCAGATCAACTGGACATGGAGAGGACTGGACAACATCACAAAGGAAGAAAGGAAACCCTGTAGAGGGCTGGAAATGGCCACAGATATTGTAATCAAAAGCAGTGACAAAGGTGGAAATACGGTATTGTTACCTCAAGAGTAGGTATGAGCCAAACACCCCCCGGTTCGGTTCGCATCAGAACCTGCGAACGGACCGAAAGTTTGCGCGAACTTTAGAACCCTATTAAATACAATGGACGCGAACGTTCAAAATGTAAAGTGCTAATTATAACGGCTAATATGCATGTTATTGTCCTAAAAAGGGTTTGGGGACCCGGGTCCTGCCCCAGGGGACATGTATCAATGCAAAAATAAGTTTTAAAAACTGTAGTTTTTTCGGGAGCAGTGATTTTAATGATGCATAAAGTGAAAAAAAAGTGAAATATTCCTTTAAATATCGTACCTGGGGGGTGTCTAAAGTATGCCTGTGAAGTGGCACGTGTTTCCCGTGTTTAGAACTGTCCCTGCACAAAATGACATTTCTAAAGGGAAAAAAGCCATTTAAAACTGCTTGTGGCTTTAATGTAATGTCTGGTCCCGGCAATATGGATGAAAACCATTGAGAAAAATGGCATGGCTACCCCATCACCCACCCTTACCCCAGCCTATTACCAGCCCCTTTGGGTCTTGTATGGATATTAAGGGGAACCCCGCACCCAAAATAAAAAAAGGCCCTATATACTCTGAACAGCAGTATACAGGCGGTGCAAACAAGACACGGACTGTAGGTTTGTTCTTAAGTAGAATCTGTTTTTAATTTGGAACATGTACATTTTTTAAGTGTAGCTCTAGCCAAAAAATCTATTTTTAAGCTTTTTGGAGTACATAGGGAAGGGTTAACACCCCTGTAACATTTGTTTTGCTGTCTGTGCACCTGTTCAGAACATTTCACCTCACTTTCCGTCCCAATGACAAATGTTTTTGGAAAATTTGGGTTTTTTATTGAAACAAGGATTGGTGATAAAGCATCAGTAGAGAGGAGACACCCTTTTCCCATATTAACTCTTATGCCGCGTACACACGATCGATTTTTTCGACTGTGAAAACACCGTCGAGAAAATCGACGTGAAAAACGAGGAACAGCTTGTTCCCCCCACACATGGCCGTTTTAAATGACATTTTTTTTTTGGTCGAAAAAAACGACCGTGTGTGGGCTCCGCGGCAGTGTTTCCCTATGGGAAAACTGCCGCGGAAAAAAACGATGGGAATCACGACGAGAAAAATTAGAGCATGTTCTAATTTTTCTCGTCGTGATTAATGCAGTTTTTCCCGTCGAGAAAAACAACAAATAGCCCACAGACGATCGTTTTTCTCGTCCAAAGGAAAAAATTTAATTTTTCTCGACGGTAAAAACGATCGTGTGTATGCGGCATTACAGGAGATAATTTCCCTTCCTAGGGGTAGATTTCCTCTCACTTCCTGTTGTCTCCTTTCGTTTGCAAGTAGAAGTCGTTTGTAAGTTGGATGTTTGAAAGTAGGGGCCTTGCGTAGATACTCTGCAGAAATTTGCCCCTTAGGTGTTGGTTTTGTCACAACACTGTAAGCCCTCACAGTTACTCTTGGTGGGCGCTGGAACGCCCTGCTGTCAACTATTATATCAGGAATTGTAATTACATGCCATTGTTGAACAGTGGTAGGAAAAATTGGGCCTTTGGTGGTGGCGGTGGTGCTGGTGCCACAAGACTGTAAGTTCTCACTGTTACTCTTGGTGGGTGCAGGAATGGGCCCAGCTGTGAAATATTAGATCAAGAATTGTTATTACATGCCCCTGTTGAACAGGGGCAGAGAAATTGGGCATTAGGCACTGGTGCTGGTGCCACAACACTGCAACCCCTCACAGATACTGTACTTAGAGCGCAGCAATGAGCCCTGTTGCAAAGTATTAGACCAAGAATTGCAATTACATGCCCCTGTTAAACAGGGGCAGAAAAATTGGGCCTTAGGCACTGGTGCCAAAACACTGCAACCCCTCACAGATACTGTACTTAGAGCGCAGCAATGAGCTCTGTTGCAAAGTATTAGACCAAGAATTGTAATTACATGCCCCTGTTAAACAGGGGCAGAAAAATTGGGCCTTAGGCACTGGTGCCAAAACACTGCAACCCCTCACAGATACTGTACTTGGAGCGCAGCAATGAGCCCTGCTGCAAAGCATTGCATAAAAAATTGTAAATACACGCCCCTGTTAAACAGGGGCTGAAAAATTGGGCCTTAGGCACTGGTGCTGGTGTCACGACACTGCAACCTCTCCCAGATACTCAATTGGAGTGCAGTAATGAGCCCTGCTGCAAAGCATTGCATCAAATATTGTAATTACATGCCCCTGTTAAACAGGGGCTGAAAAATTGGGCCTTAGCCACTGGTGGCAGCACCCAGAACCAAAGATGTTCTTCCAAGCTATCAGCAGGATCATTGAGGAGGAAGAGGATAGTCAGTCAACATAACAGGACAGTCACTCAGCATCAGCATAGGCAGTCTTGAAGGGATGTGACATTTAAAAAAAAAAATATTCGGTTACATCAGCTTCAGTTGCTTGGTTGCTGGTGGTGATCCAAGCCTGATTCATCTTTATGAATGTCAGTCGATCAACCGAGTCGGTGGACAGGCGCACCCTGTGATCGGTAACAAAGCCTCCAGCAGCACTGAATGTGCGTTCCGAAAGAACGCTGGATGCAGGACAGGCCAGTAGCTCAATTGCATACTGTGCAAGCTCTGGCCAGTGATCCATCCTCAAGACCCAGTAAGCCAGAGGATTTTTTGTGGGAAAGGTGTCCAAGTCTGACCTTGCCCCTAGGTATTCCTGGACCATGTAAATCAGACATGGCGATGGTTGCTGGAACCGATCATACCTTGGAGCTGCTCCACCGCTCCTTCTCTGACTGACCGAAGCCTCAGCAACTCGTTGTCCATGACCAGGAGTTTGTAACCTCCCAGTCTCTGGGAACGCGTTGCACAGACCTTTCTGCAAGGCCTCCTGGAGATGTCTCATCCTCTGCTCCCTCTGCGACGGCAAGATAAGGTCCGCAACCTTACCCTTGTACCGTGGATCAAGGAGAGTGGCCAGCCAGTAATGGTCTCTCTCCTTGATCCGAAGAATACGAGGATCCTTCCGCAGGCTTTGCAGGATCAGGGAGGCCATGCAGCGTAGGTTAGCTGAGGCATTCGGTCCGGAGTCCTCTGGGTCACTAAGGACGACATGATCTGCAGCCACCTCCTCCCAGCCACTTACAAGTCCACAGGTTTCTTGGGACTGTAAATCATCCCTAAAAGACTGCTGCTGTTGCTGCTGATGCTGAGTGCCAGGCTCCACCTCCATGCTGATACAATCCTCCTCCTCCTCCTTGTCCTCTTCCTGTACGATAGGCGGGCCAGCAGGAACACTGTCTGGATAAAGGGGGCCTTGAGAGGCAAGGAAGTCCTCCTCTTCCTGCCTCTGTTCTGCGTCAAGTGCCCTGTCCATTATTCCACACAGCGTATGCTTCAACAGGTGGACAAGAGGTAGAGTGTCACTGATGCATGCACTGTCACTGCTCACCATCCTCGTGGCCTCCTCAAATGGTGCCACGACAGTGCATGCATCCCTGATCATGCCCCACTGGCGTGGTGAAAAAAAAAACGAGCTCCCCTGACCCTGTCCTGCTGCCGTAGTCGCACAGGTACTCATTGATGGCCCTCTGCTGCATGTGCAGCCGCTGCAGCATGGCCAACGTTGAGTTCCACCTGGTGGGCATGTCACATATAAGGCGGTTCTTGGGCAGGTTCAACTCCTTTTGCAGCTCAGCCAGCCTAACACTGGCATTATATGATCAGCGGAAATGCACACAGACTTTCCTGGCCTGCCTCAGGACATCCTGTAAGCCCAGGTACCTGCCCAAGAACCGCTGCACCACCAGGTTAAGGACGTGAGCCACACAGGGCACATGGGTCAGTGTCCCTGTCGGAGGGCGGAGAGGATGTTGGTGCCATTGTCGCAAACCACCATTCCTGGCTTAAGCTGGCGTGGCGTCATCCACCTCTCGGCCTGTCCCGGCAGAGCTGACAGAACCTCTGCCCCAGTGTGGCTCCTGTCCCCCAAACACACCAGTGCAAGCACGGCATGGCATCTTTTTGCCTGCATACTTGCGTAGCCCCTTGAACGCCTACGGAGCACCGCTGGTTCCGAGGACAAAGCACAGGAAGAGGCCATGGAGGAAGAAGAAGAGGAGGGGGTGGAGGAGAGAGGTGTGTCGCAACCAGTAGTAGCATTTTGGAGGTGTGGTGGCGGAACAACCTCCAACACTACTACACCTTGTCCTGCATCCTTCCCAGCTGCCAAAAGAGTGACCCAATGGGCCGTAAAAGATAGGTAACATCCCTGTCCATGCCTGCTGGACCATGAGTCAGCGGTAATATGAACCTTACCGCTGACCGCCCTGTCCAGCGAGGCATGGACATTGCCGGTAGAGAGCCAGGATCGCCTTCTGTGAGAAAAAGTGGCATTTGGGAACCTGCCACTGAGGAACCGCACATTGCACAAACTCACGGAAGGGGGCCGAGTCTATCAACTGAAAAGGCAGCAGTTGAAGTGCTAGCAATTTAGCCAAGCTAGCATTCAACAGCTGGGCATGTGGATGGCTGGGAGTGAACTTCTTTTGACGGTCCAGCAGCTGGGGCAGGGAAATTTGCCTGCTACAATCGGACGTCGGTGTACTGCTAGCATAGTGCCCCGCAACCACTTGGCTGTGACACACCTAATTCTACACCTTCATTCCTCTCAGTGCAGGTTTCATAGAGGGCTGAAGGTATAGTGGGGTTTGAGATCCCAGTTGATGAGGAGCAAGGAGAGGTCCGCTTTGTTCTTTGGTGTGGGTCTTTAAGGTACGCTTGCCAACGAGCTGCATGGCAGGTCAACATATGTCTGGTCAAGCATGTGGTGCCCAAGCGGCTGATGTTTTGGCGACGCGAGATACGCTTGAGACATATGTTGCAAATAGCAGCGGTGCGATCTGATGCACTCGACTCAAAAAAGGCCCACACCAAAGAACTTTTGGAATAACGCGCAGAGGCAGCGCCCTGCACAGGCAGAGCTCTGCGGTGTGATTCAGTCGGCGTGCTGCCCTTAAGCTGGCCCCCGGAGGGCATCCTGCCTCGTTGAAGATGTGCCTCCTCCTCCTCCTCCTCCTCCTCCTCTCTCCTATCAGGCACCCATGTGGACTCAGTGACCTCATCATCCCCTCCCTCTTTATCACTGGAGCAAACCTGGCAGTATGCTGCAACTGGTGGAACATGACTGCCAGATTGCTGTCCTTCTTGATCATCCCCTCTCTCTGTGCTCATGCTACTGCCTTCCTCTAGCTGTGTATCATCATCAGAGCCTTCAAATCGCTGGGCATCCTCCTGGAGCATGTACCCAACACTGTGCTCAAACAGTTCGGGGGACTCCTGAGGAGGACATGGTGGGTCTAGGGAAGGAGTGACTGATGACATTGATACGAGGGAAGAGGACGCGTTGGCAGCTGCTTTGCCAGTACCCTGAGCCTGGGTGAGAGAGGATGAGGAGGATGAGGAGGGCTTGGTCATCCACTCTACCACGTCTTTGGCATGATGCGGCTCAACACGTCCAGCTGCCGAAAATAAGGACAAGCGTGTCCCATGGCCACGTGCTGATGACAATGCACCGCGTCCACGACCAGCACTGTTGCCCCTAGACACAGAGCCTGCTTGCCCTCTTTTATTGGCTTGTGACTGTCTGCCTCTCCTTGTTGGCCTTCCAGACATAATGGCCTGAAGGGAGATGGTAAAACCAGCAATAAGGG
This sequence comes from Rana muscosa, assembly GCA_029206835.1. NCBI lineage: Eukaryota > Metazoa > Chordata > Amphibia > Anura > Ranidae > Rana > Rana muscosa. The sequence goes on from CM055119.1 coordinate 38,732,745, forward strand.
GTAGCTTCAGGTGTGTACTGTGCAGGAGGCACCTACACCCACTGTAACTGCTAAAGATGTCTGCCTGTGTTACACAACAGAACAACACCAGCAATAAGGGCTAGCTTCAGGTGTATACTGTGCAGGAGGCACCTACACCCACTGTAAGTGCTGCAGATGCCTGTCTGTGTTACACAACAGAACAACACCAGCAATGAAGGGTAGCTTCAGGTGTATACTGTGCAGGAGGCACACTACACCCACTGTAACTGCTGCAGGTTAACAAGCAAAGATTACACTGACACTGTCCCTGCCTATCCTGCTCTCTCCCTGCACGTCAACACACTGTAACTGCGCTAGGTTTAGCAAAGATGACACTGACACTGTCCCTGCCTATCCTGCTCTCTCCCTGCACGCCAACACACTGTAACTGCGCTAGGTTTAGCAAAGATGACACTGTCCCTGGCTATCCTGCTCTCTCCCTGCACGCCAACACACTGTAACTGCGCTAGGTTTAGCAAAGATCACACTGACACTGTCCCTACCTATCCTGCTCTCTCCCTGCACGCCAACACACTACCCAAGGCTGCCGCGCTGGCGGCCTTATGTAGTGTGGGGCGTTTACTAAACCCCCTGAGCTATAATTGGCCACAGGCATCCTGCCTGTGGCCAATTATAGCTCTCCTCGCTGCCGGCGCTGTGATTGGCCAAGCATGCGGGGTCACAGTGCATGCTTGGCCAATCATCAGCCAGCAATGCACTGCGATGACGCAGTGCATTGTGGCCCGTTCGCGCCAAATTTGGCGCGAACGGCCCACAAAGTTCTGGTTTCGCCGAACAGGCAAACAGCCAATGTTCGAGCCGAACATACGTTCGACTTGAACCGCAAGCTCATCCCTACTCAAGAGATGTATGAGAAAGAAATCATGCGTCTTTTACAAGATAAAAATACCTATCTGAGACTTACATATAATCCCTTCCCTGACATCATCAAGGACCTTAACTTTAAACTTAGCTTTGCACTTGAGGAACATCTGATAATCAAGAAGGAGTATGAATACCTTGGGGTTGGTGAGTTTAACACACCAACATTCTATGCTATTCCTAAACTCCACAAATACACCACTAATCCGCCGGGGAGGCCCATTGTGTCGGCCATAAAGGGACCCCTGGAGAGAGTGGGCAAGTTTGTTGACGCAGTTATAAAGGAGCTGGTACAGGAACTCCCCTCCTTTGTTCAGGACACACGTGATGTCCTTAGCCATTTGGACAGGGCTGTGGTCCCCCCGGGGGCCCTCCTCGTGGGGATCGACGTGGAGTCTCTCTACACATCGATTCCCCACGAGTGGGGCCTCAAAGCAGTATATCATTTTCTTTTTAAAAAATTTCCCAGACTGGCTGCTCAAAACGAATTTATTGTTGACACCCTGGAGTTCATGCTGGAACACAATTGTTTCCAATTCCTGGGTGTTAACTACCGACAAATCAGGGGCACATCGATGGGCGCACCATGGGCCCCTTTGTATGCATGCCTGCATCTGGGCCTTTGGGGGCAGGAGGTTGTGTACACCTCGTCCCTGTACCTCAGCCACAGTCTCCTGTGGCTGAGGTACATAGACGACGTGATCATGATCTCGGGGGGTCACCCCAAGAATTGGTGAAGTTCATGGAAGAACTGAATTGCAATGGGAGGAATATAAAACTCACTTACTCATGGCACACTGAAACGCTCCCATTCCTTGACCTAACCATGTATGTGGAAAACAACAAAATATTGACCAAAACTTACAGGAAGGAGACAGCAGCAAATACTCTATTATTTGCCACTAGTCACCATTAGGGATGAGCTGAACACCCCCCTGTTAGGTTCGCACCAGAACCTGCGAACAGACCTAAACTTTGCGCAAACTATCAAGGCTAATATGCAAGTTATTGTCCTAAAAAGTGTTTGGGGACCCGGGTCCTGCCCCAGGGGACATGTATCAATGCAAAAATAAGTTTTAAAAACTACCGTTTTTTCGTGAGCAGTGATTTTAATAATGCTTAAAGTGAAACAATAAAAGTGAAATATCCCTTTACATTTCGTACCTGGGGGGGGGGGGGGGGGGTGTATAGTATGCATGTAAAGCAGCGCTTGCTTCCCGTGCTTAGAACTGTCCCTGCACAAAATGGAATTTCTGAAGGAAAAAAAAGTCATTTAAAAGAACTTGCGGCTATAATGAATTGTTGGCTCCCGGCAATATGGAGAAAAGTCATTGATAAAAATAAAAAAAAATGTGTGGGGGCCCCCCCAAATTCAATTACCAGGCCCTTCAGGTCTGGTATGGATTTTAAGGGGAACTCCACCCCAAATTTAAAAAAAATTACGTGGAGTCCCCCCCAAAAATCCATACCAGACCCTTTATCCGAGCACGCAACCTGGCAGGCTGCAGGAAAAGAGGGGGGGACGAGAGAGCGCCCTCCCTCCTGAACCGTACCAGGCCACATGCCCTCAACATAGGGAGGATGCTTTGGGGGTCTGTGACCCCTCAAAGCACCATGTCCCCATGTTGATGCGGATAAGGGTCTCATCCCCACAACCTTTGCCCAAAGCATCCTCCCCTTGTTGCGGGCATGTTGTCTGGTACGTTTCAGGAGGGGGAGGCGCTCTCTCGTCCCCCCTCTTTTCCTGCGGCCTGCCAGGTTGCGTGCTCGGATCAAGGGTCTGGTATGGATTTTTGGGGGGAACTCCACGCTATTTAAAAAAAAAATTGGGGTGGAGTTCCCCTTAAAATCAATACCAGACCTGAAGGGTCTAGTATGGATATTTGGGGGGAACCCCACGTCATTTTTTTTATTTGACGCAGGGTTCCCCTTAATATCCTGAAGGGCCTGGTAATTGAATATGGGGGGATCCCCACGGATTTTTTTTTTTTATATCAATGTCTCTTCTCTATATTGCCGGGAGCCGACAATTCATTATAGCCTCGAGTGCTTTTAAATTACTTTTTTTCCTTCAGAAATGACATTTTGTGCAGGGACAGTTCTAAGAATGGGAAACAAGCACTGCTTTACAGGCATACTATACACCCCCCCCCCCCCCCCAGGTACAAAATTTCAAGGAATATTTAACTTTTATTGTTTCACTTTAAGCATTATTAAAATCACTGCTCCTGAAAAACTGCAGTTTTTAGAACTTTTTGGCATTGATACATGTCCCCTGGGGCAGGACCCAGGTCCCCAAACACTTTTTATGACAATAACTTGCATATAAGCCTTTAAAATTAGCACTTTAGATTTCTCCCATAGACTTTTAAAGGGTGTTCCACGGCTTTTCGAACTTGCCGCGAACACCCCAAATTGTTCGCTGTTTGGCGAACAGGCAATGTTCGAGTCGAACATGAGTTCGACTCGAACTCGAAGCTCATCCCTAGTCACCATCCGAGATCACTCGTTCAGGGCATCCCTGTTGGACAGATTCTCCGGACCAAAAGTAAATGTTCCTGCGAGGATGACTTTAAAGTAGAGGCACAAGCACTTTATGCCAGATTCCGTGAAAGGGGGTACTCCCACAGCTGTATATGAAAGGCTAAAAAACAAGCCTACCAAACTGATAGAAAAGATCTTCTGGATAAAAGGAGGACAGTTGATCGAAACAAAAAATACAGACAACTCTGATTCGGATAATCACCAAGTATGGGGAACAATGGGAAAAAGTCAAGACAATTCTGAACCAGCACTGGCATATATTGTCGGAGGCACCCATTCTGGGAGGCATTGTCGGAGACCGTCCCCTTCAAACAGCCAGAAGATCTTCTAATCTTAAAGATTGCCTTGTGCACTCAGAATATCAGAGAACCACTAACTCAAATTGGCTGACGGACCTACCACCTCTAAAAGGCATGTACCCCTGTGGCAGATGCAAATTTGTTGACAGAACTGATGTGTTCGCCAGTTCTGATGGCACTAGGGATGAGCTCGGTGTTCGAGTCGAACATACGTTCGACTCGAACATCGGCTGTTCGATCGTTCGCCGAACAACGAACGATTTGGGCCGTTCGTGCCTAATTCGCGGCCCACAATGCACTACGCCATCGCAGTGTCATCCAGGCGCTGTGATTGGCCAAGCATGCACTGTGACCCCGCATGCTTGGCCAATCACAGCGCCGGCAGCGAGGAGAGCAATGATTGGCCACAGGCAGGATGCCTGTGTCCAATTATTGCTGAGGGTGTTTAGTACACGCCCCACACTATAAAAGGCCGCCAGCACGGCGGCCTAGTGTAGTGTGTTCCGGAGCAGGGAAAGAGAAGCATAGGCAGGGACAGTGAAATTTTTTTTTCTTGCTTAACCTGGATTCCTTTAGTTTAGGGAAAGAGAAGGATAGGTAGGGAGAGTGTCAGTCTGTTTTACTGTGCTAAACCTTGTTTGTAGGGACAGGGAAGGACAGTGAGGGAAATTCTCATTGTGCTATACTGTGCTAAAGCATTCATCATCAACCATCTTTAAAAAAACATTTTTTATAGGGACAGAAAACTATAGGTAGGGAGAGTGTCAGTGTGTTTTACTGTGCTAAACCTTGTTTGTAGGGACAGGGAAGGACAGTGAGGGAAATTCTCATTGTGCTATACTGTGCTAAAGCATTCATCATCAACCATCTTTAAAAAAAAAAAATTATAGGGACAGAATACTATAGGTAGTGAGAGTGTCAGTGTGTTTTACTGTGCTAAACCTTGTTTGTAGGGACAGGGAAGGACAGTGAGGGAAATTCTCATTGTGCTATACTGTGCTAAAGCATTCATCATCAACTATCTTTAAAAAAAATAAAAATTATAGGGACAGAAAACTATAGGTAGGGAGAGTGTCAGTGTGTTTTACTGTGCTAAACCTTGTTTGTAGGGACAGGGAAGGACAGTGAGGGAAATTCTCATTGTGCTATACTGTGCTAAAGCATTCATCATCAACCATCTTTAAAAAAACATTTTTTATAGGGACAGAAAACTATAGGTAGGGAGAGTGTCAGTGTGTTTAACTGTGCTAAACCTTGTTTGTAGGGACAGGGAAGGACAGTGAGGGAAATTCTCACTGTGCTATACTGTGCTAAAGCATTCATCATCAACCATCTTTAAAAAAAAAAATGTATAGGGACAGAAAACTATAGGTAGGGAGAGTGTCAGTGTGTTTTACTGTGCTAAACCTTGTTTGTAGGGACAGGGAAGGACAGTGAGGGAAATTCTCATTGTGCTATACTGTGCTAAAGCATTCATCATCAACCATCTTTAAAAAAACATTTTTTATAGGGACAGAAAACTATAGGTAGGGAGAGTGTCAGTGTGTTTTACTGTGCTAAACCTTGTTTGTAGGGACAGGGAAGGACAGTGAGGGAAATTCTCATTGTGCTATACTGTGCTAAAGCATTCATCATCAACCATCTTTAAAAAAAAAATTTTTATAGGGACAGAAAACTATAGGTAGGGAGAGTGTCAGTGTGTTTTACTGTGCTAAACCTTGTTTGTAGGGACAGGGAAGGACAGTGAGGGAAATTCTCATTGTGCTATACTGTGCTAAAGCATTCATCATCAACCATCTTTAAAAAAACATTTTTTATAGGGACAGAAAACTATAGATAGGGAGAGTGTCAGTGTGTTTTACTGTGCTAAACCTTGTTTGTAGGGACAGGGAAGGACAGTGAGGGAAATTCTCATTGTGCTATACTGTGCTAAAGCATTCATCATCAACCATCTTTAAAAAAAAAAATTTATAGGGACAGAAAACTATAGGTAGGGAGAGTGTCAGTGTGTTTTACTGTGCTAAACCTTGTTTGTAGGGACAGGGAAGGACAGTGAGGGAAATTCTCATTGTGCTACACTGTGCTAAAGCATTCATCATCAACCATCTTTAAAAAAATTTTTTATAGGGACAGAAAACTATAGGTAGGGAGAGTGTCAGTGTGTTTTACTGTGCTAAACCTTGTTTGTAGGGACAGGGAAGGACAGTGAGGGAAATTCTCATTGTGCTATACTGTGCTAAAGCATTCATCATCAACCATCTTTAAAAAAAAAAATTTATAGGGACAGAAAACTATAGGTAGGGAGAGTGTCAGTGTGTTTTACTGTGCTAAACCTTGTTTGTAGGGACAGGGAAGGACAGTGAGGGAAATTCTCATTGTGCTATACTGTGCTAAAGCATTCATCATCAACCATCTTTAAAAAAACATTTTTTATAGGGACAGAAAACTATAGGTAGGGAGAGTGTCAGTGTGTTTTACTGTGCTAAACCTTGTTTGTAGGGACAGGGAAGGACAGTGAGGGAAATTCTCATTGTGCTATACTGTGCTAAAGCATTCATCATCAACCATCTTTAAAAAAATTTTTTTATAGGGACAGAAAACTATAGGTAGGGAGAGTGTCAGTGTGTTTTACTGTGCTAAACCTTGTTTGTAGGGACAGGGAAGGACAGTGAGGGAAATTCTCATTGTGCTATACTGTGCTAAAGCATTCATCATCAACCATCTTTAAAAAAATTTTTTTTTATAGGGACAGAAAACTATAGGTAGGGAGAGTGTCAGTGTGTTTTACTGTGCTAAACCTTGTTTGTAGGGACAGGGAAGGACAGTGAGGGAAATTCTCATTGTGCTATACTGTGCTAAAGCATTCATCATCAACCATCTTTAAAAAAAAAAAATTTATAGGGACAGAAAACTATAGGTAGGGAGAGTGTCAATGTGTTTTACTGTGCTAAACCTTGTTTGTAGGGACAGGGAAGGACAGTGAGGGAAATTCTCATTGTGCTATACTGTGCTAAAGCATTCATCATCAACCATCTTTAAAAAAAAAAATTTTTATAGGGACAGAAAACTATAGGTAGGGAGAGTGTCAGTGTGTTTTACTGTGCTAAACCTTGTTTGTAGGGACAGGGAAGGACAGTGAGGGAAATTCTCATTGTGCTATACTGTGCTAAAGCATTCATCATCAACCATCTTTAAAAAAACATTTTTTATAGGGACAGAAAACTATAGGTAGGGAGAGTGTCAGTGTGTTTTACTGTGCTAAACCTTGTTTGTAGGGACAGGGAAGGACAGTGAGGGAAATTCTCATTGTGCTATACTGTGCTAAAGCATTCATCATCAACCATCTTTAAAAAAAAAAATTTTTATAGGGACAGAAAACTATAGGTAGGGAGAGTGTCAGTGTGTTTTACTGTGCTAAACCTTGTTTGTAGGGACAGGGAAGGACAGTGAGGGAAATTCTCATTGTGCTATACTGTGCTAAAGCATTCATCATCAACCATCTTTAAAAAAACATTTTTTATAGGGACAGAAAACTATAGATAGGGAGAGTGTCAGTGTGTTTTACTGTGCTAAACCTTGTTTGTAGGGACAGGGAAGGACAGTGAGGGAAATTCTCATTGTGCTATACTGTGCTAAAGCATTCATCATCAACCATCTTTAAAAAAAAAAATTTATAGGGACAGAAAACTATAGGTAGGGAGAGTGTCAGTGTGTTTTACTGTGCAAAACCTTGTTTGTAGGGACAGGGAAGGACAGTGAGGGAAATTCTCATTGTGCTACACTGTGCTAAAGCATTCATCATCAACCATCTTTAAAAAAATTTTTTATAGGGACAGAAAACTATAGGTAGGGAGAGTGTCAGTGTGTTTTACTGTGCTAAACCTTGTTTGTAGGGACAGGGAAGGACAGTGAGGGAAATTCTCATTGTGCTATACTGTGCTAAAGCATTCATCATCAACCATCTTTAAAAAAAAATTTTTTATAGGGACAGAAAACTATAGGTAGTGTGAGGGGGTTAGCTCGGCAGCGGGTGTGTGTGACCCCCGGGATGGGCTCCCCACACAAAACAGGCCCAGCAAACGGAGGTTGTGGTTTTCAAAATCAAAAAAAGGTGCGGTTTATTTTCTATTTACAGTGACAAAACACAGCAAAGCAAAAGAAACATAACCAAAATAAATCCTGGTCAAGTTGACCTCTGACTAAACATACAGGTTTCCTAACTAACAACTGGGATCAGCCTAGTGCTGTCCTAGTCCCTGGTTTTAAATGTCCAAGCAAATAGCCACACAGGCTTTGTCTCACCGCACAGGGGTTCACTCTCCCTAGACAGTCCACACAGGTCTGGTTCCAGGCATGAGCTAACCCCTAATGAAGCTGGGAGTTCTTATAGAGGCCTAAATGAGCTGACAAACTTCAGCTGGTCTCATCAACTCCCTGTCTGCACGACGCCCAGCACTCTCCCTAGAGGTATGAGTCATCCATGAGCCCACTAGCCTTAGCTGGGCTTATACAACTCTCCACCTAGTTGTATAAGTCGGCGTAAAGCCTGAATCTGGGCGAAATATATCTACCCCCCTGGATGCAACCAGGTGACTTTACCTTCCTGCTGTCACATACCCCCCCCTCTTGTTTTAACCTCGGGGTTGGAACACCAGCAATCAGGCATTCATGTACTCGAGACAAAGCATCCACATTCCCCATTTGAACGCCAGGGCGATGCTTTACTGTGAAGTTGAATTCCTGGAGGGCCAGGAACCACCTATTCACTCTTCTATTTGTTTCCTTGTTTTGAGCCATCCACTTTAACGGAGCGTGATCCGTAACCATGTCAAAGTGCCTACCTAGCAGGTAGTACCGAAGGGAATCTAGAGCCCACTTCACCGCTAAACACTCCTTTTCAACGGTGGCGTAATTTACCTCATGGGACTTCAACTTCCTGCTGAGGTAAATGACTGGGTGCTCTTCCCCGTTCCAGACCTGGGACAATACTGCTCCTAACCCCACATCTGACGCATCACTTTGTACGACAAAGTCTTTAGAGAAGTCGGGTGAGTACAACACTGGCTGGCTACATAAGGCTTGTTTCAAGAATTGGAATGCTGCCTCAGCCTCGGGGGTCCATTTAATCATGACCGACCCTTTCCCCTTCGTCAGGTTGGTTAGGGGCACAGCCTTAGAAGCAAAGTGGGGAATGAATCGCCGATAATACCCAGCGATTCCCAGAAAGGCTCGTACCTGCTTCTTGCTGTTGGGACGTGGCCAACTCTGGATGGCCTCGACTTTGTTGAGTTGGGGTTTTATTACTCCCCTCCCAATGGTGTACCCAAGATATTTGGCCTCCTCCTGCCCAATGGTACACTTCTTGGGGTTAGCCGTAAACCCCGCTTCCCGAACAGAGTCCAGGACTGCTTGCACTTTTGGCAGATGTGAGGCCCAATCTGTGCTATGGACAATTACGTCATCCAGGTAAGCCGCAGCATACTTCCGATGGGGCCTCAGCATCTGGTCCATTTTCCGCTGGAATGTGGCCGGCGCATTCTGTAACCCGAACGGCATTCTTTTATATTGGAACGCCCCGTCTGGGGTTACAAATGCGGTTTTCTCTTTGGCCGACTTGGCCAGGGGGATTTGCCAATACCCTTTTGTGAGGTCAAGAGTCGTCATGTATCGGGCTGTTCCCAGCCGGTCGATCAACTCATCTATACGTGGCATGGGGTAGGTGTCAAATTTTGTAACTTTGTTCAACTGACGAAAATCGTTACAAAATCGCCAGCTCCCATCCGGTTTAGGCACCAACACGATGGGACTAGACCAATCACTTTGGGACTCCTCTATCACCCCTAAGTTCAGCATTTTCTGTACTTCCTCCCGTATTGCCTCCCGTCGAGCCTCTGGGATCCGATAGGGTTTTAACTTCACCCTTTCACCGGGCGGGGTAATGATGTCATGCTCTACCCCAGATGTTTGTCCCGGCAGCTCAGAGAATACCTCCTTGTTGCGAAGCACAAACTCCTTAACCTCCTGTTGTTGGGGTTGTGACAAGGTGGCTGCTATTCCAACCTCAGGAATCACGCAACCAGTTTGAGCTGGTGACCAAGTGTCTGCGACTAGGGACTCTCTATCCCTCCAGGCTTTCAACAGATTAACGTGATAGATCTGTTCGGGCTTTCGCCTTCCTGGTTGTCTGACCTTGTAATTCACTTCGCTCACTTTTTCCATTATCTCGTAGGGGCCTTGCCATTTGGCAAGGAATTTACTTTCAACCGTAGGGACAAGTACCAATATCCTATCCCCCGGGGAAAAGGTACGGGTCTTGGCTCCACGGTTGTACACTCTCTGCTGTGCCAACTGCGCTTGGGCCAAATGTTCCTTCACGATGGGCATTACCTGTGCAATTCGATCTTGCATCAGGGCGACATGCTCAATCACACTCCTGTGGGGAGAACTCTCACTTTCCCAAGTTTCCTTGGCAATATCCAACAGCCCTCTTGGGTGTCTCCCATACAGTAACTCAAAGGGGGAGAATCCCGTAGAGGATTGGGGCACCTCCCTAATAGCAAACATCAAATAAGGAAGTAAACAGTCCCAATCCTTTCCATCTCTATCCACCACTTTCTTCAACATTTGTTTTAGGGTTTTGTTGAATCTTTCAACCAGCCCATCGGTTTGGGGGTGATACACAGACGTACGCAATTGCGTCACTTTGAACAATTTACACAGCTCTTTCATAACCCGGGACATAAAGGGTGTACCTTGGTCCGTAAGCAGTTCTTTACAAATACCCACCCGGCTAAAAACAAGAGATAGCTCTTTGGCTATGGTTTTGGCCGAGGTATTTCGGAGAGGGATCGCTTCTGGATAACGGGTGGCATAGTCCATTATAACTAATATGTACTGGTGCCCCCTAGCGGACTTGATTATAGGACCTACCAAATCCATGGCGATCCTCTCAAACGGGACCTCAATGATGGGTAGAGGGACCAGCGGGCTACGGAAATGTGGCATCGGGGCCAACCTCTGACACACAGGGCAGGAGGAACAATAATTTTCTACGTCCTTCATCACCCCCGGCCAATAGAATCTCTGTAATACCCTCTCTCGGGTTTTCTCTGTCCCCAGATGACCTCCAAGAATGTGCCCATGGGCCAACTCCAACACCAACTTCCTGTAAGGTTTGGGCACCACAAGCTGCTCAACGGTTTCTTCTGCCCTTTTTGCCACCCGATACAGTAGGTCCTTCTCTACGCTGAAGTATGGGTAAGTGCAGGTATTATCTGGGTTCACTAACTCGCCATCTATTTTCACTACGTTTTCCCGTGCCTTTATTAGGGCGGGGTCTTTCAACTGTTCTGTGGCAAAGTTTTCCCTGTGAACCTCAAGATCAGAAAACTCCACAGACGGTAGGTTTTCGTCTGAGGAGGTGGGCTCCTCTCCAGTTTCTTGAGTCTCCCCTGCCAATGCTGATAAGGGAAATTCCGGAGAGTCCTCACCACTCTCAGGGGAGTTCTGGCTATCACATTCCTGGTACATAGGGGCACCAGTGAGGGGCTCAGGATCATCCCACAGTTCCCAGAACTTCGGAAAATCCCTTCCCACAATGGCGTCATGCGGTAACTGAGATACTAAGCCCACTGGATGAGAGAGGGTACCTTTGGGGGTCTCGAAACACACTGTAGTCACTGGATACTCTCGGGTGTCCCCATGCACACAAATAACAGCTACCTTGCTATTCCCAGAGACCTCTGTTTTAACTAACTCAGCCTTTATCAGGGTCACAAGGCTACCTGAATCCAGCAATACCACAACATTTCTACCATTAACACACATTTTGCATAAATGTTTCTCAGTTCCTCGAATGGCAGTGCATGCGACTGTCGCACACAGCGACTGACGTCTGCCCGTCAGAAAGTCACACTGCATGGGTTCCTCCACAACCAGGCAATTGGCTGCAATATGTCCCGCTTGCCGGCAGCGGTAGCAAACGATCCTTCTTGCGGCCTCTTGAGCCGCTGATTTCCCAGGCTGTTCTCGCCAAACTTGGGGTAGAGCTCCCACCCTCTCACTCTCTCCACCCTCACCCCTTGGAATCCTCTTATCCGCCCCTGGGGATGGTCTGGTCTTAGGGTGGAAAGTCCGAGTGTCTCTGGAAGAGGCCGTCAGGTTCTCTGTAGCCAAGTATTTCTCCACACGATCCACAAGACCATCGGCCGTCTCTGGGTCTCCATGGCTTACCCACTTTTGGATGGCAGTAGGAAGAGCTCTCAAAAACCGATCCATTACAACACGTTCCACAATCTTTGGTGCGGACAAAGTCTCTGGCTGTAGCCACTTTCTGCTCAGGTGAATGAGATCATACATTTGAGACCTGGGGGGTTTTCCAAGCTGGAAAGTCCAGTTATGCACACGCTGAGCCCGGACAGCCTGGGTGACACCCAGCCTTGCCAATATTTCAGCTTTTAGCATCACATAGTCTTTTGCTTGGTTAGGCTCTAGGTCATAGTAAGCTTTCTGTGATTCACCAGTTAACAGAGGAGCCACCAGTCCAGCCCACTGCTCCTCAGGCCACTTTTCTCTTCCAGCGGTCCTTTCAAATGTGGTCAAAAATACCTCTGGATCATCCTCTCCAGTCATTTTTGTCAATAAACGACTCACCCCAAAGGACGCGGTATTAGTGGGACGGCTTTCCTCACTGGTCTGCGGACGTTGCTGCATTACTGCTTCCATCTGTTGTTGTAGTCTCTGCTCTTGCTTCTGCAACAGGTCTATGAAGCGGGCCTCAGATTGCTGCTGGGCTCGTTGCTGAGCCTCCAGACTCTGTTGCAAAGTTGCGTTTGTCTGCTGCTGGGCTGCAAGGCTCCTTTGCAAACCTGCATTTGTCTGCTGTTGATTGGCATTTGCTAGAGCCAGCTGCTTCAGTATCTCCTCCATGCTGGCTTAAAAAAAAACTGCCCGCATTCTCCACCAACTGTGAGGGGGTTAGCTCGGCAGCGGGTGTGTGTGACCCCCGGGATGGGCTCCCCACACAAAACAGGCCCAGCAAACGGAGGTTGTGGTTTTCAAAATCAAAAAAAGGTGCGGTTTATTTTCTATTTACAGTGACAAAACACAGCAAAGCAAAAGAAACATAACCAAAATAAATCCTGGTCAAGTTGACCTCTGACTAAACATACAGGTTTCCTAACTAACAACTGGGATCAGCCTAGTGCTGTCCTAGTCCCTGGTTTTAAATGTCCAAGCAAATAGCCACACAGGCTTTGTCTCACCGCACAGGGGTTCACTCTCCCTAGACAGTCCACACAGGTCTGGTTCCAGGCATGAGCTAACCCCTAATGAAGCTGGGAGTTCTTATAGAGGCCTAAATGAGCTGACAAACTTCAGCTGGTCTCATCAACTCCCTGTCTGCACGACGCCCAGCACTCTCCCTAGAGGTATGAGTCATCCATGAGCCCACTAGCCTTAGCTGGGCTTATACAACTCTCCACCTAGTTGTATAAGTCGGCGTAAAGCCTGAATCTGGGCGAAATATATCTACCCCCCTGGATGCAACCAGGTGACTTTACCTTCCTGCTGTCACAGTAGGGAGAGTGTCAGTGTGTTTTACTGTGCTAAACCTTGTTTGTAGGGACAGGGAAGGACAGTGAGGGAAATTCTCATTGTGCTATACTGTGCTAAAGCATTCATCATCAACCATCTTTAAAAAAAAAAAATTATAGGGACAGAAAACTATAGGTAGGGAGAGTGTCAGTGTGTTTTACTGTGCTAAACCTTGTTTGTAGGGACAGGGAAGGACAGTGAGGGAAATTCTCATTGTGCTATACTGTGCTAAAGCATTCATCATCAACCATCTCTAAAAAAAATTTTTTATAGGGACAGAAAACTATAGGTAGGGAGAGAGTCAGTGTGTTTTACTGTGCTAAACCTTGTTTGTAGGGACAGGGAAGGACAGTGAGGGAAATTCTCATTGTGCTATACTGTGCTAAAGCATTCATCATCAACCATCTTTAAAAAAACATTTTTTATAGGGACAGAAAACTATAGGTAGGGAGAGTGTCAGTGTGTTTTACTGTGCTAAACCTTGTTTGTAGGGACAGGGAAGGACAGTGAGGGAAATTCTCATTGTGCTATACTGTGCTAAAGCATTCATCATCAACCATCTTTAAAAAAAAATTTTATAGGGACAGAAAACTATAGGTAGGGAGAGTGTCAGTGTGTTTTACTGTGCTAAACCTTGTTTGTAGGGACAGGGAAGGACAGTGAGGGAAATTCTCATTGTGCTATACTGTGCTAAAGCATTCATCATCAACCATCTTTAAAAAAACATTTTTTAAAGGGATAGAAAACTATAGGTAGGGAGAGTGTCAGTGTGTTTTACTGTGCTAAACCTTGTTTGTAGGGACAGGGAAGGACAGTGAGGGAAATTCTCATTGTGCTATACTGTGCTAAAGCATTCATCATCAACCATCTTTAAAAAAAAAAAATTATAGGGACAGAAAACTATAGGTAGGGAGAGTGTCAGTGTGTTTTACTGTGCTAAACCTTGTTTGTAGGGACAGGGAAGGACAGTGAGGGAAATTCTCATTGTGCTATACTGTGCTAAAGCATTCATCATCAACCATCTTTAAAAAAACATTTTTTTATAGGGACAGAAAACTATAGGTAGGGAGAGTGTCAGTGTGTTTTACTGTGCTAAACCTTGTTTGTAGGGACAGGGAAGGACAGTGAGGGAAATTCTCATTGTGCTATACTGTGCTAAAGCATTCCTCATCAACCATCTTTGAAATCCTTGTTTTTTGGACAGTCAGGGAAATTGTCATTGTGCTATTCTGTGCGAAAGCAATCATCCTCAACCATATTTAGAAATCCTTAAGTAAAGGGACAGAGAAGGACACCTGAAGGTAGCCCTTATTGCTTTTTTCCCATCTCCCTGCAGGCCATCCATTAGAATGTCTGGAAGGCAAACAAGGAGAGGCAGACAGTCAGGAGGCAATAAAAGAGGGCAAGCAGGCTCTGTGTCTGGGGGCAACAGTGCTGGTCGTGGACGCGGTGCATTGTCATCAGCACATGGCCATGGGACACGCTTGTCCTTCTTTTCGGCAGCTGGACATGTTGAGCCACATCATGCCGAAGACTTAGTAGAGTGGATGACCAAGCCCTCCTCCTCCTCCTCATACTCTCTCACCCAGGCTCAGGGTACTGGCAAAGCAGCTGCCAAAGCGTCCTCTTCCCTGGTATCAATGTCAGACTCATCATCAGTCACTCCTTCCCTAGACCCACCATGTCCTCCTCCTGAGGAGTCCCCCGAACTGTTTGAGCACAGTGTTGGGTACATGCTCCAGGAGGATGCCCAGCGTTTCGAAGGGTCTGATGATGAAACCCAGCTAGAGGAAGGCAGTAGCGTGAGAGCAGACAGAGGGGATGCTCAAGAAGGACACCAATCTGGCAGTCATGTTCCAGCAGCTGCAGCATACTGCCAGATTGGCTCCAGTGATGAGGAGGGAGGGGATGATGAGGTCACTGACTCCACGTGGGTGCCTAATAGG
Organism: Rana muscosa; assembly: GCA_029206835.1. Lineage (NCBI taxonomy): Eukaryota > Metazoa > Chordata > Amphibia > Anura > Ranidae > Rana > Rana muscosa. Next base: position 38,748,031 of record CM055119.1, read on the forward strand.
AGAGAGGAGGAGGAGGAGGATGAGGAGGAGGCACATCTCCAACGAGGCAGGATGCCCTTTGGTGGCCAGCGTAAGGGCAGTACACCGACGGAATCACACCGCAGAGCTCCGCCTGTGCAGGGCGCTGCCTCTGCCCGTCATTCAAAAAGTTCTTTGGTGTGGGCCTTTTTTGAGGCTAGTGCATCAGATCGCACAGCTGCTGTTTGCAACATATGTCTAAAGCGTATATCGCGTGGCCAAAACATCAGCCGCTTGGGTACCACATGCCTGACCAGACATATGTTGACCTGCCATGCAGCTCGTTGGCAAGCCTACCTCAAAGACCCACACCAAAGAACAAAGCGGACCTCTCCTTGCACCGCATCAGCTGGGATCTCCAACCCCACTATAACTTCAGTCCTCTCTGAAACATGCACTGAGAGGAATGAAGGTGTAGAATTAGGTGTGTCACAGCCAAGTACTTGCGGCCACTCTGCTAGCAGTACACCGACGTCCGATTCTAGCGGGCAAATTTCCCTGCCCCAGCTGCTGGACCGTCGAAAGAAGTTCACTCCCAGCCATCCACATGCCCAGCGGTTGAATGCTAGCTTGGCTAAATTGCTAGCGCTTCAACTGCTGCCTTTTCAGTTGGTAGACTCGGCCCCCTTCCGTGAGTTTGTGCAATGTGCGGTTCCTCAGTGGCAGGTTCCCAAACGCCACTTTTTCTCACGGAAGGCTATTCCGGCTCTCTACCGGCATGTGGAAGGCAATGTCTTGGCCTCGCTGGACAGGGCGGTCAGCGGTAAGGTGCATATTACCGCTGACTCATGGTCCAGCAGGCATGGACAGGGACGTTACCTTTCTTTCACGGCCCATTGGGTCACTCTTTTGGCAGCTGGGAAGGATGCAGGACAAGGTGCAGTAGTGTTGGAGGTTGTTCCACCGCCACGCCTCCAAAATGCTACTACTGGTTGTGACACACCTCTCTCCTCCACCCCCTCCTCTTCTTCTTCCTCCATGGCCTCTTCCTGTGCTTTGTCCTCTGAACCAGCGGTGCTCCGTAGCCGTTCAAGGGGCTACGCAAGTACGCAGGCAAAAAGATGCCATGCCGTGCTTGCGCTGGTGTGTTTGGGGGACAGAAGCCACACTGGGGCAGAGGTCCTGTCTGCTCTGCAGGGCCAGGCCGAGAGGTGGTTGACGCCACGCCAGCTTAAGCCAGGAATGGTGGTTTGCGACAATGGCACCAACCTCCTCCCTGCCCTCCGACAGGGACAACTGACCCATGTGCCCTGTGTGGCTCACGTCCTTAACCTGGTGCTGCAGCGGTTCTTGGGCAGGTACCCGGGCTTACAGGATGTCCTGAGGCAGGCCAGGAAAGTCTGTGTGCATTTCCGCAGATCTTATAATGCCAGTGCTCGCCTGGCTGAGCTGCAAAAGGAGTTGAACCTGCCCAAGAACCGCCTTATATGTGACATGCCCACCAGGTGGAACTCAACGTTGGCCATGCTGCAGCGGCTGCACACGCAGCAGAGGGCCATCAATGAGTACCTGTGTGACTACGGCACCAGGACAGGGTCAGGGGAGCTTGTTTTTTTTTCTCCACGCCAGTGGGGCATGATCAGGGATGCATGCACTGTCCTGGCACCATTTGAGGAGACCACGAGGATGGTGAGCAGTGACAGTGCATGCATCAGTGACACTGTACCTCTTGTCCACCTGTTGGAGCACACGCTGCGTGGAATAATGGACAGGGCACTTGAGGCAGAACAGAGGCAGGAAGAGGAGGACTTCCTTGCCTCTCAAGGCCCCCTTTACCCAGACAGTGTTCCTTCTGTCCCACCCATCGCACAGGAAGAGGAGGAGGAGGAGGAGGAGGAGGATTGTGTCAGCATGGAGGTGGAGGCTGGCACTCAGCATCATCAGCAGCAGTCTTTTAGGGATGATTTACAGTCCCAAGAAACCAGTGGACTTGTACGTGGTGTGACAGCAGGAAGGTAAAGTCACCTGGTTGCATCCAGGGGGGTAGATATATTTCTCCCAGATTCAGGCTTTATGCCGACTTATACAACTAGGGAGAGAGTTGATGAAGCCCAGCTGAGGCTAGTGGGCTCATGGATGATTCATACCTCTAGGGAGAGTGCTGGGCGTCGTGCAGGCAGGGAGTTGATGAGACCAGCTGAAGCTTGTCAGCTCGTTTAAGGCCTCTATAAAAACTCCCAGCTTCATTAGGTGTTTGCTCATGCCTGGAACCAGACCTGTGTGGACTGTCTAGGGAGAGTGAACCCCTGTGCGGTGAGACAAAGCCTGTGTGGCTATTTGTTTGGACATTTACTAAACCAGGGACTTAGGGACTAGGACAGCACCAGGCTGATCCCAGTTGTTAGTTAGGAAACCTGCATGTTTAGTCAGAGGTCAAGCTGACCAGGGTTTATTTTGTTTATGTTTCTTTTTGCTTTGCTGTGTTTTTGTCACTGTAAATAGAGAAATAAACCGCACCTTTTTTTTATTGAAAACCACAACCTCCGTCTGCTGGGCCCGTTTTTGTGTGGGGAGCCCATCCAGGGGGTCACACACACCCGCTGCCGAGCTAACCCCCTCACAGTTGGTGGAGAATGCGGGCAGTTTTTTTTAAGCCAGCATGGAGGAGATACTGAAACAGCTGGCTCTAGCAAATGCCAATCAACAGCAGACAAATGCAGGTTTGCAAAGGAGCCTTGCAGCCCAGCAACAAGCCCAGCAGCAATCTGAGGCCCGCTTCATAGACCTGTTGCAGAAGCAAGAGCAGAGACTACAACAACAGATGGAAGCAGTAATGCAGCAACGTCCGCAGGCCAGTGAGGAAAGCCGTCCCACTAATACCGCGTCCTTTGGGGTGAGTCGTTTATTGACAAAAATGACTGGAGAGGATGATCCAGAGGTATTTTTGACCACATTTGAAAGGACTGCTGAAAGAGAAAAGTGGCCTGAGGAGCAGTGGGCTGGACTGGTGGCTCCTCTGTTAACTGGTGAATCGCAGAAAGCTTACTATGACCTAGAGCCTGACCAAGCAAAAGACTATGTGATGCTAAAAGCTGAAATATTGGCAAGGCTGGGTGTCACCCTGGCTGTCCGGGCTCAGCGTGTGCATAACTGGACTTTCAAGCTTGGAAAACCCCCCCAGGTCTCAAATGTATGATCTCATTCACCTGAGCAGGAAGTGGCTACAGCCAGAGACTTTGTCCGCACCGGAGATTGTGGAACGTGTTGTGATGGATCGTTTCTTGAGAGCTCTTCCTACCGCCATTCAAAAGTGGGTAAGCCATGGAGACCCAGAAACGGACGGTAAACTTGTGGATCGTGTAGAGAGATACTTGGCTGCAGAGAACCTGACGGCCTCTTCCAGAGACTCTCGGACTTTCCACCCTAAGACCAGACCATCCCCAGGGGCGGATAAGATGATTCCAAGGGGTGAGGGTGGAGAGAGTGAGAGGGTGGGAGCTCGGCCCAGGGTTTGGCGAGAACAGCCTGGGAAGTCGGGGGCTCAAGAGGCAGCCAAAAGGATTGTTTGCTACCGCTGCCGGCAAGCGGGACATATTGCAGCAAATTGCCCGGTTGTGGAGGAACCCATGCAATGTGACTTTCTGACGGACAGACGTCAGTCGCTGTGTGCGACAGTCGCATGCACTGCCATTCGGGGAACTGAGAAACATTTATGCAAAATGTGTATTAATGGTAGAAATGTTGTGGTATTACTGGATTCAGGTAGCCTTGTGACCCTGATAAAGGCTGAATTAGTTAAAACAGAGGTCTCTGGGAATAGCAAGGTAGCTGTTATTTGTGTGCATGGGGACACCCGAGAGTATCCAGTGACTACAGTGTGTTTCAAGACCCCCAAAGGTACCCTCTCTCATTCAGTGGGGTTAGTATCTCAATTACCGCATGATGCCATTGTGGGAAGGGATTTTCCGAAGTTCTGGGAACTGTGGGATGATCCTGAGCCCCCCACCGGTGCCCCTATGTACCAGGAAGGTGATAGCCAGAACTCCTCTGAGAGTGGTGAGGACTCTCCAGAATTTCCCTTGTCAGTATTGGCAGGCGAGACTCAAGAAACTGGAGAGGAGCCCACCTCCTCAGACGAAAACCTACCGTCTGTGGAGTTTTCTGATCTTGAGGTTCACAGGGAAAATTTTGCCACAGAACAGTTAAAAGACCCCGCCCTAATAAAGGCACGGGAAAACGTAGTGGAAATAGATGGCGAGTTAGTGAACCCAGATAATACCTGCACTTACCCATACTTCAGCGTAGAGAAGGACCTACTGTATCGGGTGGCAAAAAGGGCAGAAGGAACCGTTGAGCAGCTGGTGTTGCCCAAACCTTACAGGAAGTTGGTGTTGGAGTTGGCCCATGGGCACATTCTTGGAGGTCATCTGGGGACAGAGAAAACCCGAGAGAGGGTATTACAGAGATTCTATTGGCCTGGGGTGATGAAGGACATAGAAAATTATTGTTCCTCCTGCCCTGTGTGTCAGAGGTCGGCCCCGATGCCACATTTCCGTAGCCCGCTGGTCCCTCTACCCATCATTGAGGTCCCGTTTGAGAGGATCGCAATGGATTTGGTAGGTCCTATAATCAAGTCCGCTAGGGGGCACCAGTACATATTAGTTATAATGGACTATGCCAACCGTTATCCAGAAGCGATCCCTCTCCGAAATACCTCGGCCAAAACCATAGCCAAAGAGCTATCTCTTGTTTTTAGCCGGGTGGGTATTTGTAAAGAACTGCTTACGGACCAAGGTACACCCTTTATGTCCCGGGTTATGAAAGAGCTGTGTAAGTTGTTCAAAGTGACGCAATTGCGTACGTCTGTGTATCACCCCCAAACCGATGGGCTGGTTGAAAGATTCAACAAAACCCTAAAACAAATGTTGAAGAAAGTGGTGGATAGAGATGGAAAGGATTGGGACTGTCTACTTCCTTATTTGATGTTTGCTATTAGGGAGGTGCCCCAATCCTCTACGGGATTCTCCCCCTTTGAGTTACTGTATGGGAGACACCCAAGAGGGCTGTTGGATATTGCCAAGGAAACTTGGGAAAGTGAGAGTTCTCCCCACAGGAGTGTGATTGAGCATGTCGCCCTGATGCAAGATCGAATTGCACAGGTAATGCCCATCGTGAAGGAACATTTGGCCCAAGCGCAGTTGGCACAGCAGAGAGTGTACAACCGTGGAGCCAAGACCCGTACCTTTTCCCCGGGGGATAGGATATTGGTACTTGTCCCTACGGTTGAAAGTAAATTCCTTGCCAAATGGCAAGGCCCCTACGAGATAATGGAAAAAGTGAGCGAAGTGAATTACAAGGTCAGACAACCAGGAAGGCGAAAGCCCGAACAGATCTATCATGTTAATCTGTTGAAAGCCTGGAGGGATAGAGAGTCCCTAGTCGCAGAAACTTGGTCACCAGCTCAAACTGGTTGCATGATTCCGGAGGTTGGAATAGCAGCCACCTTGTCACAACCCCAACAACAGGAGGTTAAGGAGTTTGTGCTTCGCAACAAGGAGGTGTTCTCTGAGCTGCCGGGACAAACATCTGGGGTAGAGCATGATATTATTACCCCGCCCGGTGAAAGGGTGAAGTTAAAACCCTATCGGATCCCAGAGGCCCAACGGGAGGCAATACGGGAGGAAGTACAGAAAATGCTGAACTTAGGGGTGATAGAGGAGTCCCAAAGTGATTGGTCTAGTCCCATTGTGTTGGTGCCTAAACCGGATGGGAGCTGGCGATTTTGTAACGATTTTCGTCAGTTGAACAAAGTTACAAAATTTGACACCTACCCCATGCCACGTATAGATGAGTTGATCGACCGGCTGGGAACAGCCCGATACATGACGACTCTTGACCTCACGAAAGGGTATTGGCAAATTCCCCTGGCCAAGTCGGCCAAAGAGAAAACCGCATTTGTAACCCCAGACGGGGCGTTCCAATATAAGAGAATGCCGTTCGGGTTACAGAATGCGCCGGCCACATTCCAGCGGAAAATGGACCAGATACTGAGGCCCCATCGGAAGTATGCTGCGGCTTACCTGGATGACGTAATTGTCCATAGCACAGATTGGGCCTCACATCTGCCAAAAGTGCAAGCAGTCCTAGACTCTATCCGGGAAGCGGGGTTTACGGCTAACCCCAAGAAGTGTACCATTGGGCAGGAGGAGGCCAAATATCTTGGGTACACCATTGGCAGGGGAGTAATAAAACCCCAACTCAACAAAGTCGAGGCCATCCAGAGTTGGCCACGTCCCAACAGCAAGAAGCAGGTACGAGCCTTTCTGGGAATCGCGGGTTATTATCGGCGCTTCATTCCCCACTTTGCTTCTAAGGCTGTGCCCCTAACCAACCTGACGAAAGGGAAAGGGTCGGTCATGATTAAATGGACCCCCGAGGCTGAGGCAGCATTCCAATTCTTGAAACAAGCCTTATGTAGCCAGCCAGTGTTGTACTCACCCGACTTCTCTAAAGACTTTGTCGTACAAAGTGATGCGTCAGATGTGGGGTTAGGAGCAGTATTGTCCCAGGTCTGGAACGGGAAGAGCACCCAGTCATTTACCTCAGCAGGAAGTTGAAGTCCCATGAGGTAAATTACGCCACGGTTGAAAAGGAGTGTTTAGCGGTGAAGTGGGCTCTAGATTCCCTTCGGTACTATCTGCTAGGTAGGCACTTTGACATGGTTACGGATCACGCTCCGTTAAAGTGGATGGCTCAAAACAAGGAGACAAATAGAAGAGTGAATAGGTGGTTCCTGGCCCTACAGGAATTCAACTTCACAGTAAAGCATCGCCCTGGCGTTCAAATGGGGAATGTGGATGCTTTGTCTCGAGTACATGAATGCCTGATTGCTGGTGTTCCAACCCCAAGGTTAAAACAAGAGGGGGGGTATGTGACAGCAGGAAGGTAAAGTCACCTGGTTGCATCCAGGGGGGTAGATATATTTCTCCCAGATTCAGGCTTTATGCCGACTTATACAACTAGGGAGAGAGTTGATGAAGCCCAGCTGAGGCTAGTGGGCTCATGGATGATTCATACCTCTAGGGAGAGTGCTGGGCGTCGTGCAGGCAGGGAGTTGATGAGACCAGCTGAAGCTTGTCAGCTCGTTTAAGGCCTCTATAAAAACTCCCAGCTTCATTAGGTGTTTGCTCATGCCTGGAACCAGACCTGTGTGGACTGTCTAGGGAGAGTGAACCCCTGTGCGGTGAGACAAAGCCTGTGTGGCTATTTGTTTGGACATTTACTAAACCAGGGACTTAGGGACTAGGACAGCACCAGGCTGATCCCAGTTGTTAGTTAGGAAACCTGCATGTTTAGTCAGAGGTCAAGCTGACCAGGGTTTATTTTGTTTATGTTTCTTTTTGCTTTGCTGTGTTTTTGTCACTGTAAATAGAGAAATAAACCGCACCTTTTTTTTCTTGAAAACCACAACCTCCGTCTGCTGGGCCTGTTTTTGTGTGGGGAGCCCATCCAGGGGGTCACACACACCCGCTGCCGAGCTAACCCCCTCACAGTGGCTGGGAGGAGGTGGCTGCGGATCATGTCGTCCTTAGTGACCCAGAGGACTCCAGACCGAATGCCTCAGCTAACCTACGCTGCATGGCCTCCCTGATCCTGCAAAGTCTGCGGAAGGATCCTCATATTCTTCGGATCAAGGAGAGGGACCATTACTGGCTGGCCACTCTCCTTGATCCACGGTACAAGGGTAAGGTTGCGGACCTTATGTTACCGTCGCAGAGGGAGCAGAGGATGAGACAACTCCGGGAGGCCTTGCAGAAAGGTCTGTGCAACGCGTTCCCAGAGACTGGGAGGTTACAAACTCCTGGTCCTGGACAACGAGTTGCTGAGGCTTCGGCCAGTCAAAGAAGGAGCGGTGGGGAAGGTGGCCGTCTGACCGATGCGTTCTGACAATTCTTTAGTCCGCAGCCCCAAAGTATGATCGGTTCCAGCAACCATCGCCAGCATCTGATAAACATGGTGCAGGAATATCTAGGGGCAAGGTCAGACTTGGACACCTTCCCCACCGAAAATCCTCTGGCTTACTGGGTCTTGAGGATGGATCACTGGCCAGAGCTTGCACAGTATGCAATTGAGCTACTGGCCTGTCCTGCATCCAGCGTTCTTTCGGAACGCACATTCAGTGCTGCTGGAGGATTTGTCACGGATCACAGGGTGCGCCTGTCCACCGACTCGGTTGATCGACTGACTTTCATCAAGATGAACCAGTCTTGGATCACCACCAGCTACCACACACCTGATGCTGATATAACAGACTAATTGATTTTAACATGTCACATCCCTTCAAGACTGATGCTGATGCTGAGTGCCTGTGCTGTTATGTTGACTGGCTATCCTCCTCCTCCGAGTCCTCAATGATACGATTGATGATGATAGCTTGGAAGATCATTTTTGTTTATGGGTGCCGCCACCAGTGCCTAACGCCCAATTTTTCAGCCCCTGTTTAACAGGGGCGTGTAATTACAATTTTTGAAGCAATACTTTGCAACAGGGCTCATTGCTGTGCTCCAAGTACAGTATCTGTGAGGGGTTGCAGTGTTGTGCCACCAGTGCCTAAGGCACAATTTTTCAGCCCCTGTTTAACAGGGGCGTGTAATTACAGTTTTTGAAGCAATACTTTGCAACAGGGCTCATTGCTGTGCTCCAAGTACAGTATCTGTGAGGGGTTGCAGTGTTGTGCCACCAGTGCCTAAGGCCCAATTTTTCAGCCCCTGTTCAACAGGGGCATGTAATTACAATTCTTGATCTAATAATTCACAGCAGGGCCCATTGCTGCACCCACCAAGAGTAACTCTGAGGGCTTACAGTGTTGTGGCAACGCCACCACCACCACCACCACGAAAGGCCCAATTTTTCAGCCCCTGTTCAAAAGGGGCATGTAATTACAATTCTTGATCTAATAATTCACAGCAGGGCCCATTCCTGCACCCACCAAGAGTAACTCTGAGGGCTTACAGTGTTGTGGCAACACCACCACCACCACCACCACCACGAAAGGCCCAATTTTTCAGCCCCTGTTCAACAGGGGCATGCAATTACAATTCTTGATCTAATAATTCACAGCAGGGCCCATTGCTGCACCCACCAAGAGTAACTGTCAGGGCTTACAGTGTTGTGGCACCAGCACCACCATCAAAGGCCCAATTTTTACTACCACTGTTCAACAATTATATGTAATTACAATTCCTGATATAATAGTTGACAGCAGGGCGTTCCAGCACCAACCAAGAGTAACTGTGAGTGCTTACAGTGTTGTGCCAACACCAACAACTAAGGGGCCTATTTCTGCAGAGTATATACGGCAGGTCCCTACTTTCAAACATCCAACTTACAAACGACTCCTACTTGCAAACGCAAGAAGACAACAGGAAGTGAGAGGAAATCTACCCCTAGGAAGGAAAATTCTCTCCTGTAAGAATTAATATGGGAGAAAGGTGTCTCCTCTGTACTGATGCTTTATCACCAATCCTTGTTTCAAGAAAAACACCACATTTCAAAAACAGTTGTCATTGGGACGGAAAGTGAGGTGAAATGTTCTGAACAGGGGCACAGACAGCAAAACAAATGTTACAGGGGTGATAACCCTTACCTATGTTTTCCAAAAAGTTTAAAAATAGATTTTTGGGCTGGAGCTACACTTAAACAATGTACCTGTTCAAAATTACAAACAGATTCTACATAAGAACAAACCTACAGTCCCTGTCTTGTATGCACCGCCTGTATACGGCTGTTCAGAGTATATAGGGCCTTTTTTATTTTATGTGCGGGGTTCCCCTTAATATCCATACAAGACCCAAAGGGGCTGGTAATGGGCTGGGGTAGGGGGGGGGGTCATGGGGTAGCTATGCCATTTTTCTTAAAGATTTTCATCCATATTACCGGGACCAGACATTACATTAAAGCCGCAAGCAGTTTTAAATGGCTTTTTTTTCCTTTAGAAGTGTCATTTTGTGCAGGGACAGTTCTAAACATGGGAAACACGTGGCACTTCACAGGCATACTTTAGACACCCCCCAGGTACGATATTTAAAGGAATATTTGACTTTTTTTTTTTCACTTTATGCATCATTAAAATGACTGCTCCCGAAAAACGACCGTTTTTAAAACTTCTTTTTGCATTGATACATGTCCCCTGGTGCAGAACCCGGGTTCCCAAACCCTTTTTAGGACAATAACATGCATGATAGTCGTTATAATTAGCACTTTAGAATTCGAACGTTCGCATCCATTGTATTTAATAGGGTTCTAATGTTCGTACGAACTTTCGGTCCGTTTGCGGGTTCTGGTGCGAACCGAACCCGGGGGTGTTCGGCTCATCACTAGATGGCACTAAGCAATTTAAAATTAATAGTTTTATCAATTGTTCTACCACACGTGTAATATACATGTTGACTTGCCCATGTGGCTTGATATATGTGGGACTGAGCGAAAACATTCAAAGTATTGTCAAAAAGGACGATGACCGTCCGCCATCTCTGCATTTCCCTAAATACCATGGTGGCATCCCAGATGGCCTCACCTGTAGAGGAATCTACAGACTCAATTTACCCCCGAGAAGAGGGTATTTTGACAGAATTTTATATCGTAAAGAAAAAATGTAGATATATAATTTAAGAAGTATGCAGCCACGCGGACTTAATAATGAGTGTAACCTCTCAGTGTTTCTTGAGCAATAGATGTGAATTTATGTCCTTGGCTATGCTGTGACCACCCCGTCCACCCGTTTGTCACCCTACTAATAATGTACAATTAACATAAGGAGTATTACTCACAAAAAGTAACTATATCGCGATGCCAACGTGCATTTATGACAACAGGTGTGAATCCATCCGGGGACACCGTCGCATTGACACCCGAAATTAGGGAGGCGATAGAGGTCCTCACTGGGCTTGGCTAATGACAGGGTTTACTATGTATGTCTCAAGGGTAGGTTTAGTATGTACACTCCAGTCTAAATGTAGTGATCTATACTTGCATGGATACATTTTGATGCCGTTTGAGAGATATAGTATCCAATAAATTTATCTCCTGTACCTATTTGGGTCCTTTCAGAAATTCCCTTTATATTCTATTTATCATTTTTTTTATCAAGCCTCCTCTTAAAAGTATCCCTATGCGTTGGTCCCAGGAAATTCCATGATTGGGTCCAGCAGAGAAAGGGTGTCGGGAGGAGACTTTGAATGGGAATTTGGTATTGTGCTGTGATGTGCAAACTTCCTCTTGTCTAGTCTGTCTGTATTATATGTTGAATGTCAGTGCGCTTGATGTGTTTGTTTCCAGGGTACCCCAGATGGTGGTAATTGTTGTTGATTATCTGAGGGTACTTAAGGATAGGTATCAAGCATCTGCGCATGCTCTGATGAAGATTGGAAATAATCAAAACGCGTAAGCATCACGCATACCAGCGGTGAGAACCAGGATCGGCCATCTATCCAGCCAACAATTGGACTTTATCCAATAACCCAAAAATTGTTCCTACCCCCCTACCGCCTAGTCTCCGGCTAGCGCCGTGAGGATACCACGCTGCAAGCTATACACTGCACTGGCCGTCCCTCACTACAAAGAATGGTTTAACACCCGGAACTCTGACTGCCTGACCATGTTTGACCCGGACACGTACTGACTTCTACACGCTGCGCCTCCACCAGAGAAACTACCTGGAACTTGCCAGCGTCTGAATGAGTGTCGGATCTGAAATACAGGTACAAAGGAATGAAGGGAGAGTGACCGACAGGACTACCTATGGTGAGCTGTATTTTCCCCGATTTACCATGTTGGGATGTATACATATGTGACACCGTAGGGCAGTGGCGGCCCGTCCATAGGGGGCGCCCGGGCGCCGCCCCCCCCCCCCCCCTCCTCCTGTGGTCACCAAAAAAAAAAAAAAAACGGGCCCTTTAAGAGTTTTTTTTTTTTTAATGTCTTTTTTTTACACATGGCGGCGCGACCATAGAGGGCACAGAAGCGCCGCTACCGCTCGCTTCTGCGCCCGGCCGTCACTCACCACAACAATACATAGGTTCATGCATTGCATGAACCTATGTATTGCTGCCGCCCACTATTCAGATGGCCGGCCCCTTGAGCGCCGGCCATCTGAGTCACAGCGTCTGATTGGCCTTTAGAAGTGCCTATCAGAGCCAGCAGGCTCTGATAGGCTTCCCGATTACAGCCTGAGGGCTGTAATTGGCTTCTAAATACCTAATGAGAGGACGCACAGGGGTGCGTTCCCTGGCCAATCAGGTTCACCGGGTCTGGTTACCGGTAACCTGATTGGCTGAAGTGACATCGAGGGCGGGAGAAGACATCGAGGACGGAAGAAGGACGGCGCTGACTCGAGGAAGGTAAGTGCAGGGCTGGGGGGGACAAACTTGCTGTATTATGAGGACAAACTGGCTGCATATGGGGGAGAAACTGGCTGCATTATGGGGGAGAAACTGGCTGCATATAGGGGAGAAACTGGCTGCATTATGGGGGAGAAACTGGCTGCATATAGGGGAGAAACTGGCTGCATTATGGGGGAGAAACTGGCTGTATATTGGAGGAGAAACTGGCTGCATATAGGGGGAGAAACTGGCTGCATTATGGGGGAGAAACTGGCTGTATATTGGGGGACAAACTGGCTGCATATAGGGGGAGAAACTGGCTGCATTATGGGGGAGAAACTGGCTGTATATTGGGGGAGAAACTGGCTGCATATAGGGGAGAAACTGGCTGCATTATGGGGGAGAAACTGGCTGCATTATGGGGCAGAAACTGGCTGCATATAGGGGAGAAACTGGCTGCATTATGGGGGAGAAACTGGCTGTATATTGGGGGAGAAACTGGCTGTATATTGGGGGAGAAACTGGCTGTATATTGGGGGAGAAACTGGCTGCATATAGGGGAGAAACTGGCTGCATTATGGGGGAGAAACTGGCTGCATATGGGGGAGAAACTGGCTGCATTTGGGGGACAAACTGGCTGCATATAGGGGAGAATCTGGCTGCATTATGGGGGACAAACTGGCTGCATATAGGGGAGAAACTGGCTGCATTTGGGGGAGAAAATGGCTGCATATAGGGGACAAACTGGCTGTATTATGAGGACAAACTGGCTGCATTATGGGGGATTAACTGGCTGCATTATGGGGGATTAACTGGCTGCATTATGGGGGAGAAACTGGCTGCATTATGGGGGAGAAACTGGCTGCATTATGGGGGAGAAACTGGCTGCATATGGGGGGAAACTGGATGCATTTGGGGACAAACTAGTGGCGTTTGGGCACAGTGGCTGCGTTTAATGGGCACAGTGGCGGCAATTGATGATTTTTTTTTTTCAGTTTGTTTGCGCCCCCCCAAAAAATTTGAGCACCAGCCGCCACTGCCGTAGGGTTATATCTCCAGTCTTTTGGACTCCTATTTCAAGCGGGTCCCACATTTTTCAACTCTGTTCCAATACACCGTGATGGGTGAACTCATTATAGCAGTGTATATCTACGTGGCTTCCTCTGCTTTGAATCCTGTCTGCACCATTGACTTGGATTAATTACACATTGCAATATATGACTAGCGCTATACCGGAACTCTAGCATTAATATTCAATCTGATACCAAGCCCCAGTTCATTCATATTGATTGATTGATCTTTATTAAGAGGAAATCTCTTTAAAACACATTCTGTGTGCCGGCTATCTAGATGTATGTATTGCTCCTGCAGGAGGGTTTGCAAGGTGTATGCATGGTTATGGTGGCCACCTGTGTTCTCATTTAGACTAGAGTCTAATTTTATCAGTGTTTTGGAGATACGTGTATTTTTCTAATTATCTTAAATTAATCTATATGTGGATAATAATAAAATATTTGTAGTTTAATCCGGAAGTTCCTCCTTGACAAATCCTTTGAAAGATTCTCTTTTTTCAGTTTTTCACTATATGCTTTAATAATTTAGAGGAACATATCCAGTAGGTAACTGCTTAATTGGCACTCTACTGAAGATGGAACCCCTATATTGGGAAGGTGTAACACTTGTTGGACTTCACCTGTCTCCCATATTCTGACTACCCTGGATGAGCCTTGCATACCTATCTGTGTGATTTTTTATGACAATTTCACTGCTACTCCCCACGCCCTAATAGTGACCTTCATTGGCAAGTCAGATTTGGGACTCCTAAACAGAGCTAGGCGCAAACTTTCGTAGGACCCCAGATGGGCTGCTTCCAGCACAGTAGCGGCACCACACTCATCCATCAACCACCTGCGGGCAAATAGCATTTGACCAGCCAGATAGTATTTATGCCAGTCCGGTAGTTCTAGGCCTCCCCGATCCCCGGGCTCCTGCAACACTTTAAGTCCTATCCTGGGGAGTTTAGGTGCCCAGAGGAAAGAGCTAACAATTCCGTCAAACTGTTTGAAATATGACTTTGGTATCCACACCGGTGCAGGTCGTAGGAAGTATAAGATTACCGGAAGGACCTTCATTTTAAGCAGGCTAATTCTTCCTAGCAAGGATAGCGGTAGCTTGGTCCAGGCCTGCACTTTCTGTTTGAGAAAGGTCAGCAACGGAAGTAAATTCAGGGACAAGTACTCATTCACGTTTGCTGTGATTTTCACCCCAAGATATTTGAGAGATGAGACCCATTGCAGTGGCAAATCCGAATCGGCTCTCGCTTGAGCTTTGACGTATAATGGGAGAATCGACGACTTACTCCAGTTCACCCTTAACCCCAAGAAATTGGCTAATTCATCTAAGATTGCCAGGAGCGTCTTCAGCGAGTCACCCGGGTCGTTGAGAAACAGGAGCATGTCGTCTGCGTATAAAGCCAGAGTCTCATGAATTGTACCCACTTTTATTGCCTGTACATTCCCGGAAGATCTCAGTGTGGTGGCCAGGGGCTCCATCACCAGGGCAAACAAAAAAGAGGACAACCCTGTCTGGTGCCCCTGCCCACCGCAAAAAAATCAGACACTGCCGATCCCAATCGAATGGCCACTTTGGGGTTCCTATATAGCATAGAAATCCATTTCCTAAATTGCGGCCCGAATCCCATAACTTCTAGAACCTTAAACATGAACATCCAGTCAATGGAGTCAAAAGCTTTTTCTATGTCTATAGACACTACGATTCTGGTCTCTGAGTCAGTAGGCAGGAGTTGCAGGTGGGTAAAGAGTCTCCTTAAGTTTGTGTCTGTCGATTTCCCTGGCATGAAACCTGTCTGATCTATGTTGACTATGGTCGGCATAACTTTAGCTAGTCTGGTTGCTAACAGTTTAGTTAGGATCTTCAGATCCATATTTAAAAGGGCTATGGGGCGGTATGATGCACACTCAGTCAGGTCTTTCCCCGGTTTCAGCAAGAGGATCATATACGCCTGCAGCAAATAGAATCTGGTAGGGAGGAAATGTCTATGCAATAATCTAGTAACCATTTGAATCTAGTAGCTAGCTGTTCTACATTGGATTTGTAGAAATCCATGGGAAAACCATCCAGTCCTGAGGCCTTGTTGCTGTCTGCACCTCCTTAATTGTAATTTTGGCCTCTAGCACATTACAGTCTTCTTCGGACAGTCTCGGGAGAGGTAACGCTGCTAGCAGCGTGTCCAATGCTGCCGAGTCGTATAGTGGAATGGGGGAGTACAAGGTGGAAAAGAAATCAATAAATTCCTGCATGATGGGTGATGAATCAGTAACCAATGGTCCCCCTTTATCTTTAATAGCTGGGATATGTGCAATTGGGTGGTGATCCGCCACCATCATAGCCAGGAGTTTTCCATTCCTATCCCCTTCTTCAAAAAACGTATGCGCTCTCTGAGTTATCTCCGAGCTTGCCAGCCCTTTGATATGCAAGGATAGGCACCTCTGTGCTTCAAGTAGAGACTCATATGAGGCCCCCGTAGGGGACCCCGCATGAGCCTCTGCACATTCCCTCTCCCTGTTTCAAACTGGTATCTTCTTCATTATCATTAACACGTGCTGTCTTAATGGCTGATATGCATTCTCCCCTAGCAACCGCCTTAAAGGCATCCCAGACCACTGGTGGCTCCGAGGTATCTACATTTGCGGTCCAGTACGTCTTAATTGTTTCCTCCATTTGGGCAGCCACTTGTTAATGTTGCAACCAACTGGCTGAAAGACGCCATCCTCCCCTCCTTGCCCCAGCCGAAAAGGATAGAGTAAGAGAGAGAGGATTATTATCCGACATTCCCCCTGCCAAGTATTCAATGCCCGCCACATACTGCAAAATTTAAACATTACCAAAGGCCAGATCAATCCTGGCTGAGGATCCGTGAGCCGTTGATATGTGAGAGAGGCATTATTCTGTTGGATGCTTCCAATGCCACATCTCGACCAAACCAGCCACAGAAGCCCATCCATTCAAATCAGCAGAGCTCCCCCTATTCGGATTAGAAGAGTCCAACGCCGCATCCAGAACGGCATTAAAGTCTCCCATCAGAAACATGGGAAGGTGTACGAACTGTGCCAGCCGAGTCAGCATGTCATGTAGCAACTGGGCCTGGAATGGAGGAGGTACATATACATTTACCAACAATAATTGACAGTAATAGATATCCACCATCACCGCCACATATTCCCCCCCCCCCTAATAAGTATGGAAACCCCTCTGGCAAAGGTGGAGTAAGTGGAGTGCAGAGCCCTCTGAATCCATGGTCATGGTTTGCGCAGAGCCGTTACCCTGCTTCCATCGAGATGCGTCTCCTGCAGGAAAATTATCTGCAGTTTAGACTGTTTTAAGTATTGGAATACTGAGGTCCTTTTGAATTTGTGATTCAGGCCCCTAACATTCCAAGACACCAGGTTAAGTTTATCTGCCATGGTCACACTCGCTGATAAATATAGCTCTACACTACCTCAGCAGAACCTCTCCCTCCTTCGCAATGGTGACATCACCCGCATGTCGCCAACCTGGAAAAAAATACCTCATAGTAATTTCAGGTGTATGAGCTGTGACGAGTAAAACATCCCCCCCTGCTATTATACCAGAAACTGAACCTAGGGAAACAAAAAAGTGAGTCCCAGCCGCATCGATCAAAAGTTCGGCAGATTCCTTGTTGAAATTGTCACATCCTCCTCATGCTCTGACCTGCAGGAAGGTGGAGCTCTATAACATACGAAAAAGAAAAAAACAGCAAGTTCAAAGCAACATTAGGGAGAAATACCCCCCTGGTGTGGGATATAATGGTAGCCAGTAGGGAAGTGGAACAAAAAAAACAAAAAAAATAAATAAAAATAAAATACAAGAAAGGACTATTTGAGTCAAGGGTAGAGAAAAGGTGTCCAGAAGAGAGAAGCCATCAGTTTTCAGCAAAGTATCCCCACCGGGGTGCCACAGTTGAAGTGTTGGTGGCGTTCCATCCTTAACCGGATTCATCTTCATCTATCCCCGTCTACTGATTGGGTGTGTTGCCTCTTAGGTATTGAGCACGTGCACGCTCGATTAGGTAATGAACCACGGTTTGGCATGACACTCTGTCCATACAGTTGTGTAGTCCAATAGCAATCTGTAAATATAAGCGGGAATACAGGTAACAAGCACAATGGGTGTGCCAGTGATTCCAGATATCTCGACCTCCTGGGACAGGTAAGGAGTCCACAACTAGGATAGTTCTTTATCCAGCCAGTCACACGACTCCGCAGGATTCTCAAAGAACTTCACACTGCCTCTGTATTGAACTCAGAGCCTGCTTGGGTATAGCAAATTATATTGAATCTCCTTTACACAAAGCCGTCTGCGTACATCATTAAAGGAGTGGCATTGTTGTTGAGTGGCCACCGAAAAGTCAGGAAATAGCATCACCCGAGCGTTCTCACGTTTCAGTTCTTGAATTTTCCTGGACTGGGCCAATATCATGTCCCTGTCCCTGTAATTTAGGAACCTAACCAGGAAGGGTCTGGGGAAGGCTCCTGGAGGTCTGCTTCCAGTGGGGACCCTGTGAGCTCTCTCCACAACATAAGTGGGGGTAAATCTTTCAGCGAGAGCAATTGTTTGAATAGGGCCTCAGCAAACAAGACCGGCTTGTCCCCCTCCGCTCCCTCTGGCAGGCCGACCACCCGGATATTATTTCTCCTCTGTCTGTCCTCAGCGTCGTCGGCCCTGCACTGGAGGGATCGCACCAGATCACGGAGTTCCGATATATGGGTGCCCTGTGCATGGGATGTGTCCTCAACCTCGGAGACCCTGTCCTCCACCGTTGTGAGCCTGCCCCGGATTTTGTCAAGATCGTGTCTAATCAGTGTGCATTCCGATGAAAGGTGATCTATACACCCCATAAGTTCTGACTTACTAGCGTTGATGGCTTCCAGGATTGGTCTAGTGATCGCCTGTGTCCACCGCTAGCAGCTGCTCCTCTGCCGGGTCATTATCAGAGCCGATCTCCGCTGCTTCCCCTGCCTGCGCCATCTTTGCCGCCTTCTGTTTGGCACGCTGATCTGCTTTCTGGGAAGACAAGAAGGCGGGGGCGGAGTCTTGCTCTGCCTCCCTCGTGAAGCGGGTCTGCTGCTGGTCCTTGGGAGCCTTCTGGGGCTTTTTGGAGGCAGATGAATCCATGCCTGTGTTCCTCACACCTTCCCCCAGTTGCCGATGGTTATAAAACCTGGGCAAGTTCACTCCAAAACGGTGGATTAGGTCAGGATATACGGAGCACCAGAGAGATGCGTACTGCCTCGATCACATCCGACCACGCCCCCGTGCTGGTCATCTCTTGAATGGACACTGATGCTACATGATCCGCAAAAGAGATGGCACTCGCCTCCTACCTTCTTGGCATTTGTTGGCCTTTTGGGCTTGGCATAATGTCTTAGGTGCAACAACAGGCTAGGAGAGTGAACAAAAACCCAGTAAAAACAGAGCTTGTAAATATGTAAAGGTTGCTTAGAAGACCACAGTAAAAGATAACAGGAATACAGCTCTATTTATTGGCAGGAATTGCAGAGTTCAGCAGCTGCCAGAAGGTGTGGGATGTTCACTTCCAGCAAGACAACATTCAAACTGAGCCAAAACAACTTTAAATTTACTGGCAAGGAAGCAGCTCTGCAACCTGAGGCCTCCTATTGGCTGGCCATTGGCGCACATGCTCAGATGCATAATGGAATGTGGATCCTGTCCACAGTGAAGTGCGCCACCATAACTGGGCAATGGAATGCTGCCTAGTACCTCCCACTGCACTGACCACAGTGGGGAGAAAAAAAAGAGCCAGGCCCCTATACCCAGATCTTTAACACGCATACAAAATCCCGGATACCAGCTAAATACTGTTTTTTAAAAATCCATTTGGCCAGGAGTAGGGTGGAGCGAACCCGAACTGTAAAGTTTGGGTTCGTACCAGACTTTTGGGTTTTTGGTACCCGGACCCGAACCCGAACAATTTACTGTATGTTCGGGTTCGGTGTTCGGCAATGTAATGGCACATTTTAAAAAGCTGCAGGGCAGCCAATCAACATTTGTTTAACTCGTGTGCCCTTAGAAGCCATCACAGCCATGCCTACTAATGGCATGGCTGTGATTGGCCAGTGCAGCATGTGACCCAGCCTCTATATAGCACAGCACGTCACTCTGCTTTAGATAGTGTAGGGAAAGGTTGCTGCTGCTGCTGCTTTGAGGGAGAGAATTAGATAGGAGTCCTGATTCAGAAATCAAATTACTCAGCGATCTACCTTGCTTTTGTTGTGTGGGTGCAGTGCACAATCTTTTTATCCTGCCCTGAGCCCAGTGCCAGAGAAAAGATAACTTTTATTTGTCTGTTAGTTAGGTTGGCGTCGGCGGGCATTTTATGCAAGCTAAGTGCACCAGCACTGCATATGTTACTGCGAGATACACCCTTTAGATACTGTTCTCCTATTCTGCTATTCCAAAAAAAAAATTTTAGAGCAAAAATAAATTTTTTAGGTTCGTTTTCTGAATATCTGTATGTGTGAGATACACACTTTAGATACTGTTCTCCTATTCTGGATAATAATTTAGGGCAAAAAAAATATGTTTTGGTGCGTTTTCCGCCCCAAATTTTTTATGGTGCATTTTCTGCATATCTGTACGTGTGAGATACATACTTTAGATACTGTTCTCCTATTCTCCTATTCTGCTATTCCAAAAAAAAAGAATTTAGGGCAAAAAAAAAAATGTTGGTGCGTTTTCTGGCCCAAAATTTTTTTGTGGTGTATTTTCTGCATATCTGTACGTGTGAGATACACACTTTAGATACTGTTCTCCTATTCTGCTATTCAAAAAAATAATAATTTAGGGCAAAAAAATTTTTTTTGTGGTGTATTTTCTGCATATCTGTACGTGTGAGATACACACTTTAGATACTGTTCTCCTATTCTGCTATTCAAAAAAATAATAATTTAGGGCAAAAAAAATAATTTTGGTGCGTTTTCTGGCCCAAAAATCTTTTTGGGTGCATTTTCTGCATATCTGTACATGTGAGATACACACTTTAGATACGGTTCTCCTATTCTGCTATTCAAAAAAATATTAATTTAGGGCAAAAAACTTTTTTTTGTGTGCATTTTCTGCATATCTGTACGTGTGAGATACACACTTTAGATACTATTCTCCTATTCTGCTATTCAAAAAAATAATAATTTAGGGCAAAAAAAAAAATTTTGGTGCGTTTTCTGACCCAAAATTTTTTTGGGTGCGTTTTCTGCATATCTGTACGTGTGAGATACACCCTTTAGATACTGTTGCTCTAGTCTGCTATTCAAAAAACACCAATTTAGGGCAAGATCCTAAATTTCAGAAATATGAGGAGAAAGTCAAATAAGGGATGTGGCCCCGGTTGTGGTGCTGCTGGTGGAGCTCCTGTTGCAGGGAGAGGACGTGGTCGATCTGTGCCAGCTATACGCACAAGTGAAACACCTTCCTCAGGTGCGAGTAGGCGACAGAGCCTGCAGCGGTATTTGGTGGGGCCTAATGCGGCTCTACGAATGTTGAGGCCAGGACAAGTACAGGCGATAGTATATTGGGTTGCTGACAGTGCCTCCAGTTCCTTCACATTGTCTCCCACCCAGTCTACTGCTGAAAAATCAGAGTTGGCACCTGCAGCTGA
The DNA here is from genome assembly GCA_029206835.1 of Rana muscosa. NCBI lineage: Eukaryota > Metazoa > Chordata > Amphibia > Anura > Ranidae > Rana > Rana muscosa. The sequence goes on from CM055119.1 coordinate 38,769,085, forward strand.
TGTCCATCAGTCTTTCACCTCACCCCCTTGCAAATCAGCCAAGCAGTCTGAGCCCCAAGTCATGCAGCAGTCTCTTCTGCTTTTTGATGACTCTGTTAGCAGGGTTTCCAAGGGCCATCCACCTAGCCCTGCCCCAGAAGTGGAAGAGATTGAGTGCACCGATGCCCAACCACTTATGTTTCAAGATGAGTACATGGGAGGACCATCGCAGCACGTCTCGGATGATGAAGAAACACAGGTGCCAACTGCTGCTGCTTTCGCAATTGTGCAGACCGACAAGGAGGGCAGGGGTGAAGACTGGGTGGAAGATAATGTGGAGGACGATGAGGTCCTCGACCCCACATGGAATCAACGTCATGCAGGTGACCTGTGTAGTTCGGAGGAAGAGGCGGTGGTCGCACAGAGCCACCAGCACAGCAGAAGAGGGAGCAGGGTGCAAAAGTGGAGCGTCCGTCCCCTAGACAGTATGCCTGCTACTGCCCAATGCAGCAAGGAACCGAGCACACCAAAGCCAGGTCCAAGGAGTTCCTTACCGTGGCAGCTCTTCAGACAATGTGCTGATGACAAGACACGAGTGGTTTGCACGCTGTGCAATCAGAGCCTGAAGGGAGGCATAAACGTTCTCAACCTGAGCACAACCTGCATGACCAGGCATCTAAGTGCAAAGCACGAGCTGCAGTGGAGTAGACACCTCAAAAACCAAGAAAGGTCTCTGGCTCCTCTTCTGCTGCAGTCCCGGCCTCTTCATCCACCTCTGTAGTGACAGTGGCACCTGCCACCCCGCAAACAGAGGATCTGCCAGCAACACTACCACCTGGGTTACCAACTATCTCCACAATGTCCCATGGAAGCGTTCAGCTCTCTATCTCCCAAACACTGGAGCGGAAGAGGAAGTACCCCCCTACCCACCCGCGATCCCTGGCCCTGAATGCCAGAATTTCAAAATTCCTGGCCTTTGAATTGCTGTCATTCCGTCTGGTGGAGACGCAGAGTTTTAAAAGCCTGATGGCATTGGCTGTCCCACAGTATGTCGTGCCCAGCCACCACTACTTTTCCAGGTGAGCCATCCCTTCCCTGCACAACCAAGTGAGGGACAAAATCAGGTGTGCACTGCGCAACGCCATCTGTGGCAAGGTCCACCTAACTACGGATATGTGGACCAGTAAGCACGGTCAGGGACGTTATATCTCCCTAACAGCACACTGGGTAAATGCAGTGGCGGCTGGGCCTGAGGCTGATAGCAGTTTGGCGCATGTCCTTCCACCACCGAGGATTGCAGGGCGCTTCAGTTTGCCTCCTGTTGCTAACACCTCCTACTCCGCTTCCTCATCCTCTACCGCCTCCTCATCCGGTTAGCGTAACACCTTCACCACCAACTTCAGCACAGCCAGGGGTAAACAACAGCAGGCAGTTTTAAAATGTCCCTGTTTGGGGGAAAAAACCCACACCGCGCAGGAGTTGTGGAGGGACATGGAACAACAGACCGATGAGTGGTTGGTGGCAGTGAGCCTCAAGCCCGGCCTGGTGGTGTACGATAATGGGGGAAATCTCATAGCAGCTCTGGGCCTAGCCGGTTTGACGCACATCCCTTGCCTGGCGCATGTGCTGAATTTGGTGGTGCAGAGGTTCCTTAAAAATTACCCCGATATGCCAGAGCTGCTGCAGAAAGTGCGGGCCGTCTGTGCGCACTTTCGGCGTTCTCACCCTGCTGCTGCTCGCCTGTCAGCGCTGCAGCGTAACTTCGGCCTTCCCGCTCACCGCCTCATATGTGATGTGCCCACAAGGTGGAACTCCTCCTTGCACATGCTGGCCAGACTGTGCAAGCAGCAGCAGGCGATAGTGGAGTTTCAGCTGCAGAACGCACGCATGAGTCGCTCTGCGGAACAGCACCACTTCACCACCAATAACTGGGCCTCCATGCGAGACCTGTGTGCCTTGTTGCGCTGTTTCGAGTACTCCACCAAAATGGCCAGTGCCGATGACGCCGTTCTCAGCGTTACTATCCCAGTTCTATGCCTCCTTGAAAAAACGCTTTGGGCGATGATGGAAGAGGATGTGGCACAGGAGGAGGAGGAGGAGGAATCGGGATCATTTCCAAGGCTTTCAGGGCAGTCATTCACAAGTGGCTCCGAGGGTGGGTTCCTGCACCAACAAACGCCAGGTACACAATTGTCCAGCAAGGGCACAGTTCTGGAGGATGACGAGGTGGAGGATATGGAGGAGGAGGAACAATGTTCACAGCAGGGAGGAACCCAGACCAGCTCATGGCCATCACTGGTGCGTGGCTGGCGGGATACAGAGGACACAGACGATACACCTCCCACAAAGGACAGCTTTTCGTTGCCTCTGGGCAGCCTGGCACACATGAGCGATTACATGCTGCAGTGTCTCCGCAATGACCGCCGAGTTGGCCACATTCTAACTGGTGCTGATTGCTGGGTGGCCACCCTGCTGGATCCCCATTACAAGGACAACGTACCGTCCTTAATTCCCTCACTGGAGCGTGATCGTAAGATGCGCGAGTACAAGCGCACGCTGGTAGACGCGTTGTTGGTGGCATTCCCACCTGACAGCAGGGGCACAGTGGAAGCACAAGGCGAAGGCAGAGGAGAAGGAAGAGGTCGCCAACGCAGCCGGGGCACCGCCAGCACGTCAGAAGGCAGGGTTAGCATGGCCGAAATGTGGAAAAGCTTTGTCAGTACGCCACAACAACCAGCACCACCAGCTGATATGGAACGTCTTAGCAGGAGGCAGCATTTCACCAACATGGTGGAGCAGTATGTGTGCACACGCCTACACGTACTGAATGACGGGTCTGCCCCCTTCAACTTCTGGGTCTCCAAATTGGGCACATGGCCTGAGCTTGCCCTTTACGCCTTGGAGGTCCTGGCCTGCCCTGCATCCAGTGTATTATCTGAACGTGTATTTAGCACGGCGGGCGGGGGTTATCACAGACAAGCGCAGCCGCCTGTCCAGAGCCAATGTGGACAAGCTCACATTCATTAAAATGAACCAGGCATTGATCCCACAGGACTTGTCCGTACCTTGTGCAGAATAGACATGTATACCGGCCTTTCCCAGCCATTGATGTATTTTTGATCTTTCTCACTCTTTTGGGGTGTACCCTAATTAAAAAAAAAAATTAAAAACAAAAACCAGTGTTGGCTACCTCGTCCTCCTCCCCTGCCGCTTCCACCTACACCGCCACATCCACCGCCACCTCAACCTCCTACTCCATATGGACCTCGTCCTCCTAGGTCAAGATTATTATTTTATTTTTTTATGTATTTTATGTTATTTTAAGTTATTTCCCTATCCACATTTGTTTGCAGAGCACTTGCCATGCTCTTAACAACATTTTGCTGCCATTTGCAGCCCTCTAACCCTTTCCATTACTTTTTTAGAGCCATTTTGGTCCTCAAAAGTTCGGGTCCCCATTGACTTCAATGGGGTTCGGGTTCGGGGTCAAGTTCGGGTCACGAACTCAAACTTTTTTGCCAAGTTCGGCCGAACCTGTCGAACCCGAACATCCAGGTGTCCGCTCAACTCTAGCCAGGAGTGATTTTTTAACCACGTGACCTCTGGAAGATTTACTCCCCTTCTTGATCACACCTTTTTTTTGGCACTGCATTGTTTTAACTGATTTATTTTGGTGGTAATTGATCACCACTGCATCTTTATTTTTTTGCGCTATAAACGAAAAAAAAAAAAAAATTGAAAAAAATATATATTTTTTACTTTGTCCTGGAAAACATATCCAATAACAAACATTTTAAAAATCTAATTTCTAATTTCTTCATAAATTTTGGCCAATATGTAACATGTTTTGGGTGAAAAAAATCCCAATATATACCATAGTTTACAGTTCGTATATTGTTTGTCTAAACCAGTGTTTCTCAACTCCAGTCCTCGAGGCGCCCCAACAGGTCATGTTTTCAGGCTTTCCATTATTTTGCACAGGTGATTTGATCAGTTTCACTTCCTTAGTAATTACCACAGCCGTTTCATCTGAGGGAAATCCTAAAAAGATGAACTGTTGGGGCGCCTTGAGGACTGGAGTTGAGAAACACTGGTTTAGACAAACAATATACGAACTGTAAACTATGGTATATATTTGAGAAAATGGGGAAGAGGGGATAAAGGGATTATAGCGGTGGCAAACAAGTCAGACAAATTTTTTTTTTCTTTTAAAAATACAAAATTTTTACAGTTGCTCCCAACATGTTTCACCAAAGCATTGGCTTCTTCAGGGGATAAAGTACATTCAATATAGTGTTTTTAATTCTACAAAGAGAAACAAAAATTGATTGCTAATACAAAGAATAAAAGTATACTACATGATACAGGGCATAAACAGACTGAGGGTTAAACATATCAGGGTATTGGAGGTCCTAGTGTTATCCAGCCACGAGAGTGAGTATTTTCATTCATTTATATTTACCTTACCCATAACCTTCCTATATTACACAGGCTTTCTCCATTTCATTCCCTGCTCCATACCTGGATAGTATGGCTGGGTTGTTTGTGTGACAATCAAATTTTTTTCCTGTGAAGCCTTAGAATGTTGTGAATATAACACAGGTAAGCTAGCCCAAATATATCCTTTGATCCTTCTTGGATCTTAGTCTATTTTGGCTCCTTTATAACTGCTGTTATTTATTTTCTATACTTTTATTCAGCTTTATACCATTGTCTACTGACTCCACTCCTGGATTTTGGTAGTTCTTTCAGCACCCCCAATCTTATGTTCAAATTACTGTTTAAATATGGTAGGTATGGAGGCTATGTTAGCCCCTTTAGGGACAGTCATTAGCCATGGAGCTCTCTGTCCTTTTTTAACAGTTTCCTGTTTGGCTTTTTTACAGTATTGATCTTTTTAGTCCCCTGCAGCCACACTAGGGCAGTGTTTGGTCTACCTATGTGGGCGTCCCTGCTGGACCTGACCTCTGTGTGATTTGGGGTAGGTTTGGCTGCATTTCTGATTGATTTTATGTATAGAGGCCACTCACGTGGCTGGATAACACTAGGACCGCCAATAGCCTGATATGTTTAACCCTCAGTCTGTTTATGCCCTGTATCATGTAGTATACTTGTATTCTTTGTATTAGCAATAATTTTTTGTTTCTCTTTGTAGAATTAAAAACACTATATTGAATGTACTTTATACCCTGAAGAAGCCAATGCTTTGGTGTATTGAATGTATTGAATGATGTATTGAATGATGTATTGATCAATAATATTATTATATAAAATTTTGTCCAATAAAAATTATGTCTTTTTAAAAGAAAAAAATATATTTTGTCTGACTTGTTTGGCACCGCTATAATCCCTTTATCCCCTCTTCCCCATTTTCTCTACTATTGCACCGAAACGTACCAAAAACACACTGGAACGCACCGGAACGCACCTAAATGCACCAAAGACGCACTGCAACACACTTGTCCATATTAGTACCAGTTCACACCATAGAAACGCAATCTGGATGTGTTCCAGGTGCTTTTTTGCATGCGTGTTTTTGATGCGTTCCAGTGCATTTTTGGTACGTTTTTGATGCAGTCCAGTGCTTTTTTTTTCACCCCTCTTTTTTCTTATTTTTGGTGCATTTAGGTGTGTTCCGGTGCGTTCCAGTGCGTTTTTGATGCGTTTTGCAGCGTTCCAGTGCAGGTAAAATGCAGCATGTTCTACTTTTTTTGTGGAACTGGAACGCACTGGAACAAACACTGCCATTTAGAACCATATAATATAACCAACTTTCCATGCATTTTTGATGCATAAAAAACGCAATGGACTGCATGTGGTGTGAATTGGCCCTTAAACAATTTGGCATATTTAAAGGCACTTCTCCTTGTTTTGTTTTTGGTGTTGTCCAAATTGGTGACATTGATACATGTCCCTTAGGGTGGGACCTGGGCCCCCATACCCATTTTAAGGCCAATAACTAGAAGATAAGCCAGCCAAGTGGGGACTAGCAAAATTAACAAGTCAGTTCCCATAGACTGCAATGGTATTTGTTGTATAACTTTTGCCCATGTTAGGCTCTTTGTTTGCCCCCCAGACCGGGGGGTGTTTGTCCCATCTCTAATTTTGTAGCATGCTGGATGATGTGCTTAATTTTGGACAGGGGGGGGGCTTATTTTCTGCTAGCTGCATTTGTGTTGGTCTGAGCATGCTCAGGGACTTAGGTTTTGTTTTTTTGGTGCTTTTTGTGTGTGAACACACACCTGGATGTTTCTGGGCATGCTCAGAGAGAGTGTGTTTTTTGGGTTAGTAATTGAAGGACATCCTTAACAGGTGTACCCACTTTGAAGTTCAGTCTCTACATTGGGTGAACTTGCATTTTTTGTGTTTTATGGAATGTGCATGTGTTTTCAATTGCCTCATTATCACACAAACCTATGTTTTATATAAGGCTGGGTTCACACTGATACGACACGACATTCATCCGACTTTCATCCTACTTTGCTCTGCGACATCAGTCCTACATTGATCCTACATTGGTCCGACATCCATCCGACATTCATGAACAGGATACTACTTTGATCCGACATTGTGCTAGTCTGACTTGTCCTTTGACCAATCAAAACAATCCCAGGGTGAGATAAATTCCTTTTACTGCTGCTGTAATCACCATGTCGGATGTCAAATGTCGGATGGTTAGGACAAGGATCCTACTTTGATCCGACTTCAATGATATTCAATGGGCTGAAGTAGGATCAAAGTCGGACAGAAGTAGTACAGGGAGCATTTTTAATGTCGGACCGACTTGTGTCGGACCAGTTAAGACGGCTCTCATAGGGATTCATTGATTTTCACACGTCATGCGACATGAGCTCCTAATGTCGGAGCGTTTGTCGGACCAGTGTGAACCAGGCCTAAAGCTTGCAGATAGCATTCTCTCCCTTGCCCTGAAACGAGGCAAGATTGTGTGTGTTGCCGGCCGGCAAAATTTAAATTTTGGTGTCCTTATCGAGTTTGTAACACATACATTTTATTTGTTATGTCTTTGCAAAACAGATGTTTGTTTTACTTTTGTTGATTGTTTTTTTGTGTGGGGGATATGATCCCCTGAAATATTTTTGATGTTGTTAATGTGTGTCGTTTGTTCACTTTGATTTACTTGTCTGTGCTGCATTATTTTGCTAAATCTTTCTCAAGATGTGACTAATGTTTCAAATTTACCTTCATGTGTTTTTTTTTTTTTTTTTGCTTCCCTTAGTTTTTTCCAAGTCCTGATTTGTTGACCAATAAAATATGATGCAAAGTTTGATGTTTGTTTTTTGTTTTCTATGCAACAAAAATGACAGCTGCAGCCTAACTATGCTTATTGGCATGTCAAAACAAAACAGGTGTGATTTGTCTAACCTGGTGCCTTCATGGTAGCATATGCATGTATTATGTGCTGCCATGGATAGTCACCAGGAAATAAAAAATACAGAGCGTTAAGTATTCAATTTTTCCTTTTTACTGCAGTGTTTCTCAGCCTTAAGCTCTGTACACACGGCCGAGATTCTCGTCAGGAAAAAACGTTGTTTTTCCTGACGAGAATCTTGACAAGAAACTTGTCCCAGCCGAGTGAACACACGTACGATTCAAAAGAACCGCCGTTCTTTTGAATGGCACGAACGCGGTGACGTCATCGACTACGACGAGCATGCACTCGTCACATTCTATGCCATCGCCGCCATCTTGCTACACCCTATGCCTATGCCTAGGAAGCTACTGCGCATGAGTCAAAGTCATTTTGAGCATGCGCGGGTTTCCACAGCGACAGGTAAGTGTACACACGCTCGGGTTTCTCGTTGAGAAACAGGCCGATGAGATTCTCGACGAGAAAAAAGACCGCTGGTCGTCTTTTTTCTCGTCGGGGAATCTGGGCAGTTTTCTTGACGAGAAAACTGAAACCCGCGTACACACAGCCGGTTTTCTCGGCAAGAAAGCTCTCCCGGCAGTTTTCTGAAAACCGGTCGTGTGTACGCGGCCTCAGTCCTCAAGTCCTCAGTCCTCAAGTACCACCAACAGGACATGTTTTGTGAATTTATCTTATCGATAATTGCTGTCCAAAATACCAAACCATTGACTGTGATTTAAAGCACATGTGCAAGATGAAGGAAAACCTGCAAACATGGCCTTTTGGGAGTACTTGAGAAGCACTGATTTAGAGCACTGCACTTAAAAATAGATCAAGGCAATACTATTCTAATTGTGGGCATTTTGAGGGAAACCAAGTAAGTGTTAGAACCCCTGCTTGTTTTTGTTTTTTTAGGTTGGGCTTTGTGTCCCTTTAGTAAAATTGGCTTCACTTCCTGTCACACAGCTAAACAGGAAGTGAAGGTAAAACCCTACCAATGTCTTTTCTTGGGGACACACAGATCAATCTAACTAGTATCCCCATTAAGCAAATTGCACTCTAGCACTTTGTTGTGTACACCCCAAATCATTAGGTAGTTTGGGGTTTAGTAAAGGCAAATCCACTTTGCAGTACAAGTGTAGTTGCTGAAAATCTGAGGGGAAGCACTGGTGATTTTAACATCCAATCATGTAGAAGCAAAGATGTTTTTTTTTTGTTTCCTTTCATGTCCGCCTCGGATCTCCAGCAAGTGCACTTGTAGTGAAAAGTGGATTTGCCTTTAGTAAATACCCCCAAAGTCCAAAATACCTAATAATTTGGGGTGTACCCAGCAAAATACTGGAGTGCAATGTACATAATGGGGAAACTATTTAGACTGACCTGTGTGTCCCCAAGGAAAGACATTGGTAGGGATTTACTCTCACTTCCTGTGTGGCTATGTGACAGGAAGTGAATTATTTGGAAGGATAAAGTGGCCAAATTTGGGAGTTGTCTTCACCCTATCAGGGGTGCAGACATCCCCAAAAACTGTCTAGACTTCTAATCCCTCTACACTCTATCCCCAAGCAAAAATAAGAAAGGATTTAATTTAGTTTAACTATGCAAAGACACATTCCTAATTTGAATTGTCAATTGTCCATTTAGACCCTCTTTAATCACCTGAGATCAGCGCTATAGCTGATCGACGGCCACAGCACGGTCCTCAATTTCCAGGAGTCCGTCAATAGACGTCCTCCCCTTCGCACGCGCGCTGTGGTCACCTAGTCACTGAGACTCGATTGATTTTTTCATGTTCGACGGGGACTATTACCTCCAGAAGTGCGGAGCCTCGATGGGCGCCAAATTCTCACCATCCTTAGCCAACCTCTATATGGGATGGTGGGAGAGGCTCCGCATTTTTGGACCACATAGCCCCCGCCGTAGGGACACTATATTATTTTGTAGATTTATAGACGATCTTCTGTTCATTGTCAATGACCCGTAGTGTGATTTGGAAACATGGCTTCTATACATGAACGATAACTCATTAAATCTGCATTTTACTGGCACACTTGGTACTAACACCATTGAATTTCTAGATGTCAGATTAACAGGTGAAAATAATACCATCTCTTCCAATCTGTACAGAAACCCCAGCGCAGGTAACAACCTTTTAAGAGCAGATTCAAGCCACCCTGGACATACCATTCACAGTATTCCCATTGGACAATTTCTCAGGTTGAGAAGACTGTGTAGTAAAGACACAGTCTTTGAACAAGAAGCGAGAGCCATGTCAACTAGATTTAAAGAGAGAGGATACCCCATATCTATAATCAATAAAGGATTATCCATAGCTAGGGGAACATCCTGTGATGCCCTTTTTGGCAAGGTAGTGGACACTACTCATGGGAAAGGTGGAGATGGATGTATAAACCACAAAAAGAAATATAAAAAGAATAGAAATGGTTTTGGTAATTCCATTCCCACCTTTTCCACTTCCTACAGTGCAGAGTTTCAGAAAGTAAAACAAATTGTTACAAAGTACCTTCCAGTATTGTCACATGATCCAATATATGAAAAAATTCTCAAAAAAGGCATCCGCATGGTATCTAGAAGAGCACCGTCCTTGGGTAATTTGTTATCCCCCAGCCTGTTCTCCAGTAAAAGTACCACTAGTAATTGGTTATCTTTTAAAGGAACATTTAAATGTGGAGGTCACAATTGTGTCTATTGTCCATTCATTAAGAAAGGCAACACTGTCACCCCCATGTCCACTGGTAAATCACACAAAATAGGTTCCTTTATTAATTGCAATACTAGTTACGTTATTTATGCCATTACTTGTAAATCATGTTCTATACAATATGTAGGCAGAACTACCAGATCGGTTATACGATCACCTTTACGACATCGATAAAAATCACATGACAAATGTAGCATGGCACTGGAATGAGGTTCACAACAAAGATACATCTAGTTTAAGCATCCAGGAAACAGAAAAAATCATAAAACCTCTAAGAGGTGGGGACAAATTCAGTCTACTCTGTAGACAAGAAGTCCAGTGGATTTTCATTTTGGATACTAGGCGCCCTGCAGGACTTAACCACGAATGGGATATATCACATTTTTATTAAATAGTTTAAGTAACTGTCCCCACCTGCCAGTGTCAACCCATTGTATAAAATCTCTTTATTATCCTTATTTTGAGGATCTCTTTAAATACTAAAAATATTAATATTATTTTTTACTATCATAAAATGAGTTTTCACAATGGGTGCTCTATCCAATCAGATTGTCGTGCATCCTTCATTTATTTATTTTTTTGTGTGCATCTTTTGTGCATTTTTTATCATTTACAATATTTTTGCCTTTCTGCATGCTCTGCAGTAGTTTCTATGTCCTTTGTGCATTCTGGCAACATGAAATAGATTTTTGTACAATCTCATGCACATCTTTGTACTTTATGCAATTTTTACATCTTGCAGTTTTAATTTTTTTTGCATTTGTGCATTTTTTGTGCATCTTTTGTGCATTTTTTATCATTTACAACATTTTTGCCTTTCTGCATGCTCTGCAGTAGTTTCTGCGTCCTTTGTGCATTCTGGCAACATGAAATAGATTTTTCTTTGTACTTTATGCAATTTTTACATCTTGCAGTTTTGCATTTTTTTTTGCACCTTTCTGCCATTGTTTATATCTCCTACAAATCTCCATGATCTGCAATTTTTGCAATCCTGCAACCTCTTTCTAGTTTAGTGTTTGACTTTGGCTCTGATGTTGTTGCAAGTCGGCTACACTTTTGTATGACTGTCATATCCTAGCAATCATGCCATGCATTTTGTTACTTTTACTATTTTTAGCACTATTGGATCTCTCTGTTTTACTTTTGGTTTTTTGATTCTGTGACTTTTTTCGCTAATCATTGTAATTACCACATGAGATAAACCATTTCAGCTAAAATAGCTTTTCTAACACCTTTCAGATCAGTGAGTCATAGGGTTCAGCTCCCAATATATCAGTCACCATATATATTCCAATTATACATACACATTGTATGGATATATTGCAAAGACACATTCTAGTCTTTTTGCTAAATAAAGCATGGTGACTCATATATATATATTTTTAAATGGTCATTTTAATAACCAGAGTAACATGACAATAACGTTTTTTAGATCTGGATTTATACTGGATTCAAACTTAGACATTATAACACGGCCCCCTCTTGGACACACATGACTTCTACCATCATGCATGTTTAATCACCACCATACTAGCATACATTTGAACATGCATTGGCCGACCTATATAATATATATATATATATATATATATATATATATATATATATATATATATATAGATATTTTTTGTTTGCTTATTTTCCAGTTTATCTCCATTTTTATCTTTATTTTTCACTTTTATGTCCATTTATGTCCATTTTCAGTTTATGTGTATATTCAGCTTCAGACTATATTTAAATCCACTGGCTCCAATATCCCAGATGGATCATTTTTGGTGGACTTGTTTTGCATTTTCTGTATCCACATTTATGCTTACATTTACGTTTACATATATGGATACACTTTACACATCTACTGAAATAACACATATGGATTTTTTGGTCATACAAATATACTCATATTTTCACTATTAAGTATATATTTATACTTTTTGGTCCAATATACAGTTATTATAAATGTCTGTTTAGTTTAAGCACCTCAGCATATATATCAGTATGGTTTGTATATTTAATAACACTAAAACAAAAGTTTTCATGTTTTACTCATTTGACACCAACAACATTATATATGTAGCGGGTATACACTTTTCTGTGTATTTAAAACTGGCAGAGACACCAGTGATGTGCAGTTCCCTGCAGCCCAGCGGGTGGCGCTGTTGCCTTGGGCTGGGGTTGAACCATTGCTGTGTGCCGTGCTCCCTTTTTGTCCTCCCTCGGTAGCGGTATGGTGGGGCGGGGAACCCGCCGTGCTTGCTGGGAGAGGGTATAAAGGGGTCGGCCATCTTTGTCACGGGGTCGAGTCCCAGGCACCTTCAGCCGTGGTTCGTGTCGGTCCTCTAGGCGGCCTAGGCCTAGAGGACGTTCGGAGGTCGTGTTCTATCCCAGGCACCTTTAGCCTGGGGTGAGGTACTCGGATGGAGGTTTGGAGCTCAGTGCCCAACACTGAGTTCCGCGAGGGAAGGAGATCCTAGGGGACCCTGGGAGTGGGTACCCGAATCCAGAGGGCATAATGGACCGGTGGGAGATACTTGCTTGAAGACCTGGTGCAGCATATTGCCGGTGACAGGTGAGCCTTCCAACGGAGACCGCCTGGAAGGAAATCTCCCCTTCGCTCGGAGACCGCAACCCACTTTCAGGAAGCAAAGTGGAGAGTTCATTGTGCCTGGGCCTACTCGCATCCCCACCCCCTTGTCTGTTCTGTTCGTTGAGGGAGTCCAACTGTCTGTGCATTACTCTGCTATTGGAAGAATAAAGGAGTGTTGGACTTTAGTGGTGTGGGGCTCATTTACTGGCAGACACTGTTCGAGAAAACCAGGAGGAGGTCTCCGGATGCAGAACACCGACCTGAAGGTAAAAGAGGATTGTCTCTCACTGCACATACTCTGCAGGGGGACTTGGCGTGGTGACCCCGCACTCTCTCCTTCAGAGTACCCCTAGACAAATGCCAGAGCAAGAAGAATAGAGAGCAGAGGGTGGAGGCCGCTACATATGCTAGCATTTTTTTTTGTATTTTTTTATTATTATATACATCTTTTTGATCACACATACACACATGTTGTCTTTCCACTTACCGTATTTATCGGCGTATAACACGCACTTTTTTCCCCTTAAAATCAGGGGAAAATCGTGGGTGCGTGTTATACGCCGATACTCCGTCGAATTCCCCTGCTGAAAACGAGCGAGAGGAGCGAGCGGAGCCGAAGCCGAAGTACAATCGGCTTTACTCGGCTCCTCTCGCAGTCCCGCCCGTCTATGACTGCGCCGCTGACATAGAGAAAGCCGAGTGTACTTCGGCTAGTCTCGGCTCCTCTCGCAGTCCTGCCTGTGACTGTGAGCAGAGCCGAGTCTAGCCGAAGTACACTCGGCTTTCTCCGTCAGCGGCGCAGTCAGTGGAGATGGGCGGGACTGCGAGAGGAGCCGAGTCTAGCCGAAGTACACTCGGCCCCGCTCGCTCCTCTCCACAGAAATCGGCGCCAAATTTTAAAAAACGCCGGGACTGACACGATCGCAAAGGCACTGGGCAAGGCTGCAGATGGACAGATGGACACTGGGCACGGCTGCAGATGGACAGATGGACACTGGGCAAGGCTGCAGATGGACAGATGGACACTGGGCACGGCTGCAGATGTACAGATGGACACTGGGCAAGGCTGCAGATGGACAGATGGACACTGGGCAAGGCTGCAGATGGACAGATGGACACTGGGCAAGGCTGCAGATGGACACTGGGCAAGGCTGCATGCTGCATTTAAATGTAAGTTTTTTTTCCTTGAATTTCCCTCCTAAAAGTTTTTTTCCTTAAAATTGCCTCCTAAACTTGGGGTGCGTGTTATACGCCGCTGCGTGTTATACGCCGATAAATACGGTAATTAGCCTTTTTCTTTAAACACAGGTGTGTATATATACACATAGTGGTGTTCTTTGATATTATGGCTTTTTAATTTATCTTTACCTTTCCACTTGTATAAAAATGACTAGACCTTGATTATACTCTCTGTCTTGTTCATATATTCTTGGATTCACATGTATGTTCAACACAATATGTTTATGTCACTTTATTCATTTACATATAATTTTTGCTTTCTACACAGGTGCTTTTCCTACTTGGAGTGTGTTGGAGACAATCAGAAGCTCATTCTATTCCACCGTGTTCAGTGAATTTGATTGGTGCAAATTTGGCTTAATTTCCCATATATTCTGATGGGTCCCCCATACACTTCAGCTATGAGTAAGCATCTATCTTTGATGTGAAACGTGTCAGCTATCCACCCCTGCATGTCAGTTTTCGGTTTTTGTCTGTTTTTGGACTTTTGAATCTATGGATTAACTTTGGATTTTAATTTTGGAATTTTGTAAATAAATTATTTATACAGAGTGCGGCAGTCCAGGGCTCTTTTCTTTCCCATGATGACAGATCCGAGTAAGGGGCCGATCCCTGCTCCTTACCACTTGATCAGCTGTCAGCCAATGACAGCTGATCACGTGATGTAAACAAAAGCTCGGTAATGGTTTTTGTTTTCTCCTTGTGCTGACAGCGTGAGCATAAAAAAAGGCAATCACCGGCTTATGTGCTAGGGACATCGGGCCCGAAGAGGAAGAGGCAATTCTGCGTCATCTGTGACAATCAGTAGCCCCTGCCAGTGCCACCTATCAATGCCCACCACTGGTGCCAATCAGTGCCACCTAGCAGTGCTGCCTATCAGTGCCCATCACTGCCAACTATCATTGCCACCTAGCAGTGCCACTTCTCAATGCCCACCAGTGCCAACTAGCAATGCCACCTCTCAGTTCCCACCCTTGCCACCTTATCGGTGCCCATCAGTGCAGCCCATCAGTGCAGTCTCATCAGTGTACATCAATGAAGGAGAAAAATTACCTTTTTTCTAAATTTTCTAACTAAATATTAACCACTTACCTACCGGCTACCGCCCACGTCAAATGACGTCCTTGACTTTGTGCAGTGACATCTGAATGATGCCTGCAGTTGCAGGCATCATTCAGATATCATTTATTTTCAGCCGGCGATTCTGTGCATGATAAAAACGATCACAGCAGCAGTTCCGCCGCTTGATCATTCTTATAGGCGGCGAGAGGGGACATCCTGCCATCCGGTGCTTCTCCGGGCTCTCCCGTGCCATCGGGGGCCCGGAGAACGAATTGGCCGGCGCCGGATGGGAAGCATAGAGATGACTGGTGACCAGATGGTCACCAGTCATCTCTATGACCGTCGGAGGCCTGGGCGCGACGTTATGACGTCACGCCGGGTTCCCGTATGTAAACAAAGCCGTGATCTCGGCTGTCAGTGTGGTGATTTTTTTTTACAGATCTCATGCTTTCCAGCTTGGAGGAGAGATGTGGGGTCTTATTGACCCCGCATCTCTCCATAAAGAGGCACAATAGATTCCTATTACAAGTAATGTTTACATTCCTTGTAATAGGAATAAAAGTGATAAAAAAAAATAAAAGTAAAAAAAGTGTAAAAAAATTAAAAATAAATAAAAAAAAAAGTAAAAAACAAAACAAATAATAATAAAAAAAAATTAAAATGCCCCTGTCCCCGGTAGCTCGCGCTCAGAAGCGAACACACACGTAAGTCCCGCCCACATATGTAAACGCCGTTCAAACCACACATGTGAGGTATTGCTGCGTGCATTAGAACGAGTGCAACAATTCTAGCACTAGACCTCCTCTGTAATTCGAAAATGGTAACGTGTAAAAAAAATTAAATCATCGCCTATGGAGATTTTTAAGTACTGAAGTTTGGTGTCATTCCATGAGTGTGCGCAATTTTAAAGCATGACATGTTAGGTATCTATTTACTCAGCATAACAACATCTTTCACATTATACAAAAAAATTGGGCTAACTTTACTGTTTTGTTATTTTTTAATTCATGAAACCGTTTTTTTTCCCCCCAAAAAGGCGTTTGAAAATTTATTGCGCAAATACTGTGCGAGATAAACATTTGCAATGACGGACATTTTATTTCCTAGGATGTCTGCTAAAAAAACATATATAATGTTTGGGGGGTTCTAAGTAATTTTATAGCAAAAAAATTATGATTTTTTTTGCAGAAGTGGTTAAAATATCCTAATTTTATTTTTTTTAGTCGGTCTTTTGCAAAAAAAACACAGAGGTTTAGCACCAAATAGCACCAAAAGAAAGCTCTATTTGTGTGCAAAAAATTATTACATTTTCATTGGGTTACAGTGTTGTATGACCGCGCAATTGTCATTCAAAATGCATCAGCATTGAAAGTTGAAAATTGGTCTGGGCAGGAAGTGCCCAGTAAGCAAGTGGTTAATATAAGGCTACATGCACACGGACGTTTTTCCAGCCGCTTGTTTGAGCGTTTTTTGCAGCTTAAACACGCCTCTTCATGTTAGCCTATGGCCTCATGTCCACCATGGCGTTTATGAGCTGTAAATGGCATAGCCATTTTTAGGCCCCATGTACACGGGACACTGGTGCAAAGTCTTCAGAACTAAGGTTGAAACCAGAGTTTAGAAACACGCGTTTTGTCGCGTTTGCATGCCCCGTTTTACCGCATTTGCGTCTATAAGCGTTTAGTTAGGAAACATCATAAGGACTCGCCCTAAGCTCAAAAACAGTATTATTAACCATTTCAGTTATTTTGTGAGACCAGAGTGAGTAGCAGCAGCTGAGAGAGCAGCAGTGTACTTGTATTTAGAGTGTCACTTGCCACGTCACCTGCCACAAGTTGTGGATTGTCCACTTGCCATGTCACCTGGCCATGTCACCTGCCACAAGTTGTGGATTGTCCACAATGCAATACAAGCAATTACATTTTTTTCTTATATATTTTGAATGTTTTTTCATCATTTGCCATTTAAAACGCTTATAAGCGAAAACGCGGATAAACGCCGGTACCGCGTCTGAAACGTGGAAATCTTTGGCGTCTGAACGCATTTTTTGGCTTTCTGAAAAATTAGGTTAAATGCAACTGCCTAAGGGGCAGTTCACACCTTGGAAACGCAGTCCCGATGCATTCCAGGTGCTTTTCTGCATGCGTGTTTTTGATGTAGTCCAGTGCTTTTTTTCCCCCTCTTTTTTCTTAGGCCTCATGCCCACGGACGGACATTTTAAAAAACAGGCTGTAAGGCTCGATTCACACTAATGCGTATTTTGGTGCATTTTGCATTTTGCAAAATGCAGGGAAATTTTTTAACATGGGTTCCTATGGAACATGTTCACATCAATGCATTTTTGTGCCTCTGCGTTTTTAGAAAGGGTCGGGGACTTTTTTTCCCCGCAAAAAACAGCGTTTTGCATGTAATAGAATTCAATGGACCCGCATCCAAAACGCAAGTACCGTGATTTTGCCACGATTTTAATTTTTTTTTAACCTGTTTATAGCTGGTTGTTAAAGGAAAGGTCCACCCAGATTTATATATTTTTTTAAAAGTCAGCAGCTACTAACAGTGTGGCTGCTGACTTTTAATAAGGACATTTACCTGTCCTACTCGCCCGCGTTGTCGGTCCCCCGATGGCTATCAATCGCTGCTGGCAGGTCCTCCATCCTGACTAAGGGAAACAGGCAGTGAAGCCACTACTGCGCATGCGCCACTTGCACGGCGCTTTGTGAATGGGCGGCTTGCCTCCTGGGATACACACAGTTGCCAGAAGTCAACGCGCCCCATTCACAAGAAGAGGAAATGGAAGTTCTCAATCCGAGGATAAGGAAGAGGCACATAAGAGGCAGATTAGGGGACTTCCGCATAGCAACGGGCATTTCGGGTGAGTATAATTTTTATTTATTTTTCTATTTTTTTTCCTTTCTTTTTAATGAATCTTAGTGTAAAAAAATTTTCAGGGTGGACCTCCGCTTTAAAGGAAATGTAAAAAATAAACATTGCCGGCTATAAAAAAAATCGAGAAAAAAACTGCGTGGGGGTCCCCCCAAAATCCATACCAGACCCTTATCCAAGCATGCAGCCCGGCAGGTCAGGAAAGGGAGGGGACGAGCGAGCGCCCCCCCCCCTCCTGAACCATACCAGGCCGCATGCCCTCAACATGGGGGGATGGATGCTTTGGGGCAGGGGGGCTCTGCGCCCCCCACCCCAAAGCACCCTGCCCCCATGTTGATGGGAACAAGGGCCTCTTCCCGACAACCCTTGCCCGGTGGTTGTCCGGGTCTGCGGGCGGGGGACTTATCGGAATCTGGAAGCCCTCTTTAACAAGGGGGCCCCCAGATCCCGCCCCCCCTATGTGAATGAGTATGGGGTACATTGTACCCCTACCCATTCACTTAAAAAAAAGAAGTGTTAAAAATGACAGTAGACAGTTTTTGACAAGTCTTTTATTAATAATCGTCTTCTTCTTCTCCGCTTCTTTCTCTGGTCTTCCTCCATCTTCTCCCGCATCTTCATTCTCCAGTCTTCTCCTTCTCCCCCTGCTCCTTCTTCCGCTCTTCTGTCTTCTTTGCCCGGTGTTCTGCCGCCGCTCCCGCCGACGACCCTCCTCCGATGATGTGTCCCGCTGATCTGTCTGCGCCGATGTCCTGCATTACTTAAATAACGGCGTGGGCATGGCAACGGGATTATGTCATCCGTAGGCTACGCCCCCTTGTGACGTCACAGCCCGAGGCATGATGGGGCCGTGACGTCACAATGGGCGTGACCTCCGGATGACATAATCCGGGTTGCCACGCCCCCACTGTTATTTAAGTAATGCAGGACATCAGCGCAGACAGATCAGAGGGACACAGCATCGGAGGAGGGTCGTCGTCGGGAGAGGCGGCAGAACACCAGACAAAGAAGACAGAAGAGCGGAAGAAGGAGCAGGGGAAGAAGGTAAAGACCGGAGAATGAAGATGCGGGAGAAGATGGAGGAAGACCAGAGAAGGAAGTGGAGAAGAAGAAGAAGAAGTATATTAATAAAAGACTTGTCAAAAACTGTCTACTGTAATTTTTAACACAACTTTTTTTTTAAGTGAATGGGTAGGGGTACAATGTACCCCATACTCATTCACATGGGGGGGTGGGATCTGGGGGCCCCCTTGTTAAAGGGGGCTTCCAGATTCCAATAAGCCCCCCGCCCGCAGATCCCGACAACCACCGGCCAAGGGGTGTCGGGAAGAGACCCTTGTCCCCATCAACATGGGGGCAGGGTGCTTTGAGGTGGGGGGCGCAGAGCCCCCCTGCCCCAAAGCACCTATCCCCCATGTTGAGGGCATGCGACCTGGTATGGTTCAGGAGGGGGGCGCTTGGTCGTCCCCTCCCTTTCCTGACCTGGCGGGCTGCATGCTCGGATAAGGGTCTGGTATGGATTTTGGGGGGACCCCCACACCATTTTTTTATTTTATTTTTGGTGGGGGGGGTCCCCTCTGAATTCATACTAGACGCAAGGGCCTGGTATGGACCTGAGGGGGGACCCCACGCTGTTTTTTTCTCAATTTTTTTTTATAGCTGCCAATGTTTATTTTTTTACATTTCCTTTAACAACCAGCTATAAACAGGTTAAAAAAAAAAACGCAAATCGCTGCAAAATCGCGGTACTTGCGTTTTGGATGCGCGTCCATTGAATTCTATTACATGCAAAACGCTGTTTTTTGCGGGGAAAAAAAAGTCCCGACCCTTTCCAAAAACAAAAGATGATACCAGACCCTTCCGTCTGGTATGGATCTTGAGGGAAAGCCCCACACCAAAAAAAAAATGGTGTGGGGGTTCCCCCAGGATCCATACCAGACCCTTATCCGAGAACGCAGCCCAGCAGGTCAGGAAAGGGGAGCGAGTGAGCGCCCCCCCTCCTAGACCATACCAAGCCACATGCCCTCAACATGGGGGGGTGGGTGCTTTGGGGCGCCCCCCACCCCAAAGCACCCTGCCCCCATGTTGATGGGGACAAGGGCCTCTTCCCGACAACCCTGGCCGTTGGTTGTCGGGGTCTGCAGGCGGGGGGCTTATCGGAATCCGGGAGCCCCCTTTAATAAGGGGGCCCCCAGATCCCGGCCCCCCACCCTATGTGAATGAGTATGGGGTACATCGTACCCCTACCCATTCATCTGGTGGAAAATAAATGTCAATAAAAAAACAACACAGGTTTTTAAAGTAATTTATTAGGCAGCACCGGGGGTCTTCTTCCGACTTCGGGGGTCTTCTTCCGACTTCGGGGGTCTTCTTCCGACTTCGGGGGTCTCTTCTTCTGTTCTCCGGTGTCGTCTCCGCGCTCGCTGGTTCTTCTCCCGCTCTCTGGTGCCTTCTCCACAATCTCCGGTTCTTTCTGCCTTCTGCCGGGTGCCTCGCTATCTTCTTCCAGCTCTTTTGCTAGCGGGGGCCCGGTCTTCATTGTCGTCTTCTTCCCTCTTCTCTCCGCCCGATGTTGCCTCGTCGCTATCTGCCGCTACAATGCCGTGTGCACGGAGCGCAACGACTTATATAGGCATTAGGCGTGGTCACCGGGTGATGCCACCCGGTGACCCGCCCCCGTATGACGTCACTGTCCCATCATTCCCCGGGACTGTCACGTCATATGGGGCGGGGTCACCGGGTGGCATGCCTATATAAGTCGTTGTGCTCCGCGCACACGGCATTGTAGCGGCAGACAGCGACGAGGCAACATCGGGCGGAGAGAAGAGGGAAGAAAACGACGATGAAGAACAGGCCCCCACTAGCAAAAGCGGGAGAAGAACCGGAGAGCGTGGAGACGACACGCTCACTCGCCCCCCTTTCCTGACCTGCCGGGCTGTGTGCTCGGATAAGGGTCTGGTATGGATTTTGGGGGGCCCCACGCCGTTTTTTCGGCGTAGGGGGCTACCCTTCAAATCCATACCAGACCTAAGGGCCTGGTATGCTCTTGGAGGGGAACCCAATGTCATTTTTTTTTTTCATTTGGCATGGAGTTCCCCTTCATGATTCATACCAAACACAGGGGACAGCGAGCGCAAGGCTTGCAGTACCCTGTCGCTGAGAACCAGCGCAATGGGATCGCGATGGAAACATTCTCGGGCAGGTACTGGCAAAGAAGCCTGTCCTGGAGGCGACTTCAAGTCGCCACCGGAGACGACTTGAGCGTCTGCTTCACGCTCAAGTCGTGTCCAAGTTGCCTCACAAAGTCATGATGCCCCTGGGTCAACCGGCACACAAGTCGCCCCGCAAGTCGGATCGTCTTGATCCGACTTCTGGTGCGACCTCTATTCAAATCAATGGTCTCCCATAGGGAACCATTCATTTTGAATAGAGACAGAAGCGTCGCTGAGATTTTTATTTACTATCACAGTGCGCCGCCGGTTCACGTGCCCAATTAATGATTTATCCGGCGCACCAATTAAGGTATGAACCGGCGCAGCACACTGTTGTTAGTAAATCACCCCCAGTGTGTCGGACAATCGGAAACTAACTGAAACTTTTGACACTTTGCGGGAACCGGTGGTTTGTGTGCGCCTCCTTTAGGTGGAAGTGCAGAATTACATACTGTGACAGTAGGAGCTACTGTCACGGTAAAATGGACAGTTTGCTGGACACAGGCTCTACACATTTGCAAGATGCAAGACTACAGAGCGTAGATGTGGACTGGAACAGACTGCTTTCGCAGCTTTCTCCAGGTTTTGGTATTCTGGAATGGGGCTTTGTAGTTTGGAGATTCCACAGTGTCTTGGGAGGGATGGGATCTCCAACCCTGTGTCCAGACTTTGCTGATTACCAGCAGGGTGTGTGCTCAGGTGAGCACAGCCCTTATAATGAATGTATGGGAAGACCTCAGGGCTCCCAGTTGGAGACGGCTCCACACCAAGAGACAGTAGGTCTTCAGGAGTCAGAGGCTGTAGGAGACAGCCAGAAAGTTGGTGACTGCAAGAGGCAGAGCTATGGACGCTAAAGGGAATCCGTCTACTTTGAGGAGTCCGGTGGTCTGGCTGACCAGGATAAAGTGCAGAAGTACTGCTACAGAGAGCCATGTGGGCTAGCATTTTCTGTTCTGTGTATTTAATGGAGAAGAACCTCTGCATGGGAAACCTTTGTTTGGACTTTTATTTTGCCTTTTTAATAAAAATGGGCTACCATGCCCTTAAATATAGTTCCTGACTGGCTTGAATCGCTGAAAAAACGCATCTACCACGAGAGCTAACAACTAGACATGTGCACACTGAAATATTTTGTTTCGGAATTTCGTTTTCGTTCGAAAAATAAATTTATTTAGTTACTCCCGAAATTCGTTTTTATTAATTTCGTTTTTCGTTAGAAATTGCATTCGTCTGAAAATCTGAATTAATTAAGGTCGAATCTGTCATTGAAGGCTTATGGTGTCTGTCGAATGTTCAAAGAAGATTCGACGGAGCAGCGAAACTGTACGACGCTGCAATCATACATTTCCGGTCGAATGTTCCGCCTACAAGCTAGGTATAGTAGAATTATAATGTTGTATGACTAGTAATAATTATATTTATTAATTATTACTAGTCAACCAACATTAGAATTTTTCTATAGCCTATGGGCGGATGCATTTGACCGGAAATGTACGATTGCGTCGTCGTACAGTTTATCTGCTCCGTCAAATCTTCTTATGCTCCATACATACGATCGTTTTTCATGCCGTTAAAAATGCCATTTTAAAAAATGGCCATTTAACAACCAGCTATAAACAGGTTAAAAAAAAAAACGCAAATCGCTGCAAAATCGCGGTACTTGCGTTTTGGATGCGGGTCCATTGAATTCTATTACATGCAAAACGCTGTTTTTTGCGGGGAAAAAAAAGTCCCGACCCTTTCCAAAAACAAAAGATGATACCAGACCCTTCCGTCTGGTATGGATCTTGAGGGAAAGCCCCACACCAAAAAAAAAATGGTGTGGGGGTTCCCCCAGGATCCATACCAGACCCTTATCCGAGAACGCAGCCCAGCAGGTCAGGAAAGGGGAGCGAGTGAGCGCCCCCCCCTCCTAGACCATACCAAGCCACATGCCCTCAACATGGGGTGGTGGGTGCTTTGGGGCGCCCCCCACCCCAAAGCACCCTGCCCCCATGTTGATGGGGACAAGGGCCTCTTCCCGACAACCCTGGCCGTTGGTTGTCGGGGTCTGCAGGCGGGGGGCTTATCGGAATCTGGGAGCCCCCTTTAATAAGGGGGCCCCCAGATCCCGGCCCCCCACCCTATGTGAATGAGTATGGGGTACATCGTACCCCTACCCATTCATCTGGTGGAAAATAAATGTCAATAAAAAAACAACACAGGTTTTTAAAGTAATTTATTAGGCAGCACCGGGGGTCTTCTTCCGACTTCGGGGGTCTTCTTCCGACTTCAGGGGTCTTTTTCCGACTTCGGGGGTCTCTTCTTCTGTTCTCCGGTGTCGTCTCCGCGCTCGCTGGTTCTTCTCCCGCTCTCTGGTGCCTTCTCCACAATCTCCGGTTCTTTCTGCCTTCTGCCGGGTGCCTCGCTATCTTCTTCCAGCTCTTTTGCTAGCGGGGGCCCGGTCTTCATTGTCGTCTTCTTCCCTCTTCTCTCCGCCCGATGTTGCCTCGTCGCTATCTGCCGCTACAATGCCGTGTGCACGGAGCGCAACGACTTATATAGGCATTAGGCGTGGTCACCGGGTGATGCCACCCGGTGACCCGCCCCCGTATGACGTCACTGTCCCATCATTCCCCGGGACTGTCACGTCATATGGGGCGGGGTCACCGGGTGGCATGCCTATATAAGTCGTTGCGCTCCGCGCACACGGCATTGTAGCGGCAGACAGCGACGAGGCAACATCGGGCGGAGAGAAGAGGGAAGAAAACGACGATGAAGAACAGGCCCCCACTAGCAAAAGCGGGAGAAGAACCGGAGAGCGCGGAGACGACACGCTCACTCGCCCCCCTTTCCTGACCTGCCGGGCTGTGTGCTTGGATAAGGGTCTGGTATGGATTTTGGGGGGCCCCACGCCGTTTTTTCGGCGTAGGGGGCTACCCTTCAAATCCATACCAGACCTAAGGGCCTGGTATGCTCTTGGAGGGGAACCCAATGTCATTTTTTTTTTTCATTTGGCATGGAGTTCCCCTTCATGATTCATACCAAACACAGGGGACAGCGAGCGCAAGGCTTGCAGTACCCTGTCGCTGAGAACCAGCGCAATGGGATCGCGATGGAAACATTCTCGGGCAGGTACTGGCAAAGAAGCCTGTCCTGGAGGCGACTTCAAGTCGCCACCGGAGACGACTTGAGCGTCTGCTTCACGCTCAAGTCGTGTCCAAGTTGCCTCACAAAGTCATGATGCCCCTGGGTCAACCGGCACACAAGTCGCCCCGCAAGTCGGATCGTCTTGATCCGACTTCTGGTGCGACCTCTATTCAAATCAATGGGCTCCCATAGGGAACCATTCATTTTGAATAGAGACAGAAGCGTCGCTGAGATTTTTATTTACTATCACAGTGCGCCGCCGGTTCACGTGCCCAATTAAGGTATGAACCGGCGCAGCACACTGTTGTTAGTAAATCACCCCCAGTGTGTCGGACAATCGGAAACTAACTGAAACTTTTGACACTTTGCGGGAACCGGTGGTTTGTGTGCGCCTCCTTTAGGTGGAAGTGCAGAATTACATACTGTGACAGTAGGAGCTACTGTCACGGTAAAATGGACAGTTTGCTGGACACAGGCTCTACACATTTGCAAGATGCAAGACTACAGAGCGTAGATGTGGACTGGAGAAGACTGCTTTCGCAGCTTTCTCCAGGTTTTGGTATTCTGGAATGGGGCTTTGTAGTTTGGAGATTCCACAGTGTCTTGGGAGGGATGGGATCTCCAACCCTGTGTCCAGACTTTGCTGATTACCAGCAGGGTGTGTGCTCAGGTGAGCACAGCCCTTATAATGAATGTATGGGAAGACCTCAGGGCTCCCAGTTGGAGACGGCTCCACACCAAGAGACAGTAGGTCTTCAGGAGTCAGAGGCTGTAGGAGACTGCCTCTTGCAGTCACCAACTTTCTGGCTGAGCTATGGACGCTAAAGGGAATCCGTCTACTTTGAGGAGTCCGGTGGTCTGGCTGACCAGGATAAAGTGCAGAAGTACTGCTACAGAGAGCCATGTGGGCTAGCATTTTCTGTTCTGTGTATTTAATGGAGAAGAACCTCTGCATGGGAAACCTTTGTTTGGACTTTTATTTTGCCTTTTTAATAAAAATGGGCTACCATGCCCTTAAATATAGTTCCTGACTGGCTTGAATCGCTGAAAAAACGCATCTACCACGAGAGCTAACAACTAGACATGTGCACACTGAAATATTTTGTTTCGAATTTCGTTTTCGTTCGAAAAATAAATTTATTTAGTTACTCCCGAAATTCGTTTTTATTAATTTCGTTTTTCGTTAGAAATTGCATTCGTCTGAAAATCTGAATTAATTAAGGTTGAATCTGTCATTGAAGGCTTATGGTGTCTGTCGAATGTTCAAAGAAGATTCGACGGAGCAGCGAAACTGTACGACGCTGCAATCATACATTTCCGGTCGAATGTTCCGCCTACAAGCTAGGTATAGTAGAATTATAATGTTGTATGACTAGTAATAATTATATTTATTAATTATTACTAGTCAACCAACATTAGAATTTTTCTATAGCCTATGGGCGGATGCATTTGACCGGAAATGTACGATTGCGTCGTCGTACAGTTTATCTGCTCCGTCAAATCTTCTTATGCCCCATACACACGATCGTTTTTCATGCCGTTAAAAATGCCATTTTAAAAAATGGCCATTAAAAATTATCGTGTGTAGGCTCCAGAGCATTTTTAACGACGTGAAAAACGGCCATTAAAAATTCCGGACATGCTCTCTTTTTTCACGTCGTTTTTCATGTCGTTTTTTTTAACGACGTGAAAAACGATAGTGTGTATGCTTTCACGACGTGAAAAAAAACACGCATGCTCCGAAGCAACTATGAGACGGGAGCGCTCGTTTTGGTAAAGCTAATGTTGGAAATGGAGATGGCACATTCGTCACGGTGGAATTAATAGCATCGTTTTAATGCTGCGCATTCCGTTCTTCTTTTGATAATGCTTTAAAATTACCCTCTTTTGATAATGACATTGAGAGTTATGCCAAACTTGTTTCTAAAGTAATTCCAAATTGCTCTAATGATTATAAAATATTATTTATAAGCCGCACCTCCCTCCTAAATAATACTAATAATAATAAAATAATGTAATTCTCCTTTTTTCTTTAAATTTAATTTTACTTTTTTTTTTTTTGTGGCCTTTTTTTTATTATTTTGGCTTAAATTATTCTTGTGTAAAGTTACCACAACAACCTTCCAAATGTGTCTCATTTGGCCTCAGGGAGGTTTGTGTCCCCTGATAAAAACAATAATATAATTTGAGATGTCCCTGCCTGCTCCCTAGCAAGCTCTCTTTTGAAATACAAATCACATAGTCAAGTATTTTAAGGGCACTCAAATTTTTTTTATTTCAGAACATTAACAAATTAAAGTGGAAGGCAGCACTGGAGAGCCTGCTTGCATTTGTGCATCCCTTTGACCCCACAACAACCATACAAGATGTCCAAACCAAAATAGAGATTAGATCCCCCAAAAAAATGAGCCCAATCTTGTCTTGAGCTCCCAGAGGTCAGGAGCCACAGCAGATAAGTCCTATATGTCCCCAGTCTGTGGTACTACAGCAGGCATTATTTTCTCCTCTTCCTTGTAGCCTTCTCTCCAGCCTTCTCTGCAGCCTTGGTTGGTTTCTTCCTTGGAGGCTGGGGATCAGGAGGAGAGGTTGTGGCAGGAGGAGTAGTAGGAGGAGGAGGAGGAGGTGGAGGAGTAGGGACAACCTCCGTTATGTCCGTGTACCTAGTGAGTTCACCCAGCACGCCCTTATTGATGACTTTCAATAGCAGGGTCTCACTGAATTTTTTTTGCTGCAACTCCATTTGCCCTAGTTTGTGGGCGAGGACTGCGGCAAATCCCTCATCAACAGAGGGTGCCTCTCTGAGGGCCGCTGTTGCCTCTCTGAGGAAGGCCCTGGTTTCCTCCTCCACCTGCCTACCTCTCCTTGGCCCTCATGGTTTAACTACCAGGGGAGGCATCTGGGCTCTTGTGCTGGGCCCAGCCTCCTCCTGGGTGCCACTGGGCCCAGCCTCCTCCTGGGTGCCACTGGGCCCTGCCTCCTCCTGGGTGCCACTGGGCCCTGCCTCCTCCTGATCCCCAACATCACCCTCTTCCTGGCTCTGCTCTGGCTGTAAAAAAAGAAAGGGACATTATTTATTTTGCCACATCATCATTCACAGACATTGTTCACCTCTAGACATTGTTGAAATCAATGCCAAAAGTTATGTCATTTTCATTGATTCCGCATCCTGGTTTTGTTGTCTTGTGCACATAAAATTAGGCCACTACTGTATCTTGCTCTTCACAAACTTTATTGGTAGAAGTGTACATACCTTTAACAATACTAACATCTATTTAAATTCTACAATTTTGTACGATATAAATATAGATATCAATACTTTACCTGGCTCCATATCTCCAAATCTGCCTCCTCAAGGCCCTGATCTTGATCCTCAGAGGAAGCCAGAGCAGGGTTGACAGGAAGGCTGGAGGACTGGCTGCAGGGAAGGCTGGAGGGTTGGGTACAAGGAAGGCTGGATTGACCTCTGGGGGGAAGGGTGGAGAGAGATTCCCGCACTTCCAGCTGGTCATCCAGAAAAGCAAGCTTACTATAGTACCACAGACTGGGTTTATAAACCTTATCTGCTGGTGCACCTGACCTCTGGAACCTCAGGACCATAGTCCTCTGGGTCCTGTATGTCCCTCTGATGGTCGCAATTTTGTTTTTGACATCTTGGAGAGTTGTTGTGGGTATCTTTGTTTGCACAAATGCAAGCAGGCTCTCCAGTGCTGCTTTCCTGGCGTCTTTATTTTTATTACCGCCACTTTTTGTTTGCCATAATATAGGGAGCTCTTGCCATTTGTCGATGAACTCCCCCATGAAGTCTGGGTTTTTAAAAGTATTCATGATATCTGTAAAAGCGAGAAACCAAAAAAAATATATATTTCAGGCAACATTCCTCAACTGTGCATTGTCTACATATTTTGAGCACACAAATCTCCTCGTCTGATGAACCTCAAAAAGTAAAATTGTTAGGTACCTTGGTCACGACGTTCGTTGCTAACTCCCTCTCCCGACAAATGAACGTATTTCCCAGACATGGATCTTCACTTGATATACACAGCGCATGCGTGAAACTCTGCACGCTTTCCCCGCCCCTGACGTTCGATATTGTACTTTCCCCGCCCCTTCTCGCTCGTAGTGCTGAACAAAACATGGCGGAGACACAGGTGGCTGAGATTACCTCTACAGAGGATGAAATTACAGAGGAGCCCAAATCAAGACCCAGGAGATATAAGGCATCCAACATGTCATTCGAGGAAATGGTGGAGATGGTCGCCATTTTAAAGAAGGAGGATTATGATGCCAAGCATGGTCCGTATAAAAGGCCTAATCTGGTCAAGTCCAGAATTATGGGCAAAGTGGTCAAAAGTCTCCACAAAAAATTCGGGGTGTGCAGAACGAAGGAACAGCTCAGAAAACGATGGTCAGATCTGAAGTTGCGGGAGGCCGACCAATATAAAAGAATCAAGAAAGTTATATTAAAAAGTAAGTTTTTTTTTTTTTGAGTTTCCATGGTACATATTATTTTCTTGTATTCTGTCGTGTATTTTTAACTTTCATATAGTACACTGAAAGATACCATCTTTCAGGTTCGTCCGCACAGTAAACGGACGTATTAAACCTCTTTCTCCGTACAGTTCCTCAAACGATGTTTTAGGATCATCCAGTGTGAACACCCATGTATTTTGGTTTATTTGGGGGAGTAAATTTGGGCCACACTTATTTTTGGTGTGCTAATCCAAAGGACATTTGTTCATTTGAAAAAAGGATATGCATGGTAATGTTAAAGGGAGTGAATGCTCAGCAGCTGATGAAACATCTGAAAGCAGTAGTACAAGTGTGGGCCTAAAGCCCAAAAGCTTGAGGGAGTCACACACAGGTGATCCAGTGTAGATACTTTGGGGTGTTACAATGTTTCAAATTTGTGTACAAAATGTATATGCTCTGTTTTGGGCTATGTATCCAATCATTTGTCCCGGTTGGCACAGGGCGTAAAATTTAAAATGGAGCATGCTTCAAAAGAATGATTACCAAGTTTTTTTTCATGTTTCTTATTTTAGCAAAATTGAGTCGCTACTAATGAAACTATTCCTTTTATTTCAATCTCCCTAGGGATTCGAAAAGCTACCTCAGATGAGACGAGAATTGCAATACCTACAACAATACCCCCAGAACCCCAGGATGGAGAGGAATGTGATGTTGTGGAAGTGGAAAGTGGCACCACCACAGGTCAGAGAGAAACCAGACACATGCATGTTAAATAGATGTAGGCCTACATATTCTATCCTACATATTTCTTTTTACATTTAGGTGCAGTTCTGGCCGAAGACCCCAATAAGTTGACACATCACAGTGCCCAGATCCTGATCCAATACCTGATGGTCTGCTGTCGTGACCTCGAAAAAATTAAGGGAGACTTGCTAGAGATCAGGGCAAATACAAAGCGGGTGGAGGAAAGGCTCCAAAATATCATGGCTGTGCTTGGGCGTGTCTAATGTTTTTACACCAAATAACGTTTTACTTGCAGAGATTTCTATTTTTTTTTTGTTATTTTACCCTTTAATGACTAGCACATGTTTAGCTTTTTCAAAATTTTGAGAAATATAGTTTGTTTATGCATGGCTGGTCATGCGTTTTAATACACCCGAAATTAAGGGAACATCCACATTTCTAAGGAAGTTGCCCACCTAAACAAAAAAAAAAAAGGTATTTTTACATAACAAATCATTGTGGCTTCATTATGTAAATGTGGTGCTGAGTGAACTAATCAATGTTTGGTGTTTACACTGACAATGAAGGCTAATTAAAAGATTGTTTAATCCACATGGCAAAACAAGTGCACTAGGTAAACCT
The DNA here is from genome assembly GCA_029206835.1 of Rana muscosa. Classification (NCBI taxonomy): domain Eukaryota; kingdom Metazoa; phylum Chordata; class Amphibia; order Anura; family Ranidae; genus Rana; species Rana muscosa. The sequence goes on from CM055119.1 coordinate 38,799,099, forward strand.
ACCAGAAACATCAAACATTATACAATAAAAAATACAAACCAATCTTTACTCAAGAAAAAGTTTTATTTTTTTGGTCTAAAATTATTATAGATTGTCTGGCATTTCAATGGCCCCCCTACCCATAAAATAGTCCACATATTGGTTACGGACCTCACGTCCGGTTGGGGGGGCCAAGCCAGGACGGCCAGGTTCCAGGGCCACCAAAGTTTCTGCATTGATTAAAGAGGCCTCAGGCCCACTCAAAGATATATAACTCGTTGAATGCACCCTTAGGAAATTATGCAGCACACAGCACGTCATAACCACATGGTTCCATTTGTATGGGGCAAGGTGGATGGAGGTAAGGAAGAGGCGAAATCGGCTGGCCATGATCTCAAACGCATTTTCCACCACCCTTCTGGCTCTGGCCAGCCGATAATTGAAAACCCTCCTCTCAGGGGTGAGGGTGCGTTGCGGGAATGGCCTCATCAAATGGGGTCCCAGGCCAAACGCCTCATCCGCCACAAACACAAAAGGTAGTCCCTCCACATTCTGCTCCGCTGGTGGCAAGGCCAGCAGATCCAAAAGGAGCCATTCTCCAAACTCCGTCTGGGCAAAAACTCCTCCATCAGACATCCTGCCATTCTTGCCAACGTCCACATAGAGGAACTCGTAGGTGGCCGACACCACTGCCATCATCACGACGCTGTGAAACCCCTTATAATTATAATAAAAGGATCCCGAATGGGGTGGTGGGACGACCCGAACATGTTTGCCGTCGATGGCTCCTCCACAGTTCGGAAAGTTCCATCGCTGGGCAAACTCGGAAGCCACATTCTGCCATTCATGTGGCGAAGAAGGGAACTGTGTAATTAAAGAAATAACAAATTAATACTTGGAGCCAGAAACATTGAAAGCTGATTTCATACACACATTCATGGCCAACATTGGTAGAAACTGTTCAATACACAAAAAATTGGAAGCAAGAAAAAAAAAAAAAAAAACATTATGGGGGGGGGGGGGGGGTTTAAGATGAGTTGGGAATATCACACATGAAGGCTGTAGCACTCTGTATTGAAGTTAACAAAAATGAAACATTCCTAGGCAAAATTTAGGGTGCGTTTTGGGTAAAGCACTACGATGGAACATATAATAAAAAACATGGAAATGACTAGGCAAGGTAGGTATGGCCCCAGGATAGCATGCTGGAGAGGTTAGGTAAGCCAAATTTACAGGTAGGCCTCAAACCCCAAACTTTAAATAATAAAACATGGGGAGAAAGGGGACATTCCCTGCAGCTAAGAATCATGTGAATTAGGGACTGAAAATAAAGCAAATTAAAAATATCCAAAAATAAAAACCATACAATGTGAATTTTTGAAGAAGAACACTTACCTTAATATAGTCCTCCTGCAAAACTTGAAGGATGGCAGAACAAGTCTCTGGTATAATGATCCCCAGAGCCTGGGGGGATATGCCTGTGGAGAACTTAAGGTCCTGCAGGCTTCTCCCAGTAGCCAGGTATCGCAACGTGGCGATGAGCCTCTGCTCAGCACTGATGGCTTCCCGCATAACGGTGTCCTGCCTGGTAATATAGGGGGACACCAAAGCCAACAGCTGCTGAAATACAGGGTCAGACATCCTGAGGAAATTCCTGAAATCATCAGGATTATTCTCCCTGATCTCCCGCAACAAAGGCATGTGACAGAATTGGTGCCGCTGGAGCAACCAATTCTTGGTCCATGAACTCCTCCTGACCCTGCTCATGGCATGGAGTCGGGATACAGCATGAACCCCTGCACCAATTACAGCACGAACTCTACGACGAGTACGTAGCCGCAACATGGCTAGATAACGGTCGGCTGAACAGAACGAACTAGAAGAACGCACGGAAGAACAGCAAGGCCTATGAAGAACAAGCTGAAAAACACGAACATGAAGAGCAGGCCGCACTGAATAAACAGATACAAACTGACTACAAGCAGTGCTAAACAGATACGAACCCACAGGCGCAAACTGAACTCCCGAAAACGATCTTCAAAGCACGAAGACTGAAAAGCGCGAATCGTCTCTCACCAAACTTTTACTAACACGCGGTAACACGGAATTAGCAAAAGCGTCCCAAAGGGTGGCGTCATTCGAACGGAACTTCCCCTTTATAGTGCCGTCGTACGTGTTGAACGTCACTGCACTTTGCTTGATCGTTTTTTTTAATGATGGTGTGTACGCAAGGCAGGCTTGAGAGGAAACATGAAAAAAAACGAGGAGAAAAACGTCGGTTTAAAAAATGACATTAAAAACGATTGTGTGTACGGGGCATTAGAACTTTCAACAGACACAATAAGCCTTCAATGACAGATTCGACGTTTGTATGTTTTTCGATGCTTCGTCGAATCTTCGTCGTTCACGTTAAATTGTCAAGTTAGTTCTCGCTATTTTACTGCTCCTCCTCTTTGGTTACAATCAGCCAATAACATTCATCATCATCATCATTATTTTTATTTTACTTCCCCCACCCAATTCCAGCAGCGATCTTTTCTCTCTATGTCGAATCTTTTCTCTCTATAATGTCGAATCTTTTCGCTCTGTAATGTCAAATCTTTTCTCTCTATGTAGAATAATATTGGACTAATAGAGTTATGGTTAGGAACATTCGACCACAGGTTCGATGGACACAGATTGTTATTGTCAGCCTCATATCGAATCTCGCATTTCTTTATTTCGGATCTTTCGGTTTTCGGATTCTGCATTTTCGTTTTCGTTTGTTAAAACGATAACGAAAATACCTGAAATTCGGACGAAAATGCATTTGGACGAAAACTAATGCACATGTATACTAACAACCCCCATCTTACAAGTGGTGGATTCAGCGGGCACAAGACGGTGGAATCCGGGTCCTTGCTCCACAGTGAGTTCAGGTCAGGAACTGTTGGCTGTGTGTGGAAGTGCATCCAGGCAAAAGGCATTGCGTGTTGCAAGTGGTGTACCTGTGAATGAAAACAATTTTTTTTTTTTCTGCGGTGAACTGCTGCTAGCTGTGTGTGGCAGCCAGGTGAATTGCATTGCACAGGAGTTAAATTGATGGACTGTGTTGCATACAGGTGGTGTACCTGTGGAAGTGAGCTCAGCGTGGCCTGAGAAGATGTCTCCACCTAGGAGGGCCAGCCCAAAAGGCCTAGTGATGTGTATGACAGTGAATGGATGGTTCAAGCGGAATCGCAAAGACTGGGATGCAGTGCAAGGGGCTGTGATCGTGGCCTCTGACTATATGCAACCCATGCTGCCTACAGAGGAGGTTGGGGACTTCCTGCTAAGATTTGAAAAAGTTGCTGTAAAGAGAAAATGGCCTAGGAACCGGTGGCCAAAATTGCTGCAAACCTTATTACGGATAGAGTACCGGTCGGTTTACCATTTGATGGATGGGGACCAGGATGACTACTGCAAGTTTAAAGAGGACATCCTTCTCAGAGGAGAATTCCATCGTATCATGGGCCGCCAGCAATGCTCTAGGATGGGAGAAGTGTCTCCGGTAGACTTCGGTTTTGGAAATCCAGAGTTACCTGCTACAGGATATGGTAAGACTGTTGCAATTTGTGGGTCTGATCCCAGGGAAGTGGCATTGTGTTCGGAGGGGAGATCCGCAGAAGGTGTAAAAATGGACTTGCTGCAGTGTGCTACCCAGATCAGCGGGGAGACACAGGTTAAAACCCAGCTTGCAGCAAGGTCAAGGACTGAAAAGGACATGTGGACTCTGTGTGCACCTAAGATAATCCAGCAGAGTGCTGGGAGAGATGTGCTAGGGGTAACCAAAGCAGTTGGTGTGCCATGTTCCCTAGTGACAGTGACAGGTGCTGCAGAGTTGCCAAGGGAAACCGCCAAGGAGCCTGCAGTGGTGAGGCAAGTGGTTTCCCAGGACAACTGTGAAGCCGCCCTAGTAGGAAAAATAATTCCTTTGGAGAGGAAGGGTGGTGTGCTGAGTGGCACGCAGGGTGCCATGCGTTATGACAAAAGAAAACCTGATAGAGCTTATGAAACTGCTATGTTTATGAATGCTGATGATAAAGGTATTGCTGATGATACATGTACTTATGGTGATGTGTTCTTTAGTAATGAGAAAAGGGGGATGTCTCCCTTGGCAACCAGAAGCAGAGCCGCAGTGTTGTCCATGGAAATCTCTGGGGGTCTCCAGGTGTTGGAGCCAGAGATTGTCCAAGACAGCCCTGATATTGCTCTGATGGAACAAACTGGGTCTACACCATGCAGTGAGAGTTTGTGAGCAGTCCATTTACCATATGTGTAATCCAGTTGGTAAGGGGTTAAGTCAGCTGGCCAGAGCTGAAGGTACACAGCTGAGTGTGTTAGCGCCCCCAGAGCAAGGTAGTGATGGTGTATTGCAGCCTGCCTTGTTTGATGAAGCTTTAGCAAAGAGTAAAAGCATGTTGTCAAAATGTGATTTATATAGAACTGACAAAGTTACTGTTTGTGCTGCAGAATCCCAGGTGCCTCCTAGAGCCGATGATGAGGTACTGCTGAGCCCTCATAATGGAAGCACAACGGATTGGGACAGTTGGGCCAAACAATTACTAGCCATGATAGACAAGGCTATGTTGAGCTACAGGGGTGTGAATACAACAACTGCTATGCCAGACAGGGAAATCGCAGAGCGACCGATGGTTGAGGGTGTGTTGGTCCCTACAAGGGTTGTTTTCCCCCAGTCGGAAGAACCAGATCAGGGCGCATGCATGGCAGATGTGGTGTTCACAGCCCAGCCGCTGAATGTCAAGTGTGAAGGTGACAATGTAACAAATGTTTATGTGCAGGGGCTCATTGTTGAGTTGGAAGGGATGAGTGGGAGACCATGCGTCTGACAGTGTTCCAGAGGAGCATCAGGCTGTGATGGGTACCACCAGTGAGGTGGAGGCCTGTTTAAATGTCTCGGCCCCTCAAGCCGCAGTGAATGAGCCCCTCCATGTCTCTGATAAGGTTAAGGTCACCAAAAATGTTTTGCATATTGATGTGGAGTGTGTAAAAATTACAGATATGTTAGTGGAACTGCTTGAAATGGTGAAAGCACAGTCCTTGTATACCTGGGTGCCTCCATTACAGTCGGATGTGGTGGTGCTGCGTGGTACCAATGGATGGAGTCAGATAGTACAACCTGTGCTGGTTAAAATTAATCATCAGTGGAACTGCTTGGTACAGTGCTTTCTAATAGTGTGGCAAATGATCTCCCAGTTTCCTGTGAGGGTGCTTCCGGATACGGTTCAGTAAGGAAGGCGCTCTGGGGGGCTGTTGGAGACAGGTCTCTCTGCCTGATGCGGTGATGGACATGTCTGCTAGTGCGGTCCGAGGTGTGGCTGAGCAGGGATTAGTAAATGGCGCGGATACTGCCTCACCCGCTAGACCTCCTAAGAAGGAAGGGCCAGATATGGACGCGGCAAAAGCAGAGATTCTGTCTGTCACCTGCAGAGAGGTACAAGTTGGGGTACCCGAAGACGCTCTTAAATATAGTATGGAGAGGAACAAAAATTGTAACATGGAAAAGTGTGAGTTGGCAAAGATTGGTACTGCTAGAAATGTGTCATGCGTTGTTCAATGTCAGTTGTTGGGACAACTGCCCACAGAGATTTGGACAACAGGTGAAGTGAAGCCTTGTGAAGGTCTCATAGGGGATAGCCGCTCACCTGTGTGTTGTCCCTCCTTGGGCTTGGCCCTAACAAACCCTGAACAAGAAATAACTGATGATATTGATAATTGGAGAAATGGTGACTTATTACTGAATGTTAATGTAAATAATGGCCTGGATATGAAAATGAATAATTTCTTGGAAAATTAGTGTGATACACAGATTTTGAGCCCTGGGGAGTTGGTAGTCAAGGGCAAAGGAGTTGGTAAACCCAAGGGACCTATTGTGATGGGTAAAACGGGTACCAGTGAGGGAAAAGGTGGTTCCTCATCAGGCGTAGCGTCTGGAGCAGGTTCCTTACAGAATCCAGAAACTGAGTTTAAAGGAAGTAGCAGGAAAGGCAGGGGGCTGCCAGAAAAGAAACGTGAGCTCAGGAACCCCAAGGACAGAGGGAGTAGGCTGGGGATACAGAAAGGTAGGACCCCGTTGCGATCCTGGGTAAGACATGCCTGGAAACGCACCCGAAAAAAAGATTGGGCCTACGCAGCGAACAGCTGGCACAGAGGTGCCCCAATCAAGGATTCGGGCTTGTGTGTTCCGCCCCCTTCGGGTCCGAAACATGGGGGGGAGATATGTGACAGTAGGAGCTACTGTCACGGTAAAATGGACAGTTTGCTGGACACAGGGTCTGCACATTTGCAAGGTGCAAGACTACAGAGCGTAGATGTGGACTGGAGAAGACTGCTTTCGCAGCTTTCTCCAGGTTTTGGTATTCTGGAATGGGGCTTTGTAGTTTGGAGATTCCACAGTGTCTTGGGAGGGATGATTACCAGCAGGGTGTGTGCTCAGGTGAGCACAGCCCTTATAATGAATGTATGGGAAGACCTCAGGGCTCCCAGTTGGAGACGGCTCCACACCAAGAGACAGGAGGTCTTCAGGAGTCAGAGGCTGTAGGAGACAGCCAGAAAGTTGGTGACTGCAAGAGGCAGAGCTGCGGACGCTAAAGGGAATCCGTCTACTTTGAGGAGTCCGGTGGTCTGGCAGACCAGGATAAAGTGCAGAAGTTCTGCTACAGAGAGCCAGGTGGGCTAGCATTTTCTGTCCTGTGTATTTAATGGAGAAGAACCCCTGCATGGGAAACCTTTGTTTGGACTTTTATTTTGCCTTTTTAATAAAAATGGGCTACCATGCCCTTAAATATAGTTCCTGACTGGCTTGAATCACTGAAAAAACGCATCTACCACGAGAGCTAACAACCCCTATTTCACAATATATATATATATATATATATATATATATATATATATATATATATATATATATATACATGATTCTGCATAGGAGGGCCGCCCTGCAGCAGTAAATATGCTATAGGGCAGTCCTAACATCAAGTATGTTATCCTCCCCCTTCCCTATCACCAATGGAACCCGACAGGGATGCCCCTTGTCCCCCCTAATTTTTGCGCTTGTGATTGAATCACTAGCACAAGCAATTAGAACCCATACGGATATCACTGGTCTCATGGTCAACCAAGTCACTCATAAGATTGGCCTCTATGCCGACGCCATAATCATATGGTTCACTGATCCATATAGTCAGGTACCCATGTATAAATTAAATCATTCTAAATCAGCTATGCTCCCTATACCCACAACTCAAGTCAAGCATTACTTCTTCATCCCCTTTTTCCTGGGCCCCAACTCGTCCATGACATACTTAGGTATCCAGTAGGGATGGGCTTCGAGTTCGAGTCAAACTCATGTTCGACTCGAACATTGCCTGTTCGCCCGTTCAGTGAACAGCGAACAATTTGGGGTGTTCGCGGCAAATTCGATAAGCTGCGGAACACCCTGTAAAAGTCTATGGGAGAAATCTAAAGTGCTAATTTTAAAGGCTTGTATGCAAGTTATTGTCATAAAAAGTGTTTGGGAATGGGGTCCTGCCCCAAGGGACATGTATGAATGCAAAAAAAAGTTTTAAAAACTGCCGTTTTTTCGGGAGCAGTGATTTTAATAATGCTTAAAGTGAAACAATAAAAGTGAAATATTCCTTTAAATTTCGTACCTGGGGGGGTTTATATAGTATGCCTGTAAAGCAGCACATGTTTCCCGTGCTTGGAACAGTCTCTGCACAAAATGTAATTTCTGAAGGAAAAAAAGTAATTTAAAAGTACTCGCGGCTGTAAAGAATTGCCGGTCCCGGCAATACAGAGAAAAGTCATTGAAAGTCATTGATAAAAAAAAAAATGCGTGGGGGTCCCCCCAAATTCAATAACCAGGCCTGTAAAGTGGCGCGTGTTTCCCGTGTTTAGAACAGTCCCTGTACAAAATTACATTTCTAAAGGAATAAAAGTAATTTAAAACTGCTTGCAGCTTTAATGTAATGTTGAGTCCCGGCAATATGGATAAAAATCATTGGGAAAAATGGCATGGGTACCCCCCCAGCCCATTACCAGGACCTTTGGGCCTTGTATAGATATTAAGGGAAACCCCCGCACCCAAATTAAAAAAAGAAAAGTCGTGGGGCCCCCAGGCCCTATATACTCTGAACAGCAGTATACAGGCGGTGCAAACAAGAATGGGACTGTAGGTTTGTTCTTAAGTAGAATCTGTTTGTAATTTGGAACAGGTACATTTTGTAAGTGTAGCTCCAAACAAAAAATCTATTTTAAAGCTTTTTAGATAACATAGGGAATAGTTATCATCCCTGTAACATTTTGTTTTGCTGTCTGTGCCCCTTTTCAGAAGATTTCACCTCACTCTCTGTCCCAATGACAATTGGATTTTGAAAATTTGGGTTTTTAGGGAAACAAGGATTGGTGATAAAGTGTAGCTCCAGCCAAAAAAACTGTTTTAAGCTTTTTGGCAAACATAGGGAAGGGTTATCACCCCTGTAACATTTGTTTTGCTGTCTGTGCACCTGTTCAGAACATTTCACCTCACTTTCCGTCACAATGACAAATGTTTTTTGAAAATTTGGGGTTTTTATTGAAACAAGGATTGGTGATAAAGCATCTGTGGAGAGAAGACACATTTTTCCCATATTAACTCTTACAGGAGAGAATTTCCCTTCCTTGGGGTAGATTTCCTCTCACTTATTGTTGTCTCCCTCCCTTTGTAAGTAGGAGTCATTTGTAAGTCGGATGTTTGAAAGTAGGGGACCGCCTGTAAAATTTGGGCCTTAGGTGTTGGTGGTACCAGAACACTGTAAGCCCTCACAGTTACTCTTGGTGGGCGCTGGAACAGGCCCAGCTGTAAAATATTATATCAAGAATTGTAATTACATGCCCCTGTTGAACAGGGGTAGACAAATTGGGCCTTTGGTGGTGGTGCAACAACACTGTAAGCCCTCACAGTTACTCTTGGTGGGCGCAGGAACTGGCCCTGCCGTGAAATATTAGATCAAAAATTGTAATTACACGCCCCTGTTAAACAAGGGAAGAAAAATTGGGCATTAGGCACTGTTGGTGCCACAACACTGCAACCCCTCACAGATAATCTAGTTGAGTGCAGGAATGAGCTCTGCTGCAAAATATTACAGCAAAAACTGTAATTACGCGCCCCTGTTGAACAGGGGCAGAAAAATTGGGCCTTAGGCACTGGTGCTGGTGCCACAACACTGCAACCCCTCACTGATACTCTAGTTGAGCGCAGGAACAAGCCCTGCCGCAAAATATTACAGCAAAAATTGTAATTACACGCCCCTGTTAAACAGGGGCAGAAAAATTGGGCATTAGGCACTGTTGGTGGTGCCCAGAACCAAAAATTTTCTTAGAAGCTATCAACATGAACATTGAGGAGGAATAGGATAGTCACTCAGCATCAGCATAGGCAGTCTTCAAGGGACCTCACATTCATAAAAAAAAATTCATCGGTTACATCAGCATCAGGTGCTTGGTAGCTGGTGATTCAAGACTGATTCATTTCTATGAAGGTGAGCCGATCAACCGAGTCGGACAGGCGCACTCTCTGATCGGGTAGAAAGCCTTCAGCAGCACTGAATGTGCGTTCCAAAAGAAAGCTGGATGCAGGACAGGCCAGTAGCCCAATTTCATACTGTGCAAGCTCTGGCTAGTGATCCATCCTCAAGACCAAGTAACCCAGTGGATTTTCGGTTGGAAAGGTCTCCAAGTCTGATCTTGCCCCTAGGTATTCCTGCACCATGTAAATCAGATGCTGGCGATGGTTGCTGGAACCGATCAGACCTTGGGGCTGCGGACTAAAAAATTGTCTGAATGCATCGGTCAGACGGCCAACTTCTCCACCGCTCATTCTGTGACTGACCGAAGCCTCAGCAACACGTTTTCCAGGACCAGGAATTTGTAACCTCCCATTTTCTGGAAACGCTTTGCACAAACCTTTCTGCAAGGCCTCCCGAAGATGTTTCATCCTCTGCTCCCTCTGCGATGGCTGGATAAGTTCCACAACCTTACCCTTGTAACGTGGATCAAGAAGGGTTGCCAGCCAGTAATGATCCCTCTCCTTGATACCACGAATCCGAGGATCCTTTCGCAGGCTTTGCAGGATCAGGGAGGCAAAGGCAGCGTAGGTTTGCTGAGGCATTCAGTCCGGAGTCCTCTGGGTCACTAAGGACGACATGATCCGCAGCCACCTCCTCCCAGCCACGTACAAGTCCATGGGTTTCTTGGGACTGAAAACGATCCCTTGAAGACTGCTGCTGATGCTGAGTGCTAGGCTCCAGCTCCATGCTGTCACAATCCTCATCCTCATCCTCCTCCTCTTCCTGTGAGAATGGCAGGCCCGCAGGAATACTGTCTGGAGAAAGGGGGCCTTGAGAGGTAAGGAAGTCCTCCTCTTCCTCCCTTCTGTTCTGCCTTAATTTCCCTGTCCATTATTCCACGCAGCGTGTGCTCCAACAGATAGACAAGAGGGAGAGTATCACTGATGCATGCACTGTCATTGCTCACCATCCTCGTGGCCTCCTCCAAATGGTCAGGACAGGACAGTGCATGCATCCTTGATCATAAGCCACTGGCGTGGCGAAAAAAAGCCAAGCTCCCCTGACCCTGTCCTGGTGCCATACTCGCACAGGTACTCATTAATGGCCCTCTGCTGCGTGTGCAGCCACTGCAGTATTGCCAACGTTGAGTTCCACCTGGTGGGCATGTCACAGATGAGGCGGTTCTTCGGCAGGTTGCATTCCTTTTGGAGGTCAGCCAGCCGAGCACTGGCATTATCTGACCGGCGGAATCTCTGCCCCAGTGTGGCTCCTGTCCCCTAAACAGACCAACTCAAGCACTGCATGGCATCTTTTTGCCTGAGTGCTTGCGTAGCCCCTAGAACGCCTATGGAGCACTGCTGGTTCAGAGGACAAATCTGCACAGGAAGAGGCCATAGAGGAAGAAGAAGAGGAGGGGGTGGAGGAGAGAGGTGTGGCAGAATCACCACTACCAGCATTTTGGAGGCGTGGTGGCGGAACAAGCTCCAACACTACTGCACCCTGTCCTGCATCCTTCCCAGCTGCCAGCAGAGTTACCCAGTGTGCGTTGAAAGAAAGGTAATGTGTCCATGCACCTTAACGCTGACCTTCCTGTCCAACGAGGCTAAGACATTGCCTTCCACATGCCGGTAGAGAGCCGGAATCGCCTTCCGTGAAAAAAAGTGGCGTTTTGGAACCTGCCACTGAGGTACCACACATTCCACAAATTCACTAAAGGGGGCAGAGTCTACAAGCTGAAAAGGCAGCAGTTGCAGTGCTAGCAATTTAGCCAAGCTAATGTTGTATGGCATTACACACTCCACTGCACTGACAAAACAAAAATGTGTAGCGCTAAACTAAATGAGGACTGCACTAAATGAGGACTGCATCAAGTGCAGTATAAAACAGTGAAATTAGATTAAACAATCAACGTGACATCTAACACAGATATGTGAAAACATTCAAATAATCCACCGTGATAAAAATTGAATCACACAATCCACAGTGATGTGAATTGTGTAACATTAAAAGTCATCAGAAAAAATTCATTAAATAAAAATAAAATAAATAAATGCTGATGAAAAAATTGTGAATGACAGTCAAATTAATAGTGCTCCCAAAAAACTTGACGTGAAGTGACCACCACCAATCGATTGTAGAAATGGCTTACCGGAGAGAGTGGACCCCAAAAACATACGTTCAAAGGGTCAACCAGGCAAGGGTAAGCCACTGTGGACAGCAAATCTTCAACGGCAATTCAAACGGGAACCGAAAGCTTAAATCCAGGATAGAAAAAATAATCACTCCTGTCCGAATATGCGATGAAACTTACGGACAGTGTCCGGTTAGGGCCAGGTGGTGTTGCCAGATGAATTGCGAAAAAGTAAAGGAAAGAAAAGGCACATAGCGTAATACTGTATAAAAGGGTAATTTAATGTAGGTAGGAACACTTACATTTAGAAGAGTATAACAGCGCTTGTCAAATGATCAAAATGGCAACAGTAAGGTCTCCCGACGCGTTTCGCATCCTAATGCATCATCTGGGGTGATCCCCCACTGCTTCCCACCCTGAATTTATTGATAGTGTGACCCCTTGTTAGAGAGGCCATACCCTGGGCGTTCCTGTGTTGATAAATCACTTCCTGGTTCAACCAAGATGGAAACCCCATGTGTGTTCCAAGCCTCTATCTGAAACTTACTATGTATATGTGATAACATGAAAACTGGAGGTGTACCAACATGGCCGCCCACCATGTGTGTCAAGCCTCCAATTGATTCAAGCAGAATGAGCTGGGCTATCTACTGAATATTTAATCCAAATTAGTAATCAGCCTTTATATGTATAGGGCAACGAGCCTGGTGTGACCAGGCAGTGCCATTATATACATCAAAAAGCTCAGCCAAGCCGCACATCGAGCGGCCGCATTGGATTGCAGGCTTGTGTGTCAAGCCTCGTTCTGAATCCATACTGCGGATCTAGCCTCGCTTTGGTATTCTGAAAGTAACGCAGTGTCGCTTGCGTGCCGCGCCTCAACCTGACGTGCGGGCGCGCACCAAGCCTCACTGTGAACTTACTGACGTCGCACGTCCACAATTAACATTGGGACGGATGGCGCAACATCGCGGGCGCGCACCAAGCCTCACTATGAGGTTGCTGACATCGCACATCCGCAAGTTTTATAATAGGACGGACGGCACTGCAAGGTCCATGACTGCATAACGACACGCCCATAAAGGAAGATATGCTAATAGCGTGAATGCAATCACGTGACGCCTCACCAGCCTGTCAAAATCTGAGCAACAACATAATGGGAGTATGTTGTATTCTGGAACGCATATTAAATGCGTTCCAGCAGTGGCTGACAGGAGGACTGCAAATTATCTAATTTAATCAGTATGTAAAAAAATCTAATGACAGAATATATACTATGCAAGTGATTCCACCGGAAAATAGAATAAAAACCATACAATTTAATTTAAAACCGAACATAACTCGGTATGATGAAAAATTGATTATAAATCTAAAATGGTAAAAATGGACATAGACACAGTCCATAATATGGTATTTAGAGGTCTGTGAAATGAATCACACTCTTCTACAGGGCTTCAATATGATCCCTGTATTCCTATGTAGGCCATATTAGTGTGCAGGAAGTAGTTGGCATGGAATGTAACTAAATAGGTGGATACCTCCCCATATATTAGCATTTTCTCACGCCCAAGGGATGTGCTCCCACAAAATACATAAAGCAACATTATATATTTCTATATGTACATGGCCTACTGGAAACATACCATTAAAAACAAAAATTTAAAAAATTTGTAAAATATGACTAATAAAAATATGGTGAAAGAGAAAGATAAAATGGGTCCAAGTCTATCTAGGATTTATTGATGAATGAATTAATGTCCCACTCGACATTCAAACCAGAAGGCGTGTGCGACTGTAACTCATAAATCCAGTATGTTTCAAGTTGCGATACACCCCTGGTTTTAGGGCTACCCCTCCAAGGGGGGACAAATTGATCAATTACCAGGAATTGAGTGCCAGCAGGGTTTCTATTGTGATATGCCCTGTAGTGCCTCGGTACTGTGTGCTGTGTATTAGGCTTGTGCAATTCGTTTCGTAACGAATTGAAATTCGTCCGAATTTAGCAACTTTCGGACATTCGGAAGCATTCGAATTTCCGAACAAAGCAATTACGAATAAGACCGAATCCGAAATAAATTATACCGCAAATAGCGAATGCCCGAATGTCTTCGGCATAATTCGTTATGAAAAAGTTACGAATGTACGAATCCATACGAAGCACAATAACACTCACTCTGCTCTGCTCTCTGCTTCTCCCACACCGTGCTGAACTCCCTCTCAAAATGGTGTACAGGGGCGGAGGTTATAGCCGCATGTAAAAAACGAAAGTAAAATACGAGATTTCGAATCCATTCGAAGCACAATAACACTCACTCTGCTCTGCTCTCTGCTTCTCCCTCACCGTGCTGAACCCTCTGAAAATGGTGTACAGGGGCGGAGCCTATAGCCGCATGTTAAAAACGAAAGTAAAATACGAGATTTCGAATCGTTACAAATAACCGCAATGTATTTAGAAAAGTACAAATCCATTCGAAGCACATTAGGCATAATAGGCAGCGTCGTTGTGAGAGAGACACGGAAAATTACGAATCAACGAACCCAAAAAAAGTTACGAAAGTAGGAGTTGTGTCCAGAATCAACGAAAAACAACGTACTCTACCGAAAGTACGAACCCAAAAAAAGTTACGAAAGTAGGAGTTGTGTCCAGAATCAACGAAAAACAACGTACTCTACCGAAAGTACGAATTATAAAGCAACAAAAAATTCAACGAAAAATGTCGCTTGCAAAAATACGAATGAGTCCGAACACGAAAAATCCCGTCTAGCAAAATTACGAATGATTACGAATCAACAGGACCGGAAAGAAACGAACCGAAACGGAACGAATTTTTCCGTTGTGCACAAGTCTACTGTGTATCACCACTGAGAATGAGAGCTATATGCTCACCAACCCGCACAGAAAAAGATCGTATAGTGTGGCCAACATATTGCTTACCACACAGACAAGTTATAAGATAAACCACATATTTAGTGGCACATGTGCAAAAACGCTTGATGGAATAAGTTTTACCCGTAATGGTGGAATTAAATTCCAAAGTCTTACTTCTCCCTGAAGTGTTAAATTTACACACAGAGCATTTCTTACAAGGGTGATAACCCACTAGTTGATAAAAAAAGGAGGGTCGCACCGGGGGATTAATAATATTAGGTGCGATTTTACTCTGAAGTGTGGGGACACCTCTAAACACCACTTTGGCTTGTTCCGGTAATACACTATGTAGGACTCGGTCATTTTTCAGCACTCCCCAATGTTTCGCTATAATGGCTCTAACTTGTTTATGTTGGATAGAAAAGGATGTAAGCATTACCCATTTAAAGTTGTTATCCTGTTCTCTTTTCGGTTTGACCTCCAAAAGAGAACCTCTGTCTATTTCTAGGGTCCTCTGAAGGTCCCGTTCAATATCTATGGGATTATAACCCTTCTCAATAAACCTAAATTTAAGAACCTCAGCCTGTGCTTTGATTGACTCTATGGTGGTGCAATTTCTATGGAGTCTTAGGAACTGGCTCCGTGGGACTGAGTTCAACCAGGAACGATGGTGACAGCTGTCAAAGGGGATGAACCCATTTCGATCTGTTTTTTTGAAAAAGGTTTGAAACTGAAACCTCTGATCAATAATGCTGATCTCTAAGTCTATGCTGTATGTGTAAGGGAGATGCCTCTATCATTGTGGTTGAGATGGCACATGAAGGTCTCCAATGACGCCATGTCACCATCCCAAAGGAGGAGGATGTCGTCTATATATCTTACCCACAACACCAACGATGGAGTGTCATGGGCATAGACGACATCCTCCTCCCACTTAGCCATAAAAAGGTTGGCGAGGCTGGGGGCAAATTTTGCCCCCATAGCCACGCCGCGTGATTGCAAATAAAAATTGTCATTAAACCAAAAATAACTGTTTAGTGGCAAACTCTAACAATTCCATAATAAACTGGCATTGAAATGAGGCCAAAGAAGGTTCCTTCTCCAAAAAATACTGAACTGCCTCGAATTCACTAAAGGGGGCAGAGTCTACAAGCTGAAAAGGCAGCAGTTGCAGTGCTAGCAATTTAGCCAAGCTAATGTTGTATGGCATTACACACTCCACTGCACTGCCTAACTCCCGAGACATTAGCCAGCGTCTCGGCGATGTGACATCATTGACCCGGAGGAACGGAGAGTGTGAGTTCTCCTGTCTCAGTCGTGCTACGGTCCCGGGTACGCATCCCTCATGTTGGAGGGCCCTCCACACGTCGGTCTGCATGTCCCCATCACATTAAGGTACTGTGCTCACACTGCCTTTATGCCACAGGATTATCGAGTTATACTGTGAAATTTTAACCCCTTCTTGCTCTATGGATACTATCGCAAGTTAAGACTGTGATTGGAATCTACATCACATTTGTCTTCTGTCCACTTGGGATTGGATTCTTTGGAATTACGATTAATAAATGAACTACATTTTTTCACCCTAATTCAGAGCCTTCATGTGTCACTATGTATGGTCCATGAGTGCTGGATTATAGTGTTTGAATGTTGTATATTTTGTACTTCCGGGTACGAATTTTTCCCGCTGCTCTGGATCCAAGTCTTCTTTTCTGATTTTTTTTGTACCACTTGACATTCTGAGGTTTTTTTCACACCCACCCACCAATTTTAGCGCTTGTGTTTTTTTATTGTTGTTTTGTTTCTGCAGTCAGATATAGGCTTGGTTAGACTGGATGCAGTGGATATATATATATGTAGGAGACAGTATATATATTTTATGCACTGCAGATCACTGAATCACCTGCCTGGCCTGCCTTCCCGAAAGTGTATTTTAATACGGACATCAGGAATGGCCTGCAGTCAGGTATAGGCTTGGCTATAGTACAATGCAGTGGATATATATGTAGGAGACAGTATATATTTTATGTACTGCATGTCAGGTCACCTGAAGCCAGGTGACAGATGCACACCGTTGGGGTCAGGAGTGCACCGCTAAGGTAGTGAACCCTATGGCTGACTGCTGCGGATGGAACTCTGGGTGGTTAAGGAAGGCAGGTCCACTGGAGCACTAACAGGGATTCCACAGGGAGCTAGAGCCTAAGATTCCCCAGGGTGCGGAGTCTAAGATCCAGCAGGTGTTCACCAGTGCCTCTAGTGGTGAGGATGGACTGGGGAAGCAGCAGCTCAGGATACAAGAGATAGTGAGGTGATAAGCCAAAGGTCGGGGTGTCTAGAAGACAAGGATAAACAAAGGACACGCCAAAGGTCAAGGTCACAAGCAGACAGGAATAGTTGAGAACAAGCCAAGATCGGTAAAATAGAGACAGAGGTAGTACACGGCAAGCACACAAC
The DNA here is from genome assembly GCA_029206835.1 of Rana muscosa. Taxonomy (NCBI): domain Eukaryota; kingdom Metazoa; phylum Chordata; class Amphibia; order Anura; family Ranidae; genus Rana; species Rana muscosa. The sequence goes on from CM055119.1 coordinate 38,816,119, forward strand.
CCAAACACACAATGCTTAACAAACAACGTTGATCAGCAAGGCAGACTTGCAGTGCACAGGTTATTATAGAGTTCTCTGATAGGGCCTGGGGTCGAGCCATGCTTGGAGGAGAGATTATTTAAGCAGCAGGGTGAGAGTGTCTGGCCTCTAAGGTGAACACATGGAGAGGAAGGTAAGCTGACTTACAATTTTTTCCTCCCAATTATTTCTCCCCTTTTTTTCCCTGGATGATGGTATAGTAAACTTACCTTTACCTTGGTGCATTTCCCCTTTAATTCCGACTCCCCCTCCCCTATCAGTGTCTTTTTTTTCTCTCCTTTTCTCTTTCGCTATCATTTTTTCTCTTTTTTTTTTCCCCGTAGGGGGCTTTTTACTTTCTCCTTCTTCCTCTTCTTCAGATATGTAGAGGTTTTTCTTTTCAGTGAAGTATGTTGTCAGGGCATATAAGAGAAGCAGGTCTGAAGCCTCGTACACACGACCGAGAATCTCATTGGGAAAAAAAAGAAGTTTTTCTCGACGTGTTTCTTGTCAAGCTTGACGAGATTCTTGTCAAGCTTTCCTTGCATACACACTGTGAATCCAAAATCTTGTAGGTCTAAAAGCGCGGTGACGTACAACACGTACGACGGCAGTATAAAAGGGAAGTTCAATTCTCATGGCGCCACCCCTTGGGCTGCTTTTGCTAATCTCGTGTTGCCGCGTGTTAGTAAAAGTTTGGGAAGAGACGATTTGCGCTTTTCAGACCTTGTGCTTTCAGATCGTTTTCTGCGGTTCAGTTGGTGCTTGTGGGTTCGTATCTTGTCTTCAGGGCGTGTAGTCAAGTCGTATCTGTTTTTCAGTGCGTTCTTGTCCACTCGTTTCTGATTTTCAGGTCGCTCTTCATAGGCCTTGCTGTACTTCAGTGCGTTCTGTTTAGTTTGTTCTGATCAGACGACCATTTTCTAGCCATGTTGCGGATACGTTCTCATCGTAGAGATCATGTTGTGCATCGTCTTTGTGTTTCTGTTGGTCTTCTGGTCTTGGACCAAGACGAGTCCATGAACAGGGTGAGGAGGAGTTCTTGGACCAAGAATTGGTTGCTCCAGCGGGACCAATTCTCTCACATGCCTTTGCTGCGGGAGATCGTGGAGAATAATCCTGAGGACTACAGGAATTTTCTTCAGATGTCTGACCCTGTTTTTCAGCATCTGTTGGCTTTGGTGTCCCCCTATATCACCAGGCAGGACACCATTATGCGGGAAGCCATCAGTGCTGAGCAGAGGCTCATCGCCACCTTACGCTACCTGGCGACAGGGAGAAGTCTGCAGGACCTGCAGTTCACGACAGGCATCTTCCCCCAGGCTCTGGGTGTCATAATCCCAAAGACCTGTTCTGCCATCATCCAAGTCCTGCAGGATGACTATATGAGGGTAAGTTTACTCATTTAATATCACATTCTATGTATTTCATGTATGATAATGTATAGTATTTCTTTCATCCTTCCCTAATTACCATGATTGTAATATGCTGTGAAGGTTCCCTTTGTCTCCATGCATGTTTTTTTTTTAAGTTCTTTTTTGGCCTACATGCATATTTCCCCTCACTTACCTCTCCAGCATGCTCTCCTGGACCCAAACTCATCTAGCCTAGTCTGTTAACAATGTATTTTGTCAGCTCCATTGTAGTGCTCCCCCACCCCCCTCAAATGGTTTCTAAAGTCTACATTTTCCAGAATTAGATTTTTGGGGGGGTCCCAAACTCATCTATCCCCCCCCCAAAAGAAAAGCAATGGGCCATCAGAGGGGATGAGCAATGTGATAATTGTTCTTTAGATTTTTAATTTCAAATAATACTTTAACAAACTATTGGCCAAGAATGTTTTTTGTATAATCTGCTTGCAATGTTATTTGCATAAGTACTAATATTGATATTTCTTGTTTTATTCCCCAGCTTCCTTCCACGCCACAGGAATGGCAGACTGTGGCATCGGAGTTTGCCAGGCGGTGGGACTTCCCCAACTGCGGTGGAGCCATTGACGGGAAGCACGTCCGCATCGTGCCCCCACCCCGTTCGGCTCCATTTTTTACAACTATAAGGGGTTTCATAGCATTGTGCTGATGGCGGTGGTGTCCAGACGGAGTTTGCTCTTCGTCTACAGAGTGATGACCTTGCATTGCCACTGGATGCAGGGAATGTGGAAGGACTCCCCTTTGTCTTTTTGGCTGATGAAGCCTTTGGTCTGGGTCCACATCTCATGAGGCCTTTCCCCCAGAGGACCCTCATCCCGGAGAGGAGGGTCTTCAACTACCAGCTGGCCAGAGCCCAAAGAGTTGTGGAGAATGCCTACGGGATAATGGCCAGCCGGTTCCGCCTATTTTTAACAAGTATTCACATAGCGGAGTACAAACTGAACTATATCGTATTTTGTTGCTGTGTTCTCCACAATTATTTGCGCAAGCAATCGCCAACTTATATGGCCACAGTTGGGCCCGAGGCCGGACTTGCAGCAGACAATGCCCTGCCGGGCCTCGAACATGTCCGTGCTGGCTTGCCCCCCCAAAGTGCCCGTGCAGTCCGGCAGAACTATGTGGACTATTTCATGGGTAGGGGGGCCATTCCAATGCCAGCCAATCTTTGATCTTTTTTACTATTTCCACCCAAAAATAATAAATAATTTGAACCTTCATTTTGTATATTTTGTTTGTTTTTATTTTAGCTGTGTGTTAGTTTTTCTAAGTCTACTTGTAGTGCCAAGTGTATTTTCCGTTAGTAAAGACCAAACATTTCACTGGTAACAACAAAACTAAACACAAAAAAGGTTATAGTGGATTGGAAAAATAGAAGCCACACTTTTTTGGTATTTCCATGTTTTTTACTCTGTGCACAATCGCACATGGTCTTTGGAACATTTTTGGTGTCTCCTTTTTTTAAACACATTTTTTGGTTTTGCCCTAAACTGGCAAATTTTTGTGGTTATGAAATTACAAAAATTCTCCTAAACATACCTCAAAATACAACAATGTAAACCGTGTAGGCAAGATCTCAGACCTTCGATTTTTCAAAAAAGGGCTATCTGCCTTTCCTAAGATGGAGTGTTGTCACCCCTGAACAAGACAAAATTTGAAGATGCACACAATTTTTTGGAGGGTAAAATAGGTTATTTTCTTCCTCATCCCTATTGTCAACATGTGCTATCCGCCATCATGGGGGATCAATCGACATGTTTTGGGGGGGCACCCCCTTCTTCCTTTCACCTACTTGAGTTGTGAGGAAGGGGTTGCACCCACAAAACATGTTCATGGAGATCCCGTGATGGCAGATAGCACATGTTGACCCACTGTGTGCATCTTCAAATTAGCAAAAAAAGGGGGGTTTTATTCTATTCGCCCCAACACATCAATGATGTCCTTAAATGTATTCTCCATAGCATTCATCCTTTTCTTCATCAAGTCCAGCTGAGTACTACAATCCATTATTTGTTGGATGATTCTTTGGGCACTATCACTGGAGAATCGAGGAATTTCATCAACAACTTAACAAAGCTGGAATACTGACCTTTTTGTGACAATTTTCTCACCCCCCCCCCAAGTACCCACTGTAGCACCTGTGTTGGACACCCTAAAAAGGTTGTTCTGTTGGCCCACACTATAGTGCTCCTGTGAGTGCAGATGTGTAAACAACTGCTGAGTGTCCTCTCCTTTACATTGATTCAAGTTTGCATTTCATTCTAGTTATAAACACATCATCTAGACAACTATGTGATAACATTTAGGGAATCTAAACAGACATTTTACAAAACATGGATATTGCCAAATCATCGTATGTAGTGTGCAAACGATGTGTCTGTATCGACCGATTACTGTGCCCACTAAATTTAAAAAAATGTCATTTTAGAATGTACAAGAGTATAAAAATCAACAACATGGAGCAACATGCAAGTTGTGAAATACAACAATATGGACACACACAGGAGAAGTACTTACTTTTTTTGAGCATTCTGGTAATGCTCCTTAACTGCTCCAGCTCTCTCAGTTTGAGGTCAGACCACCTCTTTCTGAGCTGCTTCTTTGATTTTTTCACACCGAAATTCTTCTTCAGACTTTTCACTACTTGCTTCATAATTTTGTCCTTCCTTAGATTAGGGTGGGAATACGGCCCATGCTTTGCATCATAATCAGAATTGTTCAATATGGCCACCATCTCCGCCATCTCCTCAAAGGACATATTAGATGCCTTGTAACGCCTCCTTGTTCGTGACATTTCCCGCTCCGGGCTTGTCTTCTCATTAGAAATATCTGAATTCACAGACACCTACTGTGACTACACCATGTCGCCTGCGTGCCGAAAGAGAAGGGGCGGGGAAACATCGAGAAAGAACGTCATGGGCGGGCGACGTGTGTCACGCATGCGTAGTGTATATAAAACTAACACACATGTGACGTACCTACGTTCTGTGTGCGGAGGAGGGAGTTGAGCGCTGAACGTTAGACCGAAGGTAAAAGATTTTAACTTGGTACATCAGTGGCCTATACTGCATAGAGATAGAAGAGGCTTATATGGGCATAAAGATTACTCGAGTTTAGAGTGTGATTGACATTTGTAATTTTGTCTGGTGTTTTGTCTTGCAGAAACAATGAATGCTTTTCTAGAAAAAGATTTTCTGGCAGAGTTTATAGATCGGTTAAGGGAGGTTCCCGCTCTGTGGGAGACCAAAAACCCGATCCACAAAAAAAAGGGGTAAGGAAAGCAGCGCTGGAGAGCCTGCTCCCATTTATGCACACCAGGATGCCCAACGCTACCATTGAGCAGCTGGACACAAAAATTGGGACCTTGAGAGGCACATATAGGACTATGCGCAATCGGGTCCTGGCTTCTCAGAGGTCAGGAGCAGCAGCAGGGAAGGTATATGTCCCACATTTGTGGTACTAGGACAGGTTGGCCTTTCTGAATGACCACATTACACCGAGGGAATCACTTTCCAGCCTTCCCTCCAGCCTTCCCTCCAGACAAGATGATCCTTCTCAGGATCAGGAGGAGCCTTCCATCCTGGATGAAGACCCAGATCTGTCCGTCTGGAGCCAGGTATAGTCTTTTCTAAACATTTATATCGAAAAAATTAATGCTGTAAAATAGATGTTAAGATGGGGACAAATTTAGTCAATCCAGAAAAAGTGTTTAACATAGCAATAGACAGTAGTGGGCAAAAAAGTTTGGGAGATGAATGCAAAATGATGGGGGCATAATGAGAGTACTAAAAAATATTAGAAATTCTATTTGCAACAGTCAGGAGCTGAACATTGTGGGGGTTCTTTACTAAAAGCAAATACAAATTGCACTACAAGTGCAAACTACAAGTGCAAAGTGCACTTAAAATTGCACTGAAAGTGCCCTTGGAAGTGCAGTCGCAGTAAATCTGAGGGGGAGATCTGAAATGAGGGGAAGCTCTGCTGATTTTATTATCCAATCATGTGCAAGTTAAATTTCAGATTTTTATTTTCCTTGCATGTCCCGCTCAGATCTACAGCGACTGCACTTCCAAGTACACTTTCAATGCAATTTCAAGTGCACTTGTAGTTTGCACTTGGAGTGCAAAGTGGATTTGCCTTTAGTAAATAACCCCCTGTGTGTGATTGATTAAAACAAACTCTAAATATGTCCCTTTTTTTACACAGGAGGTCAGCCAGGATGAGAGGCAGGAAAATGTCAGGCAGGAGGAGTCTGGGGTTAGTGGCAGAGAGGAGGTGGCTGGTCCAAGTGGCAGAGAGGAGGTGGCTGGTCCAAGTGGCAGTACATGGTGTCAGGTGCCTCCCATCCACATGCCACCAAAAAGGGCCAGGAAGGATAGGTCTGTGAGTCAGGCAGCACTGGCCCTGATTAAAGAGGCACATGCCACCCTCCAGCAGCCACCAACCCCTGATGAGGGCTATGCGGCATTGGTCGGCATGAAAATGGCCCAGATGCCAACCGAACAACGGCTACTATGTGAGCCCCTGCTCATTTCCCTCTTAAATATGAGGTTGATGGGGAGGCTCACTGGCACCACTGTCATTTGTGACCACGGCCATCCTCCTGCACCTTCTTCTCAACCTCCTCCTTCTTCTCCTCCACCTCCTTCTTCTCCACCTCCACCTCCTTCTTCTCCACCTCCACCTCCTTCTTCTCAACCTCCTCCTTCTTCTTCTCCTCCACCTCCTTCTTCTCCACCTCCACCTCCTTTTTCACAACCTCCTCTTTCTTCTCCTTCTTCTCCACGTCCACCTCCTTCTTTTCAACCTCCTCCTCCTTCTCCACCTCCACCTCCTTCTTCTCCACCTCCACCTCCTCCTCCTGACATGAGTACACCTCCAGAGGCACAGCCTCCAGCCAGGCGGACAAGGAAGGCTGCAGAGAAGGCTGCAGGAAAGCCTACCAAGAAGGCTGCAGGGAAGCAGAGCAAGAAGACCATGAAGTGATTCCCTTGCTTCAATGTGGTCTGACAGAAGGCAGCCTGTTGTTGTTCCACAGACTTGGGACTAGGGATGAGCTCAGTGTTTGAGTCGAACATACGTTCGACTTGAACATCGGCTGTTCGACCGTTCGGCGAACATCGAACGATTTGGGCCGTTTGCGCCAAATTCGAGTGACGCAAACGGCCCACAATACACTGCGCCATCGAAGTGCAATCCCGGCACTGTGATTGGCCAAGAATGCACTGTGACCCCGCATGCTTGGCCAATCACAGCGCCGGCAGCTAGGAGAGCCATAATTGGCCACAGGCAGGTTGCCTGTGGCCAATTATAGCTCAGGGGGTTTAGCACACGCCCCACACTATAAAAGGCCGCCAGCACGGCGGCCTTGTGTAGTGTGTTCCGGCGCAGGGAAAGGGAAGGATAGGCAGGGACAGTGTTGATATTCTTTGTGCTATTCTTGTGTGCAGGGAGAGTGTCAGTGTCATATTCTTTGCTAAACCTTGTGTGCAGGGAGAGAGAAGGATAGGCAGGGGACAGTGTCAGTGTCATATTCTTTGCTAAACCTTGTGTGCAGGGAGAGAGAGTGATAGGCAGGGAGAGTGTCAGTGTCATATTCTTTGATAAACCTTGTGTGCAGGGAGAGAGAAGGATAGGCAGGGGACAGTGTCAGTGTCCTATTCTTTACTAAACCTTGTGTGCAGGGAGAGAGAAGGATAGGCAGGGAGAGTGTCAGTGTCATATTCTTTGATAAACCTTGTGTGCAGGGAGAGAGAAGGATAGGCAGGGGACAGTGTCAGTGTCATTGTTGCTAAGCCTCGTGCACAGTATACACCTGAAGCTAGCCCTTATTGCTGTGTTTTCCTGTTGTGTTACACTAACAGGCATTTGCAGCACTTACAGCGGGCGGAGTGTGCCTCCTGCACATTATACACCTGAAGCTAGCCCGTATTGCCGTATTTTCCTGGTGTGTTACACCAACAGGCATTTGCAGCACTTACAGCGGGCGTAGTGTGATTCCTGCAAAATATACTCCTGAAGCTAGGCCTTATTGCTGGTTTTCCCATCTCCCTGCAGGCCATTAGAATGTCTGGAAGGCAAACAAGGAGAGGCAGACAGTCAGGAGCCAATAAAAGAGGGCAAGCAGGCTCTGTGTCTAGAGACAACAGTGCTGGTCGTGGACGCGGTGCATCGCCATCAGCACGTGGCCATGGGACACGCTTGTCCTTCTTTTTGGCAGCTGGACGTGTTGAGCCGCATCATGCCGAAGACTTGGTAGAGTGGATGACCAAGCCCTCCTCATCCTCCTCATCCTCTCTCACCCAGGCTCAGGGTACTGGCAAAGCAGCTGCCAAAGCGTCCTCTTCCCTGTTATCAATGTCATCATCAGTCACTCCTTCCCTAGACCAACATGTCCTCCTGAGGAGTCCCCCGAACTGTTTGAGCACAGTGTTGGGTACATGCTCCAGGAGGATGCCCAGCGTTTCGAAGGGTCTGATGATGATACCCAGCTAGAGGAAGGCAGTAGCGTGAGAGCAGAGAGAGGGGATGCTCAAGAAGGACACCAATCTGGCAGTCATGTTCCAGCAGCTGCAGCATACTGCCAGATTGGCTCCAGTGATGAGGAGGGAGGGGATGATGAGGTCACTGACTCCACGTGGGTGCCTAATAGGAGAGAGGAGGAGGATGAGGAGGAGGCACATCTCCAATGAGGCAGGATGCCCTCGGGGGGCCAGCGTAAGGGCAGCACACCGACGGAATCACGCCGGAGAGCTCCGCCTGTGCAGGGCGCTGCCTCTGCCCGTTATTCAAAAAGTTCTTTGGTGTGGGCCTTTTTTGAGTCGAGTGCATCAGATCGCACAGCTGCTGTTTGCAACATATGTCTCAAGCGTATATCGCGTGGCCAAAACATCACCCGCTTGGGCACCACATGCTTGACCAGACATATGTTGACCTGCCATGCAGCTCGTTGGCAAGCCTACCTTAAAGACCCACACCAAAGAACAAAGCGGACCTCTCCTTGCACCACATCGGCTGGGATCTCCAACCCCACTATACCTTCAGTCCTCTCTGAAACCTGCACTGAGAGGAATGAAGGTGTAGAATTAGGTGTGTCACAGCCAAGTACTTGCGGGCACTCTGCTAGCAGTACACCAACGTCCGATTCTAGCAGGCAAATTTCCCTGCCCCAGCTGCTGGACCATCGAAAGAAGTTCACTCCCAGCCATCCACATGCCCAGCGGTTAAATGCTAGCTTGGCTAAATTGCTAGCGCTTCAACTGCTGCCTTTTCAGTTGGTAGACTTGGCCCCCTTCCGTGAGTTTGTGCAATGTGCGGTTCCTCAGTGGCAGGTTCCCAAACGCCACTTTTTCTCACGGAAGGCGATTCCGGCTCTCTACCGGCATGTGGAAGGCAATGTCTTGGCCTCGCTGGACAGGGCGGTCAGCGGTAAGGTGCATATTACCGCTGACTCATGGTCCAGCAGGCATGGACAGGGACGTTACCTTTCTTTCACGGCCCATTGGGTCACTCTTTTGGCAGCTGGGAAGGATGCAGGACAAGGTGCAGTAGTGTTGGAGGTTGTTCCGCCGCCACACCTCCAAAATGCAACAACTGGTTGTGACACACCTCTCTCCTCCACCCCCTCCAATTCTTCTTCCTCCATGGCCTCTTCCTGTGCTTTGTCCTCGGAACCAGCGGTGCTTCGTAGGCGTTCAAGGGGCTATGCAAGTACGCAGGCAAAAATATGCCATGCCGTGCTTGCGCTGGTGTGTTTGGGGGACAGGAGTCACACTGGGGCAGAGGTTCTGTCTGCTCTGCAGGGGCAGGCCGAGAGGTGGTTGACGCCACGACAGCTTAATCCAGGAATGGTGGTTTGCGACAATGGCACCAACCTCCTCTCCGCCCTCCGACAGGGACAACTGACCCATGTGCCCTGTGTAGCTCACGTCCTTAACCTGGTGGTGCAGCGGTTCTTGGGCGGGTACCCGGGCTTACAGGATGTCCTGAGGCAGGCCAGGAAAGTCTGTGTGCATTTCCGCAGATCTTATAATGCCAGTGCTCGCCTGGCTGAGCTGCAAAAGGAGTTGAACCTGCCCAAGAACCGCCTTATATGTGACATGCCCACCAGGTAGAACTCAACGTTGGCCATGCTGCAGCGGCTACACACGCAGCAGAGGGCCATCAATGAGTACCTGTGCGACTACGGCACCAGTACAGGGTCAGGGGAGCGCAGATTTTTTTCACCACGCCAGTGGGGCATGATCAGGGATGCATGCACTGTCCTGGCACCATTTGAGGAGGCCACGAGGATGGTGAGCAGTGACAGGGCATGCATCAGTGACACTGTACCTCTTGTCCACCTGGCACTCAGCAGCAGTATTTTAGGGATGATTTACAGTCCCAAGAAACCTGTGGACTTGTACGTGGCTGGGAGGAGGTGGCTGCGGATCATGTCGTCCTTAGTGACCCAAAGGACTCCGGACCGAATGCCTCAGCTAACCTACGCTGCATGGCCTCCCTGATCCTGCAAAGTCTGCGGAAGGATCCTCGTATTCTTCGGATCAAGGAGAGGGACCATTACTGGCTGGCCACTCTCCTTGAACCATGGTACAAGGGTAAGGTTGCGGACCTTATCTTACCATCGCAGAGGGAGCAGAGGATGAGACAACTCCGGGAGGCCTTGCAGAAAGGTCTGTGCAACACGTTCCCAGAGACTGTAACCTCCCAAACTCCTGGTCCTGGACAACGAGTTGCTGAGGCTTCGGTCAGTCAAAGAAGGAGCGGTGGGGAAGGTGGTCGTCTGACCGATGCGTTCAGACAATTCTTTAGTCCGCAGCCCCAAGGTATGATCGGTTCCAGCAACCATCGCCAGCATCTGATATACATGGTGCAGGAATACCTAGGGGCAAGGTCAGACTTGGACACCTTCCCCACCGAAAATCCTCTGGCTTACTGGGTCTTGAGGATGGATCACTGGCCAGAGCTTGCACAGTATGCAATTGAGCTACTGGCCTGTCCTGCATCCAGCGTTCTTTCAGAACGCACATTCAGTGCTGCTGGAGGATTTGTCACGGATCACAGGGTGCGCCTGTCCACTGACTCGGTTGATCGACTGACCTTCATAAAGATGAACCAGTCTTGGATCACCACCAGCTACCAAACACCTGAAGCTGATATAACAGACTAATTAATTTTCAAATGTCACATCCCTTCAAGACTGATGCTGATGCTGAGAGACTGTCCTGTTATGTTGACTGACTATCCTCCTCCTCCTCCTCAATGATCCGATTGATGATGATAGCTTGGAAGAACATTTTTGTTTCTGGGTGCCGCCACCAGTGGCTAAGGCCCAATTTTCAGCCCCTGTTTAACAGGGGCGTGTAATTACAATTTTTGATGCAATACTTTGCAACAGGGCTCATTGCTGTGCTCCAAGTACAGTATCTGTGAGGGGTTGCAGTGTTGTGGCACCAGTGCCTAAGGCCCAATTTTTCAGCCCCTGTTCAACAGGGGCATGCAATTACAATTCTTGATCTAATAATTCACAGCAGGGCCCATTCATGCGCCCACCAAGAGTAACTGTGAGGGCTCACAGTGTTGTGACAACACCAACATGTAAGGGGCAAATTTCAGCAGAGTATATACGGCAGGCCCCTACTTTCAAACATCCAACTTACAAACGACTCCTCCTTGCAAACGAAAGGATACAACAGGAAGTGAGAGGAAATCTACCCCTAGGAAGGCAAATTATCTCCTGTAAGAGTTAATATGGGAAAAAAAGTGTCTCCTCTCCACTGATGCTTTATCACCAATTCTTGTTTCAATAAAAAACACAAATTTTCAAAAAACATTTGTCATTAGGACGGAAAGTGAGGTGAACTGTTCTGAACAGGTGCACACTGCACAGACAGCAAAACAAATGTTACAGGGGTGATAACCCTTCCGTATGTTTTCCAAAAAGCTTAAAAATTTATTTTTTGGATGGAGCTACACTTAAACAATGTACCTGTTCAAAATTACAAACAGATTCTACATAAGAACAAACCTACAGTCCCTGTCTTGTATGCACCGCCTGTATACGGCTGTTCAGAGTATATAGGGCCTTTTTTCTTTTGTGTGCGGGGTTCCCCTTAATATCCATACAAGACCCAAAGGGGCTGGTAATGGGCTGGGGTAGGGGGGGGGGGGGTGATGGGGTAGCTATGCCATTTTTCTTAAAGCGGTTGTAAACCCAGATAAATTTTTTTTTTTTTAAATCACCTGCAAGACAAAGCCATAATGAGCTAGTATGACTAGCATACTAGCTCATTATGCATCACTTACCTTAGATCGGGACCCCCGAAGCCATCCTCATCCCCCGCTCCGGCCGCAGCCATCGCTCCTCAGATACCCGGAAGGTTACTTCCGGGTATCGCCGCTCCAGCCAATCACAGCGCCGCTGCGGCACTGTGATTGGCCGGAGCGGCAAAGACGTCACTCCGCGCATGCGCGCGGGAGCTGTCTATTCCGGCAGAGCCGGAATTGTGAATGGGATTAACCCTGTGAATGCACCGTTGTCTACGGCGCGCATGCGCTGTAGACATCGGTGCATGTCTTTTTTTGCAAATATCTCCTAAACCGTGTAGGTTTAGGAGATATTTCTTGCACCTATAGGTAAGCCTTAATCTAGGCTTACCTGTAGGTGTTTGTTTACAAAGTGGGTTTACAACCACTTTAAAGATTTTCATCCATATTACCGGGACCAGACATTACATTAAAGCAGTTTTAAATGGCTTTTTTTCCTTTAGAAATGTAATTTTGTGCAGGTACAGTTCTAAACACGGGAAACACGTGGCACTTCACAGGCATACTTTAGACACCCCCCAGGTACGATATTTAAAGGAATATTTGACTTTTTTTTTTCATTTTATGCATCATTAAAATGACTGCTCCCGAAAAACGGACGTTTTTAAAACTTCTTTTTGCATTGATACATGTCCCCTGGTGCAGAACCCGGGTTCCCGAACCCTTTTTAGGACAATAACATGCATAATAGTCGTTATAATTGGCACTTTAGATTTCGAACTTTCGCATCCATTGTATTTATTAGGGTTCTAATGTTCGTGCGAACTTTCGGTCCGTTCGCGGGTTCTGGTGCGAACCGAACTCGGGGGTGTTCGGCTCATCACTACTTGAGACATGTATCTAACCTGCTGCTGTTCCTGACCTCTGGGAGTCCAAGACCAGATTGGGCTCACTAATGTTTGTGCTTCCCAAGGTCCCAATTTTTGTGTCCACACACAGTTGCACAAATTGCAGCAGGCTCTCCAGTTCTAGTTTGTTTCTTCTTATTTTCTCTACCAGAATAATTGGCATTTATTTTTACAGTTAATACTTGTCTGTGTGTTTTTATTAAAGCTAAATATTTAGCTGGTGAGTAGGCAGGTAATTTTCAAAAATTCTAAAGCTAGATTTAAAATGGGAGAGAACACCAAAAAATCTCCTTGAGGGTCAAAAAATAGAAGATAATTATTTTTGAATTGTGTTAAATTTACACAGGATAAAAAAACAAATGAAGATCACTAGAAATTAAATAAGATTTTAAAATGCATATCTGAATAAATTTCTACTAAATAAAAAAAAAAAAATTAAATTATGAGATCTTGCTCGAGAAAATAAAATCACATATTCATGAGATCTGCATTCAGAAATGTGGCAAAAAGTTAGTCAGAACTCTGTGTGAATATGTGCAGCCAAAAACGATCATTTATTGTTCATTATTATACCATTCTAAACAAGATTTTAATGTGCAGCATTTAAACGATGCAAAAATTGTTAACGCGTGGCGAATGTGCTATCGCCATTACGAACGCTAGTTTTACAAGAAGGTGCGCTCCCGTCTCATACTTGAGTCTGACCATGCGCGTTTTTTTGAAGACTGGGAAAAGCATACACACGAACGGTTTTCTCGTCCAAAAACAGTCTGACGAGAATCACGCCGAGAAAAACTGAGATTCCGACGAGAAAAAAAAACGCAGGTCGTCTTTTTTCTCATCGAGATTTTGGACAGTTTTCTCGACGAGAAAGCATACACACACAAACGGTTTTCTCGGCAAGAAAGCTCTCCCAACAGTTTTCTTGTCGTTTCTTGCCGAGAAAACCGGTCGTGTGTACGCGGCTTGACAGAAGACAGAATGGGGACTATCCCAAATAACTAGTTGTTATTTTTTCTGTGGATGTATTTAAGATAGGAGTAATGCTGTTAATTTGATTTTGAATGGATTTGTTGGAGCTCATATGATTGATGGATTAATGAAATTGTTTATTTCTCTGTACAGGTCCTTCTCAAAAAATTAGCATATTGTGATAAAGTTCATTATTTTCTGTAATGTACTGATAAACATTAGACTTTCATATATTTTAGATTCATTACACACAACTGAAGTAGTTCAAGGCTTTTCTTGTTTTAATATTGATGATTTTGGCATACAGCTCATGACAACCCAAAAATCCTATCTCAAAAAATTAGCATATTTCATCCGACCAATAAAAGAAAAGTGTTTTAATACAAAAAAAGTCAACCTTCAAATAATTATGTTCAGTTATGCGCTCAATACTTGGTCGGGAAGCCTTTTGCAGAAATGACTGCTTCAATGCGGCGTGGCATGGAGGCAACCAGCCTGTGGCACTGCTGAGGTGTTATGGAGGCCCAGGATGCTTCGATAGCGGCCTTAAGCTCATCCAGAGTGTTGGGTCTTGCGTCTCTCAACTTTCTCTTCCCAATATCCCACAGATTCTCTATGGGGTTCAGGTCAGGAGAGTTGGCAGGCCAATTGAGCACAGTAATACCATGGTCAGTAAACCATTTACCAGTGGTTTTGGCACTGTGAGCAGGTGCCAGGTCGTGCTGAAAAATGAAATCTTCATCTCCATAAAGCTTTTCAGCAGATGGAAGCATGAAGTGCTCCAAAATCTCCTGATAGCTAGC